>OY757905.1:65061491-65357340 GCA_963585895.1 Sepioteuthis lessoniana | reverse complement strand
CCAACTATTCCCCCTCTGCCTATGAATAAATAGTAGGCAGACTGCTCTTCAACCTTTGTATGGCAACCGCTCTTGGAGAAGGAAAACTGATTTCAAACCTGTTAAACTCCGCTACAAAATGACCTTGTGTCACATCTGCTCGTGAGGAGATTTAGGACACACACACACACACACACACACACACACACACACACACACACACACACACACACACACACACATATATATATATATATATATATATATATAATTCGTTTGTTTGTTTGTGTTTTATGGTATATCAATCTTAGTAGGTTATTTAATGCCAAATCCATTTATATACATATAAACAGTTCTATTTCAAACAATTCACTTTTGCATAAGTACAAAGTTTAATGGTCAAAAGCTATTTAGTTTTATCAAATAGTTCTAATTCAACAATTCAATTAGTATAAGTATAGTTTTTTGTCCACACACAATTAAATGTCAAAACAATTCTATTTCAAACAATTCGGTTTAGCATAAGTATTCAGTTTAAATATTGAAACAGTTCTAACAAGTAACTCAGTTTAGTATAAGCACGCATTTCCATTCTATTATGGGACCTTATCAATTGATACCATTCAGGGCCAGAGTGGAACTGGGAGCGATGGCAATAAAGAGGTATTCTACATTCCTCAAAGCATTAAATTGTTTAGTGTGATATCCAGGACACTCGTTGGGGAAGTCTTACCCCTCTGCTGAGAATCAGTCGGTGTATTCTACAGCCCCTGTCGATTGGGCATAGAGAGAGAGAGAGAGAGAGAGAGAGAGAGAGAGAGAGAGAGAGAGAGAGAGAGAGAGATACAACCTTAAAACTCTGAAAACTAAATAAAATTGTCTAAAACATATACAAGAGGTGTACTTGTTCTTGAACATATTCATTTCCTTGTTACGAAGTTTCAATAATGTACAGTTAAGTAATAGATAAGACCAAATAATGTTGATGATAGTAATAATGAAGATAATTTTACATAATGTTGATAATTCCAAATAATATTGCATAATTTTCCACTATATATGATAAAACTCTGTTATTTTAGCTTTAGGAGAAAAAAAACTAAGTTTTAATAAAAATTTTCTGGATAATACTTACTTATGTGCAATATATATATATATATATATATATATATATATATATATATATATATATATATATATACAGAAATTTTTTTTTAAACTTAGTTTTATATATATATATATATATATATATATATATATATATATATATGGAGAATTAGAGTTGGTCACGAAAGCAAAAAAACTAAATAACACTATTTTCAATCGAACATCAGAATCTATCTATGTGTTACGTCATATCCATGAGTTATCCTATCAGCCGTTTCAGGACAAAGAACTTTTTCGCAAAATATCTCATAATAAAGAGAACAGCGTTTATCTTCGGATGCATGTGGGTAGTTCCATTGGCACGTGTCAGACACAAAGATTAACTAAATTAGTTAACTATTCTGTGCGGTTGTGAAGAAGGTGTTCAATTAGGAGACCAATCAGCAGTCTAGATTATGAGATATTCGACGCTTAATCACGTGATAAGTCTCCTCCATTCAATGAAAACCACCCACTGAATGTAAATCGTGATTCTAATCAAATGTAAAAAATTCTTCCGGATGGAGCTAGGATCTATTATTTTTTTCTTTCTTTTCTTATTAACTTTTAAAAACTTTTCGTAGTTATCTCCCTTGTTTTTACGTTTTGTTATTTGAAAATTAGCGTGGGCTTAAAATCGTATAAAATAATATTTGCTTCATTTAAAAAAAAATTCAAAACTCCTCAAAACTATTTTTCATCTAATTTCTTGGAGACTGATCTGGACAGTAATTACATAAGAAGATGTGAACTCTAATAAGAAAATGAATTAAATTATTTAAATTCAGAGGTTTGCGGGTAAACATGTATGTGTATGTGCGTTCTTGTTACAATTTGTAAGGGTGAGAGGTTGGTCACTTGGGTTTGTGTGAACATATTTCAAAAACAGCAGAACTTCATTAAATGGCATAATCCATTCTGTAGGATTAAGGTTTAAATGGTATAAAAAATACGTTAACTTAAAAAGATACGTGGCAGATCACCAAAATATCCTCGTTTGCACACACACACACACACACACACACACACACACACACACACACACACACATATATATATATATATATATATATATATATATATATATATATATGCCAGTGTGTGTATGTGTGTGTTTGTTATCAGTTGTATCAGGAAACTCATACACCCTGTCGGCGGGGCTCAGAATATGCTGACATTAACCCTTGCCGAGGAGTAATATCACCCAAAATGAAGTGGGGTCCTTGGTATGAAACTAAACTGCGTCTGATGATTAGGTTCCAGTTCAGAAGATTTGGAGAGTATGGAATACCCTATTATTGCCATTACTTTTAAGTTCACGAGTACCTGTTAGGGTCCCGCCCTAGAGACAAATAGGTCTGCTTTAAAATGATTCGTATTTGATAGGAATATTTGATGTCAAACTAAATGATTTGTATTAAGAAGAGTTACTGATTATAATTGTTTAATAAGAATTGTTATTATTTACTTGAAACTTTATAATATCCCAGTCTGCAGTGGGGTAAGACCCGAACCCAACGAGTGTCCTTGATATGACATTAAACAATTTGATGGTGGAGCTCTAGGGAATGCGGAGTAACCCTTCATTACCATCACTCTCAGGTCTACACTTGTCCGGAGTGGCAGCACCTGATAAGGTCCTCCCTATGGATCAAATAAAACTGTTTAACATTTAAAGTGGGTGTAAATGAATAATATTGCTAAATTGAATTGTTAGAAAAATAACTGTTTGATAATTAAACTGTGTGTAAACAAATAAATGAAGTTTAATTGAATTGTTAGTGATTTATAGCTATACCTGGAACTATTTAACTTTGTTGAATTATGTTTACAAATCATATATGTCTGATATATAAGAATAAACCGGATTTGGCATTAACTAACCGACAATGCATACCAAATCAAATTAAACTTGATACTAATTGTTTTTGAACGATTATTAATAATTTCTTCAAACTTGATAAAACTATGTGCAAATTATTTGTATTAAATAGGAATACTTGCAATCACATAACTGTGTGTAAAATAAAAACCTCTTAAGAAAGAAATACACAAAAAAGGTAAATATCAACCTCTAGGCATAAAGTCTGCCTACACGGGTTGACATGCCGTTAAAATCACTCAACCAGTCAGGAATCCCATCTGATATAAGAAGGGTTGGTCTAATTTCTTTAATCCTTGGTGTGTATTCACCCCACCCCGCACGGGAAAGATGACACAAAGTCATTTTATGCAGAGGTTAACAGGTTTGAATTCAAAGTTTACCTTTTCCTAGATAGGTTGCTTAATTATGGCTAAAGAACTTCGTCTGTCCTACTATTCACTAATAACTGGTCGGAGGATTATTGAATTCATTCCTTTTCCAAGAGTATTAGTGCTATGCGAAATTCAGTCAGCTTTATCCAGAATTTGAACTCGTGTCACCGGGACCATTCCCTTTGACGATAACTATTGCACCTTGGGCACCTCTAGGCCTCTGTAGATTAAAAAAGATAGGAAACCAAAGAGATCATTCAAAGGCAATCAAAGTTCATTTATACTATGAACTCTTAGTCCCAATTGGCATTTATGATCGATAAACTTGGAATCTGAAGAATGAAGACAAAAATGACTATATTTGAGAATAATTGCTTCAGGTCTGTGGTGGCAGTTTCTCGTATAAATCACATCAAAATGAATTATATAAAGATCGACATTTGAATATCAAAAAAAAATTAAACATAATCAAAACAAAAAAAAAAAAAAAAAGATTGAAGTGATCTGATCAAATGGTACGCAAAGACAATTAACCATTCATGTAACAACGATTCTACCAACAAAAGACCCAGAGGGCGACCACTAAACCGAAGGAGTAACCTAATAAAAAAGGACACGAAATTACTTTACAAACAATGGAAAGACAGGCAAAAACAAGACAAAAGAGATGTCTTTTATAGGCTAATACGTTCTAGAAAACCTTTTACCGAGAGTGAATGAGTGAGTGAGTGCGTGAGTGAATCCACTTGGCATTCAACACGCTTTTTCCTAATAGATTACCATTTGTCAAAACACCTCTAAAAATCCATTCGTAGTGTCGTGCAAAGCTGTGCTGTCGTATTTTTAAAAATATTTCACACGACTTCAAATCTTAGAAATGCAGTTTCGGAAACAAGAAAATGTTGCACAGATTTAAGTCTGTGGAGTACGAAGGCTGCTGCACAATCCTGTGTTTGACCAAAAATATTTCATTTAAATCATATTGAGGCAAACTTCATATTTTTTTGCCATTGTCACTGATTTATCTAGACGCCAAGACAAGAGTATGAACATTCATACATCGTCATTTTATCGCAAAAGTTGTTCACCTATGCAAACATTTTGATTTAAATTTAAGTTAGTTCTAAAATAAAAATAGCAATAAAAATTAAGGCTTCAGTCTAGATATATTTTATCAACGCTTTCTCTCTCTCTCTCTCTCTCACCCCACCACATATTTACTGGATTGAATAATATCTTATACAATATATATATATATATATATATATATATATATATATATGTACGAGGATCATTAAATAAGTTTCCAGACTTTTTTCGTATGGGCACTTTTATTGATAGTACACACATGAAACTCTAGCCCCCTTCGAAGTAATCTCCTCCGGCTGCAATGCACTTGTTGTTCCGTTCCAACAACTTCTGGAAGGCCCCATGAAAGTCCTTTTGTGTGAGCGTGTCAATGAACTTCATCACAGCCTCTTTCATCTCCTCAATTGTCTCATAAAAACAGCCTCTTAGCTTAGGGAATAAGCAAAAGTCACAGGGAGCAAGGTCTGGACTATAGGGAGGCAGAAGAACTGTCTTGATGCCGATCTTGTCTATGACAAAGATGGAGTTGAGGACTGGTGCTTTGTCCTGGTGGAGATGCCACTGACCCGATTTGAAGAGTGCTGGTCTCTTCCGACGGAATCTCTTCCTGAACTCCCTTAAAACCTCAACTTAGTAACCCTAACCCTAACCCTTTGGCCAGTCAACTCCGGTGTATTGACTTCCTTACTCCTCTTTATTGCATATCGTTCTTCTAAAGTGTCCTCACATCCAGATTGCATTTTTGAAATTCACCAGCTCTGACAATCAGGCTTTAGTAGGGTGTATTCCAATTCATACTGTAGCTGCTCATTTGAACATGAAACCATAAAACTTGGCCAGTCATCTCATATGATGTATAACAATAACGTACTGAATTTGCAAGAGTTTACGACAATTTTAAATGCCTGAACAAAAAAGTCTGGAAAGTTATTGAAGGCACCACGTATATATATATATATATATATATATATATATATATATATATATATATATATGAAGCTAGCAGAAAAAAACATAATACAAATAGGTGAATATATTATGATGTAAAGTCAACGAGAACGTTTGGGTTTCAGTAACCATCATCAGGACTTGGATATCAAAATAGTTCACATAGCAATGGATGCTTGTGTCGGATATCATCCATATTTACTTTCATATATATATATATATATATATATATATATATATATATTGTCTAAAAAGTATTGAGACGATCTTCATAATTTCATAATATTACTTATTATGGCGAAAAATAATTTGTCACTACAATAAAGAGAGGAATTTCCTTTCCTCTCTCTCTCTCTCTCTCTCTCTCTCCCGCTCTCTCTCTCTAACTCTCTCACACACACTCTCTTTCTTTCTCTCTTTCTCTCTTTCTCTCTCTCTCTCTATATATATATAGTATTGTAAATATGTATGTGATAGTTTGTAGTGCCTCCTTCGGTATCTCATCTTTTTATTGACCTCTCATATCAACCTTGAAGAAAAAAGTATCTTTGTACAGATCATAAGCAATATTCATACAATATCTATTTATAGATCAAATTTCATTGAGTAATTCATCTGGTAGTTCCTGAAAATGCAGTCTTATTTTCTTTTTCTTACCATTATATTTTAAACCATCCAAACAAATCTTAAATACCATTAATGTTTTGAATTAAGCAATTTGTTACAAAAAATATCATTCTATTAGTAAAAAAATTCAGTCTATTAAGACTTAGTTTTTGTAACCTCCTTTGACCGTAAATTTCCAAGTCGAGGAGAAATATAAAAAAACCTACCATAATTAGAAATTCCATTAGTTGATATAATTTAATTTAATTCCATTGAACAATACAATTCTATTATTTCGTGAGATTTTTAAAAATATTTTTATCACCTGTTTCAAAAGAAGATTAAGACATAGTAATAAGATAAAATAATAACAGTCCAAATATATAAATATTTGCCCAAATCCTCGACACGAGCAGAATACGACTCAAGATTAATTTTTATGCAAAGTTTAACAGATTTGAATTCAGAATTGTCCTTCTTGTAGGCCAATTGCTATACTAATGTTAAAGTGCTGCTCAGACAGAACCACTATTTGCCCAAATTTGGAGGGAGAATAGTTGATTCGTACCTTTTTTAAGAGTATTAACGCTATGTGAAATGCAAATAGCCTCGTCCAAGAATTGAATTCGTGTCTGCGTGTTGATTTCCAACGACGGTAATTATTACACAACGAGCGTCTCCAGAACTTGTACAAATGCATATGTGAATGTGCATGTGGGTGTGTTCGAGTGCACGCAGAGGATTTTGTGTAATAAGATCATTGGTTATTTGAACTAACCGTAAAATAAGACCACCTTTATAAAAACAAATTCAAACGTTTGTAATCATCGCTAATTTACTTCGTTATTTATGGTTGATGATTTTTTTTTTATTTCAACCAATTAGCACTGCCGCTAAATTAACAATTTTTTAAGATAAAAATAATGTCTGAAAGTATATATTTTTAGTTCTCAAAATCAATCTCGGTTAATCATTTTAGCTTGAGACGCAAGTTATTATTAAATAACCCAACTCTCAGAAATATGCCGTCATATTCTGGTTGACTAGGTTATCTTCCTTGTTTCAAGCAAGTTTTATATAAATATTTTTTTAATGGAAAACAATTTGATTTATTTAGTTAATCAGAATAGCCAGTTCTAGGTCCAAAATAATTGATTCTAGTGCAGTCTTATTGATCAAAATACAATATATATATTGTATTTTGGGTCTATAAGATGTGTCTTTATGAATCTATTTCAAGGTTAACGTGATGACATCTGGGAGTTGACCAGTTGACAACCAAGAATAGTTTAGTGACAACTGGAAAACCAGTTAGCAGGATGAAAAAAACAAGTTGGACAAGCGCTCCAATTTGCATCTTCTGTGAGGAAGAAACCAGTTTTAAACAATGAATGAACTTTCCAGAATATCCTGAGAGAGAATAGAATGGGATTTCTATCGGAACCGACAAAAGAAAAGGCGAGGTAATGATTAAGAGGGCGCGTTCATTAATAGTCACTACTAGGAAGGGATCAAATCAAGTTTAATCATCTGGGCAAGAGGTTCTTAAGTTGAAAGACCTGATAACTCTGATAACCCCAGGGTCATTATTGATTATATGTTCCAGCACATCTGCAAGATTTGTCATTGAGAATGAACTTCTTGGTCAACCAGTGACATCTGGAAATATGTAACATCGGACCAACGTGTTGTGCTATAAAGAAAGAAGTCCACAGAAAAAGAAATACTCAAACTCGAAGGTAAGGGAAGAAAATATTGCAGTCGTTTATTATTCAGTTACCTATGATCGTTGCAACTCGAAAAGTTCATTTTAGTTGCATTCTTCTTCTCTCTTCCTCTTGATGGTGTCGGCGTTGTGGTGAGAGCGACTGTTGACATACGCCTGACAGATAGGTCATAGCAGACTGGGGTAGGAAGGCTCGGGGCTTCGGAACCTTTAACGCACCCGTTTTGACAACTGCCTTCAACTCTCCCAAAATCTCCTGACTTGTTTTCTTATATAGAGATTTTGGGGAACAAATCGAAGATCCCCGAATGTTCGTTGTCACCAGTGAAACTGTCGTGAAACACGTGATAGTTCATCTGTGATTATTTTAAAATCACGTCTAACTTTGCAGGTCATTCGGCCCGCACGCACTAGTCTCGTGACACCTTCACTGATTGACGACAGCGCCCGTCCGTAATATTACAAATAGGCCCGATGATATCTAGAAATAGGTCAGATGACATCTTGGAATAGGCCAGATGGTGACTACTGAAGTTTCAGTTGACTGCACAGAAGTCTTGCACTCCAACTTGCTTCTTCTGCAAGCAATTTTAAGCTACACTCCCCCAAAGAATCCCAGAGGGAGTAAGGATGAATGACCCCGTAAAATGCAGAATAGTTCAAGAACAGATTAAATCTCTCCGGCAAATAATAAAAGTGAATGGTGTATGCAGAATGATGCAGCAAACATTTAAAGATATAAACAATTACAGACTCTGACAGCCCTCATTAGATATGAATTAGAGAGATTCATTAGCTCAGAAAGGAAGATGCATTAGCAACTTTACAGTCGGAACCGCAGGGAGAAAAACATACAACAGCTGCTGTAGAAATATAAAACTCCAAGAAAGCAATTTAAGCCAAGTAGCGTTGAAAGTCAACCACTATTATCGCCAAGAAATATTTTTAGAAAACGGCTCATGTCTCTTCAGAGAGCTGAATGGCACAAAAGACAAAAGGAAAAGATAGCCAAGAAGCAGTCATCCTTCATCGCTAACCCTTTCTACGTTTGTAAAAGGACATTATAGATAAGCAGTGTAGCGAACTTGATTGTTCAGCAGAAAATATCAACAAATTCTTTTACGATACCATGAGTTACCCAGGAAGAAATCAGGAAGCTTGAACACAATGAAGCAGTGATAGTTTCAGCAACCATAACAACTAAATTTGCTATTATAGAACCTGACTCTAAAGAGATCTAGGATTTATATCAGAGCAGCAAGATCATCTTTTGCCCCGGGACCCAATGAGGTGCCGTATAGTGTGTAAAAATGCTCTTTGGGAGACCTTCTAGAATCTGTGAAAAATTTTGAGAGTCTTCTGGGGAGAATTAGAATTGACAGTAGATTAGTTAATTAGGTTAGGTTTTATGGCATATCAACCTTGAAGGTTATTTAATACCAAATACATATATTAAATATATGATTTGAAAACAAATAGATGTTGATAACATTTTTAAACGAACCAAAGCTCATTTACTTGCTGATGGTTAAATGGTTGGTTGGGTTTTATGTCATATCAACCCTCGCAGGTTATTTAATGCCAAACCCAGTTTATAGAGTTAAAGAGTTTCAGGTATTATTATTCAACAATTATAATTCATTTGTTGCACACTGTCAAATGGTCCCAAGTATTGTTATGTATCATTAATAATTCATGAGACCCGATCAGGTATTACAATTCCGACTCAGAGTGAACCTGAAAGCAATGGTAATTAAGGGGTACTGCGGATTCCCTAAACTCCCGGACTGGAGCCTCCCCATCCGATATAGCGTCATATCCGGGCCACTTGTTGAGGGGCTCGTACTCCTCTGCAGAGTTGAAGTCGGTAAATTCTACAGCCCCAGCCGACTGGGCTGCCAACCAGTAGAGGTGTGCAGAGGTGTGCAGAGGTGTGCAGATTCCTAAGGAAGAGGAAAATAGAGAAACTGAGCAGTTTTGATTAATTTTACTGCTTTGTACAAAAAGTAAGGTATTATTATTAATATTATCCTGACGACTAACAAATTTCCTTTAGGAAATAATTACATCAACGTCAGTACAGAAGTTCAGAATCCATGGATGACTGGAGCATACCGGAGTGATAGCAGAGTTTTAAAGAAAAACCAAAGAGGGCAGTGGTGAGGAAGATGACTTGGTTAGATTTTTAGCGGGTTGATTTTTACTGCATTAGTCTAGTAGCACAAGTTGTATATGATAACTTTGCAAGCTCAGTAAATCTTCAAGCATAGTGAAGGACTGAAACACTTTGTCCATTGGGCACAGGAAAAAGATATCTTCTTAGTATCTGCCTTAAAGCAGAGATGGGAATCCATCGTGGTGTAATGGCTTAAGAGCTGGATTGCGGCCTCGAAAGAAGCGAGTTTGAGCTCCACTTGCATTATGAAGTTCACGTAAGGGCTAATACCTTTGAGAAAGATATAATCCTCCTTATCCTCTCAGCAATGGGTCAAATAGTATCACTGCTATTCCTTTTCTAGGATGGCTTTGGCATTAGATAACTCACGAAGGTTGATATGCCATTAAACAAAGAACTATACCAAACCAAACCAAAGCATTGAATGACAGACGTTACCGTAGGTATCATGGTCAAGTACATAGGCCAGTTGCAGAAGTTATTGAGAAAGCCGTGAAATCTAACAAATACATGGTGCCTTCAATATGTTTCCAGACTTTTTTGTGAAGTCATTTAAAATTGTCGTAGACTCTAGAATATTCAGTATGTTATTGCTATGTATCTTATGAGATGACTGAGCAATTTTAATGATTTCAGGTTCAAATCAACAGCTACAGCAGCAATTGGAATGTATCCTACTAAAGCCCGATTGTCACAGCTGGTGAATTTCAAAAATGCAATCTGGACGTGAGGAAGAATGATATGCAATAAAATTCTGTTTTAAACTTGGAAAAAATCCCACAGAAACGTATGGAATGCTTCAGGCTGCTTTTAGACCATCTTGGATGAATCGAGCATCAGTTTTTGAGTGGCATAAGAGATTTAACGAAGGCAGGGAGTCTGTGAGGGATGATGAGAGGTGTGGGGGGAGTAAGGAAGTCAATACACCAGAGTTGACGGGCCAAAGGGTTAGGGTTAGGGTTACTATGTTGAGGTTTTAAGGGAGTTCAGGAAGAGATTCCATCGGAAGAGACCAGCACTCTTCAAATCGGGTCAGTGGCATTTCCATCAGGACAATGCACCAATCAACAACACCATCCTTGTCACAGACTATTTGACCAAGATGGGCATTAAGACAGTTCCTCAGCCTCCTTATAGCCCAGACCTTGCTCCCTGTGACTTTTGGTTATTCCCTAAGCTCAGAGGCCGTCTTTATGAGACAATTGAGGAGAGGAAAGATGCTGTGACGAAGGTCATTGACCAGCTCACACAAAAGGATTGCATGGGGCCTTCCAGAAGTTGTTGGAACGGTACAACAAGTGCATTGCAGCTGGAGGAGATTACTTCAAAGGGGACCAGAGTTTCATGCGTGTACTATCAATACAACGTACCCATACGAAAAAAGTCTGGAAACTTATTTAATGAACCTCGTACCTCAACCGGAAGAAAACTATCCACTTTCTCAAAGCCGGAGAGAAGGCCTTCTCGATAAAAAAAAGTATAATAGAATGTCCACTTTCCTCAATTCAGGACTTGACAATTAATAGTAGATCTTGGAAAACACTTTAAATTCCCTAATCATGTCATACAAACAACTTTCCCTGTAGACATGGTCAGCTTCTCAGATGAAACCATGTGAAATTACCAATGCTTTTAGAGAAACATTTTTGGAAACTCACCAGGTTCCAAGAGTTAGTAGAACAGTATAGGAGTCAGAGCTATTGAGCTCTATATTAGCCAACTGGAGAGACCTTGACTAGAATTGATGTAATAGGAGTTGCTAGATTACGAAGTCCACAGATAAAGCAATGAAGGGATTTTGGATTTTGAATAAAAGCATGCAAGCTGAGAAGTGATCAATCCCAGCTGAGTTACATGGGCAAGGAGTTCTGATGTTTAAAGGCCCAAAACTCTTCAAAGAACCCAGGAAAATCAATGATGATGTGTCATCATCATCATCATCATCATCATCATCATGTCGCGCTATTAGGACGGATATTCCTGATCCTCTCTCGCCATACCACCCTATCGTCCATTACTGTCGGCAGATCCTCAGGGATACATCCCGTATCGGCACAGAGCTGCTGTACGTAGGTTCGAACTGGACGTCCTGCCTTTGCTCATCCGTGTGAAGGGGTCCACTGGAGAACATCATTCACGAGTTCGTCCCTACTTCTCCAGCAGTGTCCTGCGTGTCTGTTTCGTCTAATTTTAAATAGTTTTCGTGATGAGAGGTTGGTCACCGTATAGCTGCTGATTTATGGGGTGCTATCTACAGGACTTGTTCGATAATGCTTGCAGCATTCTTGTGTAATTGCCGTCAAGCTTTTTCTCCATCCTTTTAGTCAGCGTTCATGTAGTGCATCCATATAGTAGTATCGACACGATCGCTGCTTGGAAGAAACTGCGCTTCTTTCTTTTGTTAGCTTGAAACCGTTTTCTTTTATTTTATCGATAGATGTTCTAAGTACGTAGTCTAGACAGATGATAAATAGGTATGGGGCTAGTGAGTCTCCTTGTAGAACTCCTGCTAATATATATATATATATATATATATATATATATATATATATATATATATTAATCTACTCGCGTCAGCCTCATTACAACATATTTCTTTAATTAGAAGAAAATACAACCTTCAGTTGAAAAATGTGAGTAGAATGAACGAAGAAAGACAAATTAATACACAGTATTCTTTGCACGATGCCAAAAATGGTGACATGTCATTGAAGTTGAAACAGAGGAGGGAACGAGGAAGAGAAAAAACACCTTCCGCTATAAAAAAAAAAAAAAAAAAAAAAGTACACATAAAAACTAGTATTAAATTGGTCCCAGGATGTGTAGTATGGCCTGCTAACTGCACTAAATTACTGCGCTAGAACAAAAGAATGACAGCATTGTAGGAATTTTCAAAAAAATATTCCCCGTAAGGAGGCAAAACTTGTCAAAATACTAAAAGGAAATAGTTATATATAGAATGTTGAAAAAACAGCTTCCGATATATTACAAAATACAATCTCTAAAATAGCCCATATCTCGGTCTCAAGATATGGAATAGGACCTACTAAATGTATTGAATAAGTTTGTTGCACAGAGAAAGAAGAATGGGGGCATAGAGGGAATTTTCCTTAAAATTTACGTAGGAGACAAGTCCTTCCCGAATATTGAAGAATGAAAGTGAAAAAAAAATGACAAAAAAAAACACCGGCCAGTATTTGAGGATTTTTTTTATTCCAGAAAAAAGTTCAATATATATATATATATATATATATATATATATATATATGATAGAAATATGTGTAAAGTTGGATTAATCAAGCACTTACTTCGATTTAGATGCGTGATATTTCGTTCTTTTTATTCCAAAGAACTTTTTCAAACTGAAACCGTTTTCTGAGTTTTTCTATTTATAAACAAATGAAGAAATTGATAAAGTAATGGAGAGGATAAATAAAAAAAAATCAGAAAACGGTTTTAGTTTGAAAAAAAGTTCTTTGGAATAAAAAATATCGAAATATTACGTAGCTAAATCGGGGTTAAGTGTTTGATTTATCCCACTTTCTACTTATTTTGTTATACTATCAGATTCACCACAATCTGTCATTTCAACACACACACACACACACACACACACACACACACACACACACACACACACATATTTATATGTATATATATTCGGAGAGATTCTATCTTATTTATGTTATTGTCAAAATAAATAAATAAATAAAACGGTGTGATATCCGGACATTTAATTTAAACATTGCTTCCTTTTCTTACTTTTTTTGTTTTAAGATTTCGTTAGCTTTCTAGGATACAACACAAACGCCAATATTACTTTTTAAATTTTTTAATTTATTTATTCAGTATTCTATGACTCATTTGGTAGGTCTGTTGTTGATTATAACAAACTTGAGAAAATATAAAACTGAATTTATTAAAAACGTTTTAATTTTTTTAGCATCTCCCAGTACTTTTTAGAATATATATATATATATATATATATATATATATATATATATATATAACAATAATATTTTGTCTTTATTTCAGAAAGACTTCTTTTAAAATAAATACGAAACATAATTTTTAAATCCGTTGTCAGTGTTTTGGTTTATCCACTTATTTTTCTTATCTTGTCAGATTTAACAAAATCTTCCATTTCTCTCTCTCTCACTCTCTCTCTCTCTCTCTCTCTCTCTCTCTATATATATATATATATATATATATATATATATATATATATATATATATATATATATATGCTTGTGAACTGATTAATTTTTTACCAAAAAGTCAAGTGGTCGTTTATAACAAAAGACACGTTTTTGAAACAGAGAAGCTTACCTTGTTTCTCGGCCTAACCTTGCCGTAATATCAATTCAAAGTGTCCTTGCATTGCCTCAACTTAAATAAAGGCTATTAGTTAAGATAATAAAGGTTGTTTTTTTTTTACTTAACAAGGCTTATTACCTATAACACTTGTGCATGTAATACGCACAAATATCATAAATAGTAAGCAAACTCACGTTAAAACTTAGTCATCTTTAGTAAAAACCTTTAAGTATTGACTTGGTTATTTAGAAATTCGTTGGGTCAGACTAACGTGAAATTAGACCGAGTCATGGATACATACGTAATTATTATATTATCACTGCTATTGTGTATCAATGGTTGGGTTTTAGTTAGAATATCCAAGAAAACACGGTGGATTGCATCAAGGTCTACACTAAATTGTTTCTTTACGTTATTGCATTGATTTTTATTGTATTACAGTTGTTTTGAAAGTATAAATGTTTGAATGTTTCTCTTTATGTCATTGGATGTTGAAGAAATATTTCTGTCAGCTAGCATTGCCAAAAATTTGTGGTTGTTCTCTACACCCAATATATGATAAAACACTTTTCTGTTGATTAAAAAATTGTTAGAGATCGTTCATTACTCGAAGTCCAGTATATAAATATATATACATATATGTTTTCTTACTCCGGCTCTTTTCTTTCTTTCGAGTTCAACACACGATTCCTGGTTAGTTTATATTATATATATTCAGTAAACATTTGCCTGCAAGACGGCTGTAAGGAAGTAGAAGAGGTGTTCGACTGCGTACAAGAGAACTAGGGAGATGCGGAAGAAATAGAAATGGAAAACGAGGAAGAGAAAAGAAGCAGGGGGGAAGATTTGGGAGTAGGAAGAGGGAGGAGGGGGAGTTGCGACGGTTCAAAATACAGCGATGCTGTTGCATATTGATTTTTTTCTACTTTTTCTTTCTTTTTATTTTTTTATCAACCAAATTCACCTCCCCCAAGAAGAAGAAGAAGAAGAAGAAGAAGAAGAAGAAGAAGAAGAAGAAGAAGAATATCATTATGAGTCTGATTTCTTTGGTGTCATCTTCTTTTCCTCAGTCGATAGGGCTTCCTCTGCTTATTGCTATATCTCCCAGCTTGTGTGGGAGGACACCATCTCCCCGAACAGAGCTACTCCATATAATCGTGAGCATTGTCATTTACTGATACTGCTACTAAGACTATTAGCATTATAGTGTAAAAATTAATGCAGTCAGTGTTTCTTTTTTCTTTTTTCTGTTACGGTTTTGCCTTTTCAAAACAACTAAAATTGCTCATTACCATGCTTAGCTCCACAATTACCTCAGTCGATTATTATATACATATTTACGCACGCATCTAAATGGTTTTCATCAAGCGTCAAGCGTCAAGCGACAGCAAGTTCAATTTTATAGCACTCTCCTCTCTCCTGTGATATTGATAATGTTAATTGCGTTTTAGTCTGAATTCTAGTAAATCACCATCGGATTTTTTTATCATAACTTCTTTTTCGAGGGCCACAAGACTATTTATGAGTGCTCTAGTTATTTTGGATACAACTGTCATCGTTATACATGTTAACATATTTAATCAGCTTTTTACAAATTATTTTAATATGAAACTGTGATCAACTGGAATCTAATATCACACTTTAAAAAAAAAATTATGACTGGATCTACTATCGGTATAGTATTTTCCATTTGAATTTTTTTTAGTTAATCTTATTTTCAAGGACAGGTTAGCATCTATTCTACAGGTATTATTATTTACTCATTGAGAGTTTTTGGCTAATGGTTTTCCACTGGAGTGTAAGTGACAGCAAGTCTCTTCAAGTCTCCAGGACTCTTCTTAGTATTCTGATCTCAATAATGCTGTAGTTTGGATGGTCTCCACTCGTCTCCTTATCTCCTCCTCCAGTCCCTGTACCAATCCCTTAGTGACTATACCGAGCGCACCAGTTACAATGGGTATCTCCGTCACTTTCATGTTCCTTGTTTTCTTTTAGTTTTCTAGCCAGGTCAAGATGCTTTTAGCTTTCCTTAAGTTTTACCTTGTGATCAGCTGGAACGGCAAAGTGATCTATATTATCATTATTTTACTCGCAAGTTTTTCACTCCGGTGTTTGCTGATGGACTTTCATGAAGTCTGAGTGACACCAAGTTTCTTTGGATCTCTTGGGCCCTTCTAATTATTCAAGCTGATTCTAACTATGCCGTAGTCTGGATTGTCTTGATTCTTCAACTGATATCCAGTTTCCCCAGTCTCTTAAAAGTTTTTGGAATCGTTCCAAGGGCACCAACTGCAATTGACACCTTCATGTTCTACGGCTTTTTTTTTTTTTTTTTTTTTTGTTCTCTGGCAAATTTACGAAGTTGTTGATCTTTTCACTTGCTTTTATCGTCCGCTGGAACGGCAAATCCACGATATGACAATTTTTTCCTATTTGTCAACCATCACTGGTTCTGGTCTTTTGGCCGGCATTTGGGGGTCTATTCGTATCTCAAAGTTCCAAAGAACTTTTTTTTGTATCTGGTTTGTGCGCATACCATTTGTCATCATGATCAATCTTTAGTTTCTTGCACAATTCTCAATGGATCATTTTTTCTTCCACTGTTATGTCTAGTCTTTTATTTTATTTATTCACTTTTTTTTGCCTGTGTGCTGCATTCGCTTATTACCTGTTTCATCTCAATCACGAAAAAGTCAACACTTGCAATTCTCTTGTGTATTATCAATTCTCACTTTGTTATAATTAGCCATTACGTCATTTTGTGCTGCTGTTAATAGATTTCATTTCTCTCATCAGGTTTTCCCTTTTTAGCCATGTCTAGGTCTTCACCTAAGCAATTTTCTCAGTTTGTCGCTTGAAGTAATCATACAATTGTTTTTCGGATTCTTTGTTTCTTAGCATATCAACCTTCAGGGTTATTTAATGTTATTTAGGAGAACAGAACTGATACTATTTAACCGTTTGTAGTGAACTTTATCGTGCGACTAGAGTTCGAACTCGTTTGCTTCAAAACCTCAGTGCAGCACGTTTGCCATGACGCCACGGGAGTCCTCCAAGTTGTTTTTCTTCCCATTTTTGTTTTCGAAATTTTTCTTATTGTTGTTTTACAATTTGTCATTTCTTTATTACTGTTGATGTCTTCCCTGTGCTTTTTTGTTTATCCTCCACGATCTTCATTATTTATCCATGCTGTCTTCTTTCTCCTAATCTTGAGACATAGATCTTGTCTATATGATTCCTTGACCTTGTGCATAGTCATCAATTTCATTGTTCAATGGTTCATATGTCAGATTACCTCGCTTATTCAGTTTAAAACTAGTCCTGAATATCTTACAAGAAAGGTCACCCGGGTATTTACTGCTTTGATTAGATTTCTGCGGCTGAGTTTGGTTTCAAGAAGTTTTTGTGTTCTTCCGAGTTACTCCTTTCTTGCTCTTTCTTTCATCCCCATTTGCTTGATGATATCCGCTTCTTTATTTCTATATATTCGTAGTTTTCTATTTCTTCGATTGTTCTGATGTTTTCTTATTTGCGCGATTCTATTCCTGCTCTTATTTCTCTTTTTCTTAATAAGCATGACATTTTTTTCAATACTAAATTTCATTTCTGTATCTTGTTACTTCATTCTAATATTGTGCAGAAGCGTTCCTAGTTCGTTTTTATTTTTGGCAAATGTCGTAACATATGAAGTGGCTTATCTTTTCCAGTGACTGTATATTTGTAGCCTCCTTTGTATTTTTATTTTAGTATATACGAGGAGCTTCAATAAGTTTCCAGACTTTTTTTTAGTATGGGCACTTTTATTGATAGTACACACATGAAACTCGAATCCCCTTCGAAGTAATCTCCTCCAGCTGTAATGCACTTGTTGCTCGTTCCAACAACTTCTGGAAGGCCCCATGGAAATCCTCTTGTGTGAGCGTGTCAATGACCTTCGTCACAGCAACTTTCATCTCCTCAATTGTCTTATAACGACAGCCTCTAAGGTTTTCCTTGAGCTTAGGGAATAACCAAAAGTCACAGAGAACAAGGACTGGACTATAGGGAGGCTGAGGAACTGTCTTGATGCCCACCTTGGTCAAATAGTCTGTGGCAAGGATGGAATTGTTGACTGGTGCATTGTCCTGGTGGAAATGCCACTGACCCGATTTGAAGAGTGCTGGCCTCTTCCCTTGGAATCACTTCCTGAACTCCCTTAAAACCTCAACATAGTATTCCTTGTTGACTGTCTGTCCAGTGGGACCCCAGTGCATGTAGATCATGCCAGTGCTGTCAAAAATGGGATCATCATAAGTTTGTGGGTAGTTTTGCTCTGTCTGTCCTTCTTGGGTCTGGGAGAGCCAGCACGCTTCCACTGGGAACTCTGTCTCTTAGCCTCTGGGTCATAGCAGTAGATCCAGCTTTCATCGCAGGTCACCAGAGCATAAAGAACTGCGGGATCTGAATTGATCAGCTCGATCATCTCCCTTCTGTCATGACAACGTCTTTCTTTCTGATCTTCTTTGAGCACCCTTGGGACAAACCTCGCACAAATCTTCCGAATCTTCAGTTCCTTGCGAATAATTGTGTGTGCAGTTTCCACACTGACATCAAACTGAGCACTTATTGTCTCTATAGACACACGACGGTCGTTATCCATGAAATTCTTTATTTGGCCAATCAACTCTGGTGTTCTGACTTCCTTACTCCTCCCACACCTCTCATCATCACTCACAGACTCCCTGCCTTCCTTGAATCTATTATGCCATTCAAAAACTGATGCTCGATTCATGCAAGATGGTCGAAAATCAGTCTGAAGCATTCCATACGTTTCTGTGGGATTTTTTCCAAGTTTAAAACAGAATTTATTGCATATCGTTCTTCTTAAGTGTCCTCACGTCCAGATTGCATTTTTGAAATTCACCAGCTGTGACAATGAGGCTTTAGTAGGGTGTATTCCAATTGCTGCTGTAGCTGTTGATTTGAACCTGAAATCATAAAACTTAGTCAGTCATCTCATAAGATATATAGCAATTACATAGTGAATTTTCAATAGTCTACGACAATTCTAAATTCCTGTACAAAAAAGTCTGGAAACATATTGAAGGCACCTCGTAAAAATAGTTTGAACGACGAGTCTCACTGGGAGATATATCTCTTTAGATTTTTACCTACAAGGATTTGTTCTCCTGCTGCTAGTTTGCTATAGTTCTCAAGATGAAGTCTATTGTCACATGCTTTTATTGATGACAATGAAATGATAATCGCTCCCCAGTGCTCCAGAATGAACTTCACCACCTGATGTAGTTTCGTGTCATACCCAGTACACGCTTTTTTCGGTGGAGAGAGGGCGTTACTCCTCCGTATAGGATATAATCAACGTATACTAACCTTTCCGACTGGGCATCCGTGACTGTTTCAAGGGCCCCAGTTATAAACACAATCATATTCCACAATTTCATCGGTTCTCTTGCTAGGTTAAAGTATATTCCATCTTGTCATCTCTGTCAGCTTGGGCTGTAAAATATACCGACTGCACCTTTGCGGAAGAGTACGACCTCTACCCCCAAAAGGTTCCTGGATATGACACTAAACCATCTGATGGTGAATCTCTAGTCCTGGAGCTTTGGAGAATGTCGAGTACCATTTTATTACCAAGACTCCCCGATCCACTCTGACACAAAGTGTTAGTACCTGTTAGTCTCATCTATGGATCTAATTCGTTTAAAAATAAAGTTACCGACAAATTATTCGCTTAAAAATTATCTATATATCTATCTATCTTAAACCATTCCCTCAAAAATCATATATGTATATGTGCGGTCAAGATTTGGAATTAAATAACCATCAAGGGTTGATATGCCATTGAGCCAAATAACCTCACCTTGATAAACAGACTTACTAATAGTGAATAGCAATGCTTGAAACCCTTTAACTATGCGCAAACAAATGATTGATTATAACTGTGTACAAACAAATAAGTCCTAACCTGTTTAAAAATAAATTTACCAAAAACTATTCGCTTACACATCATTTACAGGTATAAACGGGGTTCGGCATTGAATAAACATCAAGGGTTGATATGCTATTCAACCAAATGAACTAATCTTACCTAATTTCCACTTCTGTTTTTTCACCAATGCTATCATTTTAACAAGCATTCTCTCATAATTCAGTAAGGATAGAATCTATCAGAAAAAAGCCCAGCTGTCACAGAAAGATATCCATATCTCTACTATTAAAAGGATCATTATCCGATCCTATCACCCCCAATCACTCCAACAGTTTTTTAGACTCCACTCTCTTCACTCATCTCTTTGGATAATAATTTTTATGACCTTTAAGTGAGTGAAAAGCTTGTAAGCAACCGATTGGTGTGGTTGGGTTTCATGGCATATCAACCATTGTAGGTTATTTAACGCCAAATCTTGTATATACCTATTTATTAAATATGTATGGATTTGTAAATACATTTTGTTGATAATATTCTTAAACGAGCAAGTGGTCATTTTTTGCACACATTTCTGAAGCATTTCTATGTAACAGTAACAATTTAACATCAGTCATTTGTTTGCCCACATTTAAGTAGATATCATATTTACCCAACCCCTCCGCTCGGGCAGGATGTGACACAAGGTCAATTTTTAAGCGAAGTTTAACAGGTTTTGAATTCAGAGTTTTCCTTCTAGACTAGTTGCCTCACCAAGGCTGAAGAACCTAGTCTGCCCCACTATTTACCCATGGCTGGAGGGAGAATAATTGGATTCATACCTTTCCCAAGGGTATTAGTGCTATGTGAAATAAAATTAGTCTCGGCCAGGATTTGAACTCGTGTTGCCGTGTCCACTTCCTAGGACGGTAACCATTACAGCACGGGCACCACATTTAAGTAGATATATATGATTTGTCAGAGTAGTTTGTCTGTGATTTCATTTTTAAATGAGTCAGAACTAATTTGCTTGCAGACTAGTATTACTATTTTTCTACACAGTTAAATCTAACACTTATTCAAAATTAATCATTTGTTTGCACACAGTGAAGTCGTTCCAAGTATTGCTGTTTAACACTAATAATTCAAGTCAACATTACTCATTTGTTTGCAGATTGTTAATTGGTCCCGAGTATTGCTATATATCACTAACAATTTAATTAAACATCAGTCGTTTGTTTACACACAGTTATATGTCAAACAGTTCTATTTCTAACAATTCAATATACTATGAGTCATTTGTTTGCACACCGTTTAAAAGTCAAACTGTTCTATTTGATCCATAGATAGGATCCTATCAGGTTCTACCACTCCAGGTCAGAGTGGACCTGGTAGCAATGGCAATAAAGTATTCCGCATTCCCCAAAGCTCCATCAGATTGTTTAGTGTCATATCCAGGACACTTGTTTAGGGGAGATTTTACCTCTCTGCAGAGATGCAGTCGGTGTATTCTACAGCCCCAGCCGACTAGCTTGTGGGCAATCGAAGAAGTGAAAAGAGCAGAAAATAGTTTTACTTTTGAGACGAGCATTGACTGTTGCCTAAAGTTTACGAAAAAAAAAGGTAACAACGATATGAGGATTGCTCGATCGGTTACGTAGTTTTATCATTAAACCTTTGTTTTTATCTGACTTGGTTGGAAGTTGAATAAGTATTATGCATCCTTGACAGGGCTAATTTCATCGATTGGCGATGCATATAAGTTTCAATTCGTGCGTGACTGTCAATTATGAAATGACTGCATGTCAAATCTGAATTGATGGGAAGTCGGATTAATATCCTTCTTAGTTTTTCTGGGAGTCCCTGGCATTCGTGTCGGATGGTTGTTATTGAGTTGATCGCCTGGTTCCTGGAAGGTGGGAGGGAGCTTATTTCAGGCACTGCTTGCATAAGAACATTAAGTTTATTGCTCTAAAGGGGAATACTTAGAGGATGAAGCCTTTTTGTGACTGCCACGCATGAGTTTCGATTCGTATGTGTTCTCTTCATCTGGTGTCAAATCTGGCCTAGTGGGAGGTTGGATAAATTCTTAGGTTGTTTTGAGGCAAATCTTACGCAGCAAGACTTTAACAGCGCAATCATTAATAAATAAGATGCTAATTAAGATTAAATTATGATCATTTAATAATCAGTGAATATTAAATAACTTATAGAATAGAGCCGATCTCCGTAGCGTTGTGGCTAATGTGCTGGACTATGACATTGTAGTAAGCGAGATCAAACCCCGATCGTGCTATTGCATTAACAGTCGGACTAATACCCTAAGGAAAGGTCTGATCCACCGTGCTGTGGGTTAAATATTACTATTTGTTCTACAAGGATGGCTTTGGCATTAAGTAACCCACAAAAGTTGATATACCATTAAATAACCCGAAAACTAAAAACGAAAATCGAAACTAAAGGAATTAAGACGTCGGTGGTGATTACAGACTAAAATTAATTTTCTTTGACTTGGATAAGTCATCTTTTTACATTAGGAATAGCAAAAACAGGTAAAACAAATCGAATTTCGTAAACCCTAAAACAGGCAAAAATAAGGAGAAGGCTATGTAAAAGATAAGTGTTAATGACTTTTTTTTATGAAAACAATGAATTTAACAGCATATTTCCTGAGAAATGAATGAAAAATATGTACTAAATTTAGTCAGTGAGAATTTTAGCCCAGTTACTCTGTTTTGCAATAGCTTGGTATGTGTTAGCTTGCAGAACGTATATCATGTGACGGTGAAAGCAATTCAAGCTGTAGTGGGTACCCGCTGTGGCTGGTAGTATTGTGGTAGGTGGTGCACTGACATATTGGGTATTGCTTCACTCTGTGTGATTTTAAAGCCGCGCAGAATAATGTGCAAAGTATTTTAATTTGGGAACTTATGCTTTACAAGTTCGAACTGCACCATAACGTTACGCAAAAGTAAAAAAAAAAAAAAACTTCTGTGAAAACGAAGTTGCAGATGATAACTTGACAGTAACCAGATGGTTCATGAAATTTCGTTTGGCTTACAAGAACCTCGATGATAATATAAGATCATGGTTTCTGGGGCCATGGTTCAAGCCATTGATGGAAATCTGGCGAGTAGCACTTGGAGCGTATCAGGCGTATCTCAGAGTCCAGTGGGATTCATCACTTTCACGACTTCGCCCAAAACATCCAGTACTGTCGAATCATTCCTCATATTAACAAAACATTGCAAAAATTTTAACTCAATCTAGAAACTTAATATCCTAGGTGTTTATAGGTAAACAAGGCAAAGACATATTTAGGCCGAGAGAAATTATATTAACCATTTGAGCCTGAAAGGTTATACAAACAATATGCCATACCTCTTAGGCTCCAGGTTTCTAAGGGTGAAGATTCATGAATGTTTTAAATGAATCGAATATTTTATTGATATTGTATTTTCTCGAATTAAGTAGTAAGGAGATTCCCTCCTCGGTGAAGCTATTTCTTCAAAATTTTGCTTAATGATCATCAAGTGTTTATTGAACTAAACTCGTGGCTAGTCAAGTGTAGTAACTTTCTAATTCAATATCAGCTAACACGCAGCTCCGATTACCAAGTTTTATCTTAAACAACTAAATCGAACGTAGCTTTTCGATCAATTCTAAGGATTTTTCTTTCCTCTTTTTCACTCTTGCATTGAACTCTAATCAAAGGCTTAATAAAGACGAAGCCTGATCATCTTGCAATGGACATTTTTGACATGGACCAGAAGATTTAAACAACCTTGGTTGAACACTATTCTTCTCGGACTTGCCTCTGATCAACATGCCACTTGATCAAGCCAATAAACTGAAGTCACCCGAGTGTTCCGAGTATGATGCTAAAGTGTGACGGTGAGGCCCTATTTTAGTATCTCTAGAGGGTGTGGTGCCACGCCTTCGTTGCCATTACTCACAGACCCACTCGGACCTGAAAGTACCACATCTATATTTGAAATTCATATGTTTGGAAATTATTAAAGACTGATAGATCGATTTGGTTTTATGGCATAACAACCATTGTTGGTTATTTGATGCAAATTCCTGTTTTTACATATATATTGAATATATTTGTGAACACATTTTGTAGATACACACAGGTAAATAATTAAACAGTTCTATTTCTAACTTCAATTAAGCATAAGTCAACGAAGTTAAATGTTTCCAAGTATTGCTATGTATCACTAACAATTAAACATCAGTCCTTTGTTTACACACAGTTAAATAATCAAACAGTTCTATTTCAGATAATTCAATTTAGCATTAGTCATTTGTTTAAACTCAGTTTAAATGTCAAATAGTTCTATTTGACCCATAAATAGGACCCTATCGGGTAATACCACACTGGGCTAGAGTGGATCTGGGAGCCTCACCTTACTGGAGCCTCACCATCAGATTGTTTAATATCATAACTAGGCCACTCATTAGGGTAAAGGTCTTACCCCTCTGCAGGGATGCAGTTAACATATTCTACAGCCCTAACCGATTGTGCTGTGGAAATTATATGTGTAAGATAAGAATACTTGAAACCGTATAAATGTGCAAACAACTTGTTATAATTGTTACTATTCCTAACAAGTTTCTCACACCTTCCACTGGAGTCTGAAGGAGTGAAAATTTCCTCAGGTCTCCAGGACTCTTCTCAGTCTTCTAGCCGATCTTGAAAATGCTGGGATCTGTATGGTTTTGATTCTCCCTCGGACTTCTAAATCATCCAGTTTTTTCCAAGCCTATAGGGACCTTTCCAGGCACACCGACTTCAGTTGGGAGCACCATCACCCTCATGTTCCACAGCTTTTTAGTTCTCCGGCAAGGTTCAAGTAATTATCTAATTTTTCGCTTTCTTTCATTTTCACTCGGTTGTCTAGACGGAAAAATTCTCTAGATGGCAAGTTCTTTATTTTCTTGTTACTTAGAACTTGGTCTGGTTTTCTCGCCGAGATTAGGTGATCGGTTTGTATCTCAATATCCCAAAGAATTTTATGCATGCGTCTCCGGCTCTAGGACGGTTTCTGGTTTGTGTATATACTATTATTACTTTACTCTTTGTGAGATTACTCACCGACATAAGCTTATGGTTGTTCAGTGGAGTCTGAGTGACAGCAAGTCTCTTCGGGTCTCCATAACTCTTCTGAATATTCAAGCTGATCTTAACTATACTGTGCTGTGAATAGTCTCGATTCTTCCTCTGATTTCCAATTCATCCCATCATTTTTCCAAGCCCTTAGGGACTGTTCTATGTGCATCAACTACAATTGGTATCATAGTTAATGTTGTTATTGAGTTAATGTTATTGATGGTCTTGCTTTTCTGACTTCTATGCCGTTATTTTTGCTCTTTAAGTGAGAGCCGTTGTTGTGGTTACTACTGCTTCAATTTGTGGTTATCTAAAGAATTATCATCGTGTCTCTCTGCTATTTTTACAATAAGGAATAATTTATTAACAATAGTCTTATTATTTGTAGTAATAGCTGCAGTGTAGTTTGTTTTTCAGTATTATTACCATCGTTACTATTTCAATAGTGTCTTTATTGTCTGCAATTTTGAAATACTGGCTTAAAAGCCAAAGTACATGTGTATGAAAACGCATTGGCATTACGAAGAATCATTCGTCTGAAACTCGTGTGTCAGGGTGTGTGTCTGTCGATCAGTCTGTGAGAGAAAGCAAGGTAAGAAGTGGCATGGTGGGGTTGGAGTAGACGGCGTTTTATTTAGGTTGTGCGTCTGGTTTATTATGTAAATTTTTTTCATTTCATCCATTTTCCCTCCGTCATGTATATGTCAGCAGTTTCTCTCGTCGCCTTTTGAAGGCTAAGCAAAATATTTAGTCCATTCAAAATCCCTAGTCTAAAAAAAAAAAAAAAAAAAAAATAGAAAGTGTATAATGCAAGCGTATTGACTAGATATGCAAGAACAAAATTCTTAAGATTGTGGATATTTTTACTACAAAAATTGGTTGTTTTGTATAAATTATTCATATCTTTCTTGAAATCTTGTCTAGTCAAATGTTATTTGCCAATTCTTTTCATTTTGGTGAATACGAATGAATATATATATATATATATATATATATATATATAAGATAAAGTGACAAGACAAATAGGAAGTTTACTTTTATGTTGTTTATTTTTTGTTTGTTCTTAACTAGTTTCGACCTTAAAACATCATCAAGAGAAAAATATTTTTGTGGAAAGAAAATGTCTTTAATAAGTTCTTACAAATTTCTTAAAAATTTTTAAAGAAATATATATAAGTATATAAGTATATATATATATATATATATATATAATATTCTGGTGGCCTTACATTTCCATTTCCCGAATTGACCAAATGATATGTTTCACCACCAGTACATTATATATATATATATATATATATATATATATATATATATATATATATGTGTGTGTGTGTGTGTGTGTGTGTGTGTATGCGAGAGTTATTCAATAAATAAGGTTATAGAATTGCAAATTGGAAAAACTGTTGACAATTGCACCATTTTTAAGGAAATGAACAGTGACGAGGCCTTTTATTTCCCTGGAAGACTTACAGTGTGACCTACTTTACTGATTCCTGCGTCCAGAACTTTTTCTTTACCGGAGAGTCAGTCTCCACGTGCTATCTTTAAGACTCAATGTCATAATGTAATATAATGGCCGAGGGATTTCGTTTTATATATCTTGCCTTTGGGTTGAGTTAAGCTGAGAACCTTTAGGCTCAGCACATGGGTTAGTTAGGTGCAAACTTTGAGCGCAGGTGTTAACGCGCGTGCGGGGAGGATGTGTCGTTCACAGATGTCAAAAAAAAATCCCAGATAGAAAATTTTGACTCGGGGATGTGAATGACGTCATGCACCGGAAGCGCGCGCGGAGGATTTTGGGGATTTTGAAGAAAGTCAGTGTTGAGTATCACCTACCTTTTCAGCATAATGAGCTGTTCCATCTGCCATTGTGGCAGTAGTGGAGATTAGTCTGGCGATAAGCCCACTTCGTCAGTAGTGTTATTCTGTTTTTTGGATTACTAAGTTACGAAAAGTAAGTGCTTTGTTAAATTTATTGTTAAAAAATTATTGTTGAATTATTTGTTAAACTTGTTACACTTGTTAAACTCGTTGGATTTTTTGGAACGACTTGTTATTGCGTGTGTGCCCCTCCCCAAAACAATCGTTATTTTGTATTGTTTTTGAGGGGGGTCAACTTGAAAGACTTTTTTATACTGTATTTACTGTTTTTTCATCCGTCACCATATTCACATCCTTTTAAACCATACGATTTTATTTCTCCCTAGTTGCCTAAAGCAACTATGAGAGAACCAATACCTACTACCCAGGAGGATATATTTATATCCCAAGAAAAACCGGAATGGCCGTCATTGCCGAGTACCTCCGCAGAAAATCCAACGCCGGCGAGTACAAGTCCGCCGGCACAAAAAGTGCCGTCAATACCAGTCTCCTGGTCGACGCAGAAAAACAAAAAATTGGCACAAGATTATAAAAAGGACAGGGTTGAAAAGTATGCCCAGTATTTTAAAGGGAACAGAATTCTACCAATACCTGAACTGGTAGAAGCAGTCCAGCCAAAAACCCTGTCCTTAATTGTCTCAGACATAAAGACCAGGAGACTGGCTGGACTGAAAAAAGACAAATTCGAGGAGATTTTAAAAGCAGCAGGAATCCCAGCCAGATATTTCTGCAGGAGAAGTTTCGCGACTTGGGATATCCTGTTGCCATCACAAGAACTGGCCACCAAGTTGGCCAGCAATAATTGCATTAATACGAAGCAGTACAGATTGCAGCCCGAATACATGGGCAGAAGGCGGATCAAGGTCACCGTGTGCAACGTGCCAATACAACTAAGTGGTGACGTCCTGGCGGCGTTCCTCAGCGACTATGGGGACGTCGAGGAATTTACGACCATGAAGTCACCTAGCGGCACGGCACACGGTGACTACTCATTTACCATGTGCCTTAACAGGGAAGGGTTCCAGGCAATCCCCCACACAGTTGAGTATGAAGAGCAAGCCATGTTGGTGGTTGTGGAAGGCCGAAAACCGCAATGCTGGCACTGTAAACAAATAGGCCACTTTGCGAGGTCATGCCCACAAAAGGCCACCGGCGCAGCAGTAACAACAACAGCAACAACAACGACGTCAACAGCACCAACAACAGTAAAGGCTACAATAGCATCCAAGACCCCATTAATATCAGCATCAACAAACAGCGCACCAACGCCATCAACATTAGCAACAGCAAACAAGCTGGAAAGTAAAATAAATACTCCAGCAGAAGCTGGGAACGACCCCAATAGCAGAGATGAAGAGGGGTGGACCCAGGTAACGCGGGGCAAAAAGTCCCCACCTAAAGCCCCGAAATCACCCCCTGCCAAAACCACTGACACAAAGGGCGAAAAAAGAAAACCTCTGGAAAATCAAAAACCAGAGGAAAAGAAAAAAGAAACCGACACAAAAACAGAGAAAAGAAAGAAAGAAAAGGTAAATAACAATGAACAACAACAACAACAACAACAACAGGAGGAAATGGATACCTCAATAAACTTGAAGAGAAGGAGGGATAGCGGAGATTCTACCACAGAGGGAGAGGGGGAGAAAAAACAATTGAAAAAGACGACACCGAAAAAACAACAAAAGCGACCAGCCCAAATTATTCCTCCCCCACAACAAGCCAAAAATACCCCTGTAGACTCAACTAAACTCCCGCTATCCCCAACACCACCTACATTATCACCTGTTTCAACACCCAAAATACTCTCCCGGTCCCATTCAGCAACAAGAAACCCGACACCATCACCATCAACATCTGGCACTGGGCGACGCTCCAAGTCGGCCTCCAGAGAGGTCCAACAAGCTTTAAATTCATTTTATTTTTGTCAGGACATTCTGGAGTCACCATCACTAGATCGCCAGATTAAATCTCTTCTGAAACCACTTAGAGACTTTAAAAAAATTGATCAAAAAGAAATAACAAATCCATATCTTTTTGAGGGTGCAGCCATGGTGACCACCTTTGTCCGTTCGACGGGCGTCTGCTGCGATCTGGTCGTGAGATACGTGACGCCTTTCGGGCGCGCTTTCGGGATCGCTTTGCCCGCTGCACTGATCTCCCGCTCCGGGAGTTTCGTAGCTATCTCGCCGACTTCCCCCGTCTTGGGGCGGCTGAAGCGGCTAGCTGCGAGGGTGTGGTTACTGAATGCGAAGTCCGTGACGCGTTGAAGCAGGTCGGCCTCAACAAGTCGCCGGGACTAGATGGTTTGCCCTACGAAGTGTACTTGAGGATGTCGCACATGTTTGTACCTATTCTGACGGATATGTTCAACCATTGGTTCGCCCAGGGAGCCATCCCTGGTAGCGTTACCAAGGGCGTGATCACATTGCTGAAGAAAGGTGGCAGGCATGTTTGGGAGGGTTTAGATGATTACAGGCCCATAACTCTGCTTAACACAGAGTTAAAGATTTTGGCCCGGGTCTTAGCGAATCGTTTACAGCTTGTCATTAGCGATCTGATCGGCCCCGAACAGACCTTTGCTGTGAAGGGAAGATGGATCCAGGACAACCTGCACTTGATTCGCGAGGTCCTAGAGGGGATAAAAGACGACACCGAATCCGCACTGATCAGTTTAGATCAGTCCAAGGCCTTCGATAGGGTTGACCATCGGTTCTTGGCGTCTGTTTTGGAGACTGCCGGATTCAAACCGGAGTTCCGCAGATGGATTAGCATGATGTACCACAACCCTCAGGCAGTGGTGCAGGTGAACGGAAGGCGTTCGGGGGTGATCGCGATCGAGCGTTCGGTCCGGCAAGGCTGCCCTCTGTCTCCGCTTCTCTATGTCCTCGCGTTGGATCCCCTCCTGCGCAGGCTTAGGGATGAGGGTGTTGCGGGGCCTATGAGTATGTCGACCCCGCAAATGAATTTATGTGAATGAGAACAGCCAAAGCAATAGGAAGGAACAAAGGTGAGATGATGATAATTACAAATGACAATTTATTTCGTCGTATTTACAAGCGTGAATGTAAATGTCCGTGGCGGTTGTATGTGTTCGCAGCTGGGCGTTCGACGAGGGTCGCTGGCGTAGGTCGAGTCGTTGAGTACAGCTAGATGCTGGATGCTGGTAAGCTGAGGTCGGTCGAGTCGTTGAGTTCAGCTAGATGGTCGGTGCTGGTCGTTGGGTACAGCTAGATGGTCGATCGAGGTTGGTAGATCGATATCCCTGGTTGTGACGGTATGTTGTGGTTAACCAAGGGTGTGTCGATCGGGTTGTTGACTCGTACGACGGGTCGTACGTGAGTCAGGTGTTTGCAGTGGTAGGACAGTCCGTAACAGCGAGTCGTTACGTGGACTGCGTTGTACCTTGCAAGAGCGTCGAGGTCGAGGAAAGGCTAGGGCCTTGCTGCTTTGTCGGGTTAAAGCCGTGCGAACGAGCGGACGAGAGCGAAGGCTTTGTCGGGTTAAAGCCGTGCGAACGAGCGGACGAGAGCGAAAGCTTTGTCGGGTCAAAGCCGTGCGGGCGAGCTGACGGGAACGAAGGCTTTGTCGGGTCAAAGCCGTGCGGACGAGCGGACAGCAGTGAAGGCTTTGTCGGGTCAAAGCCGTGCGGGCGAGCTGACGGGAACGAAGGCTTTGTCGGGTCAAAGCCGTGCGGACGAGCGGACAGCAGCGAAGCTTTGTCGGGTCAAAGCCGAGCTGTCGAGCGGACAGGCCAGAAGGCCGAGGCTAAGATGGGCGTTATCTTAGCGCTGCGCAGATAGCGAAGGAGTAGCTAAAGGCTGGACCGTGCCATTAGCGCTGCGCAGCTTATCGGACTATCGGAACCGACTGAGAGTTAAGACCGGTTGGTCTTAGAATCCGTCTTCGTGTTTGCCGCCTGGCCGTCTACTTCGACTGATCATTACTGACCAGTCAGAGATGCTCTGACCCGCAGACAGAGACCTCTTATGGTCCTAAAAAGGACCTTTGTGCATACCTATGTAGGTGGAAAAAAAAAAGGGGATCTACCATGAGAAGTGGGATCAACGTCGGAAGTTAAGGTGAATGCGACCGCACAGAATGCAGGATTCCTCCTTAATGAGCTTCGCTAGGAGCGTGCCAACGAGGGTTGAAAAGGGCTTGCTGATATTACGAAGGTGCTGTGACACACAGCTCCAGCCGCGTGGATATAAAATTCTTTGATAAAAAATGAGTGTAGCCGTAAAGTATTTTCCTAACCTGCTATAGGCTGGCGACGACTATTAGTTCAAGTCTTATCAGGTAATTTTTGGCCGAAGTGTTTTGTGAATGTTATTAATTTTAATTCTCCCTTTTCTTTTAGCTATAACTAGATGTCAAGGTCGTTAGCAAGAAAAAAAGGGCTTAGTCAGTTCCGGTCGTACTCGGATATAATCGTCCTAACTCGGGCGTGTAATTTGATATGTTTTAGGTTTATCGGCAGGTCGCGGCAAGGGTTTGTCGGCCGGTCGCGGCAAGGGGACAAGTCCGGCACTGCGCGGTATCCCATTCGTTGGCCGCCTTGCGGCCAGGGTTTCCGCGTTCGCTGATGACGTCACAGTGTTTGTATCCCGCCGCCAGGATATAGAGGCTGTGAAAGAGGCGGTTGTCGAGTATGAGCGGATTGCAGGGGCCAAGGTCAATTTTGACAAAAGCGAAGGTTTGCGGCTTGGTGCTTGGAGGGGTAGCAATACTCTTCCAGGGCCCTTCCGCTGGAGTGGCGGACCCGTCCGCATCCTCGGGGTGTGGTTTGGGCCCGACCTCCAACTGGAGCGAAATTGGTCGGAGGTACATGCTAAGGTGAATGCTCAGGTGGGAATCTGGCTTTCAAGGAGGTTGTCCTTAAAGGGCAGGGCTGAGGCGTGCGCCGCGTACGTCTTCCCCTTGATCCTTTACCGATTGGCTGTACTTCCTCTGCCTAAGGCACATCGGTTGGCACTGCAACGATCCCTCTCCAGATTGCTCTGGGGAGGTGCAAGGCCGATGGTCCATAGGCAGGTCTGTATCCAACGTACTCGCATCGGGGGCCTGGGTATGCCAGATCTGGAGAGCCACTGGCTTGCTGAAAGACTTGCATATCTGGGCCGTGTTTTGACGGGGGACTCAGTGTGGAGACGAAAGACGAGTCGGACTTTTCCTCGCCTCAACTCAGACCCAAAGGCTGAAGGTCGACATAGGCCTTTGGGCGAAGCACTGTTTGTCCGCGAGTGCCGAAAGGCCCTTCGTAACCTTCTTGGGTCCAGTGACCTTTCATGGCATCGGAAGGAACTGTATCGGGAGCTAGTGGTGGGTTCCGCTTCAGATCCTCTCAGCGAGCGGCACGGCTGGACGGCGGAGGAGATCCGCTCTCACTGGAATTGGGCGCCAGGATCGAGCTTCTTGAACAACTCCGAGTTCTCGCTCACCTGGCGACTTGCACGGAATGCGTTGCCCCTTCGCGACTTGAACAACAAAGCGGACCTGGCAGACATGTCTGATTGCCCTCGCTGCAGCAGTGGGTTGGAAAAAACGGCTGAGCACGCCTTCTACTACTGCGAGCGAGTCCGCCCGTTTTGGGATCACGTCGGGGAGTGGACGGCTCGCATCGAACCCAAAAAGCTTGTGCTGCTCGACGTTGGTTACGTCGTAGACAACGTTCTTCCTCCGTTTCATGGTGAGAAGCGTGTGGTGTTTCTCTCGATCCTAGCTGTAGCCCGAATGGTGATTTGGACGACGCGAAACAAGGGATTGTATGACGATGCAAGCTTTTCTCATCGTGATCTGGTTTTGTATTTTCGGCATCAGCTGAGGGTCAAAATCAGATGCGATAGAAAACGCTTGGATCGCATAACATTCAGCAAAAGGTGGGTGACTGCAGCGAGCCTGGTCGTACGAAAGGGGGCAACGTTGGAGTCATCCTTCCCTCCTCTGCCGGCCCATGGCGTCTACGGTACGGGTCCTTAGGGACCCCACCCCTGGTAAGTAGAATTGTTTTTTCCCCTTGTAACCTAGTTAGCAGCATGTTGTGAGTCATTGTCCCCGTCATCTAGACGTTAGTTTCTCAAGATCTTCCCCCTCCCTATTATTTTTGTACCTCAACCTGAATCCCAGTCCGCTTTTATTGAAGATCTTGAACATTCATATGTAAAAAAATCATATTACCTACTTCTATCGACCCATACCGCGCCCGACCCTTTATTTCTTTTATCTCTGTAGAGTAAGATTCCCGCCCCACCTAGGGTAGGTCCGGCTTGTTTCCGGTTTCTTTCGAACCGGAAAACAGTCGGCCTCCAAATCTTATAGACGGGGGGATGGGAGGGAAACCAAATGGGGAATTTTTCCTTGTATATATATATATTTTTCGGTTTTTTTTCTCCCATTCCCATCACTTCACTGTACATAAATCATATTTTGTAAATAAAAATCATATACCACTTACGGGTTTTAAGTAGGCTTTATCATAGAGCAAATGTGGTATTTTGGTATCTGCTGCGCACATGATGAAGGATGAATGGTTATATATTGTACTGTTGAATGGGTCGGCGAATGTGGCTAGCTAGGCTCCCTTTAGAATACATAGAAAAGCAAGACCGCTCCCTTCCCCTCCCCAAAAACCTTAAGGCCTTGTGCCTTCTTTGTATCTATTTACAAAGAAATAAAATAAGCCTACGAGTCAGACCAGGAGAGCCGTTCCTATCGTTGAAGTATATCCTATCACTAATCCTATGTTCTTATTACTAACAGTCTCTCTCTTGTAAATACTCTTTCCTGTAAATTTAATTTTCCTCACATATCGTGGTTTGTCTTATTATTACTACTACTTGTGTTCACTAACCAGAACACAGCAGTCAGTGAGTTGAGTCTTGCGGTCCGAAGAAGAAGGGTGACTTTCGCTAGCTCACGGAGGCCTTGTGGCGCGTGCCACACGTGTTGGGGGTGGGCAGATGGAAAAGCCACCATAGAAAGATTGTGCCTCTCTTTCCTTATGTCGGAAAACCTTTAAAATCAAAGGTAATAAAAAGTTTCGTACCTGAACTAAGAAGTCGTAAGTGTTTTTCGTGTTTCGGGATTCCTATGTTCTATGTATATATGTTACGAACATTCTATGTACGTTTCACATATCCATATCATGGGTATGTTACAATAATGGCAAACCAATGTTTAGCTCATTTGAAAATATTCTTTATTGAAATATGTTTTTCCATACTCATCACATAATCTTCATTAAATTACATAGAGTTTAGACTTTTCATCCATCAACTTTTAGACGACAAAGCTTTTTGTTCAAGCTTGGAGCACTCTGTTTGATTTGTTGTCATTTTGAATGGCTTCAAAAATGTTTTGCGAGATTGAAATATTTTTTTACAATAAACTAATTCTAAAAATTCTGAAAAAGTAAAAAGGAATTCTGGAAAAGAAAAAAAGGAATTCTGAAAAAGAAAAAAAGGAATTCTGAAAAAGAAAAAAGAAATTCTTAAAAAGAAATAGAATTTTTTTTTTTCAAAAAGATTACCCTTATTTATTGAATGACCCTATTATAAAATCAAAGGGAATATTTTTTTAAATAGCAACCTAGAACTGAAATACTATGAACCCAGTAATGGTTGGACATTTGTGGCAGCATTTGTATTGAAAAACTCCGTCAATGTCACAGTTGAAAGTGAAGGTATGCATCTCAGTTTTCATACCTTAAAAGCAATAAATTGCGTAAAGAAAATCCAACCGAGGATGGTGAGTGCAGCATTCAATGGTGACCTCTTCATGCCAATCGTCTCTTGCTACTTCCAACGCATGCCAGTGAAGAAACAGACAGCACCATCAAGTGCATTTGATTATATATATAAATGTGTTTATGCGTGTGCTTGTGTGTAAATGTTCCTATAAATTAACAAATTCCCTTTGTATCCTTGTATCTATGAATTAACACACAACACTTTATATATATATATATGTGTGTGTGTGTGTGTGTGAGAGAGAGAGAGAGAGAGAGTGTGTGTATATATGTGTGTATTTGTGTCTCTGTGTCTCTGTATGTTTCTCTCTCTCTCTCTCTCTCTCTCTCTCTCTCTTTGTGCATGTGTAGACATTTTTTATGAGTGTGTATGTAAGTGTGTATGGGCTTGTGCTTTTGTAAGTATGAATAGATAAATCAAAAAGTGCGATCTCATTATATAAATGTGTTTATATGGGTATGCATATGCATGTGTGTATATGTATCAGAAAATCAATAGGCTCTATTTGTTTATATGTTTGCACGTATCTATGAATTAAAAAACGCCATTCGATTATACATATATATATGTGTGTGTGGGTATGCGTGTGTGTGTGTGTGTGGATGTTTCTATGTTTATGAGTGTGTATGTGCAAGAGTTTGTGCTTGTGTGTGTATGTACCATTAAATTAGCAAGTTCCGTTTGTTTATTTGTAAATATATATATATATATATATGTGTGTGTGTGTGTGTGTGTGTGTGTGTGAAATTTTGTTACAGTTACCAGAGCGTAAAACGAAATTGGCGAATTGAGTTCGAAGTTGGGCTTAGGTTATTGATACTACCTTTACACTAATGACCTTAGAAATAATATACAATAATATGGCCCATCGCCAGATATCCGCTTCAGTAATGACGTCTTTTGAGGATGACACGCCTTCAAGTCATTTCTGTTGAGAACTCGTGTAATTGTTGACCGTGAAGCACTTAATCCTGTCCCTGCCAAATTGGCTTCCATTGCTCTGGTTGTCATCTGAGGATCTCTTTTAACTCCCCTCATTAGCATCCGTTAGTCTCGTTCTGAAAAGTATCTTCTTTACAGTCGCCTCAATTCTTCTTTCTCCAGTGAACCAGTATAAAGATCCTCTAACAAGTTGTTTCGAACAGTTGATTTAGGAATATTTGAAATATCTATCGTCTTATCTCCTGCAGCGTGAGAATCGATTATCTTCATCCTTACCTCAGAATTATGCTCGGGTACCTTACTGTAACGCTGCAGATGGAAGAATTGTCGAGTAAAAGTCAATAGCCCGAATATTGTGCAGGCTATGACACTTTCGTCTTGTCACGTGTTGTTCTAGAAGTATCTATACTCGAAAACTTTCAAGAGATGATCAAACCTCCATTATTAGAAGCATAGTGGATAAGATTGGTAAACTGTGGTCTAGATTCTACAGAAATGTGAATAACACCGATATCTTTCTTTATCAGATTTATTTACCAAAATTGCATGAAAATATCTTGAAATTCTACATATTTAATCTATCCAAAGATATCTCCATTGGCTTCAACCACAGCCTCCACACAACTTTAGAATCTCCTGCAAGCCTTTCAAACCGTCTTCTTGCTTCAATTGGTACATGTTGCCTTTATCAATGTCTTCAATTCCTCTTCGGTGTTGCACAGAGTTTTTTTCTTTTTTTTTACCTTTTTTTTTGTGTGTGTGTGGGGGTGTCTCTTACTTGACTGCATTTCACGCACAATAATCAAAGGAACTACAATCTGATATAGTTTAGCGGCCAGATGTTAGGAATGATGTAGTCGCTGAAATTTTCTCGCAGCCAATACTGAGTTCTTCTGCTTGTGAGGCATGGCACGCACTCGATGTAGGCCTGCGTGTTGAGTGTGAGGCCATGTGGTATGATGAATGGAGGCATAATGTCACCATCACTAGTGACCACTCAAAACACCATAATGTAGACTGGGTGTTTTGTTTTCATTACTATGAAATTTTCGTATTGGAGCTTTTGCTGTGAATGCCAAGAAGTACAGCATGTCGTACAGCATCTCTGGAGGAATTAATTGGGTCATGGGCTGCTTTCTTCAAAGACAGTGCCCAAATAACTCTAATTTGCTGCACAGTAGACAAAACCTGAAACAAACAAAGCGTATGAACGAAATTAATAATTCAAAATGGCAGCAACTTACTTAACTTACCTATTATATTTACAACGTATCCTAAATCAGCGAGCTTTTATAATTTTTGAAATAGTTCCATTTCAGTTGAATTTATCATTTACAATCCTGGTTCTTGAAAGATGACACCCCCCTAACCTGATAATTCAAATAAACATTAGTATAAACATTTGTAAATTTTTTGAATTTCGTTCTGAAATCTATGCTCAGAGGTAAGTTATAAACTTACAAAAAATTCAGTTGTCATTTCGGTGGTAATAAGCATATGATTCAATCTTTCATTGATTTTGATTATCTTTGATTAATTTTCTGTAATTACTTTACGTATCTAAATTGACGTATACAACTTGCTCACAAATAATATTTTAATACAATGAATGTGTAACATATTTTTGTATTTTTTAGGACATGCCACTGGTTCCCATATAAACTGCAACAGTATTTCAAATTAAATGTCGTGAGAAAGTAGATAAATAAAGGCTTTTGTGCGAAGTTACCTTTTCAGGAGAACCACCTGTTGGGAGCAGAAATCGATACCGATCACTAACAAGATATGATGCAATTCCGTTGAGTGACTGAATGATTTTAATGGTATGTTAATTTTACGCCTAGAGGTTAGAGAATGGCGTTCATTGTACATTCATATTTACATGTTTTCTGTAGCTGTTTCTTCAGACTTTAGGCAGGCAGTTATATGACATCAAGTATATCAAGTAAACAATTATAAAAAGTAAAGTTGGCGAACATAGTCGAGGGTGACCCGAAGGGTCCCTTTTCAATAGCTACTACACCGTGGTGTAGGGGAGGGCGCTATTCCATTCCCTGTATTCCTCTACTTTACCCATTATCCTTACCTTATAATACTGAGTGTTAAGCAAGGCGGAATCAAGTACCATTTTTTGAGTCGAAGGTATGACTCGATAATTATACCTTCAAATAACTATTCTTAATATAAATAATTTACGGTTATATGCCAACTATTCTTATGTAATACAAATGATTTGCACACAGTTGAATGGTTTCAAGTATTTCTATCTAGTACTAATAATTATTTAGTTTCAAGTTATTATTCCTTTCTTTAAATTATAGTCTTTGTTTGCATGCTGTTATATGGTTTCAAGTAACTAATATTAATCCTTTGTAAACAATGATAGCTTCAAGTAACAATTCTTAAAACAAATAATTTACATTTATATAGCTTTAAGTATTCCTATCGAATACGAATAATTTTCAAATATCAATTTGACTCATTCATGGGACCCTAACAAGTACGACCAATCCAGATCAGGTTGGACCTGGGAAAAATGGCAGTGAAGTATCCTCCTCACTCCTCAAATCTCCAGAAGTTGAACCTCACCATCAGGTACAGTTTAGTGTCATACTAATGATATTCATTTGGGAGGGGTTACCTCTCAATTCTAATCTTCTTCGGCAGAGTGGGAAAGTCCTTCGTGAATGATACATAGTGAATTGTCGTTACAATTCAGTTACCAAATGATCTTTGTTATTTGGTGGGATCAGAATGCAATAGGCTAGAAAATATTTTTCTTAAATCGATCAGCAAAGCAACAGGTGCAACACTGCCGCAACCTAAATGCGAACTTATTTCTCGCTTCCACTGTCAACTTATAACAATAATACAATGATGTTTACAAATGAATAACCTCCGATTGTTAACTGGCCTTAGTAATTGGCTATGTTATAACGTCTTTTCAGAAGGTAAAATTACCGTCTGGTCTTACTCAAATAAAGAAGCATCGTTAAAAAAAACTCAATTTATATCTATCTATGAAATATCTTCTGTTGTAGAATGTGAAGGCCTCTCTGCGTTATGTTTGTATTGATCGATGTTATCTGCTGTTTATAGATCATAAAGCTGCACTATAATGCCTATATAGAAAATGATACAGACTATGACGTCACTATAGATCTTAGAAAAAAATGAATCTCTAAGTTAAAATAAAATGGAGGAAGCTGAAAGATCTTATCTACTTTATTTAAGTTGTAATATCTACTTATCTGTATCTTATACAAACGAGTCTGCATACAATATAGGTCTTTATAATAGGCAACAGATTTGTTTTACCATGTTCTATTAGATATTTTTGTAAAATATTGAGTTGTCCAAATTGTTCGTTCTGTATCTTCCGTTGGATGGAATTAGGATTATTTAATTTTAAATCTACTTTGATTGACTGATTGATTTTAATAGCATATCAACCTGTCTTGGCTTATTTTGTGCCTAAAGGTTAAGGAATCAAGTCATTTTATGTTTGTATTTAATAGCTAATTCGCTAATTCAGGTGGTTGGATTTGTAAGACAAAGCTTAGAAAGGGTATATACTATAGTTTTGACTGACAAAAACTTGTTCGTTTGATTTGCGTCGACTAGATCTTCACATATTATTCATCTTTTATCTTAAAACACTTAGGTTTTACATCTTTCATATTATTTTCTGCCAAATACAAATTGACAATTACATCATTACAGGTTTGCATCCTATATTGCGTTATTCGTTTTATCTATTATAACTCTTACCTATTATCGTTTATTTTTTACCTGGTAACGGGTGCCTTTTACCCGGTATCTGGTACCATTTACCAACTATCGAATACCTTTTACACATCACCCTTTACCTTTTAACTTTTTACTTTTTGTTTATCCAGTCACTTGGGAGAGATTAGAGAAATTAAGATAAACTGCTTTAAGAGAAAGAAGAATGATAGGTGATCTGATTGAAACTAATGGAATTTCTAATCATAGTAGAGATTTTTCAATATTCCTCCTAAAACTGAAAATTTCCTGTCAAACCAGATTTCAAAAAGTAAGTCAATTTTAGTATAAAAATGGTTAGGCAATTTATCCCCAAGATATATTATATATTTTGGGGACATATTGTCTAAGCAGATCAAAAACAGCAATAGTATGAAATTTTTTAGATTAAATTTTTTAATTAAATTGGATGATTTTAGAAAAATTGATGAGAAGAATTTAAGAGGGTGCTTTCGCGAACTATTCGTATGAATGGCTTAACAGGATTTTATCAGCATATAAATATTGTATTAATAGTAGATATGTTCTGTGCAAAGATCTTTAATTTTTTAAGGTCGATGTGAGAAAATAGTAAAAAGAGGAGATGCCCAAGGAGGCATAACAAACAAACAAACAGATAAACAACAGCAACAACAATAATAATAATAATAATAATAATAATGATATATTCATTACTCGCTAACATGCCGCGGATTGTACCCTGAGGAACGGAAAGGACACCACAAAAGATCCTGAGGTACAGGAGAAGTACTCTACATTGATCAGTATATCTTCAACAAGAGCAAAACAAGACGGAAAAATCTAGCTATGGCTTGGATTGACTACAAAAAGCATATGATTTGGTCCCGCAGAGTTGGATAATTAACTGCCTCAAAATATACAAAATATCACATGAAGTCATAAACTTTGTCGAGAAAACCATGAAAACCTGGAGAGTGGAATTGACAGCAGGAGAGAAAAGCTTAACTGAAGCAAAGATCCAAACAGGTATATTTCAAGGAGATGCACTATCACCATTACTATTTATAATTGCGATGATGAAACTCAATTGCATTCTCTGAAAATGCGCATCCGGATACAAACTTAGTAAATCGCAGGAAAAGATCAATCCCCTAATGTACATGGGACGACATCAAACTGTTTGCGAAAAAGGAAAAAGAACTGGAAACTCTAATACACGCTGTCAAAATATACAGTCAGGACATAGGAATGGAATTTGGCATAGAAAAATGTGCCATGCTAGTTACGAAAAGCGGCAAACGACACCTTACAGACGGAATGGAAATACCAAATCAAGACAAAACTAGAACGCCCGGAGAAAAGGAAACCTACAAATACTTGGAGATATTAGAAGCTGATACTATCAAACAAGTGGAGATGAAAGAACAAATTAAAAAATTGTATCTAAGGAAAACCAGAAAGCTACTCGAGACAAAACTATATAGCAGAAACCTTATCGAAGGAATAATACCTTGGCTGTCCTCCACGTAAATTTTCGGGATCATTTTTAAAGTGCACCTGAGAATAACTTAAACAAATGGACCCGAGAACAAGAAAACTAATGACTATGCATAAGGCATTACATCCCAGAGACGACGTTGACAAACTATATGTGTCAAGAAAAGAAGGTGGAAAAGGACTTACCAGCACTGAAGACAGCATTGACGCATCAATACAACGACTTGAAGACTACATAGAAAAGCGCGAAGAAAGACTGATTACAGCCACCAGAAACAATACTGACAACAAGAGGACCAATAAAACGACAAAAACCTTAAAACAATAATAGGGAAAAAACAACGCCGTGGACGTTTTAAGCAACTAATAAGCAACATCTTATCCGAGAAAACATGGACGTGGCTGAGAAAGGGAAACTTTATGAGAAAAACTGAATTTCTCCTAATAGCAGCACAAAACAACACCATAAGGACCAATCATATCAAAGCAAGAATGGATAAGAAGCCAAAAAAGCAAAAAAAAACAACAAATGTAGGTTGCGTGGAGATAGAGACGAAATGATCAATTACATAATCAGTGAATGCAGTAAATTAGCACTGAAAGAGTATAAGCCTAGACACGACTGGGTGGGCAAGTTGATCCACTGGGAATTGTGCAAGAAATTGAAATTTGAGCAGGCGAACAAATGGTATATGCACAACCAAATATCTGTCCTGGCGAATAAGACACACAAACTCCTATGGGATTTTGACATACCTAATCTCGGCCAAACGACCTGACTTTATAATAAGCAACAAAAATCAACAAAAACAAAAAAGATCTTGCCGAATTGTGGACTTGCTCTCCCGGCTAGCAATAGAGTAAAATTGAAAGAAAATGAAAAGAAGGACTTTGCTAGGGAATTGAAAGACCTGAGGAACGTGAAAGTGACATTTCTACCAATTGTAATTGGTGGTCTTGGTACAGTCACCGAAGGATTATTAAAGGGACTGGAGGACTTGGAGATAACAGGACGTGTGGAGACCATCCCAACTACTTCATTATAGAGATAGCCAGAATACTGAGAAGAGTCCTGGAGATTTGAGGAGACTTGCTGTCGCTCAAACTTCAGTGAAAGACCCTCAGCGCTAGCTGATGGGAAAACTCTCAAGGAATAAGTAATAATAATAATAATAATAATAATAATAATAATTGATTTTAAAAAATTACAAAATTTCCCTGACAGAGTAAGCCTCTTTATAGAAAGATATTTTTGTATAGCTGCTTATGAAGGGTTTTTTACACAGTTATATCATATCAAGTATTCCTATCTAATACAAATAATTTGCATACAGTTGTATGGTTTCAAGTATTCCTATCTAAATCTCATAATTTATGCTTCAAGTAATTATTTCTATTTAATACTAATTATTTGTTTGCACGGATTTATGGTTTCAAGTAACTGTTAATAATAATCTTTAGTAAACAATTACTATTCTAAGTAACTATGTTTAATACAAATAATTTACAATTATATGGTATCAACAATTCTTATCGATTACTAATTGTTTTTACAACCAGAGATGGGGTCTAAATGGGTGTTACCACTTCGAGCAAAGTGAGCCTGGGAATAATGGTAATTAAGGGGCACTCCACACTCCAAAGATCTCCAGAACTGGAGTCTCAACATCAGATTCAGTTTAGTGTCATACTCAGGAAACGCTTTGGGGTGGGGTTCTTATCTCCCTTCAGGGGATACAGTCAGTGTATTATAAGTGATCTAAATGTACTTCATTCAAAAAATCATTTTAATTGCATTACGGTAGCTGTCATATTAATGTACAATTAATTAGGGTGTTCAAAAGTTGGTTATATTTTCGCTGTTATTATAAATTAATTTTTACTAAATTCATTCGCAAAGATTTATTTTGACTGTATTGGCAACTGACAACATTCTTTCAGCATTTTGTCGTTAAATGACATTAGAATAATTTCCTTTTGGGCAAATTTCATTTAAAAACAGCGTTTCTCATTGTTGTCACAGCTGCCATTATACAGTCCTTTTTTAAATGACGAAATTATCGTAATATTGTTTATTGATTCTCATAATGGAAATGTAAGAAAATAAACAATATATTGTGCAACGCCTTTCACTTACCTGAAGCAAAAAAGAATCCGCTGCCTCACGTGTCTTTCGTGTAAGCGGTCATTTGTAATGTGATTCGTGTGCATGTGCAGATTTGAGTCCTTGATATTACTATTAGTTTATAAATATGCATTTGGTATCGTTTATATTAAGACCCATCCAAAGTGACAGTCGTGCATTCTTCAGCAACCGTTGAAAGAGGACTAGAACGAGAATGACACTTGGTTGATGCATATAGAGCCGAACTTGTGTGTGTGTGTATGTGTGTGTGTGTGTGAGTGTGAAAGAGGGAGAGTGTGTGTGTGTGTGTGTGTGTGTGTGTGAGAGAGAGAGAGAGAGAGAGAGAATGAGATTAGTTTCCTCTGATTCAGTGAGAGGAAAACAAAAGCATGCTCTGCTTTGGAAGTGCCGTTTTGATAATAGTCAGAAGCACTTGTCTTGTGTCGAGAAAAGTTACAACTTTTTTGGCATTGTTCGTAATATATAGTACTTTTTATTTCAAAATAGTTCAAATTTCCACTCAAACGCAAGAGAAAAAGATCTCTGCATTTTGGGGAGAAGTTATAGCGATTAGTCGAACATATTAAAAGTGGTTTGCAAAGTTCTGTGGTGAAGTTTTCTCGTTAAACGATGATCCGCTTTTAGACACCAGCAGGTGAGAATAATGCCAATCAAATGAAGAAAGACACGAATAGAAAATCAGTACACTCAAAATATCCAAATCAAACACTGCAAATCATTTGCCGCTTATTGTTTATGCTATTGTTTACAAAACTTTGCTTAGATATTGTACACTGGCATCAGCTTATTTACAATACCTATTGTTGCTTAAGTAGTCACTCATCTATGTATTGAACAGGCTTATCGCTGTTTATCGTGTTTTTAGCGTGATTTGCCATAAACCAATTTATTGTTTACGTTAGTTGTTTTAAAGTGAGGCAAAAAATTGTCATTGATGTTGTTTCTTTGTTTAATAGCATATCAATCTTTGTGGGTTATTCAATGCCAAAGTCAAACAAGGACAGTAGCAGGACTGTTTAAGCAACAGCTGGGTGTTATAGCTTAGCAATTAAGTTTGTGCTTATTTCATTTATCAGATATTGAACGTTCGTATTACTATCTACTTGAGTCTCTCTTAATAAAACAAATTTCCTCGAAAACTGCAAAAGACACCTAAAGCGGTTCTTGGGTGATAAAGATTTTTAAAAAAATGTAAGAGGATGGAATATGGAAGTTGCCTGGAGGATTTACAATAAATTCAATTTGAAATAAGATATCATGTAATAAACCGAACGAACTGTCTGGTTGATTAATTACCGAAAATCCTCGAAAAAGCCTAAAACATCTTGACATAAATATGGTAACAAACACCTCTTGAATAATTTAAACTATCATAAACAACAAGCAAAAAAAAACAGACACATGAATTTATGAAATATTCTACAAACAACACCAAAGATGCGCAGCAAAAGAACTGACGGATATACTAGGTTGAGTCAAAAGTTGTATATGGGCTAATTTCCGGACTAAACTCCAGGAATTTAAGGGAATCGAACTGATGCCACACTAAATATATAGTCTGAACCTAACTCCCTAGGGTTATTACTTGTTCCGATCCATAGTTCACGAGTTCATATCCTGGACCAAGCTAATTGCATTTCACGTAACAATAATTCCCTTGGGAAAGGTGTGAATCCAATTATTCTCCCTCCAGCTATGAGCAAATAGTAGGACAGACTAGGTTCTTCAGCCTTGGTGAGGCGACTAGTCTAGGAGGAGGAAAACTCTGAATTCAAACCTGTTAAACTCCGCTTAAAAATTGACCTTGTGTCATATCCTGCCCGAGCGGAGGGGGTTGGTAAATATGAATCCATAGTTCACTTTCTATGCTCAAGACGCTCCAACATCAACAGAAGTAAAGTTCTTCACCTTGAAGAACGAGAACTGATATTAGCGTTGGATCAAAGAACAGGCAGAAAACTTGCTTCTGATGGTGCAACATGATGTCTTCTAGTTTGAATGCTAGGCTACTTTAGTTATATGTAACAATTCAGTTTAGTGTAAGTACAGTTTCAATGTCAAAAACAGTTCAATTTCAAATAATTCAGTTTAGCATAAGCAAGCAGTTTAACAAAAAAAGTTACCCAAATATTTGACTCAGTTTTAACTCAGCCTCGTAAAAAGAATTTTAAAATCAACAACACGTTTATTGTGAATTTACACCACAGGGGCGCATATGACCACACTTTTGATTTATTCAACGTCTTAATAATGTGTGAACACGTTTTGTCATGACATCGGTGTATAGAGAGTGAACTAATCATTGAAACTACTACTATCAATTATCAGCTTGGTTGTTTTACAATATAACACCTGCCCTCACTAAATCAACTCTTAAGGAATGAGGAATATTGAAAAAAAAAAAAAAAAGCAAAGACGACAAAAGCTTTTTTTTTTTATATATGAAATAAAGCAATTCATATAAATAAGGTTCAAAACTTAGCCGATACAAGAAATATTTTTTAAAGTAGGAATCTTCTTTCCTTTTTGTCTCGTGAAGACTCGTTTTTTTTTTTGTTTTTTGTTTTTCGAAAACGCTGTTACGAGAAAAGATCACTCCACAAACGGGAATTTACAAAATTTAATTGAATTTAATTGATTCGATTGATTTTCAGTGGAGTATCAACTTGTCTGGGTTATTTTATGTCAAGAGGTTAGGGAATACCGTTCATTGTACGTTCATGTTTTCATTTTCTGTGTAGTTGTTTCTTAATAGTGTTTTGCTCAATTATAGGATATCAAGTATTTCTATCTAATATAGCTAAATGTCTCACATTTGTTTGGTTTCAAGTATTCCTATCAAACGCTAATAATTATATGACTTCGAGGAATTAATATTAATCCTTAAAAACAATTATAACTTCAAGTACCAATTATCAATACAAAAATTTTGGTTTGGTTTGGTTTGGTTTTATGGCATATCAACCTTTGTAGGTTATTTAATCCCAAATCCATTTCTATGTAAATAATCAGTTCTATTTCAATTTGTTCAATTCAGTTCAGCATGAGTACACAGTTTGTCAAAAAACATTTCTATTTCAAACAATTCAGTTTATTCAAGCAGTTATATATAACAATTCAGTTTAGTGTAAGTACAGTTTCAATGTCAAAAACAGTTCAATTTCAAATATTTCAGTTTAGCATAAGCAAGCAGTTTAAATGTAAGTAAAGTTTAATTGTGAAAAACATTTCTATTTCGAGCGATTCAGTTTTGTCAAGCAGTTCTAATTCAGCTAATTCAGTTTGGTATAAGTACAGATTTTGTTTACACACAGTTAAATGTCAAAACAGTTCTATGTTAAACAATTCAGTTTAGTGTAAATACAGTTTCAATGTCAAAAAACAGTTCTATTTCAAATAATTCAGTTTAGCATGTGCGCGCAGTTTAAATGTAAGTACGGTTTAATTGTCAAATGCATTTCTATTTCAAGTTATTCAGTTTAATCTGACAATTCAGTTTAGCATAAGTATGCCATTAATTCTATTTAACCCATAGATAAGGCCCTATCAGGTGCTACCACTCCGGGCCAGAGTGAACCAGGGAGTGATGGCAATAAAAGGGTACTCCGCATTCCCTAAAGCTCCAGCATCACTGGAACCTCACCATCAGATTGTTTAGTGTCATATTACCAGGACACTCGTTTGGGATTTTAAAACCCTCTGCGGAGGTGCAGTCGGTGTATTCTACTGCCCCAGCCGACTGGGCAATACACAGAGTAATCACTTTACTGTCTTCAGACAAATGATTAATATGAATATGATTATCAGTATTAGACAGCAAAACTTGAAACCATTTAACTGTTTAGAAACCATAGCAAAATATAGTGTACAAATTAGATCTAACTAATTTTAAAATGAAATTTCCTACAAACTATTCACTTACAAATCATATATGTAAATGTGTGGAAATAAATGAATCATGTTAAATTGTTACTGATACATAGTATTACTTGAAATCATTTTACTTGGTGCGAGCAAATGGTCAATCATCATCATCATCATATCGCGCTGGTAGCACGGATATCCTGACCCTCTCTCGCCACTCCTCCCTATCGTTCATCGCCCTAGGTAGGTCTTCAGGACAACATCCCGTATCCTCACATAGCTGCTGAATGTATGTTCGTGCTGGTCGTCCTGCTTTTGCGCGGCCATGTGTGGGGGTCCATAAGAGTACATCACTTATGAGTTCGTCCCTGCTTCTCCAGCAGTGTCCTGCATGTCTGGCTTGTCTAACTTGAATAGTTTTCGTGATAGGGGGCAGGTGGCCGTACAGTTGGTGTTTTGTGGGGTGTTGCCGCCAGGACTTGTTCAAGATTGCACGTAGCATTCTTGTGTAATTGCCGTCTAGGTTCTTCTCCAGCCGTTTTGTTAGCGTCCATGTAGTGCAGCCATATAGCAGTATCGATGTGACCGCTGCCTGGAAGAAACTGCGTTTCATTTTATCGGTTAGGTCTGATTTCCATATAATCGATAGCCTATTGATAGCTGTCCATGCCTTCGTTAACCTCGTTTCGATGTCCTTTTCGGTTGATTCGACGCTGCTTCCTAGGTAAGTGAATTTGTCTACTAGTTTAAGAGGGGTTCCTTCTAGAGTGGAGATGTACCCCGTTTGATTATAGCACATATATTCCGTTTTGTGTGCATTAACATAGAGGCCTATGCTTGCGGCTGCTCGTTCCAAACTATCCAGTAGTGTTTCGGCTTGGTCGGGTGTAGCTTATAGACTTATTCGTATTTGGTATAAATACTTGAAACTATTTAACTGTGTGTACAAAAATGACCTTAGGCTTCTTTAAAAATGTTATCAACAAAATAAGTTTACAAATCACATATTTGATATATATGTATAAAGAGGATTTAGCATCAAATTACCGACAATGATTGATATGCCATAAAACCTAACCAAAATCAAGAAGTGTTTTTTTTTTTATGTTCCATATGTATTGATTAGAATTAAAAACTCGCGTGTAACATCTACCACACATCTATACAAAGTGGTAATCGTCATTATTTATTCATTTAGATTAGAGGCTTTAAGGATTCAAATAGACCATTACGTTCTGGAGAAGAGGTACATCGAGCCAAAAGTGAGTTGAAGTTTGACGTGATTTCCTTCTGTTTTAATGCTAATCTGCTATAAAGCTAATAAGCCGCAATTAATTTTTTTTTAAATGCATATGCATTTCATCATCAGTGAGATATGCAAATTAGTACAAAATGTAGGGGAAGACATTTTCCGCTTCAAATTTTTCTTAATTCTGTTTTTACTTTTGATGAATTCCGTTTGTTCCATCTTATTGTTTGGTTTTGGTGCCTTAGTTTAATAGTATATCAACTTTCGTGGATTATTTAATACAAAGGCCATTCTTGTAGAACAGTTGTGGTAATATTTAACCAATGCCTGAGAATTTTATGAGTAAATTTCAGTAAATTATACAGCTATTATTAAGACGGGGAAAACAGAAGAAAGATTCAAGGTTAATCACATTTAAAGAAATAGCTGATCTAATTTGTTTATTTGAAAATACGTTCTCAAACATTTTCTCAGTTTTTATTAGTGTGTGTTGTCTGTTATCTCAGATACACCTTCCCTATGTCAATATGTGCTGACAAATCTATTTCTTCTTACGTTATGAAACAAAACATATTTCCTAATGTTTTTTGTCGATTTTAGTTATCAATTATCACAAGAATATTCTCTACGCCAATATAAGTCGTTAAATTTACCATTTACACATTATGAAAAAAAATTCGATTTTCTGAGTTAATTTTTTTTAATATCAGTTACCACTCCAACACAATAGGTCTTTGAAATAAGCCGATAGAGATTTCACAAACATTCTTATAAAGAATATTTTTGAAATGTATATAAAATAGGATTATTTCTATTTTTTAGCTTTTGATCTTAAAGCGAAGATGACTGAAAGATAAAAGCATAATCAGCACTTTTCTGAGGAGAAAAAGAAAAGGTCAGAAGCGAAAGATAAATTACCAGGTTTTTAAGAAAATATTAGTCACACGAATTGGGTCGGTTTGGTTTCTTTTTTCAATATATCAACCTTCATATATCAAACTTTTCCCACGGGCATTAGTCTGAAAGTGAATGTAGCTGCGTGACTGGATTTCGAACTTGTTTACTTTAGCCATTACACCACGAAAATTATTGTGCTGTATCGGGTAGAAAAGTAGTTTGCAAGTCGTATGCAGTCTGCGGGTTGGATATTTGAGATCTCTGAGTAAGACATTAAAAAAAGTTTTTAAAAAGTGCTAATAAAAGAATAGACGCAGTATATATTTAAACCTGTCAGTACCAAGTGTGATTGTCAATATATTTTTATTATCTGTGACATTTAGTATCGATGACTTAAGGAACTGATGGGACTTGTGGGAGACGACGTGAATTGTGAATGGATTTTTTGAGATGTTGCTTGAACGCAGAAGGTTGTTGAAGGACGCGTTATCAATGAACTGGGTGGTAGAGCTCATAGCAACAGATAGACTCATTCATTAAAAGTACGTGATCATGAATTCACGCAAGTACAAATCTATGAATGCTTATCCATCGTCGAACGCGGTTATCTCACGGTAACATTGTACGCGGCTCGTAGCCAAAATGCCCGTATATGTATATATATATATGTGTGTGTGTGTGTGTGTGTGTGTGTGTGTGTGTGTGTGTGTGTGTGTGTGTGTTGAAACTGTATTTTTTATCGGTGTCTATTGTTTCAGAGAGAATCCGTGTGATAACGTTTAATTCTAAAATTCTGTTCTTGATAAGAAAGTCTCCCGTGGTGTAATGGTTAAACTGCTGGACTCTGTTCTCAAAACCAATGAGTTCTTGGTTCTACAATTTTTCTGATAAACATCCAACAAAAAGAAATTGAGAATACTAAAATTACGAAGTTGAAATCTAAAAGCGTAAATAAAACCAATATATATTTAAAATTATTAACACGCTGTAATAGATATTTACGTATGTTGTAGAGGCTGTTAGACATATGTATGTTCATTTTGCAATGTGTGTATTTTCGTTGAAATTATGATATATTTCTACAAAATATTCATTCTTAAATGAATTGTTGGTTAGAATCGTTTGTCTTTTATGCTTTGAAGTCAATAGTAAGGAAAATATGAAGACTGTACAAATGTGCTGTTGCCTTTTTTAAAACTAAATTCTGGAGCCAAGCGAGTTCTCACTGAAATCTAAGTAGAGTGAAGATGAAATGCGGTTATCTCGTGGTAACATTCTACAGTACTGGTAGTCAAAATAACCACACACAAACACAAACACAAACACACACAAGTATATATATATATATATATATATATCGAATGACCATATTTTCGCATCTTTGTCTATTCTTTCAGTGAGAACATAGTCGATATTTTCACATGCATCACTATCCTGCCATAGTACAATCTTTATTTCATTTTTACTCAAAAATGAAATATTGTTAATAATGCTACTACTAATACAAATTCCACGTGCAGTACAATTTTTAAAATATAAATAAACCCCCTTCCCCCAAAGCAACGATAAGTCAAAAACCTTACGAAACCCGAAATAAGAAGATGGGACTAATCTATCGCTGTAGGTTATTCTCAAAGAAATAAGTTTTTGGTAACTGTCTAACTTTAAAACCTTGATTTTCGTTTCTCGTAAAATCTTTTGCTTGTATTTAAATGAAGACTTGATAAATCCCCAAACTTCATTTCTGGTAATTTTTTTTGAGACGACGAAATTGATTTGTTTTAAATTTATCAGCTCATTATCTCTATATTACTTTTGACACTTCCGTCTATCTAAGGAAATCTGCATTTGATGTAGTCTGAAAGAATTAGAATTTTCCCCATCCTCCATATAACGGAAAATATCAGGAGCTTAGTATTTATTATAACATTAACAGTTTAACGGAATTTTTTATAATCGGACAGTAAATACAATACAAAACAAAAAGATAACGGGGGAATGACTGAAATTAGGTCAGATACATGTTATGAATTAAATCATAAGAGTAACTAAGTTAAAACTTGGTTTTTTTTTGTGACCCGCTGTCAATGAACAGTCACCATGACTGTCATCGGTCACATTTGTGTCAGGTGAGCAGATAATAAACAACCCCTGGGTCTGGTATCGCCACAATATACCACCCATGATAAAATGTCAAATTCAAATAATACACAACGTGGGACCCAGGCTTCAGGCTTGGGTATCATGATCAGCAGGTGCTCTCTTGATAGCCAACATGGGAGACCCCCTCGTCATCCTCCGAGAGTTGGCTGTTCTTTTTTCAGGTACACAAATGGTGATTTAAGGAACCACATTAACCAGAGACCTAAACGGAAAGCATGGACTTGGGAAGACAACCAACTAACACTACACTGCTATTTTAGGAGTAATCCTACACAAAGAGAATATAGGAAAAGAATGATGGAGATCTGGCAAGAACTTTCTAATTTTCAGACAACTAGACAGAGACTCGTTAATCAAGTTAGAACAGCAATAAAGAAGGGTTGGTTTTCTCACCTTGAAATAATAGAAATACACCGGAAAATAAATGATCAACAAAGTAGTAATAATACATTACCTGGCACAGCAAATATTAACAAACAAAAACAGCCCATCCGAAAGGAACCACCAACTTTGGAAAATAAAAACTCCACACAACCAAATACTGCACAACAAAACAAGCCTGAATAAATACTATCACAAGAACATTTCCATTCACGACAGACTAGCACTAGAAATTAACAAATGCCTACAAAGAGCACACGTACCCGAATGGATGACCAAAGGAAAGACAACTTTGATACAAAAGAACCCAAACAAAGGAACCGACCCAAACAATTACACACCCATAACTTGCCTACCAATGATGTAGAAAATATTAACAGCACAAATAAGGGAAATGATTTACTACTCGCTAACAAGCCGTGGTTTGTTCCCTGACGAACAGAAAGGATGCTGCAAAGGATCCAGAGGCACAGTAGAATTACTTTACATAAATCAGCACATTCTAAATGAGACGGAAAAATCTAGCTATGGCCTGGATTGAGTACAAAAAGGCATACGGTATGGTTCTGCATAGCTGGATAATAAACAGCCTCAAAATGTACAAAATATCAGATGAAGTCATAAACTTTATCGACACATCCATGAAAACCTCGAGAGAGAAATTGACATCAGAAGGAAGAAGCTTAGCTGAGGTAAATATCCAAAGAGGTATTTTCCAAGGAGATGCTCTATCACCCTTACTATTCATAATTGCCATGATGCCACTTTACCACACACTCGGAAAATGCACTGCTGGATACAAACTTAGTAGATCGCAGGAAAAAATCAATCACCTAATGTACATGGACGACATCAAACTATTTGCAAAAAATGAAAAAGAACAAGAAACTCTAATACACGCAGTTAGAATATACAGTGAGGACATAGGAATGGAATTTGGTATAGAAAAATGTGCAATGCTTGTAATGAAAAGTGGAAAACGACATCTAACTGACGGAATGGAACTACCAAATCGAGACAAGATAAGAACGCTCGCCGAAAATGAAACCTACAAATACTTGGGCATCTTGGAGGCTGACACCATCAAACAAGTGGCAATGAAAGACAAAATTCAAAAAGAATATCTCAGGAGAACTAAAAAGCTACTCGAGACAAAACTCTCTAGCCGAAACCTTATCAAAGGAATAAATACCTGGGCTGTACCACTCGTTAGATATTCCGGACCCTTTCTCAAGTGGACCAGAGACGAACTCAAACGGACCAAAGAACAAGAAAGCTAATGACAATGCATAAGGCATTACGTTCCAGAGACGACGTTGACAGACTATATGTTCCAAGAAAAAAGGGAGGGAGAGGACTGGCTGGCATTGAAGACAGCGTTGACGCATCGATACAACGACTCGAAGACTATATAAAAAAATGATGGAGGGCTGATTACGGCCATCAGAAACGATAATGATGACACAATGGACAATAGAATGACAATAACTAGGAAACAAAAATGGGAAGGAAAGCAACTCAATGGACGTTTTAAACGACTAATAAACAATATCTCACACGACAAAACCTGGACATGGCAAAAAAATGGAAACTTTAAGAGAGAAACTGAATCTCTCCTCATGGCAGCATAAAACAACGCCATAAGAACCAATCATATCAAAGCGATAATAGATAAGACGCAACAAAATAGTAAATGTTGAGAGATGAAACCATCAATCACATAATAAGCGAATGCAGCAAATTAGCGCAGAAGAAATATAAGACTAGACACGATTGGATGGGCAAGGTGATCCACTGGGAAATGTGCAAGAAATTTAAATTTGACCATGCAAACAAATGGTATATGCACAACCCAGCACCTGTCCTACAAAATAACACACATAAACTCCTATAGGACTTTGACATACACACGGATCACCTAATCTCGCCCAGAAGACCAGCCCTAATAATAATCAACAAAAAAAAAGAGAACTAGCAAAATTGTCGACTTTGCTGTCCCGGCTGAACACAGAATAAAACTGAAAGAATGTGAAAAGAAGGATAAGTACCTCGACCTTGCTAGGGAATTGAAAAAAACTACTGAACATGAAGGTGATAATTATACCAATTTTAATTGTTGCGTTTGGAGCAATAACTATAGGATTACTAAAGGGACTAGATGACTTGGAACATGGCGGAGGATTGGAGACCATCCAAACTATTTCATTATTGAGAACGGACAGAATACTGAGAAGAGTCCTGGAGACTTGAGGAGACTTGCTGTCACTCAAACTCCAGAGAAAGACCATCAACTAACTCTGATGTGAAAAACTCTCAAGGAGTAAATAATAATAATAATAATAATAATAATAAAGAACACATTTCTCTTTGTGAGTAGATTTCTTTTTTGCTGAATACAAGTTATTCTGAAGAAGCTATTCTTACAGTGAAACATGTCAAATTTTTTTTCTTTTTCTCATACATTCAGATTTTATTCGAAATCTTTGATATATATATATATATATATATATAGAGAGAGAGAGAGAGAGAGAGAGAGAGAAATTTGAGACAGACAAAGACAGTGAAGAGGGACTGAGAGATACAGAGAAAGAGATAGATAAATATGTGATCGCTGGTCCGATGATTGAATAGACAAAAGACATTCACCTCGAACTGTTGACTCTCGGTCTACTCTGTCTTAACATACATATATATGCTATGACACTGATCTTGAGCACTATTCATAAATATAGCAAACTACATATATATATATATAAATCGTGAGAGAGAGAGAGGGGGGAGAAAGAGCGAGAGAGAGAGTGGTGACGGAGGAGAGAAAGAGACATCCGGATGATTTATTATGACTCTAAAAACGGCAACAAGGGAAAGACGCTCATATATATATATATATATATATATATATATATATATATATATCATCATCCTCTTGTCATCTTGCCGTGCCACCAGCACGGATATCCCTGACCCTCTTTCGTCACTCCTCCCAATTGTTCATCACTTCTGGCAGGTCCCTAGGGCTACATCCCATATCCTCACAGAGCTGCTATATGTATGTTCGAACTGGTCTCCCTGCTTTGGTTGGCCATGTGAGGGAATCCTCTCAAACACATTAGCCAGGTACCTTCACTATAGAGACATATATAAAAGATCAATAAAGACACTTTGATTAGAAAATATTTTTCATTTCATGAATGGATATGCTGCGTCACTTGTACATTTTATATCACTTTTCTTATAGCATATCACTTCTTTTAAAATAACTTTTAAAAATATTGAAAAACTTTCTAAAAAATCTATTTTCTCAAAAAAATTTTTTTCATCTGACAGTGACCTTATTTTGAAACTAGTAGATAGCTATAAAAATAAACAACATTAAAGAAATATTCTTTTTCATCTTTTATACACACACACACACACACATATATATTTAGAAAGAGAAAGAGAGAGGAGAAGAGAGAAAGAAAGAGAGATAAAGAGAGAAGAAGAAAGAAATACGACACATGCACACATAGGAGAACATCACTTATAAGTTCGTCCCCGCTTCTCCAGCAGTGTCCTGCATGGCTCGTTCGTCTAACTTTGATAGTTTTCGTGATGGGATATAGGTGGCCGTTCAGCAGCTGCTTTGTGTGGCGTTGTCTCCAGGACTTGTTCAAAATTGCTCACAGCATTCTTGTGTAGTTGCCGTCAAGCTTTTTCTCCGTCTGTTTTGTCAGCGTCCATGTAGTGCATCCATATAGCAGTATCGATACGACCGCTGCTTGGAAGAAACTACGTTTCATTTTATCAGTCAGGTTTGACTTCCATATGACCGATAACCTATCGTTAGCTGTCCATGTTTTTGCTAGTCGTGCGTTGATGTCTTTTGCAGTTGATGAGACACTGCCTCCTAGATTGGTAAACTTGTCAACTAGTTTCAGAGAGCTACCGCCAAGTGTGGAGATGTTGCTGTATAGCCAAGACCAACTATACAAACGCATATACATATACATGCATAAATCATAACGGCATAATGAAGACGAGCGAAGACACTTCTTTAGAAAAATATACCTCTCACTTTATTTGAAAGGGTCGTGTGTGAGAGGGAGTTGGAGACCGAACAGAACTGCAACATATTGACCTCCCCATTCTTATGGCCATCAGTGTTTCTTTCCCGTTCTCCAGGGTTGCTCAACCGGAGGCCCAGGGGCCCAGCTCTCTGTTGGGTACTGGCTTTCTCTACCACATTTTGTCTCCAAACTAACAGATCTCCAAAACTAACTGACTTCCTGTTTTCACCAAGTTATATAATAGTTCACGCCCACTCAATATCTCCCCATAACTGGCCATCGGAATGTGTCACTTCCGTCGTCTTTGGAATGGCATGTTTGATCGTCATCGAGCGAAAATAACTGTCATACAGTTCACGGGTCACTCTCTTCCGGTGCATCAGTCTATGACAGTACCACGGGATTTTAATCCTGTCCCATATTGTCAGCCAAGCTCGTCCACGCCAATGGAATATGCACTTCGCCGTCTTTGGAATGGCATGTTTGGCCGAGCCGGAGGTCAATATACAACAATGTCACCTATTTGATTTAAGCGCATGCTTTCCGTTTTGTGTGCATTGACATGGAGGCCAATGCCTCCGTTTGTTCGTTCCAGACTATGCAGTAGTGTTTCGGCTTGGGCGGGTGCATTTGCCAGAATCGCGATATCATTGGCGTAGTCGGCGTCGGTTATTGATTTTGCGGAGTACTTTCTGCTTCTTTTCTTAGTCAGTTCGAAACCATATATATATATATATATATATATACGTATATATATATATATATATGTATAATTACCTATCGATCTTAACGAACTGAATGGGACATAAAGTAATCTTTCTGAGGTTTAACAAGTTTGAATTTATAGTTTTCATTCTCCAAGACTGGTTACCATACTAAAGCTAAAGTGGCCCGTCAGCTTTGCTATTTACCCATATCTGGAGGGAGAATAGTTGGATGTTTACCCGTACGTCTTCTTATATATATGTTTGAAAACTAACAGAAAAGAGTGTGTTGTGTGAGCTATGGACACAAAAGGGATCAGGGGACTGTGTTAACATCTAACATGAAATCGATTTTTGCTAAACATTTACATAGACAAGTACAACAAAAAAAAAATGCTGTCAGTGAGACTCGAACTCACGTTTTATTTTGCTTTGGAGAAACCCGCTCATCCATATTAGCTGTTTTTCCATTGTGCTATGGTGAGGCTTAAACCAGGTTAATTTTCTTGTTACCAATAAAAAACAAAGAATATATGATAATGATTAACTGTGTGCAAACGAATGAGCTCTAAAAATCGTTTAAAAATTAAGTCAACTCTAACTATTTGCTTACAAATCATATGTAAATAGGATCTGACATTAAATAACCCACAAGGGTTGATATGTCATAAAACATCACCCAATCAAACAACTAACTATGTCCTTCTTCTCCATATTGACAATTCAATCTTCTTCTTGTCGTGGAGGTCTTCCGAGTGACCGTTTCCGGTCTCTCGTATACCATTCGATAATGACACACGTCCACTTATTGTGACCTTGTGACACACTCTGCGATCAGGTTCTTCACTCCCTTCCGCTCTCGAATTACCTCACTTTAGTTTTGCTCACGCATCGATATTCCCAATTTTGATCTTTCCGTTGTTCTCAGTACCGTTTCCAGTCTGTTTTTTTTTTCTTTTTGGTGGCCCACGTTTCACTTACGTATAACATCCCAGGCAAAGCGATGTTATTGAAAACATTGGCTTGTAGTGTCTTAGTTTTGCCTCGAGCATATCTTTTAACGAGGTTTATGCCTCCCACCCTGATTTTATAATCCGCAGGATTTCCGTATCCATGTCTCGGAACATATTCACCATCCGTTCAAAGTAGGCGTAATATTCCACCGTCTCGATTTTTATCGCTTCCCATATCTATACGGCCCTGTGGTACGTCTTTGGAACTCATGAATTTCTCAGTATGCACATTTATAAAACCTAAGAAGATATTTTATGGTAGACAAAAGAAGAATGTTTTGCGAACATAAATGTCAAAAGGAACCAAAAAAAATGTAACTCTTAAAATGGAATGCCTTTACCTTAAACGTTGATGATATATATGTTAGGTGGAGAGAAACAATCTCATGGTTTTTATTAACTCTTTGCTAAATTCCAAGCTGTTTCCTGAGTTGTCGATTGAAACCATGTATAACTCGTTTTTTGGATGTAGCTGTAAGATACAAAGGGCTCTTTAGGTAGGTCGAGAAAGTAACGAAACTTTTTTTTTCAGATTTGAATTCAGAGTTTTTTTCTTCTAGACTGGTTACCCTACCAAGTCTAGAGTTTATTCTGGCTTACTAATTATTCATCGTAGAGAGAGGAAAGATGGGTTCATGCCTTTTCTAAGGGCATTAACGCGAGTTAAACGCAAAATGCTTCTTGCAGAATTTGAACTTGTGTAATCGATTTGATTTTCTTCATGGTAACCGTAACGTTAAGAATATCCCAATGGTCGATACTCTATTGTATGTGCTGTTCGACTAATCTTAGAGCGAACGTATGATCGCATTTGTTATAAACATCTAAAAGTGGAGAAAATTTTAGTATATATTGAACTTGTGATATATTTTGAGAAAAAAATCGATCGGCTGAATAATAGTAATGGTTTAAAAGCGGTGATAATTTATTGAATGCTATAAAACTGCTTCATTGTTATCCGAATTGAATTGCACTATCAGTCGATTATGCCATCTCCTATTCCTCTTCTGTCTCATATTTACAAAGCACATTTTAAAGTTAGAAAACAGCACAGGTAGAAATTCAAAAGTCATAGAAGAAAAGGTCGATTTTTAGATCACAGGGAAAGAGATTGATTATACAGGATATCTAAAAATAGATTTCAATCAATTTTTTCAAAGATTACAATTATTATTTCAATTAAATATTACAATATATTGCTGCATGATCTCGTTATACAAAAACTTTATCCAACAGGCAAATCTTTTAATGGCATATATATGTGTTTGTGCTCATGTGTGTGAGCATACGGATATGTACAGTTATAATATCGATAGTATATATATATATATATATATATATATATATATATATATATATATATATATGCGTGTGTATGTGTGTGTGTGTGTGTGCCAGTGGGACCGAGAATTTACTGACAGCATCCTCTGTAGATGGAGGGCACCCATTCAACCAATAAAGAGGTGTCCTGTATAGGACAAATGTATACAGTGGTAAGGCTTCAGTTTTGGAGTTATAGGGGAGTGTAGAGCCATTCCTTCGTTGTCATTACTCCTATGTCAACCCTGACTCAGAGTGGTAGCACCTGCTAGAGTACGATCTATCGATAAAGCAGATCATGGCTGAGATAATGAAATGTTTAATTTTTTAAAATGATAAAAAACCTAAATTTTTGTTTGATACGTAATTGAAGATCAGAGTTGATAAACTGGTATCGGCATAAAATAACCAAACAAGGACTGACATGCCATAAAACCAACCAACCAACCATTTTACCAATCTATCTATCCATCTATCTATTATGATAGTGTAGACAGACTCAACGGCGCTAGGTAACAGTCAATTTCTTGCTAAGCGATAGTCAGAGCTATATTTATATTTGTATATTTCTGCATTGTTACCCGAATACAGTCGTACGATTACCAGATTATGTAACTTTCCATGGCTCTTCTCTCTAATAATGTCAAAAGCTGTTTTAAAATATATAAAAGACATTCATGCTGATATATATATAAATATATATATATATATATATATTGCTTGCAGAAGGATGTAGTTTTAACTAGGCGAGTTCTTTGCTCATGGAAAAAGCTTCTGATCTTTTTCAGGTCTTGCAAAATGCTTTTGGTCTCAGCATGGCATCAAACTCGGAACAAAAGACACGGTTCTATAAAGTATTTGTTTTGACATCCCTCTTTTATTCAGGTGAAACGTCGACACTCTATAAGCACCAAGTGAAGACTTCTGAACGCTTCCATCAAAGATGCCTGCAACAAATTCTTTGTATTGGATGGCAATCCCATTTCCTAGATACAAAAGTATTAGAGAGAGCTGGGCTACCAAGCATTGAATCCATGGTAGTGAAAAATTATCTTCCTAGAGCTGGTCATGTCGTTCGAATGGATGAAAGTCGCTTGCTAAAGCAACTATTTTACAGTGAAATGTGTGAAGGGAAGAGAAAGGAATTAAGACCAAAGAAAAGATTGAAAGACGCTGTAAAATGTTACCGAAAACAATTCAGCATATAGGTGGACCAACGGGAAAAAATGGCATTGGTCAGTGGTGTAAACTGATTAATGTGGACATAGAATCTTTTGAGAACAGCCATGCTCGGTATGCCGCTTGCAAACGATCAGTTCGTAAGCGCAAACAAGAGCCAGCACCAGGTCCACAAAGTCACCGAGTTAACTGTGAGTGAAATACGTGAAAAACTCTGTTTATCACTTGCTGGTCTTAAAAGCCATATGTGCATATATGTCCGCATCATGACACTCAAGTGAGCTAAAGCGATCGACAATGTCCAGTCTGTGGTAAAATTTGCCGCAATTTGGCAGGCTTGAAAAGTCATCTGCAGGTGCATAAAACAAAAACAAACAAAAAAAACAAAAACAAAAAAAATGAGAAATGAATCACAAAACTGAATCGATGGTCACACTCGAAACCGAGAAGACAGCCTCTCTCTCTATATATATATATGGAGAGAGAGAGAGAGAGAGAGAGAAACAAACAAGACGGTCACGTCACGACTCATTTGAAGTGCAATTCTCTCAAACACATTAGCCAGGTACCTTCACTATAGAGACATATATAAAAGATCAATAAAGACATTTTGATTAGAAGATATTTTTCATTTCATGAACGGATATGCTGCGTCAATTGTACATTTTATATCACTTTTCTTATAACATATCACTTCTTTTAAAAAAACTTTAAAGAATATTGAAAAACTTTCTAAAAAATCTACTTTCCCCAAAAAACTTTTTCACCTGACAGTGACCTTATTTCGAAACTACTTGATAGCTATAAAAATAAACAACATATAAGAAATATTCTTTTTCGTCTTATATATATATATATATATATATATATATATATATATATATATCCCTCTCTCTTTCTCTCTCTCTATATATATATATATTTATAGAGAGAGAGAGGGGGGAAGAGAGAAAGAAAGACAGATAAAGAGAGAAGAAGAAAGAAATACGACACATGCATACATATTCATGCTATATATATATATATATATATACATGCATATTATTTTCCTTTTTACAAAAGTAGAAAGAAGCAAAAATCTGTACAATCTTCCGCGTATCAAAATGTAAAGTATCTAAAACGAAAGAGAGAGAGAGAGAGAGAGAGAGAGAGAGAGAGAGAGAGAGAGAGAGAGAGAGAGAGGTTGGGAAAGGGAGAAATGTGAGCTGCTTGGTCAGTTAGATAATTGCCTATTTCCCCATTGGCGCCGGACGTCGATGTTCGATCCGAGGTAAAAGCCAAACTTTGGAGACTGTTTCTAAAAGTAGTCAGGCGGGCATGGCTACTTTTAAGACTGGCGCCACACAATCTCCCGCTGACATTTCTCCAGTTTGGCTCTTTTCCATACTTCGTAAATATCGACATAAGTAGGAAAAGGCACGTACATTAGCATACAAATAAAGATTTGTGAATTCTTCTCCTGTGTACGTTTGTGCGTTCTCGTACAAAAGAGAGAGAGAGAGAGAGAGAGAGAGAGAGAGAGTGTGTGTGTGTGTGTGTGTGTGTGTGTCGAACGTATCAGCAGTATAAGATACATGTTTTTTATGTTTGTGTGTGCGTGTGTGTATGTGCGTGTGTAAGATACGTAATTAAGTAGTGGCTTAAGATATATGCGTGTCTGTGTATTTAAAATATGTATAAACGGTAGGTTAAGATATATGTGTATGAATATGTATTTAAACAGTGTTATATATATATATATATATATATGACTTTAGAAGGGGAACTAATTCATCCAGCCATTGTAAACTATTTTTTCTATTGTCTCTGTAGCTGTTAAACATTCAGTGCATGAATATAATGCTCGTTTATCAATTTTCTCTCACGAGATAAAGATAGATAGATATATATACCGGCCCATTGGTATAGTGCTTAGAATGTTCGCTTCGGGCCTGGGAGACTGGGGTCCAATCTCAAGTCGAGTCACACCGAATACACCAAAAATGGTACTTGATGCCTCCTTGCTTAACACTCAGCGTTATAAGGTACAGATCAAGAGTAAGTGGAGCAATCGAGGGAAAAGAGTAGAGCTCTCACATACGCCTCGATGTTGTATCTATTGAAAAAGGAACCTACGGGTCACCCTCGACTTAGCCAACTTACTTATATATTCTATAGTGTGGCTACTTGAAAACTGAAGGGTTTGAAAAAGTCATAACTTGTTCATTTTTAATTTTCTTTTTTTTCTTTTTATTTTGTAGGTTTTAGAACAGTCCTTAGGGATTAAAATGGCTACGTATGATCTCCAGAAACGAGTAAAATTCATTGAGTTTTTCTATTCCAGTAAAAAATCAATTATTTAAACCCTCAGAAAATACCGACAGTATTTTAATGTCAGTGTTTCTCCCAGGGGTAAAATGATTCGGAATCTGGTACGAAAGAACTAGATCAGTTGGCGATCTTCAGGGAAGAAAGCATACATATTTATTAAAGTTATTTTTGTTTTATATCATTCTGTCTTTCAGTGGCCACCCTATACATGTATCTGTATATGTATGTATATACATACATACATACTGTATATATATGTATATATATATATATATACTGTATATATATGTATACATATACATATATAAAGAAAAAGAAAATTTGGCAATATTAGTCGAGAGTGACCCGAAGGCTCCCTTTTCAATAGCTACTGTACCGAGGTGTAGGGAAGGGCGCTACTTCATTCCCTCGATTGCCCCACTTTACCCTTGATCTTTACCATATGATGCTGAGTGTTAAACAAGGCGGCATCAAGTACCATTATTTGAGTCTTTGGTATGGCTCAATCTGGGAATGAACCCCGGTCAATATATATATATATATATATATATATATATATTATAAAAAGTAAATTTTCTTTTAAAGAAATACACTAGGAGTATATTATTCCTTGCGGAACATCATGCAATAAAAAGGATATAATTGTTAATTGTTTCAAAAATTCGACACACCATTTTTTAGGGTCTTAACTTTTTGCAGGACATACAGGCTGCGTATTTTTAGCCCAACCAACTGAGCAATAGATATTTAGAGTAAGAAAGTCCAAGAATATCGCTTTTTTGTTGTACGTTTTCGTTCTACTATAATATTTCTGTTTGGCTCAATCTGTTTGCTTTTTCGTATCCTTCCGAATTAAAAAATTTGTCAAGCCAGTATCCCTCATTTTTTAAAACTTTCACCTTCTTAAATATGGATAAAAAAAACAATACTACGAATAATACAAATTCGACAATGCTAACGACCTCTGAGCGGCCGACCCTCTGAGCAAGCGTCAATCAGACGATCTCCCTAGCCATCCACATATCTTCCAGCTGTCGATACTGTTTGAGTGAGACGACCAAAACCAATACTATTAGATTTGTTGTGGCTGCAGACATAATGTATGTAACACTGCAGGCATTGATGCTTATCCATTTACTATTTCTTTTCCCATCTCTCCTCCTTCCTATAACTGTTTTTGTGACTAATCCCTTCCACTCCTACTGAAAAAACTGTTGCGCTTGCGCAGTAGTGATAGTGGTAATATCAGGAGTGAAAAGAAATAGCAGACGACACCGGGGCTTTTGACGAGACACTGCATTTTCGTACTCAACTTTCCGAAAGCAATACTGTTATTACGGTAAATATTAATACTACGACTTGTTTTTGCTGGCATGGGTCAAGTAGTATAGATGGCGGTGTAAAGCCGAGAGGTCGGCTCTAAATTTGTAAGTTCCAATTCGTTGAAAATATGTTACATATAATCGCTTTAAAGAATTGTTGTTTTTTTAATTTAAGGTATATTTTTATATAATAGTCAATCCTGTTCGTGTAAATCTGTGATGACTTACTATACTTGATGATTCTATTTATAGACTCAGGTTAGTCTCGAGTGGCAGAGAATGGCGAAAGGTTATATTTTTCGATATTGAGTGGTTTAACAAATCAACTACTGAAGGAGAAATATTTTCCCCTTATTTATAATTACTGTACTTGTAAAATATATGCTTGATGGAATGAATTACCATTCATACAACTACACATACGACTACTCGCCTAATTATAACTATGGTGACATTATTCTATTTATATAACGAATAAAAATCATTATGATAGTAATAAATTGATATTAATATTAATATCATTACAACAGCTTCAACATTTCTTCGCTTTTTTTGATGGTTGGTTGGTTTATGACATATCAACCTTTGTAGGTTAATTAACGCCAAATAATTTCAAATAATTCAGTTTAGCATGAGTACTCAGTTTATTTGTCAAAAATATTTCTATTTCACGCTATTCAGTTTAGTTCTAATTCAAACAATTCAGTTTAGTATAAGTATAGATTTTGTCCACACACAGTTAAATATCAAAACAGTTTTATTTCAAACAATTCAGTTTAGCGTATGTACAGTTTCAATGTCAAAAACAGTTCTATTTCAAATAATTCAGTTTAGCATAAGTATGCAGTTTACATGTCAAGACAGTTCTATTTCAAGCAATTCAGTTTAGCATAAGTTCACAGTTTAATTATTAGAAACATTTCTATTCCAAGCTATTCAGTTTAGCCAAACAGTTCTATTTCAAACAATTCAGTTTAGCATAAGTACGCAGTTTATTTGTATTTAACCCATAGATAGGGCCCTCACAGGTGCTACCACTCCGGGCCAGAGTGGACCTAGGAGCGATGGTGATGAAGGGGTGCTCCGCATTCTCCAAAGCTCCAGCATTTCTGGAACCTCACCATCAGATTTTTTAGTGCCATATCTAGGACTCTAGTTGGTGGGGGTCTTACCCCTCTGCAGAGAAGCAGTCGGTGTATTCTACAGCCCCTGCCAGCTGAGCAAATTGCTTTTCTGAGTAAACAAAAAATTAAATATAAGATCATTATTCATATGCAAAACTGTATAATATATAAAACAGGATAAAAACTCATGACTCATAATCTGGTAAATGAAATACTCACATGAAGATCAAAATCGTGAAAGTCTGTGTCGTGAGTCTTTATTCTGGTTTACGTCTTATATTTTTTGCACTTATAATATATAATTATATTGCTGTGCATTTTAGTGCTTGGAGCACAATAAAGATTTTATGGATTTAAAATGCTTTCAGGTAAAGTCTAATCATAATTAGATATATATATACTTCACGATCCGCAATCGTGTTGGTTTCAGCGACCTAAGGTCTTGTCGAGGATTGTATTTAGAAAGGCAAAAACGATTCTATCAAGCATATCATAGCAATCTACGTTTTATCAGGAATTTTGCAGTTAAAAAATGCCGTACAGCACAAACGTTTACCTCCCGAAATTACAATTGTTTTATTCTTTGATTTAGGGTATGATAAGTGAATTGCCACCGTGTGCAGTTTTTGATGGGTCACATTCAAATAATGAGATTTATTAGGTACCTAGATACATTTGGGTGCATGTTGTTACGGCCATCGGCCACGTTAGGTTTAAAATGTAGGAAACCAAGGACTACTATAGGGACCGAAAGTGAGACAGGCGATTGGCGGGTTTTCGAGCCCTAGCAACAGTGAAGGACCAACCGAGAAGGGGCAAAGGTCTTGACCCAGATAGGGAAAAGACATGCCATTAGTCGAGGCAGGGAGGGCGTTTTACCGCCAAAAAAAACGAAAGCCAAAAAGTCAGTTTCGAGCTTCGCCAAGGAAGAGAAAGGTCACCTTTTCACGTGGTCCGGTGGAAGATGAAATTCTTGTAACAGAATGGCCTAATAGAAGCCGTCAACTCCGTTGGGTAAGAAACTGAGGCTCAACGTAAAAGAAAAAAAACTGGTGCCTTGTGACTTGTTAATAAGAAATTAACGAACATAAGAAAAAAAAATAACAAAAGAAAGGAAAGGGAAAAGAAAAGGTCAGTCAAAAATTTTATTACAAATAATATACGTAACCTAAATAAAGGTCCGTATCAAGAATATCCAAAGAGACATTTTTGAAGTTGTTCATTAGCAGCTAGTTTCGGCGGAAAACATATTTGTTTAAAATTGTATACCCACTTTAAAGACGAAGAGGAGAGACTTTTGTCCTTCGCTAAAAGAAGGGAAGAAAAAAAAAAAATAAGTGAACAAATATTGGAAAGAACGAGTAAGTTCCCTCCCTTTAATTGTAATGGGAGCAAGAAAAAAAAGGAGAACTTTGTCTTATTGGAAGGACATAGTCAAACATTATTGGAAGCGAATTGCCCTCCACATTTCTGTATTTTCTTTTGTTGTATTTGTTTTGCTTTTTGTTTTTCTGTTGTTACAATTGTGCTTTCTTTAAAATGAAATATGTAAGAAAGATACATATACAAAGAAAAGAGAAAAAAACAACCACGTGTCATATTGTTTGTCCGGTTCGGAATTCCTCAAGTGTTCATTTATATCACATCGACATCTTTACCCTTGACACATCCTCATTCGTCCGTATCTCGAAAAATTAAAACTATACGCAAGCTTTATACTTAACTAGTTATATGGGCTTTCAAAGCTATCAATAAAATATAACTAGTTACGGAGAATATTTAGAGCTTGGGTGGTACGGTACTGTCGACGGAGATTCTCCCCGTCTTTCGAGGATAATGTAACCTCGGAACAAAGATACAGTAACCGTCACATGGGACTTCGTCCGGGAAATTTTTGGATTAAAAAAAAAAAAAGTTAAAAAGAATTAAAATTACGTGTGAGAAATCTCCGGGCTTCTAGACAACGAACAAATCACACAGAGGGGGCTCGTTAGCCACAAAAAAATCCATAAAATTAAACGAGAATGGACGGAATAGAGGACTTCCTGAGAGAACCGGCGTTGGAGAAATTGGAAGCGATGAGGAAAAGTTCACTGCTAGAAATAGGTGAAAAACTTGAACTGCAAACCAGGATGAGGAAAGAAAAATTAGTTAGAATCATCTCAGAGCACACGGTGGACGAACAAATATTTGAAGCGGAGATACTGGACAGGTTACCGACCGAATCGACCAACCTCACAGCAGAACAGATTCAACTAGAGAAATATAAGCTACAAACCAGACTAGAACTGGAAAAAGAGAAAATGGAGCAAGAAATTAGGTTACGGGAAATTAGGCTAACAGAAATAAGGCAAGAACCAGACCGCAACGGATTTGACTTGGCGAAACAAGTCAGGCTAGTGCCAGAATTTGTTGAAGCTAATATAAATGAATATTTTCCTCACTTCGAGATAATTGCAACTAACATGAAATGGCCACGAGAAAGTTGGGCTATGCTCTTACAGACCGCCCTCACAGGAAAGGCACAAAAAGCATATACCACATTGTCAGCAGAAGACTGTACAAACTACGATACAGTCAAAAAGATAATATTACAAAGCTTCGAATTGGTGCCGGAGGCATATAGACAGAAGTTTCGAAATCAAAGAAAAAGCGAGAACCAGTCGTTCATGGAATTTGTCAAGGAAAAAGAGCGACTAATGAACAAGTGATATGCTGCGAAAATGATCGGAGAGGATGTGGAAAAGTGGAAGCAACTCATCTTAATAGAGGAAATATCGAATTGGGTGCCAGAAGACATGAGAATATACCTAAATGAAAGGAAGATAAACACAGGCAGCGAACTAGCGATGCTAGCGGGCGAATACGTGATAACACGTAAAAGAAACATAAATAAGCCTAACATGGAAGGTCGGGTGAGCAAACCACCAGAACCTATCATAAGGAAAGATAGCATGTTGAATACTCGGGTGACACCCCTAAAAAAGGGGAACCAGATCACATGTTTCAGATGTGGCCAGGCGGGTCACATAGCAATAAAATGCAAACTGGGACGCGGACCCGAAACAAACAAAGCTGGAGAGTCTAAGCCACAGGTAATGGTTTCAACGACACTAGCTAATGAGATATATCGACCCTTCACAAGAAAGGGAAATATTAAAGACGGGGAAGGAAATAATATCCCTGTAACTATATTGAGAGACACTGGTTCGACACAATCCTTAATACTAGAGAGAAAATTACCGCGAGGTCAACCGCTAGGATTTGCAACGATTAAAGGAATAGGAGGAAGGGCTCTGAAAGTACCCCTGAGGAAAGTGAAATTGACGACAGGGAAAATTAGCAGAGAAATAATAGTCGGGGTAGTGAAGACTCTACCTATGAAAAAAATAGACCTCCTACTCGGAAATGAAATGAAAATCGAATTCGCACAAAAAGGCAAATATTGTAAAAGCAAGGGAAAAGACCAGAAGGCAAATCCATATAACCTACGCAGTAAAAAACAGGACGAAACGGGAGAAAATATTCCGATGGTAAATAAGACGTGGGAAGAACAGAAGCGAGCTAAAAAAAATGATGAGAGCTTAAGAAAGTTATATAAGCAAGTGGATAAACCCATGGATAGCAAGCATTAACATCGATATTATATAGAGAATGGAATATTAAAACGAAGCTACCAGTCCACGAAGCAGAAAGGGGAAGGGGGAGGGAGGTACAATCAAATAGTCATGCCGACAGATTATCGAAAGGATCTTCTGCAATTAGCGCATGAAGTCCCATTAGCAGGAAATTTGTGGATTAACAAAACGTATGACAAATTAATACGGCATTTCTACTGGCCAGGCATCAAAACCAGCACGAAGAAATTTTGTAATACGTGTGACACCTGTCAGAAGGCGGGAAAACCCAAACCAGGCATAGCTATAGCCCCACTCAAACCCATAACCATCAAAGAGAGACCGTTCGAGCGAGTAATAATGGACTGTGTAGGCCCTTTACCGAGAACAATGTCGGGAAATCGATACTTATTGACAATAATGTGGGCAAGTTCTAGATTCCCAGAGGCCATCCCTCTGCGAGCCATATCAACGAAAAATGTGGTCGAATCAATGATAATTTTTTTCGTAAAAGTAGGACTCCCTAAGGTTATCCAAACTGACAGAGGAACAAACTTCATGTCTAACTTATTTAAGAGAGTAATTGGACAGCTAGGAGCGAAGCATGTTATATCAAGCCGCTATCACCCGCAGTCACAGGGTGCCTTAGAACGATTTCATGCAACTTTAAAAAGCATGCTAAGAGCTCACTGTACTGAGAGACAGAATGACTGGGATAAAGAATTACCGTTTATACTCTTCGCTATCAGGGACTCTGTCCAAGAATCGTTGGGTTACAGCCCATTCGAGTTAGTCTACGGGTATGAGTTGAGAAATCCCCTGAAAATAGCAAAAGAACAGTGGGAAGACCCTAGAACAGAAACAGTGGCAAATTATGTCGGAAATCTACAAAAGAGATTGGAATCTGCTTGAAAAACAGCAGAAAACTATATGAGTAAATCTCAAGAGAAAATGCGAAGGAATTATGATCAGAGGTCTAAGGGCAGACAATTCTGCAAGGGCGAGAAAGTTGTGACCCTTTTACCAACAAGGAAATCTCCCTTCGACACTAAACAAGAATTGGAGGTTGCAAAACTGGTATCTTACTTTACAGGAGTACGACTTAAAAATAGACTATGTGAAAGGAAAAGAAAAATGTATAGCCGATACTTTACCAAGATGCCAAGAAGTTGACTAACCAAGCGAGGCTCAGGCCTATATTTGTAACGCTCAGCAAGAGCTGGTTTACTCAGAGAAGTAAACATTGATCCGTTTTGAAATCTAGAGGCTAGATTTTAAAGAAAAATAGACCCATTTTTCTTTTCTTGATGTATGGGAGTGTTACAGCCATCGGCCACGGTAGGTTTAAAATGTAGGAAACCAAGGACTACTATAGGGACCGAAAGTGAGACAGGCGATTGGCGGGTTTTCGAGCCCTAGCAACAGTGAAGGACCAACCGAGAAGGGGCAAAAGTCTTGACCCAGATAGGGAAAAGAAATGCCATTAGTCGAGGCAGGGATGTTCATTTATATCACGTCGACCTCTTTACCCTTGACACATCCTCATTCGTCCGTATCTCGAAAAATTAAAACTATACGCAAGCTTTATACTTAACTAGTTATATGGGCTTTCAAAGCTATCAATAAAATATAACTAGTTACGGAGAATATTTAGAGCTTGGGTGGTACGGTACTGTCGACGGAGATTCTCCCCGTCTTTCGAGGATAATGTAACCTCGGAACAAAGATACAGTAACCGTCACAATGTGTGTATTTACCTAATGTTATGGGAGCCTTACCAATCTCACCATAATGGAATCTTCTCACCGTTATTAGTACGGAGAGATTTCGCTGCCAGGAGGCAGATCAATATCGGTGTTATCCGAACAGTACGAGACTTCTTACCTTTTCTATGTAACTCTATCTTTCTTGTGTAATATAATCAGTTATCTAATATCCGTGTTTGCGTTTTCATTAGTGACCCTGTCCGGGGCCACAATATACTAGCGACGAGGAACTCGAACGAAAAAAGGGATTCTCCAACAAGCAAAAAGGGTTAATCGCACAACATACTGGCGAAGATACATTGCAACAACAAAGAGATACCCAACTACGTGTTGTTAAAGAATCTACAACAAAGTTCTTGCATACGACGAACCGAACAAGATTTTTGTTAAACAACTACAAGGTATAGAATTGTACAAATGATGGAGTGTGTCGGATAGCGAATATTTAAGAAAAAATCTATAAGTAAGATTGTCACGTAATCAAAAAGTGATTTTCATATTTTTCTTTCTTCCCACTTCAGAGAGAAAAAATTAATTCGGCGCTTAAGGTTTGTGTTACACCAAAAACACACACATACAGCAATTATTCTTAATTTCTGGGGATATTTACGGAAGAAATAAAACAAAAAAAATCCCCCCTCCAGCGAAAAAAAAAAAAGATTTTTTGAATAGAAATTTTTTTAAAGTCTAAAATAAAATGGAAGACCTAAAAAAATGTTTGCACAAATGATGACGTTCCAAATGGAGACTCAACAAAAGAATGAGGAAAAACTCCTTCAACTTCAGAAAGAAAACGAAGAAAGAATCTTAAAAACGAGGAAAAACAACAACGGTTCTTCCTTGAATTGCAAAAACAACAAGAAGCACTTTTTAAAAGTCTAATAACCAGCCTATAGATAGTACAACTATTTTCACTCAAAATGCAGTGTGGAACGCACTCGAAACATTTTCCTAAGCACCAGATGAGGATAAGACATTTAAGGCATATTACAAAAGATATGAAGATATCTATATTACCGACTGTGCAGATTGGACTGATGCAAAAAAGTCCGGCTACTTCAATGAAAGCTAGAAACTGTGGAACATATCAAGTTCATAGATTATATCTTACCAAAAAAAAAAAAAAAAACTTGCGAACTTGGCTTTTTAGAAACAGTTAAATTACTGTCAGAATTATTCAGCTCCAAAACATCTCAATTCTACAAAAGATGGAAATGTCTCAACTTAACAAAAAGGAACAGTGAAGATTATTTAGAGTTTGCCTCGGTCGTCAATAAAAACTGCGACGATTTTAAACTAGGCTAATTGTTAGCTGATAACTTCAAATGTCTGATATTCGCACAAGGCCAAGTGTCGGCAAAAGACGCGGAAATCAGACACAGAGTTTTGTCGAAATTAGAGAACGAACCCGATCTCACACTTCAAAAACTGGCAGAAGACTGTCAGAGGATAGTGAGTGTCCGAAAAGACGAAAGGAATATCGAGGAGTCTGGTGTTGTTTACGTAAGGAAAGTCAACCATAGATCCCAATCATACTCTCCGGTAAAAGAGAGAAAAATATGATTACCCAAAATTTCAATACAGACACACTAGTGAAAACCAAAAAAAACAAAACAAAAAAAAAAAACACCCAGCGCTTTCTACAGCTGTGGAAAGTACATTGGGTCAGGGACTGTCCCTATCGTACAAAAAATGTCAAAACTGCGATAAATTCGGACATAACGGTTCACAGTGTAGAATCAGAAAAATTATAAAAAAAACAGAGTCAGACATACAAAAAGCGAGGACGAGTCAGACAAAGTCGTTCGTAAATACATAACAGTCAAAGAACTAAATAAGTCAGTAAGATTTCAGTTAGACTCTGGTTCTGATTTATCAATATTAAACTTACAAACTTGGAGAAAATTAAATAGGCCAATAATTAAGATGACAAGCAAGGCAGTGCGAACGGTAACAGGAGACAAAATAAAATTGGAAGGCGAAATAATTATCCCAGTATCACTAAATGGAATAATCAAAAAATTAAAAGTCTTCGTACTGAAAAACACAGAGAATTTGTTTGGGTCGGACTGGTTTCAGAAATTTAATCTCTGGGATCAACCAATTAATACGTTTTGCCAAAAAGTAGAATGCCTTACGACCGAAGCTGAAAAAATTAAGATGGAACTAAAAGGTAGTTTCCCCGAAGTATTTTCAGCTGGTCTTGGCAAATATACTAAAATTAAGGCAAAATTTGAAATGAAGGAAAATACACGCCCCATTTTTAGAAAGAAGCGAAACCTACCGTTCGCTGCGACCGAAGAAATAAATAAAGAGCTAGACCGATTACTGAAAATGGGCATATCATCGAAAGTGAAATTCAGCGAATGGGTCGTTTCAATCGAATATATAAGAAAAAAATCTAAGGAAATCCGGGTATGCGCAGATTTTTCTACATGATTGAACGCTGCACTCAAGGATTACCACTATCCACTCCCCAGCCCAGAAGAGGTTTTTAATAAATTACCTCCAGATTCCAGAAGAAGAAAATAGCTCTAAACTACTCTGTATTAACACACACAGAGGGCTGTACAAAATAACCATAGATTGGTGAACATGCTGAATGCATGTACACCAATCAAAGGTTATTTTATGCCGTGAGGTTAGGGAATTAAGCCCAATGCATGTTTACATCTACATATTTTGTGTAGTTTTTCGTAGTTATATGATACCAAATATTTCTATCTAATACTCATATTTTGCTCAAAGTTGTTGGATTTCAAGTATTCCTATCTAATACTAATAATTAAACGTGTGTGTGTATCTAACACTACATATGCGTTATTGTACGTGTAATTTGTCAACATTGATATTAATGTCATTAGTTCGAAGGGAAACAGTCTTGGATCACCGACTCCATTCCATATATAGAACAGCATCATACCGATGTTATATGAAAGGAGAACAAAATACTCTCTGTGTAGTAATTACAAATTCACCAGTCTTAAAAAACGTTTCAACTGCAAATATCTGTGGTGCACCGGTCCAAGCCATCATCGTGAATTAACATATCTGAAAATGAATGATAAAACATTAGCTAGATAGATTCTTTGTTTTAATGGCATATCAACCTTCGTCGGTTTTTTAATGCCAAATCCATTCTTCTAGAAGAACTGTAGTTGTACTATTCAAGCCACAGCTCGGAGGATAAGGGAGTTCATACATTTGTCAAGGGTAAGTCAATTTAATAGCGCGACTGGAGCTCGAACTAGCTTTCTATTATTCCACAATCCTGCGCTTTAACGATTACATCACGAGGACACCCTCAGCCTCATGGAGCTACCATTACCACTCGTCTACCCTCTCCTGCAACACACAGGTGAAACTTTAGAATATGGAAGTATCTCTGCTCTAACCAATATTCTCAATACCTTTTCATCACACATCGTATATGTATATATATCGATCATTTCACTGACTTAGTAGATATCAAGTCTTGAGATGTATGAATTTACCAAATCTCCCTGTCATGAGCAGGATGCGACACAAGGGCAATTTTTAAGCGGAGTTGAGCTGGTTTGAATACAGAGCTTTCTTTTTCCTAGACTGGTTGCCTTACGGAAACCAAATAACCAATCATTAAAAGTATTTATCAGTAGTTTGGTAAAGGAAGAGTAAAATTCATATCTGTCCAATCTTGAAATGTAAACAGTTTTGAAACACCTTCAGTTATGACACTATGTTTCGGTTCTAATATATATAAATCTATATATATATATATAAAGTTAATTACAAAGCTTAAATTCGTTGGCCACTCGTGAGTATAAAGTAGGCGGTTAGAATCAAACTCACGTCAAATGGTGCGCAAGCCTGGCTTCTTAACCCTGGCTCCACTGTGAGATGACCAATAGATATTTATTAAGCCTTGATTAGTTTCAAAAGGTCAAACAGTTAGGCAGTTACCAGAAATTCTACTTAATAAAGTATTAATAGTATACAAGATTAACCTCGTAATCTTAAACTCTGACAAGGCTCTCTGTACACCCTCTTACTCATGCACATACACGCATATACTTACACAATCTAACAAGAACAAAGCATATTTGACTCACTCACTCACTATGTTATGCATCTTTGCGATTCTATTGATACACATAAATACTTGCTTCGTTAATTTGTTTAACGGCATATCAATACCTTATGAGTTATTTGATGCCGAAATCATATACAAATAATTTGCTCGCAGTTAAATATTCCTATCTAATACTAATGAGTTATGCACAATGATATAGTTTCAATTGACCAAACTATTGAACGGATATTTGAAACGAAGAACTAGCGAAATCTCACTCGAGAAGACCTGCACATGGTTACGAAAGGGAACCCTTTAGAGAGAAATTGAATAATAGCAAAAAACAAAGCCATAAGGACCAACTATACTAAAGCGAAAATTGATAATACGCAACAGAATAGTAAGTGTTGGGTATGCAGAGAAAAAAATGAAACGATTATTCACATAGTAAGCAAATACAGCAAACTCTCACACGAAGGATTACAAGACTAGGCTCGACTGGGTGGGAAAGGCAATCCATTGGGAATTGTACAAAATATTGAATTTTGATCATACTACTAAATGGTATATGTGTGACCCGATAGGTCAGTGATCATAAAAATGAGTATTAACAGAGGCGGATTTTAGAACTATGAACTCAGTACACTGTAAAAAGTGAAAATTAACGAAAATGGATTCAGAAGGAATAAATCGGAAATTATGTTGTTTTGACGAGAAAGAAAACGACAAAAAATCTCTCTCGAAAATGATGAAAAATTGTTTTATCTACAAGCTAGGGTAAGCAGGCCAAAGCTTGTCAATCAGCGGCCTGGAAACGAGATTCGAGAATAGCAATTTTTAAAAAAATTCAAGTATGGAAAATTTTAATTCAATTCTCTTACTGTTATGATTGAACATTTACTGACATCACGTGAACATAAAATTGTAACAATTCCAAATTTAGAGAAGACTGTCCCTTTTGGGTAAAAAAGAGAGTAAGATAGATTTGAAGGGTGTGACAAACAGCGGAAGGAGGAATTGAGTGTTGGTAACCAAATCCCTATAGAAAGAGAGTGCCCCGCGGAGAGAGCACGAATTGACAACTAAATTCATGTCGATCTGGGCCCTGGCTTTGCACCAGACTGTCCAGAGTGAAGAGATAGAATAAAGCCATATTACATGTTGTTTGAACATGATGTAGTCATACCGATATACACCATGAAAGAAGCGAAGTAAGACTGATATAATGCGATGCCTTGAGATGACCTTGTGTCAGACCCGTGGAGATAGAAAAGCGAAGAGAAATCGAGATAATATGATGCCGTAGAGACCAGCGCGGAGCGGATGAAGGATGCCCTTGTGCCAAACTCGTGGAGATAAAGAACGGAAGAGAAATCGAGGGGGCCTTTTACCATACTGCTCAGGTATAGGAAAAGTGAAGTGAATTAAGAAAACACAACAATTGGAATGAGACCAGAAGACGTGCCGAGGGCAATGACTAGACTTCATGTCTTGACCTGTTACTAGATTATTTCTGGGTATAGAAAGTGAAGAAAGCCAATCATATTACAACATTGAGAAATAATACCAAAAAGAGAGAACGCGAATTGACTACGAGAATTCGCTGTTGCTCTGAGACCTGACCTTTTACAATGGGTTGGCTATTTCACTTGGATCCCCTTATCCTTGTGATGCAGTTCAGCAAGAAGGAAATATCCGACAAAAAACTCCACTTTGGTCCTCGTCTATGACATCTCGGTTCGCTGACCTATCAAAAAAGAACACTCATTATTCTAAACTGGACCTCAAAGCTACTGAAGCAGCTCGCATTATAAGTTTAAATTGATCAGAATATCCAACCCTACTGCCAAACACCAATTTAAGAAATTTAAGAATGGCACCTTGTCCCTCGAAACAAACACCAGGAATAGACGACCATTTGCTGTCGCTGGTGTGACTTTAAAACGCCTTGGGTAAACTTCCCCATCAGCGCTCGAAAATTTTCAGAAGAGCTAATATCATAGAAAGATGCCATTGTTGATCATTGTATCAGCTTCAAAAACACACAGGACATCACAGCAGGAGAAAAGATGCTTTGAATTAGCGTCGATACATATACAACTGCGCTTGGTGACAACCAATTTCTCGCCTATGGGATCATCCGACCAAACTTAAAAAATATATATTCTATCAAGGATGTTGAGCAGTCTGTATTTATAAATATAGCAAACTATATCATTAAATACTAAACTACATTTGGTGGTGAGGTTCATGTTCTTGAACTCCTTCATTGCCATTATTAACATATCCTCTCTGACCTGGATTGGTAGCACCTGTTAGGGCTCTCTGCCTCTATTTCCAAATTATTCGTGCTCGATAGTTATACTTGATGCTATATAATTGTAAATTATTTGTATTAAGAATTGTTACTTGATGCTGTAATTTTTCCTAAGGATTATTGTTATTATTAGTTATTTGAAAATATTGTAATTGTGAAAAGATGGCTATTACTAAATAGACATAATTCCTTGTTATATAGTTATTAGTATAGATAGGGATACCTGAAATTATTCTACCGTGTACAAGTTATCTTTATTAGAAAAGAATTATTGATGTCATATAACTGTGCAAAAAAGTAAAAAACAAAAAGCTTTTTGAAGCGACTACACAAATAATGTAAATATAAATATAGAATGGGCGCAATTCTCTAACCTCTAGGCATAAAATAATCCCAGACGGGTTAACGTGCCGTTAAAATCAATCAAGTAATCGATCTCCCGATAGTGAAGGATCTTTAGCAAGCTATTTGTTGATAACAAAATTTTATAACAAAACAGTATTCTAAAGTATGCAGCTTAATATGCCATTAAACAAGGAAACCGAACCGAATCTAAAGTACGAGGTGCATGGAGACAAACATGATGAAACTTGATGCGCAGAAATACCATACGTATATACTTGGAAAAGTCAACACAAATTTGCTTTGAAAAATCATACATTTATATAAATAAACAATATCTTTGATTTTATCAATAAAATAAAGCATTTCTAAACCCTTAGACCGCTTTAGGTGGAAGGATATTTAATTATCAAAGTTGAAGAGTGATAATATCATCGAATCATTTTAGTAGGGATGATAAAATGAACTATAATACTAAATAATAGATTGTCCTAATCTTTTCTTTGACTCGAAGTGTAGGTTTTTTTTTAAAGAGAATTAAACCGTTGTGCTCAGAGAGATGAATATGTCAAGCTTAGGTTAAGTAAGTTTAATCGACAACTGGTAACCTTTGAGACGAGAGTTGAGAAATAGGTCTTAATCGTTTTTTTAATGTCATGTGAAGTTAGAAGTTAGATTTTAACTTTCTAATTAGTTACCCCGAAGTAGTTGATACACATGGACCAGTAAAAATCGTACAGTCGTAATTTCCATCAATGTTCAAGGGGCTAACTCCCGGTTTGCGCAGCCGGTAGGTAATATAAAAGACGTCTGGAATTACATAAAAGAATTAGTGAACACAAAAGAGATGGCTTCTAGTTTATTTTTACTCGCTCGAAGTAGAGAGAGCTGTGAGAAGAATCTATAATCCAGCGAAGTTGATGGGCCGGTGAAGAAAAAGATCGACATTTGCTGGAATGTTCTCTTGGGTATCAGTAATGGACATCATTCTATCTAAAATATATAGCAGTTTGATGTTGCATTCTAAGAAAAATAAATCTTCCAATAAATATAAAATGCCAAATAGTGACGGCTATTTTGACTCCAAGTCTGCACACACAAAGAACTATTTCAACGACTGTTTGTAAACATTGAACACAGAACACAAGATATTGACGAACCTTATGCTTATTGTGGGTATTGCCGCTTTAATATGTCGAACTTATTAAAAGATTATGGAGCCCTGAGCATCTCTTTTTTGATGGCCATGAGCAGAATTATGAATTGTGGTAAGTGAAACTTTTAAGATGTATGAGAATTTAAAAATTACTTTGCGTTAATTTATCTAACCACGACCATATTAATGATGGCGATTTCGTAAAAAAGAATGCTACAGCGTTTGACGATTGAAATCTGTCTCTTGTAATGTGAGAAGCTAAAGACAACAGTAGGAAAGCCTTAGTAATTGTAAGAGAGCATTGTTTTTAAAGAAGCTCGTAAAAATATTTCCTTATATGTGGAAAAACGGTTATGCACAAAAGTTCAACAGAAACGATAACAGATTATATAATCCGAGTAGAGAAATCAGTAATTTCGTTAAACACGTCTAGGGAAATTGTAAGAGTTAATTTATTTATAGCAATGGTTTTAAAGGGACTGCTCGAATAATTGAAAAGCAAAATAAGGCGATTTCACTTATAACTAGATAGGGTTTGTGTTGGATTGTTCTCTTAGGAATAATAATTTACGAAGTTTTGCTTTTGCTTAGATGTAGCACAGGGTCGTGTAAATAGGACACCCAATGAGACTCTTACTCTCTCGTGTAGGTTTGCTAGTCTAGCATGCCAACCATTAAACTATCCGAAGCGTCCTGTTCTATTGGGTACCGTAATTCACTAGTTATTTTTGGTTGGATATAGCACAAGGTTGTATGATAGGGGCACCCAATGAGACTCAAATTCACTTGTGAAGGTCTGTTTGTTTAACTCGCTAGCCATTACATTACCTGAGGAGCCATGTTCTCTTGGCTATTGTAATTTACTAGGCATTTTTTTGCTTAGATGTGGCTCAAGGACAGGTGAATGGGGCACCCAATGAGAATCAAAATCACTCGAGTAGGTTTGAAAGTCTATCTTGCTAACAATTACACCACCCGAAACGCCTTGTTCTCTTGAGTATGAATTATAGACAACTTCCTCTCTGAAATGTATTGCAGTTTGACGTTGCATTTTGGGAAAAATAAATCTTCCGATTGCAATAAAATGCTAAATAGTGACGGATATTTTGATTCTAAATGTGCATTCAGAAATAACTCTCTCGGTGATTGTCTGTAAATGCAGCTCATTTAACACAAGATATTGATGAATCATTTGTAAGTTTACCAGGTTTATTGTCTGTATTGCCACTTTGATATGTCAAATTTATTAACAATATATCAAACTTATTAACAATAGTTTGTATATGAATGTGCATATAAATATCATACATTAAATGTATGCATTTACACAAACATTCTTCCAGCCGATAGGGTGTGACACAAGGTCATATCAAGCTGAGTTCCGGCTGGTTTGAATTCAGAGTTTTCCTTCATCTTGACTGGTTGCCAAACCAAGAGTAAATAACCAACTATTTACTCATTACTGGAAGAGGAAAGGATGTATTCGTATTTTTATCGAGAGAATTAGTGCCTAGTGAAACGCAAACAGCCTCATGTGAGATTTGAACTCGGGTTGTCAATTCCATTTCTTCCGGCAATAGCCGCTACGCTAAGCGCACGACCACTCATACATTGCATGCAATCACTATTATGGGACAGAAGAAAAATCAAAATAGTAAAAAAATGACTTGAGTTATATCAATTTTCATGAGATATATGTTGTTAGATTCAAAAATAGTTTTGTCAGGCGTGGATAGTCGAATTCAATGAATTTTCCAATTTTTTAGCAAAATACTTTAAATTCAAGGATGAAAATAATTTTATTATTTTTAAAACTTCTGTGTCTGGGATGGAGGAAATATGAGAAAATTTCAAAAAGTATTTGAATTGACTCATGAAAACAGAAATAGAATTTTAGGATGTTGTCTAGGATCTGTTACAGGAAAAATGTCCGGTACATGATTGAAATAAATTATTAATCCTGTGAACAACGATGAATTTATAGATGCCGGAAAAACCAAATATATATAAGCATTACTGTAGTATGTAACCTTTTATGTTATGTTCTATTTAGGGTCACTAGTTTGTTTAAAAAATGAGTTAAATTGCATATGAAGAGCCGTTTCAATGTGAAATAAAAATTGAAAGAAGATAAAGAATGAAGCAATGATATTTATTTATTTCACTGGAAGTAATACACAAATATATCTCTTAAATAAATTGTGGGAGGGTAAAGTTGTCACTTGATTCCACGCAGGATGCAAAAACCATTAATCGTTGTTTCCATACTGATGATGAAAGTTGACAAACACGTTTCAAGTTTTAATCTTCTGTTATATTTTTTTGTTTTCATTTCGATCTGATCCTTAATCCAGGCTATGTTTTACAAGCCGGTCCTTGATCCTGGTTATGACTTTTGAGTCAGTCCTTGATTCTAATTATGACTTTCGTGAAGGTTCTCGATCCTGGTTATGTCATTCAAGTAGGTCGTTCATCCTTTTTACGCTTTTAAGCCAGTTCTGGATTGGTTATGTCTTTCGAGTCTGTCTTTTTTCCTGGTTATGATTTTCAAGCTAGTCGTTGATCCTGGTTGTGTCTTTCAAGTCAGCCCTTGATCATGGTTATGTCTTTAAAGCAAGCCCTTGATCCTAGTAATATCCTTTGAGCCAGTTCTTAATCTCGGTTATATCTTTCCACACGGTCCTTGCTTCTGTTATATCTTTTCAGCCAGTCGTTGATCCTGGTAAAGTCTCTGAAGCTGGTCCTTGATCCTGGTTATGTCTTTCGAGTCCAGTCCTTGATCTTAGTAGTGTCTTTTGAGCCGATTTTTGATCCTAGTTATATCTTTCCAGCTGGTCCTAGATCTCAGTTACATCATTCAAGTCGGCCTTGATCCTGCTTATGTCTTTCAAGCCGTCTTTGATCCTGCTCATGACTCTCCAGCTGGTCTTTGGTTCTGGTTTTGTCTGCCTTGTCAGTTCTTTATCCGGGGCATGTTTTCAAACCATCATTTTCAGAAGAAGAAATTTGTTTTTAACAGTCATATTAATTGCTATTTTCTTATTCTGTTTGTAAATGTTGAATTATGGTAGGTATGCCTTATGATGGCATAGTGCATAAGGCGACGAACAACAGTAACCGTTGGATAGAATAAATTTCACCCGTGGTGTAATGGTTATCTTCGTAGGAAATGGACACGGCGACTCGAGTTCAAATCCTGGACGAGACTGATTGCATTTCACATAGCACTAATACCCTATGGAAAAGCTATGAATCCAATTATTCTCCCTCCAGCTATGGGTAAATAGTAGGACAGACTAGGTTCTTCAGCCTTGGTGAGGCAACTAGTCTAGGAGAAGGAAAACTCTGAATTCAAACCTGTTAAACTCAGCTTAAAAAATTGACCTTGTGTCATATCCTGCCCGAGCGGAGGGGTTGGTAAATAGGATAAGTTTTCAGTTAATTGCTATATCTGTGTGTGTGTGTGTGTGTGTGTGTGTGTGCGTCTCATATTCCATGAGCCTTCTTCTCTGCAAGTCTCAAGCTTTTCCAGATATCTGATACATTGGGAGTGGTGAACCTTATCTTTCCATGATGTGCTGGGGAATATGGACTACTTCTCTATTGCTATGGCTCCCAGGTCCACTCTGACCCAGAGTGGTTGCACCTGACAGGTTTCCATCTATGGGTCAAATAGAACTGTTTGACATTTAAACTGTGTGCAAACAAATGACTTAGGTTAAATTGAGTTGTTAGAAATAGAACTGTTTGACTATTTAACTGTGTGTAAACAAATGACAGTTTAATTGAATCGTTAGTAATAAATTGCAATACTTGAAACTCTTTGTGCCGAAACTGAATTATTGGTATTACATAGCAATACTTAGAAACATTTGACTGTATGCAAACAAATGAATTCAGTTGAAAGGATACTTAGTGTTGAATGGCAATACTTGTAACCACTTCTCTGTCTGCAAAAAATGATTAATATTGAATAGAATTATTTGTGTTAGATAGCCATACTTGAAACCATTTAAATGTAGAAACAATTGGAATACTAGTGTTCGAACAAATTACTTCAAACTCATTTTTAAATAAAGATACCAACAAACTATATGTGCAAACAAATGAGTGATGTTAAATTCTAACTGTTACATAGGAATACTTGAAACCATTTGACTGTATACAAATAAAATGAGCTCAGACTCGTTTAAAAATGTTTTCAACAAAATGTGTTTACAAATCATATATTTGATATATAAAGAGGATTTGCCATTAAATAACCTTCAATCGTTGATATGTCATTTAACCCAACCCAATCAAATCAAACTTAATAATGATGCTTGCTTAGTGTAACAGATATCGTCGTGCAGAATGAAGTCGGCAATACAAGTTCAAGTCCTAGACGGAGCTGCTTATGTTTCACTTCACGCTAATGCACTTTCGAAATTCGTGAATCCATTTTTTCCTTCCAGCCATAGATAACAGGTTGGACAGGTTAAATTCTTTAGCATTGGTTAGATAACCAGTCTAGGAGAATGAAAAGTTTGAATTCAAACCAGCAGTAGTCCACTTAAAAATTGACCTTGAGTTACATCCTACTTGTGGCGGAGGGGTTGGGTAAATACACAAATGCACCCAAATGTATCAAGATATTGCTAAAATTACTGCGTTTCTATGTGATTCCAAATTGTCAAAAACTGCACACTGTGATGAGGTTTTATTTGAGCAATACACTTAACATGCTCAAAATCATAGAATAAATCAATGATAATTTTATATGAAACTGTAAAAAGAACTCATATTTGATAGGACCACGTACAAAAAAAAACTTTTTTAGGAAACAATACAGAAGATATAAATATGAATGTGATTCCTTAAGCATAGGCCTAGATATGGGTTAAATAGTACTACGACTGTCCTTTTACAAGAATGCCTTTGGCATTAGATAACCCACAAAAGTTGATCTGCCATCAAACAAAGAAACTAAAACAAACTTGAAATAATCCTAGACGGATTGACACGCTGTTAAAATCAATCAATCTGAATTAACTTTTAAAAAAAATTGTAGCCCTTTTTTTTTATCACAAGCGATATTGTATGTTAATACTTTTGAGTTCCTTTGTAGGAGAACATCTTTTTAGTGTTGGTGGTATTATTGCAACAAATGCAGCTGTTAGCCTGAATATAAATCACAACAATTGTTATTAATAATAATAATAATAATAATAATAATAATCAAAAAGATTGCCAATCGATTGACCGTAATCTGCGTGCAGCAATAACAATAATAAAAAAAAGAAAAGAAAGGCGAACAACCGTTCATTGCGTTTTGTTTCTTGCGCCATCTTTTCTGCCAGATATCGATTTCTTTCTTCTTTTTATCTTATTTATTTATTTATTTATTTATTTATTTTTTGCTCCAGAGTTGAACGTTTGAGAACACTCCAACTAGCTCTGTATAAAACAAACAATGGATTATCTTGACATACCTACTGACGATTTATTATGATTGGACTCCTAACCTGAAAACCAGTGTTCGAATAGAAGTTACTGGCAGACTAGAAATAAAAGGCAGTTGCCCAATTATAGATTAGGTCGACTGTTTAACTAACAAGAATACAAGAGGAAAGTTCTCTTTTAACACAGAAAAGCATACATCAGTTTAAGAAAAATTATATATATATATATATATATATATATATATATATATATATATATTCTCTTAAAAACCTCAACAATCTTTACCAGGATTATTTCTATTTGAATATTCTATTGGTCCTGATTGGAATTATTCCCTACTCCGAATTTACTGGATTGAACAATATTTTATATATATATATATATATATATATGTGTGTGTGTGTGTGTGTGTGTGTAAGATATGTGTATGTGTTTTGGTGATTGATGGTTTCTTGCTTAAGTGTTTATCAGACAAAGAGGTTCCAACGTAGAGACTGGACAACCTCGAAGATAAACGAGTTCTCGGCATAAATAATTTTATTCAACATTATTCATTTGTTTGCTCAAAGTTAAATGGCTTCAATATAGCGAATTGTTAAGCAATTCTATCTTACCCACAGATGGAACCCTAACACTCTGGGTCTGAGTGGACATGGGAGTAATGGCAATGAAGGGGTTCATCATATTCCCCAAAGCTTCAGGATTGGAACTTCACAATCATATTGTTTAATATCCAAAACACTCGTTGTTGGTGGTGGTAATGGAGGGTCTTACCCCTCTGAAAAGATGCAATCGGTGTATTCTACAGACCCAACCAACTGAACTAAAACTTATCATTGAGAAATAATTAGTTATTCCTGATGAAAAAAGAATGTAAAATATGATTTTTATCAGTAAAAATTTAATCATTGGAAATATAAAACAATGATGTTTGGCAATTCATTATTTATATCATTTTGTATCATGATTAATTTGGTGGTAGACCATCTGGTAGGCAGTAGAGTGAATTTCATCCTTACTGAGTGCTTCACTTCTTTGATCTTGTAATCTTTATAGGCATTGACAACAAAAGACAGCATTGCACACGTTGAAGCAAGATGATAGATGGCACAAACATCATGATATGCCTGAAGAATTTCGCTTTTCAAAGTCACGGATTTATGAAATCCTTCGCGAGAACTTAGGCGTTCGTAATGGCGTCATCGGAAATACCTGGGCTAGTTTTATCATTGAGCGAAAATACCAAGGAACTGAGTAGGTTTAAATTTAATGATTACTCATGTCAGGTTAATTGAAAGGCTGATGTATGTCGGAGCATCTGTTAAGTGTGTGATCAGTTGTAATTTGATAATTACCATCGTGTTGTCAGTCGACTTATGGTCATTCGAATTCGGGATCGTCTATTGGCCGATTAGCTCGCAATGATTAAACTCAGAATCCCTTTCAGTTGTGATTTATTGCCTTTTTCAGCCAGCAAAACTTAAACCAGGAGGAAGAGTATTAGTGGCTTACGTGCAGCACTGTGACATCGTAGAAAGTGAGTTCGAACTCCAGTTGCTTTCGGATTAATATTCTTTGGAAAGGTTTGGTTTGTTTTTATTTCATATCAGCCTTTGTAGGTCATTCAAAGCTGATTCCTTTTTTGTATATATATATTAAATATATGATTTCTAAACGCATTTTGTAGATAAATTTTTTTAACAAGCCTGCGCTGATTTTTTCATAGAGTTAAATGGTTTTACACACAGTCCAATGATCAAAGTTCTATTTCAAACAATTCAGTTAAGCATAAGTACACAGTTTTTGTTTACTCACAGGTAATTAAATATCAGTCATTTGTTTACACACGGTTAAGTACAAAAACAGTTATATTTCAAACAATTCAGTTTAGCGTAAGTATACGGTTTAGTTCTATTTAACCCATAAGATAGGACCCAGTCAGGTGCTCCCTCTCCAGGCCAGTAGACCTGGGAGCAATGGCGATGAAAAACTCGGCATTTCCTAAAGCTCCAGCATTACTGGGAGCTTTGCCATTAGATTGTTTAGTGTTATATTCAGGACACTCGTTGGGAGAGTCTTACCCCGCAGCAGAGATGCAGTCGTGTATTTTACAGTCACTCCCCAGCCACTCCGACTGGACCACTTTGGAAAGGAATTAATCCGTTTATCTCCCCTACTTATGGTTCAACTAGTATCATTACTGCTCTTTTTCAAGGATGGCTTTGGCTTTAAATAATCCACGAAGGTTGATATGCCATAAAAGAAAGAAATCAAATCAAACCAAACCATTCACTCAGGGTAACAGCCTTATTTACTTGGAATGTAGTACACGGAAAACAGCTTCGGGTATATTCGGAAATCTGAAATACTCTAAAAAAAGAAAAATACTCAAATCTGAAATACTCTAAAAAAAGAAAAAGCAAGATTGATAAATATTTCGAATAGATATCTAATTTCATTATTTTCAAAACTTCTCCCGGGGCTTGATATTAAACCGCTTTTACTTGGGTTCATTAAAGTTCTTATGTATTAATTATATTCTACAAGGATGGCTTTGGCATTAAATAACCCATGAAGGTTGATATGCTATTAAACAAAAACAAACCAAAATTTAAGCAAAAGGTTAGTCTTTATTCCATCTTTTTATCCAATAACTAGATCTCGGCTACTGGAGACAAAGACTAGGTGAACAACGAGTTCACTGGAAAGGAAAAAGTCAGATACGTTGTCATCAAAAAATACCACTCACTTTATTAGCGTGTTTCAGCTTTCTTCTTGATCTGTCTCAAATAAGGAAGACGTGTAGTGGTATTGAGTCGATAAAGAAAAGATGCTTCTGTTTCAGAAATCGTAACCCATCCCCTTTACGGGAGGGCGGTTTCATTAGTTCCAAAACTTAAGGTCCTTGCTTGTTCTCTGTCAACTACTAACTGAAGAATCAGCCTTTTGAAAATCCCCAACTCTCATGGGACCGTTTCTCACACTTATCGTGCGAGTTCCCGTGGTTGATCCCTTACTATCAGTCAAACAAAGAGTTACCGGGTTCATCGGAGGTAGTAAGGTTACCTCTACGTTACCTTTACTTGAGAAATCTTTTTTCCTTTCCATCAGTTGTATAAATATGCGAAATCTTAGATACACATAATTTGGTCGCAAATGAACATCGTTGCACAGTTGGGGAACAATGAAGTTTCACCTGCGTTTATTAAAAAAGACAAGGATATACCGACAGATGTGTAAATGGAAAATTAGAGCGGAAAAGACAGTAAATTATGAAATCCCTCTACCCCTAAAGAAGATATCAATGGATCCCCTCAACGGAGATAAAGATATCAAGTTTTTAACTTGGCTGACTTTGGAAACATGGCAAATGTCCGGACGTAGTTGGTGCTAATTGCGTTCATAATGGCGTCGTCGGGAATTCCTGTGCTAGTTGTTATATTGGGCGAAAATGCAAAGAGCAAAGTAGGTTTGAGTTTAATGATTGCTCATGTTTTTCATAAGGTTGATTGAAAGGCGGACCTATGTCGGAGCATCTGTTAAGTGCGCGATTAGCAGTAATTAGATAATTACCATCGTGTTGTCTGTCGACTAATGGTCATTCGAATGCCGTATAAAAGATTGGCTAATTTTGCTTGTGCCGGTTGATTTTGAGCCAGCAGGTTTGTTCCTCTCGGTAGTGGTTGGCGGCAATGTAAAACACTGGCATGAAGCCACAATATAATCATTAGAAGTTGTTCTATTTGAATAAAGAGGTTAAAATGTGTGCAAAAAAATGGTTGTCGCTTTGATAAGATTTATAGCGTTTTGTCAACTGAAAAGAAAAACATTTTACCTTGGTGTAAAATGAATAGGCTTTCTTACTGCTTTCTATTTATTTCCACATAAAATACAACACATGCGTCCTGGATATGACACTAAGCTATATCCAGTGATGAGTCTCCAGTTCTGGTGTTCTGGGATAGTGAGGAGTATCACTTCATTGTCATTATTCCCAGGTCCACTGTAAACTGGAGTGGTAGTACCTGTTAGGGTCCAATCTATTTGTTTAGGAGAGTTTTAAATTATTTTGAGATTAAATTGACTCTTAAAATATTGATATTGCAACTCAGTATAAGGCTTTGGTTTCTTTGTTTAATGGCATTTCAACTTTTGTGGGCTATTTAATATCGAAGCCATCGTTTTTCAAGAACAGTTGCGGTACTATTGAACCAATACCTGGGGGATTAGAGGTTTTTTTTACCTTTCACAAGGATATTTGTCTAAAAGTGAAATCTAGCCAAAATAACTTCCTCCTCTCAATATGAAGTATTCACTTGTTTAAAATCAGTGTGAATATATATTTTTGTACCGTATGTAATATAAGACTATAATTGTTAAACTGACTGTAGCATAAAATAAATAGCGTCTCATCTATGGGTAAAATGAATGTTTGCAAATTATTATTGGATTGGAATGTAATTATGTATGAAAATATAATTCTTATTACGCGGTAACTTGAAAACATATACTTGTCTATAAATTAGTATTGATTAATTGACTGATTTTAATAGAATCTCAACCCGTTTGGTGTTATTTTATGCCTAGAGTTTAAGAAATTGCGTTCATTGTTCATTTATATTTAGATTTTTTGTAGTTGTTTCTTAAAAGCTTTTTTTTTGTTTTTGTTTTTGCATGCTATTAAAGGATATCAAGTATTCCTATCAAATAAAATTAATTTATAAAAAGTGACGAGTACCCTTTCACTGCGATTACTTCCAAGTCCACTCCAGCTTGAGTGGTTTCACCTGTTAGTGTCTCATCTATGGAGCAAATAGATCTGTTTGAAAATCATTAGTGTTGCGTGGGAATATCAGTACCATATAACAGGACACAAAATGATAATCATTAAATAGGAATAGTTACTTGAAACCATGTATTTGTGTGTTGGTTTGGTTTCTTTGTTTAATTGAATATTAACCTTCGTGTGTTATTTAATGCCAAAACCATCCTTGTAAAAAGTAAAATTGGCGACCCGAAGGCTCCCTTTTCAATAGCTACTACACCGAGGTGTTGGGGAGGGCGCTACTCTTTTTCCTAGATTGCTTCACTTTACTCTTGCTTCATTTTTCTGAGTCTTTGGTATGACTAGACCTGGAATTGAACCCCAATCTCGCGGGCCTTAGGTGAATATTTTAACCATTAGGCCAATGAGCCGGTCAACATGTAAAAATAGTAGTGGCACTATTTAATCAATCGCTAGGAGATAAGGAGGTCCATATCATTCCCAAGGAGCGTCTTCATCATATTCAATTTAATATTATACGTAAGACACTCCCTTTGGGGGCGGGGTCAGTCTTTCCCCGCAGCAGAGGATATAGTTAGCGTCTTCCGAGGGCGTGTGTGTAAATTTGTGTGTAAATTTGTAGATTTGAATTAAATTGGAATGCTCTCCTATCAGCTGGAGCTGTAGAATACGCAGACTACTCGTCGATAGAGGTGTAAGGCCTCCCTCACCCCCAACTAGTATCCTGGGTATGACACAAAACTATATTGGAGGTGCCCGTGGTGTCATGGTTATCGTCGCAGGAAATGGACACGGCGACGCGAGTTCAAATCCTGGACGAGACTGATTGCATTTCACATAGCACTAATACCCTTGCGAAAGGTATGAATCCAATTATTCTCCCTCCAGCTATGGGTAAATAGTAGGACAGACTAGGTTCTTCAGTCTTGGTGAGGCAACTAGTCTAGGAGAAGGAAAACTGAATTAAAACCTGTTAAACTCCGCTTAAAAAATTGACCTTGTGTCATATCCTGCCCGAGCGGAGGGGTTGGGTAAATATGATGACACAAAACTATATCTGATAGTTCAGCTCCACTTTTATAGCTTTTTGGAATGTGGAGTACTCCTTCGTCGCTATTACTGCAGAGTCTACTTTGACCCGGATTGATAGTCCACGGTTTGAATAGAACTGCTCAATCATTTACAAAGGATTATTATTATCGGCCACTTAAAACAATATAACTGTGCCCAAATTATCAATGTTACATAGGAATACTTAATAAATGGAATTACTAATGTTATATAGCAATATTTGAAACCATTTAAATATATGCAAACAAATGAGCTCTGACAACTTATTTAAAAATAGTTATCTACAAACAATTCTTTTACAAATCATATATAAAAACAGTATTTTGCATTGAATAACCCTAGAGGATTGATATACCATAAAATACCAACCCTCCAACCAAGACTGGAACATTTGAATACTCTGTGAAAAAACAATTATTGACAATTTGAAAAAAAGACCATAGCACTTTTAAAATGTTATGATTACATTCAAACAATCAAATTTCGGCATCAAGTAACCAAGAAGGAGTTGATATGCTGTTAAACAAATAAAACAAACCAAAAAACATATACAGAGAATATAGTAGCCCCATGGTATCCTTCAAACTTTTACCTATAAAAGAAAATATTTTTTCAACATCGTCTTCACCACTGAATAAGCATTTTTGCCTGCTATGAACAAGAACTTCCGTGTCCCGATCGTAAACAGCTGCAACGGCGGAAGCGACCCACATTTTTAACCAGCTGCAACGACATCTTTATCAGGAAAATGTTTGTTTGTGGAGTCCATCTATCATCGACCTCATTCGCTTAGATAAACTGATCGAGACATTTTTCTCTTGTATCCATGGAACGTGCTGGACTGAGACATCTTAGTTAGCGAGTTCGAACCTCAGTCATGTTATTACGTTCAATTCCGAACTAATAACTTTGGGAAAGGTATGAAGTCCCTTCTCCCCATAGCTATAAGTTATTGATAATGATCACAAACAATTCAGTTAAACATCAGTCATTTGTTTGCCCACTGCTAAATGATCAAACAGTTCTTTTTCAAACTATTTAATCTCGCATAAGTTATTTGTTTGCTCATAGTTTGAATGTCAAACAGTCCTATTTGACCTATATTTAAGGCCCTGGGAACAATGAAGGGGTACGCCACATTCCCCAAAGCTCCAATACTGGAACCGTACCGTCAGGTGGTTTAGTGTCATATCTAGGACACTCGTTTGAGGAAGTCTTACCCCTCTGCAGAGATGCAGTCAGTGTATTCTACCGCCCCAACCGACTGGGCTGAACAGTCTGGTCTCTATAGTCTTGGTATGGTAAAGTCGATGTTAACTGATACATCACAAGCATCTTTACGCTTCTTTAGTAACGCGGCAAAATCGTTGCAGTTTGGTTGTGTTACTTTTACACATCCATTATATTCAGCAGATATTATACTTCGGATTGTCATTTATTCCGATCTTTACGAAATCTTTATATAAAAAAGAACCCTTAGAAGACTAAAAAATGTTAGTAAATTCTTTGGTGAGAAAAATAAAGCCTTCTTGTGAATGGAATTTTGAAGTTTCCTAAAAGAAGACAAAAGGTTGTAAAAAAATGGGAAACATTTTACATATTTACCCACACGAGCAGGATGTGACACAATGTCAATTTAAAGCGGAGTTTAACAGGTTTGAATTCAGTTTTCTTTCTCCTAGACTAGTTGCCATAGCACGGTTGAAGAGCCAAGTCTACCCTGCTATTTACCCATATCTGGAAAGAGAATAATGAAGTCATAGTTTTCCCAAGATATTAGCGCAATGTGAAATGCTAAGTCACGTCCAGGATTTGAAATCATGTCGCCGTGTCCATTACCTACAATGGAAATCATTACACCACGAACGCCACAGGAAATACGGGCAGTCTCAGTATACATGGGGCCCATGTGACTGGACAATGCCTTGGACAAGAGAGGAAAATATATTTTGCGTCATTACTTATTTGGAGACAAAATCATTCAAAACAGTTTCCAAATAGATGCAACTCATTAATATGATAATGATTTAATACTGAGACATGAAACTTTAAAAAAGATTGCATGTCCTAGAAGCTGATATTATAACAATTAGAATAATATTGATTTAATATCTCTAGCTCAAAGGAGGGTTTTTTACAGGACGTGTTCCAAATGACCACCGTGGTGTAGTCGTTATCGCCGTAGGAAATGAACACGGCGATACGAGTTCAAATCCTGGACGAGACTGATTGCATTTCACATAGCACTAATACCCTTGGGAAAGGTATGAATCCAATTATTCTCCCTCCAGCTATGGGTAAATAGTAGGACAGACTAGGTTCTTCAGCCTTGGTTAGGCAACTAGTCTAGGAGAAGGAAAACTCTGAATTGAAGCCTGTTAAACTTCGCTTAAAAATTGACCTTGTGTCATATCCTGCCCGAGCGGAGGGGTTGGTAAATAGTACCATTGCGCTTGTCTCAGTAATAAATAATTATCATATTAATGGGTTGTACCCATTTCGAGAAACCCTGTATATGGTATAATAATTTTCCTTTGTAGGAACACTTAAAAAGTCTCTTAATTTTACTAAATAAGCAGGAGTTTTTTTCTTTTTTTATGTTATTCAATATTTATGATTCCATCATCATTTTTGACGGGAAGTACTTTTGTATCATGAGTTGTGTATGAAATAAATAAATGTGAAACCTATATGATCTTGACATATTGTAAGGTAAAATCGGCTTTGCTGCAGCACACTGACGAACGTATGGAAAAAAATCTGATTGACAACGTTGGGGAAACAAGGGGAGAGAACTGGGTCAAGACGGCAACGCCTGAGAAGCAATGGAAAATGAGCAAAATCAATTGTAAAGCAAGCCGATCGATCAATTCGGTTTTGAACTAGCGATATTAACTGAAATCTTTCCGGAAGGTTGTTAACACGATACCAATTCCAAAATGAAATGTTTCTTTTTACCTAATAATACTTTCAAGGTGCACTGACATTTGAATAAAGCAAAACAGTTCTTTTATTTCCTTCTTTTTTTCTTTCTATTTTATTTTATTTTTATTTTCATTTTTTTACTTTTGTTTCTTACTTCTCTTTTTTCACTTTTTCACTTTTTCACTTTCTTTCTTTCTTTCTTTCTTTCTTTCTTTCTTTCTCAGTTTGCACGTCCTCCTTTCTTTCTTTCTTTCTTCAAACTACTTCATTTTCGTTTCGTTTTGTTTCGTTTCGTTTTGTTTCGTTTCTTTCTAATTTCTTTCTTTCTTCTTTGTTTTTTGTTGTTGTTTTTTTTTCAGTTTGCAATTCTTTTTTCTTTCTTTCTACCTTTCATTCATTTTTCTTTCTTCCTTTTTCTGTTTGAACTACTTTCTTTCTTTCTTTCTTTTACCATTGTTTCTTGTTTTTCTTTATTTCCCTTTTTCAGTTTGCGCTTTTCTTTCTTTCTTTCTTTTTTTCTCATTATTTTTTCATCCTTTCTTCCTTGGTATTGTCCGTTTAAGACTTTTTCTTTCCACCTTATTATTCGCAGACAAATATTCCATCTAAAGCGATCCGAAACTCGAAACAAAAATGTTCAGCGTACGTACGTACGTACGTACGTACGTCGAGCATTCTGTGTATTTTTCTTTCTATTTTAGTTGAAATACCAAAAAATATCACCGAAACCTCGTGACCTACGTGGGTACGTGTATATTCACTTGCGTGTATATTTATATCATAACATAACTTCTTTTGTGAGTTTGTGGATTTTTTTGCACGTGTATGTATAGTTAGCATGTGCCAGAGTACATGTTTTTAGAAGCCGTGTTCTTTTTATCTTATTCTATATTTGTTTAGACGTAAATCTTGGAAATAATGCTGAATTTATGTTGACTTATATTTCGCGTTTATTTGTGCAAATAAGCACCAGAAAAGACATAGGCATCTTTCTTATCTTGTATTTGAATTTCATATTGCTAATTATTTTAAAAAGCCACACACACACATAATATATATAGATATACATATTTCCTCGTAACCTGGTTTAGTCGTGAGACCTGTACTTATATAACATGTCTTCGGTGCGAAGAGACTCTAGACTCCAGACTCCAGATCTATATCTTGTTTGAATTAAAAAATTTCCTTATTCTAAACCTGATGCCATACCAAGGTTAAACTACCCAATATTCTCTACTATTTCACCATAGCTGAAGGGGAGAATATTGGAATTTATACCTTTCGCAAGTTTATTACAGATATCTGAAATGCAATCATCTTTATTTATGATTTGAACTTCTGCTGAGCCCTACCGTAGCTTTCAACCAATATATATATATATATATATATATATATATATATATATATATATGTGTGTGTGTGTGTGTGTGTGTGTGTGTGTGTGTTATTTGTAAACAATTAGTTTGTTGTTAACATTATTTTTAAAAAACCAAAAACTGATGTGTTTGCACACAGTTAAATTATTAAAAGTATTGCAATCTAAAACTTTTTGTTCTATTTACACACTGTTAAATGATTTCAAGAGTTGCTATTTAACTTTAGTAATTCTATGTATCAAGTAGTAATTTACTAAGCATTTTGCTCAGATTTGTCCCTAGGCCGTATGAATGGGGCACCCAATGAGACTCGAACTCACTCGTGAAGGTTTGCTAGTCTAGTTTACTAACCATTACACCACCTGAGATGCCAATTTTATGTATCAAGTGTTCCTATTTAATTTATACGAATAATTTGTTTTTACACAGTTTGATGGTTTTAAGTATTGCCATTTTACACTAATAATTCTATTCACTATAATTCATTCCTTTGCAGACAGTTGAATAGTTCCAACTATTGCTATGTAATACTAACAGTTTAATTTAACAGCAGTCATTTTTTTGTACACGGTTAAATAGTTTTAAGTACAGTAAAAGATTACATATTTTTCTATTTGACCAACAGATGGGTCTCTAAGAAGTACTACTAATCTGGGTCAGAGTGGACCTGAGAGTAATGGCAATAAAGGGATACTTCATTTTAAGTCAGGGTTGGGGCTTCTCCATCAGATGCAGTTGAGCGTCTTCTCTAGGATACTCGTTGGTGGGGGTCTTTCCCATTTGTAAAGATGCTGTCCAATTATTTTACTGCCCCAGATGACTGAGCTATCTACAGCAGTGAAACTATTTAACTAAAAATAAAATTGTAATTTTCGAAAGAGCTATTCCTATTTTCACAACTCTTATAAAAATTATCTCTACACCAGTCATTTGTCCTTGGCTTTGGTTGAACTCAATGCTTCTTCACTTGAATCATCATGAATAATAATTTTAAGTCACTATTTTTTATAGCTTTGTTTTATTTTCACATCTCAAAATGTTAATTTACATAAATTTTATGCAAAGAGTTTATTTTAATGTTATGAGAAGAAAAAAAAATAATGTGGATAGTGATTTCGGGTCCATGAAAATCAGTCCTAAAAAACAAACGAAATCTTTCAAGTTATATAACTCTGACGAATAGATTTCAGGCTAAAATAATGAAAAATAATCATTTAAAATTTCAAATCTGTTTTCAGCCCAGTCGACTGGAACTGTAGAATACACCGGGTGCATCTCTGCAGAGGGGTATGACCCCCCCAACACAACGAGTGTCCTGCATATGACATTAAACCATTTAATGGCGAGACTCCAGCTTTGGAGATTTGGGGAATACGGAATACCCCGTCATTATCATCACTCCCAGGTCCACTCTGATCCGGAGTGGTAGCAACTGATAGGGTCCTTTCTATGGGTCCAAACTATATGTGCAAGCAATTGGTCAAGTTTGGTTTGGTTTTATGGCATATCAACCATTGTAGGTTATTTAATGCCAAGTCCGGTGTATATTAGATACGATATGATCTGTAAACATAGGTCAACGAAGTTAAATTGTTCCAAATATTGCTATGTATCACTAACAATTCAGTTAAACAACAGTCATTTGTTTACACATAGTTAAATGATCAAACAGTTCTATTTCGCCATTAGATGATTTTAGTGACATATCCAAGACACTCGTTGTAGGGGAAGGGGGTCTTACTTTTCTGAAGAGTTGTAGTCGTTATCATATTTACCCAACCCCTCCGCTCGGGCAGGATATGACACAAGGTCAATTTTTTTAAGCGGAGTTTAACAGGTTTCAGTTCAGAGTTTTCATTCTCCTAGACTAGTTGCCTAACCAAGGCTGAAGAACCTAGTCTGCCCTACTATTTACCCATAGCTGGAGGGAGAATAATTGGATTCATACCTTTCCCAAGGGTATTAGTGCTATGTGAAATGCAATCAGTCAGGTCCAGGATTTGAACTCTTTTCGCCGTGTCCACATCCTGCGACGATAACCATTACACCACGGGCGTTATAGTCTTGAGTCCCAGCCGACCGGGCTCGTGTGCAAACAAATGACACATCAAATTGTGACCGTTATATAACAATACTTGAAACCATGTAACTGTGCGAAAAAAGAGCTCAGGCTCGTTTAAGTATGTTATGTACAAAATGTGTTTACAAATCAGTTTTATATTCAATGTATATGTATTGACAGGATTTGGCATTAAATAACCTACGATAGTTCATATGCCATAAAACTCAGTCAAACCAAACCTAACAAATCTGTTTTACTCACTGTTTTTCAAAGAATATATTTTATTTCAACTTAATATCAAAATTTTAAATGCAAATATTTTTTATCATTATTATTTTATATAAAGAAAATTTAATGATAAGATATCGGGCCTAAATAAATCGAGCACTGTCTGCTTATGTGTGTATGTATGTTTATGTGTTTAGAGGTGGGCCAAGATATTCTGTGGTTAAACCAAAGATTCTAAGGAGAGGGTCATGAAACATCTAAATCTGGGTCAAAGAGGTTTATTTTTTAAAAATACAACAGATATAAAGAAAATATCACTTTAGTTTTCGTGATCGCCTTAATGCGCAAAATGAGTATTATGTTTTAAATAAAATCGTTTTTGTCAGTTGTCAAAAACCAGCTGTGCTACACAGGGACAGAGATTTGATGAATTGTATTTCGACAAAAAAGGAAAAAAATTAATTGCATTAAGAAAAAAGTAGTTGATTGCTATAATTCCGTTATCATGTTGAGCTCGAGTCACTACTGATTATATATATATATATTACGACTTTTTACTGGTTCTACAGCCAGAAATTTATCAAATCTAATATTATATTAACATTTATAAAGCATTTAGAAAATAAAAAAGAATAAAACTTTTTCTTGCATTTTGTGTTTGGGCCAAATTCTGCCAATTTTAAAGCTGAAAAAGAAGCATGTGCATTATATTAGCCATCTACTCTCAACTGAGTAGTATAGAAATTCTGTTGTCATAGCAACTTGAGGTATGTTATCCTCAAATATCGTTATGTAATACCATAAGTTGTTTGGTGTGGCTGATTACGTTTTATGGCATATCAACGCTTGTGGGTTATTTAAAACCTAATTCTGTTTATACTATTATTTTTCTTGAATATAAGATTTGTAGACGACTTGTTAGTCGGAAACGTTATTATTAAACAAACCAGAGCTCATTGATTTGCACCCAGTTAAATGGTTTCAAGCATTACAATCCAACACTAATAACTCTATTCAACATTGCTCATTCCTTTATACACATTTAATGGATTCCAAGTATTGTAATATAATTTTGATAGTTCAATTGAACATCAGTGATTAGTTTAAATGGTTTCAAGCATTGTGAATGATTAAATAGTTCTATTTGATTCATAGATGTGACCCTAACAGTCCCACGACCACTCATAGTTAAAGTGGACCGGGGAGTAATGAAAATAAAGAGATACTTCACCTCTGCCAAAGCTCCAGGATTGTGGACGCACCATCAGATGCAGTTTAATGTCATATCTAGGATACTCATTAGTCGGGGTTTTACTCCTCTGCAGAGAATCGGTTAGCCAATTCTACAGCCGCTGCCGACTGGTTTGTTGTAAATTGTGTGACCGATATATATATATATATATATATATATATATGTGTGTGTGTGTGTATGTGTGTGCACATAAAAGAGCCAGAAACTACCTACCTATGTTTCACCTAGCGGATCATCAGGATAATTCTGACAAAAGCGGGTTAGCCCAAACGATATTTTATTAAAAAAAGAAAGAATTAAAAAAGAATTTTTAAAATTAGCATAAAGAAAAACAAACAAAATGTACTTTCCTTCTCATATTTGAAATGAAATATTCAATCTTTTTCGGTAATGCTAATTTATATTGGTGTTTATTTGCTAACGGAATACTTTTAAAAGAATAAGGAATGGGCGTTTGCTCCATTTCGTATGGAACTTGAAAGTGCTCAAAAGTAGTCACTAAAGCTATAATTATTTTAGGAAATCAGGCTCAGATTGTTTTTGGTGGTATCTGTCTCTCACCCTCTCATCCTTCTCACAGCGATTACCCACTCGCTTGATAATATGTCTCCTCAACATGTTCAACGCATCTGTAACGCCTAGGTGTCGCGCTGACAATGATAACAGGCAGGTGAGCCGAGTGCAGTTGTTGTTTAGGAAACGATAAAATTATAATATCGTTTATTTTCCTAAATTCGAAGCTATGAGAAGAATTTCTTTTGGAAAAATTATGAGTTTAAACGATTATTGAGGTTATTATTTCGCGGCAGAATTAGCTGCCTGCTATGAGGAATAGTGTTAAGGTGACATATTGAAGAAGTCGGAGAAAAAGCCTGACCCTTTTGGGTAAAGGTGGGAGGAAAACGAACTTTGATAGTAGAAGGTGAAAGGAAATGAGTAGAATTAATTAGTAGAATCCAAATTAGAAAATACCTGTTCCTTTGGGTAAAGGTGAGAGAAAATCGAACATTGAAGGTAGAAGACAGAATGAGGGGTGGAATTGATTATTGGAATCCAAATTTGGTGGGAATTGATATCATCAATAGCTCTCCAAACCTCAACTCTAGGATGGAGAGAGGATGCATATAAGCTGATGTTTCGCTCAAAGGGTTGATATGCCGTAAAGCACCAACCAATCAATCAATTCATGCTATACTTCAATTTTAATGATTTTTTAAACATTTTTTCTTCTGTTCACGCTTAGGCTATTTGAACTTTGTTCTGTAAGGTTTTAGTTTCCCGGTATTCACTATTTGATAAAGCAAACCTACTAGTGACCAGCCCACTCATACAGGCAATTTATAAACACCAATCTTTATCTTGCTTGCGGGCATTTGTATTTTTCCTTCCTGTTTATTATTCTTTCTGCTAGCTAAAAATAAACACTACCAGTTAAATAATTTGTCTTTGTTTTCCCTCAACAGAATCCTTTTGTTCTGACGTTCTCCATTAGTATGACAAATTTTGCCACTGGCTGATGGTATTACGCACTCTAGTATCCCAAAATTCCCTTGCAAATGACGCCATTTTCTTGCCAAATTTTGACTGCGTTCTAATAAGCTAGTTTTGTGAATATCCTGTTATTTTACTCATAGATAGCAGTGTATATATGCATTTACCAACCCCTCCGCATGAGGTAACACAAGGTCAATTTTTAAGGGGAGTTTAACAGGTTTGAATTTAGAGTTTTCCTTGACCGGCTGCCATATACCAAGTTTAAAGAGGTCAGTCTATCCAACTATTTATTTGTTGCTGTGGGAGAATAGTGTGATACATACCTTTCCCAAGAGTATTACCGCTATGTGAAATGCAAACAGCCTTGTCCAGGTTTTGAACTCAGGTTGCTATGTCCAATTCCATTGACGATGACAATTACACCATCTACCTATGTATGTACTAGGTATATGCACTACTAGGTGGCCTAGCAGTGCATATACCTTGTACATACGTAGGTACAGGGAGATAGACCAAGTTACCTCTGCCTATAACTTATGATTGATTGATTGATTTTTACGGCATGTCAATTCGTCTGCGTTTATTGCCAAGAGGCTTAAAAATTGCGTACATTGTACATTTATATCTACATTTTTTGTATACATGCGTTTTTTTTTAAGTATCGAAACAGAACCCTTCATTTTTTTATTTGAATTTTTTGGCTAAAAAAGAATATTCCTGTGATGACACAGTTCACTCCTGATTTGAGTCATGGTGACATTTTTCTATTCGAAAAAAATCAAATCCTTGGTCGGAGGTCGCCATTTTGGGAACTGTTAAGAACATCCGAACTAAAATGAAGTCAGTGTCAGTTAAATACTTTCAGTCGTTTCCGGGAGCGTAAACTATGTCTAAGTTGATGTATGCCTTTTGAAAGAGATAAAATAGATTTATTTGTTTGACTGATTCATTTTAACGGCATGTCAACATGTCTAGGGTTATTCTATGCTTAGAGGTTTGGCAATTGTGTATATTTACTTTTACTTTTTTGTGTAGTTGTTTCTTAAGAGGTTTTTTTTCGCGTGATATTAACTATTCCTAATACAAATAATTAGCACGGTTTTATGGTTTAATGTTATCCTCTCTATAACTAATGATTATATGGTTTCAATCAATTATTTCTATTTGATAATAGCCAGTTGTTTGCGCGCAGTTATATGGTTTCAAGTAACTAAATCAAATAACTCCTTTGTAAGCAATTATAGCTTCAAGTAACTATTCTTAATACAAATAATTTACAATTATATGGTATCAGGTATTTCTATCAAATACGAATTATCTCTTAACAGATCTATTTTACCCATAGATGGGACCCTTACAGCAACTACGACCCAGGGTCAGAGTGGATCTGACACTAATAACAATGAAGGGGTACTCCACACACCTCAGAACTGAAAGCTTAATACCAGATGGCAGTTTAGGGTCATATCCAAGACCTTTCTTTCAAGAGGGGTCTTATCCCTCCGCGTGGTAAGGATTATACCAAGACACTTTTTTTTGGAAGCGGAAGAGTTTTTGGAGGGACTATATCCCTCCGCAGGGGAAGGGTTATACCAAAGACACTTCTTTTTGGAGAGGTCGTATTTCTCCGCAGAGGGAACAATCAGTGTATTCTAAGCCTCACTGACATAGCAGTAGCTTTTGAAAAATTTATCAAACCTACAAAAATTCATTATAATTATTATTAGCTAAATGTTCAAATAAATGCTTCGATTTATAATTAAAAAGTATCTGCCTTTTAATTACGAAGGCATCTACTGATAGCGAAAAATTATGACGTTAGCAAAATTTAGGGATGTGAATTGGTCGTTGATTTTGATATGTCAGTGGGGCATAAAATACGCAGACTGTATTTCCTGCAGACAGTTATCATCCCTCGAGAAATGGGTATCCTGTGTATGACACTAAACTGCATCTGATAGTTTGACTACAGTTCTGGAAATCTAGGCCGTGTGGTGTACCCCTTCATTGCCATTATTCCTGGTCCACTTTGGCCTAAAGTGGTAGTAGCTGTTATAGTCCCATCTCAAGGTTAAATAGGTCCGTTTAAAAAATTAGTAGTATTCGATAGGACCGTGTGCAAAAGATCTTTCAAGAAAAATATGCATAAAAAATGTAAATATGAACGTATAATGAATTCCAGCCTAGTTGGCTGGAGTTGCAGAATACACCGACTGCATCTCTGACAGCATCTCTGACCACTCCCTTTAACGAATGTCCTCGATATGACATTAAACAATCTGATGGTGAGGCTTCAGTTATACTGGGGTTTTGGAGAATGCGGAGTACTCTTTCATTGCCATCGCTCTCAGGTCCACTCTGGCCCGGAGTGGTAGCACCTATTTGAGTGTTAGTTTTATTTGACCCATTGATAGGACCCTATCGACAGGTCAAATAGAACTGTTTGACTTTCAACTTGTGTGTAAACAAATGATTTATGCTAAACTGAATTGTTTGAAATGGAACTGTTTGATCATTTAACTGTGAGTGAACAAATAACTGATGTTTAATTGAATTGTTAGTGGTACATAACGATATTTCGAACTATCTGACTTTGTTGACTTATGTTTACAAATCATATATATCTAATATATATATATAGAGAGAGAGACTGAATTTAGCATTAAATAACCTACAGTTGTTGATATGCCATAAAGCAAAACAAAACCTATAATGAACTCTTTTCCCTCTCCTCTAAAATGATATATTGGATAAAATGTGTTCAACTCAACCTCCTGTTGTTTGTTTTATTCTATAATTCCTTTTAGCATCAATCTTTTATAACAGTGTCCGGAAGATTCCTCTGTTACAATATTAAGCTTCCTTTTGTAACGGACTCGTCGCGCATTTTTTGTTTAACTCATGCTACCCTCGTAACACATATTCAGTGTTAAAAGTGAAATAACTTTGAATCATGAGCTTTCTCTCTCTTTAGGATGACGTTTGATTGACAAAGCATTTTCCTGTAAAGAATTCAGTCAAATGTATATCTACAAAATGAGGTACTGATTCATTCTTATAAACTTTTTCGATAAATTCTTACTTTATTCTTTTTTAAAATTCTTTCTTTTATTCTGATACTTGAGTCTTTCCTATCGCGCTATCATTATCTAGTTTTTCTTTCTTTCTTTCTTTCTTTCTTTCTCATGCTAAGTTTCTGTTTTTTTGGTTTTATTGCATATCAACCTTTGTAGGTTATTCAATGCCGAATATATTTTTATACAAATAAACTGTTCTATTTCAAACAATTCAGTTAAGCATGAGTAAACAGTTTAATTATTAAAAACATTTCTATTTAAAGCTATTCAGTTTAGTCAAATAGTTCTAATTCAAACAATTCAGTTTGGTATACGTACAGGGTGGAACGATAGAATTGTCGTCTTAAAGAAAACAGCACTACAGCTTTATTTAAAAACTTTTATTGAAATAATCAATTCAGGTAACTTGATTGTGTAGTAGAGCTAACATCTATTCAATGTGGCCACCTTCAGCTTCAATCACCACCTCGATACGGATCTGGAACTGGGAGCATGCCTTTTCCACAAGCGTCGGCGAGAGCTCGGCGAATATTCGGCGGATGGCGGCGATCAGGCTGGCTTTGGTGCTGTGGGTGGTCATGTTGGTGATGTTCTCGACATATGACCAAACGAAGTAGTCCAGCGGGTTCAGGTCGGGGGAGGAGAGGCCTGTGAGAGAAGGGTACAAAGTCGTAGCACTCCTTCTGAAGCCAAGCCTAGGTCTTTTTGGACTTGTGGGCCGGCGCCGAGCCCTGCTGCCACACCCAGAGTCTACCACAGACCACCTGATTGCATCAGAGGATCACCACACCGCTGGAGAGTTTCATCAATGATTGCCTGGACCTTTTCAATGAACTCCTTGGTCTGGGTCTTCCTAGCGGTGTCCTCAGCTTTGGGCTTCCGCTTCATCACCTCCAAAGGGTCGTCCGATGCGTTGAGCTGTGCCCCCAAGCGTTGAACCGTCCGGATTTGTATTTTGAAGGTGTTGACAATGGTCATGTTGTCATAACTTGGATCAGTAGAAAACATGAGTTGTACAGCGACGCATCTCCGATCTCGCTCGTTGAACATTGTGTCACTTTCAGGCATGATAGAAGGCTGCTATCGCTCTTGGGATTTGTACACAACTGGCCAACTAGTAGATGGTCTGCAACAAAAAAAAGAAAACCAGTTTTCATTAAGCGGAAATGGAATCATGTCGTCTTTTCTAGGGTGACAATTTTATTGTTCCACCCTGTATAGGTTTTGTTTACACAGTTAAATGTCAAAACAGTTCCATTTCAAACAATTCAGTTTAGCGTAAGTACTGTTACAATGTTAAAAACACTTCAAATTCCAATAATTCAGTTTAGCATACAAAACAGTTCTATTTCAAGCCATTCAGTTTTGCATAAGTACACAGTTTAGTTCTATTGACCCATAGATAGGACCCAATCAGAGGCTACCTCTCCGGGCCAGAGTGGACCTGGGAGGATGGAAATGAAGGGGTATTCCACATTCCCCTAAGTTCCAGCCTTACTGGAACCTCACCATCAAATTCTTTAGTGTCATATCCAGGACACCCGTTGCGGGAGTCTTACTCTTCTGCAGAGGTGCAGTCAGTGTATTCTACAGCCCCAGCCTACAGGGCAATTCTCCTGTTAAGATATCAACGTTGATTTTCATTTCGCTAATTCTGTGAGTAGATTTGCCTTTCTAAAGACAAGTTTTAAATAATTCCTCAGAACTGTTAACTCGTGGATTCAGCTGTTCCAGCGGATCATGGAGTGAAAATGAAAGAAAGCAAACAAAACGATTGACAAATATCTGAATCTTGCCAGAGAGTTAGAAAAAAAACCCTGTTGAACATGAACGTGACATTGAAACCAATTGTTGTCTGGAACCCTTAGAGTGGTCTCCAAAGCCTGGAAAAGAAAGAGACTGGAGGAACAGGAGATTAGAGCAAGAATCGACCACAGCACTGCAAAAATCAGCTAGAAAACTTATGTGACGTGGTATGCTACCGAGAGAGGGAAAAGGAGATCAATTCCCCTACCTTTCTGTGTTTGAATCAACAGTCATTAAGATTGACCGCTAAAACGGTAGGAGAATGAAGGTCAATTCCTCGCACTCCATGACCTGATGCCTATTGAACAAAAAATGGAATCCAGGTCACTCGGGTATCATGACCGGATCCAATGGTGGGAGAAGAGAAAAGTCAAATGATTGGCTATAGACCCTTTAGCGTCAGAGAAAATTTGGAAAAGAAAGTTTAGTTCTGGACAGACATTGACAAGAGATAGGCGCCAATTTAGCCAAGCTCCGGGAAAGTCTCCCATAAAAAGAGTAGAATAGAATCTTTGGACAGAAGACAGCAGAAAGCCACATTCAGCCAGATACTGGGGACGCCACTCGCCCGTAAAAGAAAGGAACTTGAAAATTAAGCCTTGTCAAAGATAAGTACAACTTAAACTGTTTTTCCTTCTACCCTTCCTAAATATTGGAATTATATGTATTCAAAAAAGAAAGAGAGAACCTGAAAGGATTCTCTTTCATCAACAGTAAATTAGTGAATGAACTTTGTTACACACTTAAACCCGGCGACCAAAGCATTTTCTCAAGTAAAAGAAAAAAGAAAGAAAGAAAAAAGGAGAAAGAAGAAAAGGACTGTTGAGAGACATTTATGTTTGATACTGCTTGCTGACTTAATATAGCCGGTATTTTAAAAAGAAGAGAGAAAAGAGAAAGGAACTGTTTCTTGAATCTTATCGTTATTTGTTTGGTCGTCGCCTATTAAAACTTTGTTATATTTTAAAGGCACCCTTGTGTTGAAATCTTTTGGTTGTCTTATTTATCTATCGAGTCGCCTTCTTTTACACATATCTGTTTCAGCTTCGTATCGCTTTCATTAATTCTCGCTAAATATCTTATTCATCTTAAAACATTACAAGGGAATTTTGGAAATTTGACTACAGTTAATATTTTCTAACCTTGTAGTCCGTGTTTTCCGTTATCCAAGGGGGTATGAAAACGAGGGACTTAGTGGAGTATGTGAAAATGAATTGGAAACCCCTCGCCATCGTCGGAGATCAGTCTAGCCCCAAATGAACCCCTGCATCATTTACTAGCTTACCATATGCCCGAAAAAGGAGTCTTGACTAGGACTTATTTTTGCAGAGGGTCAAGTTCCAGACTGCCCTCGACGTCACATGCGCATAAAAATGAACTCTCGTCCTGGGATAATTATTTATGCAGCGTCACACTTAGAAGAGTCCTGGAGACTTGTGAAGATTTGCCGTCATTTAAATCCGTGAATATCCACGAGTGAAAACTGGTGTAAAACATTCATAAGAAATAAAATTATAATAATTATTTGCTGCTTCAGAGTGAAATTAAATGAAGGCGAAAAGCTTAACAAATACCTGGACCTTATTAGAGGACTGAAAATGTGGAACATGAACATGACTGTGATATCAATTATAGTTGGAGCTCTTGGAACTGTTTCCTAATATTAGAAAAGAGACTGGATGAACTAGAGATTAGAAAAAGTGAAACCATCCAGACCGCAGCAGTACCAAAATCGACATGGAAGAGTGCTGGAGACCCGAGGAGACTTGCTGTCCCTCGAACTCAAGTGAAACACCATCAGTTAGAGTTGTCGTGTAAACCTTGCAAAGAGGAAATTGCTACTACTACAACTATTTGTATGGACGCTAACTAAACGGCTGGAGAAGAAGCTAGACGGCAACTACACAAGAATGTTGAGAGCAATATTGAACAAGTCCTGGCGACAACACCCCACGAGACACCAACTATACGGCCACTTGCCCCCCATCATGAAAACTATAAAATTTAGACGAACCAGACACGCAGGACACTGCTGGAGAAGCAAGGACGAGCTTGTAAATGATGTACTCCTATGGACCCCCACATATGGCCAAGCAAAAGCAGGACGACCAGCTCGAACTTACATACAGCAGCTATGTGAAGACATAGGGTGTAACCCTGAAGACCTGCCGGAGGCGATGAATGATAGGGAGAAGTGGCGAGAGATGGTTAGGGATATCCGTGCTGGCGGCACGACATGATGATGATGATGATTCATGATATCAAAATTAGAATAGAGGTCTGTATCATAATAAAATACTTCTAATGAACATTCATGGCATTAACCAAATTATCAAAAAACAAACAAAACAACGGTATGTGTATGTGTGTGTGTGTGTGTGTACAACGCGCTAACGTATATATATATAGTTTAGCTTTCGCATATATATATATATATATACGCAAAAGGAAAAGTATATATATATATACTTTTTTCTTTGGCGTATATATGTATATATTATGTCGAGAGTCTGTAAAGTAGATCTAAAAAAACATCTATTCTAAAAAAGTGAGCCATGCTCGACAACTGAAATAGAGTTCGTATAAAAACCAAGAATGTTAATCTTTGAAAAGTTTGAAAGTAAAATTAAAGGCTGTTTGTTAGAAAAGGTTCCATGTTGAGTGAACACTATAATCTTCTGACTGCGAAGATAGATAGATAGATTGATAGATAGATAGATAGATAGATAGATCTGAAAAGTTCTAGGTGAAAATAAGAAGAGAATTACCATTTCATTTTAATTTTTGATGCGTTAATGAAATTTGGAAATGATAAATGTGATGAACTGCTGAATGAATATTTGAATAACATAAACATTATTTGCTTCGCTTCAAAACCATTCCTTTCTTAGTCACGAAGAAAACTTTTCAGAATATCTATTACGAAAATTTAATCGTCATGTTATATTTCTTAGGCCTGAATAGGTTGGATTAATCACACAACATTTTGTTTGTACGTACAGCAAAAATCATATGCAATGCACGTGATGCTTATCAAGGGAAGTAACTATATACTTATAGTAAAAGAGTTCTTTCCCTTGAGTCACAGATACGCAAAGTGTAACAACCTTTAGATAAATTGACTGTAATTTTGTAACTAATGGTAATTAAGTTGACCTATAGTTATTCTAATAACAGATTGAAGTCTGCAAAAAGATTTCTATATGGACTGGTAAGTTTATAAGTAGAAAAATGATCGTGATCAGTCCGAAAATTATCCAGCTATCATGAGTATTTTAAGAAAAGGTTTCACAGACTTGATACTGTCATCATCATCATCATCATCATCATGTCGTGCTGGTAGCACGGATATCCCTGACCCTCTCTCGCCACTTTTCCCTATCGTTCATCGCCTCAGGCAGGTCTTCTGGACAACATCCCATATCCTCACATAGTTGCTGAATGTATGTTCGTGCAGGTCGTCCTGCTTTTGCACGGCCATGTGTGGGGGTCCATAACAATACATCACTTATGAGTTCGTCCCTGCTTCTCCAGCAGTGTCCTGCATGTCTGGCTCGTCTAACTTGAATAGTTTTCGTGATAGGAGGCAGTTGGCCGTACAGTTGGTGTCTTGTGGGGTATTGCCGCCAGGACTTGTTCAAGATTGCTCGCAGCATTCATGTGTAATTGTCGTCTAGCTTTTTCTCCAGCCGTTTTGTTAGAGTCCATGTAGTGCAGCCATATAGCAGTATCGATGCGACCGCTGCCTGGAAGAAACTGCGTTTCATTTTATCGGTTAGGTCTGATTTCCATATAATCGATAGCCTATTGATAGCTGTCCATGCTTTCGTTAACCTCGTGTCGATGTCCTTTTCGGTTGATGCGACGCTGCTTCCTAGCAAAGTGAATTTGTCTACTAGTTTAAGAGGGGTTCCGTCTAGAGTGGAGATGTCGTGTTCTGATATTTAATTTCCATTTTGTAATGGTATATTTAATTTGTTTTTATATGTGGTTGCGTGTCCTCACAAGTCGGAAGGCCGCCATTTATAGCTATGGGGATATTATTATTATAATCTTATTATTATTATTGGGTTTTTGGTTTAAGGTTTAAGTTGGTTTTGTTGGTATTTCTTTGGTTGCGTTGGTATTTCGTTGGTTGCGTTTGTATTTAGTTGGTAGTTATCCCCTCGCTGAATGTTGATGGAAAATAAAGGTAGTGGAGAAGAACGAAGACGTCGTTAGGTTTTTGTATCAAGGTTTTAATGGCAGCATGAAGTAAAGGGGTTCACATTGGTATGCTGCAAGATCTCGTAGTAAGTAAAGAAGGTAGGAAGTTGTCAGAGTGTATCATCTAATTCGTTTTTAACTAGGATCTCTTGGTCTAGATGAATAGACCCAAGGGGTCCATAGACGAGATGGCTCTCCTCATAGTGTATGATGGTGCTGCTGCTATTCAGGAACAGACGTTAAGAGGTCCGTTCCCGTTGAGGATTTCTGAGAGAGAGAGAGAGAGAGATTCGCGGGCTTTCTTCAATTTTTTGGTGCTGCGAGGAAATATGGTTCGGGGTGAATCGGACAAGTCATCCTGATTGGGTGAAAATGTTCGGCGACTCTAACGATCAAATTAAATTACGCGCCAAACAGAAATTCAAGTTTCTTTCTGTTACAATACATCCGAGAAACTAATCTGAGAGGTCCTTACTGGGCAGTAGTAAACAGATAGTCTTTTATGGAGTTACTCATTCGGCAATGAAGCGTAAACGAATTAACTTCTGTACAATTTGATCGTCAAATATACGAAAATATACGTACACAACAGGACAGGTTATATTTCCGGTTACAATATATAGCTATGTCAAATAAATCTGTCTCCATCCTGTGATCGAGCTTATACTTTTGTGTTTTTATGTAGAATCATTATGGCTGCGACGGTTTCTTTGGAGAGACCATAGGCTAGAAGTCCATTTTCCCTCTGTGTATGGAGTCAAATGCCTAGAAGAAGTCAACTAATAATAGTGTCACCTCGGAGTTTTTGTTTATTTTTTGTTGCACAAACACTATCTAAAGTTCGATGGATTGTCAAAATTTGCGATGTAGATCGCTTTCTCCGAAAGCCATTTTAGTTCTTCCCAAAAATTTTCAAAATTTCAGGTTCAATGCAGTTGTAAATCTTGGCCGCTTCGCTCACCGGATGAAGGCACAGACTTCTTTCACTTTGTCGCAGGTGAGCTGCAAGGGGACACATTAGCCCCATACCAGTTTATTATCTGCCTAGACTAAGCGCTTCGAACGTTGATAGATTTAATAAAAGAAAATGGCTTTATTTTAGCAAGGGCAAGAAGCGGACGATACACCGCACAAACGATTACGGGGGCGGACTTCGCTGATGACATAGCGCTTCTGGCAAATGCAACCGCCAAGGCCGAATCCCTGCGACATAGTCTGGGACAGGCAGCAGGTAGCTTAGGCCTCTATGTGAAAGCAAACAAAACAAAGTTCATGTGCTTTAATCAAAGAGGCGACATCTCCACACTAATTGGTTGGTCTCTGAAAGTAGTGGACAAGTTAACCTACATCGGAAGCAGCGTCTCATCTACAGAAAATGACATTAAGATGCGACTAGCAAAGGCATGGACAGCTATCGATGGGCTATCGGTCTTATGAAAGCCAGACCTATCCAATAAAATAAAATGCAGTTTTTTTCCAAGCAGTGGTTGTGTCAGTACTACTATATGGATGCACAACATAGACACTGACTAAGCGTAAGGAGGAGAAGCTTAATGGCTATTACACAAGAATGTACGAGCTGTATTGAACAAATCCTGGAGGCAGCATCCCAGAAAACAGCAGCTGTACGGCTACCTACCACCCATCTCGAAAACCATCCAAATTAGATGACATTCGGGACACTGTTGGAGAAGTAAGGACGAACTCATAGGTAATGTACTCCTGTGGACCCCTTCACACGGACGAGTAAGGGTTGGACAATCTGCTAGAACCTATCTACAACAGCTCTGTACTGATACATGATGTAGCCGAGAGGACCTACAGAGAGCGATGAACGATAAAGACAAGTGGTGAGAGAGGGTCAAGGAAATCCGTGCTTGTAGTACGTCATGATGATAATGATGATATAAATCTGTTGAAAGATTCTCTGACTGATTCTATGAAGGTAGGCCTCGGCTCCTCAGGACATTTGCTCCCTGGTTTGTGCGACCCCACGCTGTGTTTATGGCACAGAGCCCGCAGTAGTGTCAGAAAAGACAGAGAAAGAAAAAGAAATGTTGAACACAAAGCTTGAACGACTGGACTTGCTCACAAATGAAGGGGTGCACCAAGCGCTTGGCGCGAATTCTCTCTTGTTAGATCCTACCTGATTACCCCAGCTCTAGGTGAACCGGCAGACTCTGAACACCTCTCCGACTTCAGTCGCTCTCTCTCTCTCTCTCTCTCTCTCCCTGAAAATAAACTCCAATAAATTCCCACAATTTTACAGAAAACAGGAAGTACTTAGTCGTTACCTGTTTCTTTGTTCACTTTTTGTGCGCGTTGTTTCGGCCCAAATCTATTCAAGGTAGCTTCGTTCAAACCTATGGTTGAACTGCTGGCAGGCCAGGCTGGTGGGTTGGTAGATGAACTGCTTCCTTCTTTCTAGACATGTCACATACCACATGGATACATCTATAAACATATATACGCACAGATACACTTGTTTATATGTACCTACACCGACTCAAAATCTAGTAGGTAGAGTGTTTGCCAATGGCCTGGGAAACCGGAGTTCAATCCAAGGTCAAGTCATACCAAAGACAAAAAATGGTATTTGATACCTCCTTGCTTAACACAGCATTATAAGGAACGTATCAAGGGTGAAAGGGAACCACCCAGGAAAAAGAGTAGCGCTCTCCCCAACACCGCGGTTTTGTAGCTATTGAGAAGGGCCACACACAACTACGGTCGCCAAATTTATTTTTACACCTACTCATGACATGCATATATACATATATATCCACATACATATTTCTAACTCTATACTACCATGCCAAGGGTCCATAGAGTCACAATTCTAACGGCAATTCAACTGGTATAGGGTTATTTTATGCTTAAAGTCAAGAAATCGCGTTCATTGTACGTTTAAATTTACATTTCTTGTGTAGCTGTTTCTTAAGAATTCTTTTTGTTTTTTTGCATACTATCCAATCAAATAAAAGTAATTCTTAAACAGATCTATTTGACTTGTAGATGAGACCCTAACAGATACTACTACTCTAAATGGACCTGGCAGTAATGTCAATGAAGCCGTACTCTTCACTCTCCAGATTTCCAGAACTGGAGTCTCAACGCTAAATTCAGTTTAGTATCGTACCTACGACACCCTTTATTTTAGGGGGGGGAGTCTTACCTCTCTGCAGTAACCCGCCGACCAAGCAGACTATAGGGAGAATGAATATATATATATATATATATACTCAACACTTCCGCCTTATACAGGATGAAACATACGGTCAAATTTTCTGCAGTGTCGCTGGTTTGAATTCAAAGTTTTCTTTGTCCACGGTCGGTTGCTCTACTATGGCAAGTGAACCCAGTCTGTACTACTATTCACCCAATTGGCACAGATATATATTATTTGCTAATATATATTGTAAATTAATATATATTCACATGCACACACACACACACACACACACACACACATATATATATATATATATTAACAAAAAAATGAATACTAAATAGCACAAAAGATCTAAGGAAGATTTTTTTCCCTAAGCAATATATCAAGAACAAAAGAATGCAAAACGAGCTTCACGACAAAATAGCTAAGCTGGTTGAAAAACACCACTACCATAATTGGAACCTCACGCTATTCTCCTGTTAATGTGAATTTCGTGTTTTCACACACATAAAACGGGCAGATGTTACAAACAGCCACGTTAAAGACGAGGATCAAACTGACTGCTTACGCAATGCTTAAATACTTTCCAAAAGTGATCAACTAAAGAACAGAAAAAAAGTGTTAACAAGTTGGTCACCCAACAATAAGAACACACACACATACATACACACATACATACACACATACATATACATATACACACATATATACGCGTATGCTTGTGTGTATAATCTTTGTCCTTGGTGGAGGGATTGATGCCTTTTCCAAGGGCATTAACACGAAGTGAAATGCAATCAGCCTGGTCCGGGAATTGAATTCGTGTCGCTGATTCCAATTTCTATGAGGATAACTGTTGCGCTAAGCTTGCTTTCATGTATGCATGTATATGTACCACGCTTGGTTGGGTGTTCCGTGCAGAAGAGACAAGTACCTCAATATTAATCGAAAGAAAATAATGAGATTTCTTACATTTTATTGCAATCCTTGCTTAATAATATAATTTCAGTTCAGAAAAAAAATGAAACAAACAAATAAAAATATACAAGAAAAGATTAAAAAAAACAACAACAAAACACTGCGTTGTGGACGTCTTGAAGAAAGTTGGCTGAAGAGAAGAGACAAAAACGGGATGAATAGATGACGACGAGATGGTTTGGTTCATATCAGGAAAGGAAAAGTCAGACACGTGTTCACAGGAAAATTCCCACTCACTTTATTAACGATGTTACACCTTTTCTGTGAACCGGTCTCAAAAACAGGAAGATATAATGTGGTATTTTCTAGTCGACCAAAGGATAGATCTATTCTTTGACAAATCACAACTCACCCAACAATGAAGAGGATTTACGTCGTGATTTACGTCGTGATTTGTCAATCTCCCAGGAACTAACTAATTGATCCTTTTCAAAAATCTCCGAGTCTCGTGTGTAACCGTCTCTCGCACCTAGCACAAGAGTTCCCGTGAGTGGCCTTTCATTGCCGATCACACAGCTGGGCACCAGGTTCACTGGTGGGAGGTGGCTACAACATTACAACTTACAAAAAATCAAGCAGACGAACATATGCAAGAAAATGACGTGTTATCATAACAAGAAAAATGTATAAATTAAAGAAATTTCATTATAATTAAATATACCGATATCTTCACAAATGTATCCACTTTGATTTATCATAAATACAATAATTATTAAGATATATTTAAGTTTTATAATCCAAGTTAAAGACAAGTCTAGAATATTTTCAGGTAAAGCAGATGTTTGAACTGATGATCGTTCTGGTTCAGGAACTGTTGATTATATGAACAGATGAAAATGCAAGCAGTACAAATCGGTTCAATTGTTAGTTGGGTGCATTATATTTCAATTGCTACTTTCAACTCATTAATTGTTGCAGTTTTTTGTTATGAAAAATTAAATGGTTCACTTAAATGTAAGAATCAAAACTACTGACTATATGCAAATTACATATTATAGTTGACTTCTACGTAAACTTACCAGAGGTTACAGTGTGGTGTGGATTATCAGTGTCGGGTGGAATTGGATCACTTTCTTTTGGAAATACATTCACTGGTCAGTTTTATACCGCCTGTTTGTCTATATTAAGTATATTTAGTTTCTATTCTGAATAAATCTTTTAGATTTTGTATTAAAATATAACATGATGGAAATTTTCTAAACGCATTTTTTGCTGTGTTCATGAGAGCTAAAAGCAATCGATTTAATCAGAATTTAAATACTTTTAATGACTTTAATCTTAAAATTCTATGCGTGTGCCTATTCAAGTTCATCGAAAAAAATTTTTTAGCAATTGTTATTTCTTTGCTTTGTTGTTGTTGTTGTTGTTGTTTGTGATTTGAACTGATTAGACCCTCAAACTCACTGAAATTTGTTTTTTATTTTTCTAAATAAAAATTATTTTGCATTTTGTAGGGTTGGTTCATTTTCACATTTTAATTCAATGTAAAATGATCACCCATCTCTGGAACAGTTAACGTTGCAAAAGATAAATAATCAGACTGGTCGAATTATTTTCGTTTTTTATTTTAATTCATCTTAATATTTGTTCCCAGAATAGGTGATCATTCAACATTGAATCAAAATGTGAAAATAATCCCCTCCCCTGCTATTAAATTGTAATTCTTTTTTCCAAAAATAAAAACATGCATTCAGTTTAAATGTCTTATAAGTTCAAATTACACACAAAAAATTACTTAAACATTTTTTCCTTGAGAACTTGAACGGATAGAATAATACCACCTTAGTTTTGCAGACCCATGTACCAAATATTTTTTTGATAAATCCATATTATTATTATTACATAAGTAAAGTTGGCGACCTTAGTCAAGGGTGACCCGAAGTTTCCCTTTTCAATAGCAATTACACCAAGGTAGGGCGCTGCTCCTTTCCCTGTATTGCTCCACTTTATCCTTGATCCTTAACTTATATTGCTTAGTGTTAAGCAAGGCGGCATCAAGTACCATTTTTGAGTCTTTGGTATGACTCGACCGGGGATTGAACCCTGATCTCCCGGACCACTGGCGAACACTGTACTCGATCTATTGATAGCAATGTCAAGTATGTCTTATTGTTTTTACTTAAATCATTTGATTTAAAGGCCGATTAAAAGTAGTATTCTTATGAATAAATGGAAATAAAATCTGTAAAATCCCTGCTTATCTATGTTGAATATATTTAGTTTCTATTCTTTAAAAAAGTCTTTTTGATTTGTATTCAAATATACAGAAGGGAAACTTTATAAGCGTCTTTTTTGCTGTGTTCATAAGAGCCAAAAGCAGCTAGTATAATCGGAATTGTAATACTTTTTAATTACCTTAATTTTGCAGACCTGTGTTACAAATATTCATATGATATTTCTATGTTATTGTTATTACATATTTGTTTATATGATTTTATTATTTATTATTTCTAATTAAATTGTTAATTTTGATCAGCCGATTGCAATTTCAAGAATGTTTTATTGTTTTTACATCACCCATGTTTTATTGCTTTTACATCAACTATTTGATTAAGAGGCCGATTAATAGTAGTAATTTTTATGAATTAGTATTAAGAAACCGGACATTGGCTTGATGGTGAGAGTGTTTGCCTAATGACCCGGGAGACCTGGGTTCAATCCCAGGTCGAGTCATGCCAAAGATTCAAAAAACGGTACTTGATGCCTTGCTTAACACTCAGCATTACAAGCTACGGATCAAGAGTAAAGTGGAGCAATCCATGGAAAGGAGTAGCGCCTTAGTGTAGTAGCTATCGAAAAGGGACCCTTCGGGTTACCCTCGACTACAGTCGCCAACTTTAGTAAAATAACAAATACTTATGATGAACAGTGCAACTAATATATAGGGTTTAAATACAATGATTTTTCCAGGCGTTTAGGCCTTTAAAAAACGATATTAAAACATTGATAAAAAGTATTTTATGAGTTGGATTTATTTCTGAGATCTCAAGAATACTTCTCCTTCTGCTGGCAACAGTTGTAGGGACCACAAATATCCTTATTTCTCCAGTCGATGTCTTCGAATTGGCGACAGTGCATACGACACCAGCCACCATTGCCGCACACGTGACTGTCTGAAGCTTTTAGAAGTGAAGAAAAATGATTTCAAAATAGTGTGATACAAAGTGTTGAAGAAAAAAGAGCAATGTTTTTTTTTTTAATATCGAATTGAACAGAAAGAAATTTGTCTCAAAATTTGTTGTCATTAGTTAATATTTATTTCATAACCTGTAAACAAGCAATTTATTATTGTGATTATTTCTTTGTTTTATTTGTTTAAGGAAAGTCTTTATTACCCTTTTTTCATACAACCGGTAGCATATGAGAACCTGTTGAAATAGAAAAATATAAAAGAGGTCACTACCTGTGCAATATGCACACGTATATGCATATACAAGAGTGAATCAAAAGTTTTGCCAGATTTTGGTTAGATGAGGCACAATTCGGCCGCTTCTAATGCTTTTGCGGAGGTCATGAAAATGACAAATCACATTGGACGAGGAAATACCGAGCTCGCCGGATAATCTTCACGTGCTGATCATCGGATTTGCCTCTATTGCTTAGAACACGGCCTCGGAATCTATAATGTTAGACTTACTTGACCTTTTTTGATCCTCGAGGTGTTTTTAACCGGAGCAAAATTTCTTGAATAATCTGGTTACTGTAATGCTTTTTCACCTTTTGCACAATAGATGTTTTTAGTTATTTCCGAAGCATTGAGACCTACTTCGAAGGCGTAAAGTATAAGTTCTCGAAAATCGACTACGTTGTGCGTTCATCTAAAGAGAAGCAATGGCCAGCGTGTCTGCGGACCAACTACCACGATACTACTAATCACAGCGGGCACTTCTTACGGCTAGAATTCCATTAGTCATATGATAAACGCGCTGCAAACGAGTACGTACTAAACTATTGCAAAACTTTTGACTCATCCTTGCATATTAGTGCAATTGCTATAAATGCTTAGAAATATTTTCATAGCCACTAGATGCTCACTCTGGGAATCTTAGGTGTGAGCTTGTCGTGATTAGAAAAAGAAAAAGAAAATAAATGAAATAAAATAGATTAAAAAAGTGCATAAATTCCCAGAAGTCCCTGAAAAGAAGTTGGGGCGACGCATGCGCGGAAAATGTAACCATTCCAGCGAGACCCTTCAGACTGAAAGGATCCTCTTTCACACTGCCGCTGGCAGCGAACGCATGGCTGATTAAGTTTAGTAGTCTAACATCATGTCTGATGCAAGCGAGCCGACACGCCGAAACAAGCATCATAGCAAAATGCTACACTGAATTTGGACTTATCAACCACCGAAGACGACTAGTATATTTTTAACACCTTGTTTGGGAGACGCGACCATTTCATTTGGATTCAGGAAGAATTAGACATCCACAAAATGGTTGCTGAACCCAGATATAAAGTTAAAATTTGAAAGGGATTTTCTTCCTTCCTTCGGGAATTCCTTTGCAACCTTCTATTGACACAGAATAAGCCAACGAATCAATTGGGATAAGAAGAAGACCAATGGAGTCAGATATCTAAACCTCAAACCGACTACTATCCACCAAACTAAACTAGATAACTGACCAAAATCTTCTGTAACCCCTACAAGCACATCACGTCACCAATATTGTCAGCGAACAGAATTTTCCACGGAAAACCGAAAACGTGTCTTAGGTATTAATTCATCACGATCACCAATTTCGTCAGTAAATGGAATTTTCCGCTACAAACGGAAAACTATTTCTGAAATGATTAATTCTCCGATTCGTCTCGGAGGTATTTTCTGATTACTGCATATAGTGAGTAATATTTGCAAACTTCTCTAAGTCGTAATATGATCGCTTTCATTATACATGAAATTAAAGAGAAGATTTTTGTTCAATATCTGATGTATTCTAAGTCGGCTGAGAAGATTCGCTATAAGATCAGCAGTCAATAACGACTTCGGCCAGACGTGGACCGGGCATTGATTGTTCCTTTCATTGGTATAAGTTCCAGATGACATCTCCCCCTTTTCCTAGCCACAGGCAGTCAACGCAGCAGTATCACCACTTGTTTTAACAGTTCTTTTTAGAGTATTTCTCTTCCCATTACCTCAAACTGTCCTTATCAGAGTACTGGTCTTTTTTTTCTACTACTGCCTTTATTAGGGTGCAAGTCTTTCTTACAACTATTGCCTTTTTCAGTACTTCCAGAGCAACACTAACGTGAACGAAGCCTTATCAGCAGTCTTTACCTCTCGGCCAATTAAATGCAGTAACCGACCAGTCCACGAGTGAACGTCACTACTCGGACTACCGACAACCTCACGAGAAGAGCAATGATGGTTAGCAACTCAAGCCATGTTACCCGAACTATGAACTGCTAGCCTCACGACCTCAGTCTACTCGCGAACGACTTCGCTCAGACCGAAGAGATTTTCACTCGCTCATAGCTAATACTTTTAAACTTTTCTTGTATTCATTGACAAAATAAAAGTTGGCTTTAGACTTCCTCTATTGTCTTTGTCATCTTTGCGTTTCGTGTGTCACTTCACTCATTTCCAAACGTTTGTGAGATCGATCGACATATTCATCGGCCCCACAATACTATGCGCAAATTTGAAATTGAAAAACTTCCTGTATCTCCTGATGATTGAAAAATAGAGAAACTGACACACACACACACACACATATATATATATATATATATATATATATATATATATTCTTGCAAATTTGGAGTTAACTCGTGTGAGACAGGTATACCAAGAAGCAAAAGTCAGGCCTCATTCGGAAAAAGTCACATAATCGAAGACTGATCTGAGAGAGAATGAGAGAGAGAGAGAGAGAGAATGAGAGAGAGAGAGAGAGAGAGAGAGATTGGGACCGAAGATCTTCCAATTGTCAACATAAGAGACTTGTAGTTTTTTTAAATCCTTTCTATCAAACATAGCATTTTAGATTTTTAGTGAAAGAAATTTCCTATAAAAGATACGTGCCCGGCGAATGTGACTTCGAATAACACTGCTTCGTCCATAGAGCCTCACCAGCCAATCAAATGTCTCCGGACCCAGCGTTGCATTCTGGTAGTAGAGGGGGATGGTGAATCGGAAGAGGCCATATTGGTCGCCTGAGTTATACGGAAGTAAAGTTCGAGACGCTGAGACGCCATGTTGAAAAATCACAGTGAATACAGTTAAGATGAATGAGATTCTGAAAGAGTGAAAAGCGAAATATTAAACAATGGAAGGGAGAGAAAAATGATAGATAGACAATGGGAGCGAGCGTAAGGAATAGGAAGAGAAGAGAAATAGAGAAGGGATGACTAGTACCGTAAATTATGGTGTACAAGTCGACCTAGCGTATAAATCGACTTTCGGATTTTTGATTCAAAATTCTGGGTTAGACTTATACTTCCTGAACAGTTCGATCCCCAAACATACAGTAAGCTACCGTGATATTCCGGTTAGTATTTACAGTGACGTGTAATATAGCATTAACATTATACTTAATTTGTGTTAAAGTTTGATAATTCTATATTAATCTCTGTGCTATTTTGTTAAATATACTCACTAAACATGAGTTTAAATTAGAAATGTGTGAGGCAGTCTAATGGAGTTACTGTAATTGTTAGGAGTACCATTCCACTGGTTGACCACACTCTGTGATAAAGATTTTGATTTTAGCCTGCTATATAAGACAACTCCCAGTTTTGAAGAGGTTTTTCAGGCTTCAAAGGACAACTTGCAAGCCACAATTTATATCAAATTTTGTAGTGTTACTCAATAACGATCCATGTTATTAAGATCAAACCATGAAAATAAATGTTTAACATTATTGAATGGTTGATTCATTGATTGATATATTTTAATTGGTTGTGGGTTAGTTGTTTTCTTTTATGACATATCAGTCCTTGTCAAGTCATTTAATGCCGAACCGAGTCATTTTGATAAAAACTTTGTTTTAGTTTTGTTTGGGTTTATGGCATATCGACCATTGTAGGTTATTTAATGCTAAATCCATGTTTATACATATAAACAGATCTATTTCAAATAATTCAGTTTAGCATAAGTATAGTTTTTGTTTAAGCACTGCTAAATGTAAAAACAGTTCTATTTCAAATAATTCAGTTTAGCATAAGTACAGTTTTTGTTTATACACAGTTGATCTGCAAGTGTTGCTTTGGTTTATTAGTTTAACGTTATATAGATTATTTAATGCTGCCATTTGAATCAACAGGAAATATTTTATTGTGATAATTATATTTTCAATTTGTCTGTGATACATTTTTTATTTTTCTGTCATCTTTAGTTCGCATATATTAGTATGGTTTCAAGTATTCCTATCTAATACTAATTTATATACAATTATACATAATACCATGTATATTACAAAATATAAATAATTTATACATAATTATATGGTTTAAAGTAATAGTTCCTATTTTATAATGTCATTTATTTCCACTAAGTTTCAAGCTAGCCCAGTCAGCATCTTTGATATGACATTAAACAATCTGAGGGTGAGGCTCCAGTAATGCTGGAGCTTTAGGAAATGCGGAATACCCATTCATTACCATCACACCCAGGTCCACTCTGGCTCGGAGTGGTAGCACCTGAAAAGGCCCTATCTATGAACCAAATTGAACTGTTTGACATTTAAACTGAGTGCAAACGAATGACTAATGCTAAATTGAATTGTTTGAAATAGAACCTTTTAATCATCTAACTGTGTGTAAACATGTGACTGATGTTTAATTGAATTTCTTGTAAAAGTAAAGTTAGCGACGGAGGTCGAAAGCAACCCGAAAGCTCCCTTTTCAATAGCTATTACACAAAGGTGTAGGGGAGGGCAATTCTATTCCCTGGATTGCTCCACTTTACACTTGATCCGTACATTATCATGCTGAGTGTTAAGCAAGGAGGCATCAAGTACCATTTTTTGAGTCTTTGGTATGACTCGACCTGGGATTGAACCCCGGTTTCTCCAGAACTATTGAACTTTATTGACTTATGTTGACAAATCATATATATCTAATATATGTTGAATTAACCGTATTTGATGTTAGATAACCTACAATGGTTGATATGCCATAAAACCAAACTAAACTAGTTTCAAGCATTCATATCTAATGCCAATAACTTGTAGCATTCATATGGTTTCAAATAACAAATAATAACAATCATACGTAAAAAAAAATACGGCTTCAAGTACCTTGAAATAATTTAAATACAGTTAAATGGTTTCAAGTATTCCTGTCTAACACTAGTACTTCTATTTAATAATGATAATCATTTTTACGCACAGTTATGATTTCACGTATTCCTCTCAAATATTAATGATTTTTACCAAAACTATTTTACCCATAAATGGGACCTTAACAGTGTGAACATCGGAGTAATGGCAATGAAGACGTACTCTACATTTCCTAAATCTCCAGAACTTAGCCCCACCATCAGATCCAGTTTAATACCATTCTTAAGACACCCCTTTTGGTGGGAGTGGAGTCTTGCCCCTCTGCAGAGAATGCAATCGACGTCTTCTAAGCCCCGTCAACAGAGCTAATCGTTAAATGTATGTGAGCAGTCATTTTCTAAACTTAGCTTAATTTTGACACAAGGCTTGAAAGATAGGGCACCATGTGAGAATCGAATTAATTCATAATGGCCTGCTGGTATCGCCCATTATTATTACACCATACTAACGATCCTTAAAAATAAGAACAGCTTAAATTGACACAAAACTAAAAGTATGGAGTACTCGAACTCGTTTATAAATGAATTGAAAGCTCGTCTTGCGGGACATTACTTTACAATAAGGTGTCCTATTTGGTCTACTAGCTGTGTCAATACTCTTACATGGTTGCATCATTTATACTCCAACAAAACTCTTGGAGAAAAAGCTTGATGAGAACTGCACATGAGAGCTGTGTGTTTTCTTGAACAAATCTTGAAAATAGCATCGTATAAAACAGTATTTCTTCAGCCACTTACTTCCCATCGCGAAAACCACCCAAAAAAGACGAACAAAGTATACTGACCACTGCTGGTGAAGTAAGGATACATGCAAAAGTGACGTCCTCCAATGAACTCCTACATATAGACACATCGGTGGGGGTCGACCAGCAAAAGCCTACATTCATCTGTTCTGGAAGACTTGCCAAGAGCAATGGTCAATAGGGACGGAGAGAGAGAGAGAGAGAGAGAGAGAGAGAGAGAGAGAGAGAGAGAGAGAGAGAGAGAGTCCAAGGAATCCTGTAGCCAAGCCTTGATGATGTGGATGATGATTCGAGGAGTCAGGTCGACGGATGATTTGATATTTATTGCATTTCAAGGGAATTAAATAATTCGCCTGTATAACACTAACAAAAAAAAGGTTTCAAGGTCTTATAAGAAAAAAAAAACTTAATTTAAATAATTTTGTTAACCAGAACAAAACACTGTGAGTTTGGTTATATCACATTTAACTTATCGATAGTTATTTGAGAACGAAAAGATACTTTAAGTAATTCTATCAGATTTTATATTTACATTTTATTGTGCAGTTGTTTCTAAATAGCTTTTTTAGTACTCGGTCTTATCCAATACAAATGATTTTTAAACAGGTATATTTAACCCATAAATGGCACTCCTAGTCAGAGTTAACCTGGCAATATAAGTTTACTCCACAATCCCAAGAGCTCCAGAACTGGAGATGCAGTTTAGTTTCAGGACTCCTATTGTTTATTTGGAGAGGTCTTAAACTTCTCCAAGGGATACAGTCGACATATGATTTGCTGACTGATATATCTGTTTGGCCGGTTTACATATATATATATATATATATATATATATATAAGGTCAATTTTTCTAACGGAGTCTAACATGTTTGAATTCAGAGTTTTCCTTCTCCTTAACCGATTGCCACATCAACCCATCTTCCCTATTACCTACTCATAGTTGGAGAAAAGATAGCAAGATTCATACCGTTCTCAAGGGTTTTAGTGCAATGTGAAATAGAAACAACCTCGTCGAGAATTTGAACACAGCATCGTAATCATTACGCCACAACCACCTCCTTATATATATATATATATATATATATATATATATCGAAAAAGTGTTTAAATGATTGAATAAAATACCTATCTACAAATTAGGTAAATTTTGTTTCTTCAACTTGAGTGAAAAGTTTGTTAAAAAACAGAAGATACAAAGTCTCTTCTGGTAATAGAAAATAATATAAGTCAGAGGGTACATATTCTCCAATATTTACATTACAAGAAAGAAAGATTCATGCATTAATGTGGCAGTTTGCACTGCCTACATCTATTTGATATATTTCGCGTGTGTAAAAGACTTTGTGTGAGTATGCCATTATATAAGAGAGAAAGTATATCTATGCACTATTATGTAAGAGGATACAGCAACAAAATTCCTCAGCAAGGGAAATATTAGTATGAGTATATCTATGTAAGCAAAATATTTTAAAATGATTGAGTTATTTATCACGAAAACTATTCAAGTTAGGCGAACCAGACATGCAGGACACTGCTGGAGAAGCAGAGACGAACTCATAAGTGATGTACTCTTATGGACCCCCACACATGGCAGAGTAAAAGCAGGATGACCAGCACGAACATACATTCAGCAACTATATGAGGATACGGGATGTAGTCCAGAAGACCTGCCAGAGGCGATGAACGATAGGGAAAAATGGCGAGAGAGGGTCAGGGATATCCGTGCTACCAGCACGACATGATGATGATGATGATGATTAAAGGAATAGAATGTTAGATTTTTACTTAAAAGAAATAAAGTCGAAAGTTTTGGGAAGATTTATAGAATGAATTTATAAATCCATTTCATTTGTTTATTTATAAAATTGAGGTTGGCTCGAAATTAGATGAAATGTTGATGATTTATCTAAGATTCTAAATGGTTGAAAAATGTATCTTTAACAATCTAGGAGGGAAAAGATTTCTCAAATGATTTTGTTTTGATTCTTCAAATTTTGCGAGGCATGTTAAATATTGTCGTCTGCGAAATCTCAAAAAACTTTTAAATCAGCGCACAAGCGCTGATTGGTCAATAAATGCAAAAACACAAATACAAAAATTCTCGAACCTACTTTCAGCCACAAAAGACAAAGTTTCTCTTAAATAGAAATTTTACTTGAAATTCTGGAGACAATATTTTGTTTTTTTCTAAATTATCATTTCTTAATCCCCTCTCATTTAGCAAATTTGTTTTAGTTAATGAAGATGCCAGTGAATGATTTTTACTTTATTTAATCGAGAAATACATTTTGTTTACCTTTTTTTAATGATGGCATGACGAAATGTTCAGTCATAGGGCTTACTTTTTCGTTTTTTAAAAACGGTACAATATTGCTAATCTAAGCACTTTTTTCAGTTTTGATTTATTTTCAACCTTTATTTTTATTTCTTTCCTTTTTTTTAACTTCTTAATTTTTCGGAACACAGTCTTACATATTCACCTTAATATTTTTTTATTTTGAGATATTTCTATTTCTATCAAATCTAAAATACAAAAGGTTTTAAAAAGTAAAGCTGGAAATATTGAAGATACTTTTTACTTACCCGTTTTTCTTTCGAAACAAGGAAACCATTTTTTATTGTTCATTGACAAGAGATCGTTTGTTCTTTTTACATGGACATCTATCCTGATTTTGCGATTCCTTAGATAAATTATTCACTCCCTGGAGAAGTAAGTTCAAAGAATTCCGGTTCTTTGGAATGTTTTTTTTTTTTTGGTTTCTCTCTCTGTCTCTGTCTCTCAGTCTCTGTCTCTTTCGTCTTCCTCGCTATCTTGATACAGTTTAAGTTAATGACAAATGTATAATTAACTGGTAACTCTGAGTAACTAACAAAATCTGGTCCGATTTCTTAATCTAAAACTGGCCACAAAAATGACGGCAGCAATATCAAGTTGCCAATAATAATTACCTTGTTTATAACATTTAGAGGAATTATTTTGTTGAATAGACAAGAGCAATCCTGAGACCGAAAACCAGTATGCTTGTAGAAAACGTGAGTTTTTAAAAGGGAAATAAAGGCGAGAAAATAGCTTAATCTATTGTGATTAATATTTGGTGTGTGAGTTTTTCCTTGTTATAGGAATTTGTATATTTTTCCTGGTAGAGTGGTGAGGGACAGTTATGGAAATAATGGAAGTTTTTCATGTTTTCTTACATTTGATTGATTTTACATAATTTCTCTCTGTCTCTCTCTCTCCCTCACACACACACACACACACACACACACACATATGCGTATGTGTGTGTATTTAAGAATACATATATAAATATATTTTAAAATCTTTTATATGTAAATATATTTATGTATGTAATATATATTTTAATTTTTGTATATGCAAATATATGTTTATTTAAATATATATATATATATATATATATATATATATATATATATATATATATATGGGTAGAGTGTTCGACAACGGTCGGGGAGACCAGGGTTCAATCTCAGGTCGAGTCATACCAAAGACTCAAAAAATGGTACTTGATGCTTCCTTGCTTCACACTCTGCATTTTAAGGTATGTATCAAGGGTAAAGTGGAGCAATCCAGGGAAAGGAGTAGCACCCTCCCCTACATCTTACTTCACACTCACCATGTATACCCACCCCTTATCCACCCTAGTGTTCGTAATGTTTTTTGATATTAATGATTTGGAAAGAGACACGTTAAGGAATATTTTATCGAGCAAAATCTTCCGGTCGTGTCAGCCTTTAAGTGGACAACAGCACGTGTTATTTGCAATTGACAAAATGTTTACCTGACACTTCACACAGAGGATCACGACAGGCTGATACAAATGAAGATATTTACCTGCTACAAATAGTTATTGAGTACTAGAATTCGAGATTTAGCGTCTCTTTTAAGGATAATCTCAATGTAAGGTGAGGCAATTTCGTTAGTCATTGAAGTCTCCGACGTGCCACTGAAGAAAAACAGGCTGATCAAACTAAACTAGCTGACACAATGATTTAAACGAAAATATTTAGTTAATATAGAATGGTACAAGGCAAGATTTGTGAATAAACTCCATAAAAGTCTGCTTATAGAAAAATTAGAACACTCTGACAGTACCCTCTACAAAGGAGAAAGACTTTCCACAAAAAAAGGCGTCCTGGGTACGAAAATAAACTGTATTGGATGGTGCGGCTTTAATTCTGGAGCTTTGGTTAGTGTGGAGTACTTCTTCAATATCATTATTTCCAGGCCCACTCTGCACGGAGTGGTAGTGCCTGTCAAGGTCCCATTTATGGATTAAGTAGATCTGTTTGAAATGTTTCGTATTAGATTAGAATACTTGATACCTTATTATGCAAGCAAATTATTATAATTAAATTGGAGTAGTTAGTTGAGGTTACGTCATGCCAAAAACTTTTAAAATGGTACTTGATACCTCCTTGCTTAATACTCAGTAATATAAGGTACTATCGAGGGTAAAGTGGAGCAATCCAGGAAAAGGAGTAGCGCCCTCCCCTACACCTCGGTGTAGTAGCTATTGAAAAGGGAGCCTTCTGGTCGCCCTCGACTACAGTCGCCAACTTTACTTACTTTATTTGTATTTGATAGGAATGCTTGAAACCATACATCTGAGTGTAAACAATTTGTGTTAAATTGGAATCCTTGATATTCTATAACTGTGCAAACAAATGAATTCAGACAAATAAAAAGTGACAAGAAACATTGAAAATAGTTAAGATTACATAAAAAATGTAAATATAAACGTACAATGTATGCGATTCCCTAACCTTTAAGCATAAAATAACCCCAGACGGTTGACATGCCGTTAAATCCCATTAATCAATCAATAAATCAATTGAAAATTAAGGTAGGGAGTCGTCGTGGCGCAATGGCGAAAGTCTTGAACTACGAACTCTAATCGTACTATTACGTTCTCTTTCGGACAAATACCCTTGGGAAAGGTATGAACCCCCTTATCTCGTCAGTTATGGGTTAAATAATATCAGTGCTGTTCTTCTACAAGGATGGCTTTGGTATTAAATAACCTATGAAGGTTGACATGCCATTAAAAAAAAGAAGCTAAACCGACCAAACCAGAAAATTAAAGTGAAATAAATAAATGTTCTACTTCTATAAGACAGATTTTACAAGTATGAAACAATGTTTTCTGCTATTGTATGCTTCCCACTCAAGCTGAAACCGTAAAGTATCCAGCCGTTATAGGTGACACCTGAACCGGTTGCGCTATTGTGCCTGTGTAAGATATAACTGAGTTGAGCAAGAAATGGCTTTTTGCCAAGCGAGAGAGATTGAAAAAAAAACCCCAAGCATTTAGGTAATATATATATATATATATATATATATATATATGTGTGTGTGTGTGTGTGTGTGTGTGTGTGTGTGTGATATTCACCTTTTACACCACTTTACTAGACTAAATTTCAGTTCAATTTTAGTTCAACTAACGTCATTACCCTTTAACTTTATGGGTCTAAGGAGAATTTATGGTTTTATTTGTGAAAGGATCCGTTCAGTGCTACGGTGGAGGCAGTAGTGAGTTTGAAGGTCGACTGGTGGGAGAGTGAGTCTGCGTGATGCTAAGCGGACACGTGGTTTTTTCCACCAGTAACTGGAGAAAGCAGGGTTTTCCAATCTAAGTGATCACTGCTGAATGAGAAAGAGTTTCTTTCTGGCACCAGTGAGTCTGTTTTTAGGGAAACGCAGATTTCTCTTCCTGTCGGGGGTTTCTAGGAACTGCTGCACTTTGGATTTATTCTATTTTATTTTTATTTTTATTTTTATTATTTTTCTAATCCCTACCAGTTAGTACACTCAGCAACGTCCTTAACTTATTCTTTCAAAAATATGACTAAAATACGTTATTAGAGTTCATTAAGATTTGACGAGTGTTATATTCTTTTAGGAGTTAATTACACTAGTTTTAAGGTGCTTCTTCTCATTTTAAGTTTTACAGAAAAGACCAGTTTACGTCACGACTTTTGGAACCCATTAAGGACGTGAGGCAGGGTATGATTATATAAGTTTCCAAACAATCAAATGAACAAATATTCTTAACGATCATTTTTGTAAACTTTATTTAGTCCCTCTCAAGGGGGGGGGGTCCTCGTGGTGTAATGGTTAAAGCGATGGACTGCGGAATCGTAGCAAGCGAGTTCGTACTCCAGTCGCGCTATTACGTTCACTTTCGGACAAATACCCTTTGGAAAGGTAGGAACCCCCTTATCCTCCCAGCTATGGGTTAAATAGTACCACTACTGTTTTTCTAGGAGAATGGCTTTGGCATTAAATAACCTACAAAGGTTGATATGCCTGAACATAAACAGTCCCTCTCAACTTTATTTAGTCCTCGGGCGTGGCTGACGTCATAGTTATCGTCATAGAAAATGGATTTAGCGATTCAAGTTGGAATCCTGGACATTACTATTTGCGTTTCACTTCATTCTAATACCCTCGGGAAAAGCATGAATCCTTATATTTCCGATCCTTCAATTGAGGATTGACGGAGCCCTTTGTCTTTTTGGTGGGCAAGCCTTTCTTGGTGAAAGAAAGCTCTGAATTTAAACCCCTAACAACATAAGTTGCCCAGTTGAATTAGGTCAGAGATCATTCCTTGCCGTTGGTACCATGTAATCCAGTGCAATCTGTCACGTGGAGAGTTGATGGGCACTGCCAAGTGCGCCATTGTGTTGAGAGACGCCATGAAGGACAGTTGCTTTGTATGGCAACAAAAAGACGGGAGAAAAGTTACGTGACTATAGCGACTATAATCATTGATTGAAATTAGAAAATAATTTCTAAAGATTGCAACACTTCTAATAAGACATAAACAAAACTTTAATTGCAGTGTTGGTTCAAAATACTAAACATTTACTTCAATGTAAACTTTTATTCTGGGTGTAGTGGCTAAAGAGCTAGACTGCAGCATCGTAGCAACCGAGTTCTAGCTCCAGTGATGCTATTGCATTCACATATGAACAAATTCATTTTAGAATGGTATTAACCCACTTGATCCTCCAGCTAGGGGTTAAATAGTACCACTACTGTTTTTTTTTATAAGGATTACTTTTGCATTAAGTTTAATATGCCATTAAACAAAGAAATCAACTGAAACCATTTTTTTCTTTTTGATCCGAGCGAGTCGTTCACCTGCCACGATAAGTTACGAGGAATTTATGTGCAACTTCAATTAATTATTGTACAGATGTTTTGCATTGCATGATGTTATTGCCTTTTGCTCCACCCTGTGTTTTGGTAAAGAGTTCAAAGCCCTTCTATTTCTATTTACTGCCAAACAGATTTTACATTAAGAATAAACATACGTGCACGTGTACCTGAAATAATGAAGATAATTTTGAATGCACTTAGAAACAACAAGTAAACTTACACACACACAAAAAAAGAACCACTCTGTCGGTGATTGTATCTCTTGCAAATGAGTAAGATCATTCTCAAAAAAGGTAAGGGGTGTCCTGTATATGAATATAAACTGTATCTGACGGTGAAGAGCCAGTTCCAGAGATCTTGGAGTGGATGGAGTATTTTTTAATTGCCATTACCCCTTGTTCCATTTCAACCCAGAGTCCTAATACCTATTTGAGTCCTGTCAATGAGTTATATAGATGTTTAAAAATTATTTGTATTCGATAAGACCGTATGCAAAACCCCCTCAACTCTTAATATATAATGAACGTGATTCCCTAACCCCTGGCATAAAAATCCTAGGAACGTTTAAATGTCGTTAAAATCAGCCATTCAGTAAATAAAAAAAAGCTTTTAAGGGTTAATAGAAGTAGAAAACATTTTATTATGGTGATTCTAAATTAGCGAATAATATTTCTACAGTATCGCCAATAAACAAGTGCATCCCTAAAATTTTGTTATAAATCGTTCATATACTTTTAATAATTCAAACAAAACGGGCATTATAAGCTATGGATTATTTATTTTGTAACGCTGTCACCAAAAATAAAATTGCCATACCTCTTTAACCAAGAATAAAATTGCAAAACTTCTGTAACGAAAGATGAATTTGTACCCTCCCCGTAACCAAAAATGAAATAGCAACACTTCTGTGAACAAAAATAAAATTCCAACACGTCTGTAACCAAAATGAAATCGCCACACCCCTGTAAACAGAGTAAATTTGCAACAGCACTTAAATGAAATAGAATTGCAACACATCTCTAACAAAAATAAATCTGCAAAACTTCTGTGACCAAAAATAAGATTGCAACACTTTTGTTACCGGAAGTAAGATTGCAACAATTCTACGACCAAAAATAGAATTGCCACATATCTCTGACCAAAAATAGAATTGCAATACCTTTGTAACCAAAAGTTAAGATTGCAACAGTTCCGTGAACAAAACTAAATTGCAACATCTCTGTGATCAAAAATTAAATTTTAACTACTCTATGACCAAAACTAAAATTGCAACATTCATTTCACCAAAAATAAATTGCGACACCTCTCTATCCAAAAATAAAATTGCCACACTTCTGTGACCCAAACTAAAATTGCAACATCCCTGTCAGTAAAAATAAATTGCACCATTTCTGTAACCAAAAAAAATAAAATTGTAAAACCTCTGAGCAAAAAATAAAATTGTCACACCTCTCAGATCAAAAGTAAAATCGCCACACCTCTGTAAACAAGGATAGAATTCCCATATCCCATTGACCAAAAACAAAATTGCAACATTTCTCTAACCAAAAATAAAATTCTAACGATTCTGTAAGCAAAAATAAAATTGCATAAATATATCTAAGGCGTTCGTTTATTTTGGGACATACTCATATTTTTGTTAACAGTGTTTCAATGCTGTAGCGCTGGTTAATAAATACGACCTAATAACATTCGTTTTTATTATATAATATTCGACTTGAAATAAGAAAATCCTGATATCTTTGAATTAGACAAAAATTAATTTTTATAACTTTTTTTAGAAGCGTATTTATTTCTAATTTATTTTTAAAAGTTGTATTTTTTATGATGGTCGCGTTTGAACGTCGGTTTCGACTTTTCTTATTATTGACCACTGACTTTACTACTACTCCACACTTAGATTTAGTTACTTTCTTCACCAATATATTGAATATTTCTTGGACAGTAATTGGAAATAACAAAAGATTCAGTATCTTTAAAGTAAAAATACCAGAATCCATTACTCTTTCTCTTATTAATTTGGGGTACCATGTACATTCACGACATCACTTAAGCCAATATGGGTTATTTGGCATTGGTCACCTTTTCTCCTATTAACATATGACATTTTTTGCCAGGCTACGAGGTACCAATTACCAACAATTATTCTTGGCACGATTTCTCATCAAAAAAATTTACCCCATCCTTACTCTAACCCTAATCATCCTACTATTATTTGCCATGGATGTCGAAAGACATGGATTAATGTGACAGTGCTAGTTCCGACTAGGAATCAAATTTTCAAATCTCACATAAGTATAAGAGCCTTCACGAACTCCACTCCAATAAAAGACTGGCGTAGATAAAAATGACCTAACTTGTAACAGTTTTAATTTAACTGAATTAGACTTCTTAAGGAGAATGATTTGAGAAAAATCTCACATAAAAATGATATATTTCAATGGTAAAAAGCAAAAAAAAAAAAAAAAAAAAAAACAGCCCAAAACCAAAAGTATTCGCTTGAAAATGTGTTTATATTGTAAAACCAGCCCTGAGGAGTTTAAAGTACCCATTCATTGCCATTACTTCCAGCCACACTCTGGCTCGGAGAGGTTAGTAATTGTTAGGTTACCATCTATGGGTCAAATAAATTTGTATGAAAATTATCACTAGTTGGAAACTGTAAAACCGTAGTAAATTATTAGCATTAGATTGGAATATTTTAAATCATATTACTATAAAATATAAAGTTATAATTACAATCAAATATTTCAAGATTTATCAAATTTCTGCATTAAATAACCCATAGAAGTTGATAAGTCATTTAACAAATAATCCGAACCAAATGTATATTGTAAAACAATGTTTATGAGTGATTGATTTTTCAAATCTGCCAAAAATCTGATATTTATCGAACTTTTTATTCAGTAATTATTTATTAATTAATAGATTTATTCATAGATAGAGTATTTTGTATAAAAATGTTTGGAAGTTTTTTTATAAAAACATTTTAAAATTTACTGACTTAAAAAAAAAAAAGAAGATTTTTATGGATTTCTTTCGAGTTATTGCCTCCTCACTGCTCCCTTACAGTTATCGGGTCTATGGGTCACTGCCTCAGCCTAAAAGCATCAGTGTTAAGTGAATTAATTGGAGTTTGAACATCTTTCACCGATTCCATTGTCCACACTGTTAACCCTCAATTCCAGTGTTTATTAAGATTCTAATCCACATTGATCATCAAGGTACACTTATCTACAAATATTTAAATCGAGTTGTTTTTCTTTGCAGGCAATTCACCCTTTACATTTATTGTCATCGAATGAGTAACAGAACAAACTCTATGTCTCATTCTCAATGAACTTTCCACATTTTCGATCAATGGTTGTTAAGAAATACCAGCCGGACTAAAAATCACACCCATTTTATCGTCTTGCCTATTCAATTCTGTTAAGAGATTATCCAAACAAAAGCGAATGTCTTGTCCACTATTCATACTGAGCATATATGGTAGACAGCAGTCTTTTTTCTTTTCTTTTTTTTTCAGCACTTGTGTTTCCTCTTTTCCACGTGGAAATACTGTACGATATTTTGATACGTCTTATTTTTAATAGACATATCTGTTTGTAAAGTTGAACCACTGTTGGTACAAATGGCAGAAACAAAGCGCGCTAAAGTTTCTATTGTTATGTCTCTTGATGATACATCAGCTGTTTTTTGTTTGTTTTGTTTTTGTTTTTGTTTTTGTTTTTGTCCCTTTGTTGTTTTTTTTTTTGTTTTTTTTTTCTTTGATATCTTGCGTTTTTTTTTTCTTCGTAATACTCAGTGGTTAACAAGAGGAGAAGTCTCAAGTTTTCTTAGAGAACAACTTGCGTCTCAAAGTTCTTTTCGTCCTCAGCTGATCAGGAAACTAACACGAGTGTTATGGTGTTTACATGAGTGAGTTGTTTGAAAATCTAATGGAAGAAAATTTCAGTACGTTTAATCTCAAATAAAGAAAACTTCCTGTCGTTGGGGCTTAGAATTTGCTGTCTGTATAACTAAAAGAGGGTTAAGAACCTCCCCCATCTCAAGACGAGGTTTCAGTTCTCGATCAATAGTGATTGCGGAGTCATCCCTTCATTGCCATTACTCCCAGTTCCACTTTGACTCGGAGTGGTTGTACCTATTATGATCCCATCTATGAATCAAATAGATCTATTCAAGAATTATTCGTATCTGATATGACCCTATGCAAAAAAATTTAATAAAAACAACAGATGCCTAAAACCTATGGTTATACCGATTCACACATATATATATATATATATATATATATATATATATATGTGTGTGTGTGTGTGTGTGTGTGTGTGTGTGTGTCTTCAGCAATAGAAACACATGTGGGAGTAGAATAAATAACTTACAAAATAAATCTCTTTTTGGACCTATTCATTAATATATATATGTATATATATATATATATATATATATACAATCTTTTGATCGTACTGAGCCCCTTAACTCTCTCCCCGCCCGTCCCAATCGTTCATTCCTCCTGGTGGGTCCTATAGACTGTATCTAGCGTTTGCATTAAGCTGATGTATGAAAGTATTTGATCGTCAACTAGCACTGGTATGTTCATATGTAGGAATCAATAGAAGACGATATCCTACGGGAATTTTGTCATATGTAGACTTCGCAAACACCTGCTCAAGCTGAATCCCTGTTGCATAGCCTGAAGCAAGTATCAAAAGGCATTGGTCTCTTCATGAACGCAGATAAACCAGAGCTTGTGTTTTAAAGAAGATAGAGCCATCTCAACATTAAATGATAAGCCTTTGACATTAACTGACCAGTTCATATACCTCGGCAGCAATGCCTCGTCTACTGAAAGTGGCTGGTCATACACAATCAGATGATATAGGATGAGCACCCAACAAGAATGGATGATGATAGCTTACCTAAGCAAATGTGTTACGGAGAGTTACGGCGTGGTAAATCTCCAAAACATATTTATAACCTGTAGGGTCTATTTATCGAAAGCCGCACTTTTTAATCATATGAGATCTCATTACAGCAAATAATTGGAAGCTCATTTAAGACAAGTCCTTCTTCAGCAACCGATAGGTAATTTGTGTCAATCCTGTTACAAAGTATGATAGTCTGCGGCAAGTCTGAAAAGCTATATGAGAGTGTACAGTCTAATACCAATGCTAACACAGATCTTACAAGTTTGGTATTGACGTGAGGAGCTACGTGCGTGCTCACGGACACTATTTGCGGGACCAAGGGGATGGCTTTCTTTTAAGAAGTCGCAGTCGGTATATATATATATAAATGCTGCGATTAAATTTTTTTCCAGACGATGAACTAAATTCGAAACTAGATAAGAACAATAAAAAAAAAAACTACATAAGAGAAATATTTCTATTTGTCTTTTCCCTTTTTTTCATCTTTATATATATGTATATATATACAAATAAAAAAAGAAGCAAGGTCCTCGGGGGATAATTTTATTTATAGTTTGAACTATATGCCAACGTTAAACGATTCGGTTTTTAAATGTGAAAACATTAAATCTTCATCCGGGTATATATATATATATATATATATGAAAAATGAACTTTCGGGTCGTCTATGACTACGGTCGACCAGCAATATATATATATATATATATATATATATATATATATATATATATATATATCTTCAAGATTAATAGTTTCAAAATTTTAGTAAGTGCTATTTGATATATCGATGTTTACTCTACACCGTTTTGTAGAAATACGATTCACAGTCGATTAATCATATTTACCAACCCCTCCGCTCGGGCAGGATCTGACACAAGGCCAATTTTTAAGCGGCGTTTAACAGGTTTGAATTCAGAGTTTTCCTTCTCCTAGACTAGTTGCCTCACTAAGGCTGAAGAACCTAGTCTGCCCTACTATTTACCTATAGCTGGAGGGAGAATTTTTGGATTCATACCTTTCCCAAGGGTATAAGGGCTATGTGAAATGCAATCAGTCTCGTCTAGGATTTGAACTCGTGTCGCCGTGTCCATTTCCTACGACGATAACCATTACGGGCACCTCCATTAATAGGTAAAAATTAGGTGTACAATAAACGATATTCATTTTCTTGTTTTTTTTTTATTATGTGTAGTGTTGTCTTAGTCACTTAAATCTTCCAATAACTTCAGTTTAGAAGGAATTTCCGAAAACTTTTCCGAATAGTCAAGACCATTCCTACTCAGAAGGCTGCCAAGGTAACTAACACGTACGCTCTCCAATTGTTTTTCGGATACTGATAGTCTCGTTCGTATTAATATCCCGCTGATTCATATTTTCTATTCCAATTTTAGATGGATTGTCTAGTTGTCAAAGTTTCCCGAAATGTGTTGCACAACAGAAAATGCCTTCTTAACAGTTATAGTTTTTGGAACCCTGACTGGCACTGGAATACTTGCAATTATCGAAAGTCTTAACAATAAACAGGAAATATTTCTTTACAAAACTGTGTATCGTGAATATCAATATCTCTACTAAACTTTGAAATTGAATTTTTTTTGTAAACATGCTGTATAGATTTGTAAACACTTCACTGTTTTATTTTGAATAAGCAAGCTTGACTGTTCAACTAGGAAAAAAACAATATGTTTCTCTTGCAGGATAAATACCAAATTCAGAAGGGAAAACATTTGGTTCTGAATATGTAAATTTTATCTCGCCCACCTACTCTCCTGGCCTAGTTTCATTGATATAATGATATAAAATCAGAAATAATACTATTTGTTGATGATGTTAAACTAATTGTTAGGTCACTTTCAAAAGAAACAATACAGATGGATCTAAATAAATTTTCATATTAGGAAGATATAAGGAAATAAGGATTTAATTTAGAAAAATGTAAAGAACTAAATATTGAATCCAAAATCATTGAAATTGAATATAAATTAAACAACTGGAAAATCAAAAAAGTAAATGAGGAATGCAATCGAGGGATTGTCTTTGATGATACATTTAAAGCTGACAATCATATTTTGTCTACTGTATTAAGGGCAAATGGAGTGATAAGCTTGATGGTAAGAAATTTCATTCCAAAGAAGGCAAATGTTTTTAAAATGTATTAAACACTAATAAGACTTCATACAGAATATTGTATTCAGGCTCCAGTGTTGAGACACGGAAATTGGAGCGTGTTATCGAGATTGTAGAGCATACGAAGAGGTGTGACAAAAATAATTTTTTAAAAGTAAAAGATTAGATGTATAATGGTTAGAGTGTTCACCAATGGTCCGTGAGACTTTGGTTCAATCCAAGGTCGAGTCATACCAAAGACTCAAAAATGGTACTTGATGCTACCTTGGTTGACACAGCATTATAAGGTAAGGATCAAGGGTAAAGTGGGTCAATCCAGGGAAAGAGTGTAGTAGCTATTAGAAAAAGGAGCCTTCGGGTCACCCTCGACTACAGTCGCCAACTTTACTTTACTTACTTTGCTAGAAAGAAGAGTTTAATCGGGAAAAACTGCTTTTACTTACTTTGATCGATTGATTTTTGCAGCATCTCAAACTGTCTAGCATTATTTTAAGCCTAAAGGTTTGGGAATCCCGTTCATCTTACGCTCATATTCACATTTCTTATATGGTACTATTTACCCAACCCCTCCGCTCGGGCAGGATATGACACAAGGTCAATTTTTAAGCGGAGTATAACAGGTTTGAATTCAGAGTTTTCCTTCTCCTAGACTAATTGCCTGACCAAGGCTGAAGAACCTAGTCTGTCCTACTATTTACCCATAGCTGGAGGGAGAATAATTGGATTCATACCTTTCCCAAGGGTATTAATTTCTTATATGGTTGATTCTTAAGAGTTTTTTTTTACTCATTGTCCTATTAAATACGAATAATTTTCTAACAGATCTATTTGACCCATAGATAGAAACCTAACAGGTACTCCCACTCGAAGTCAGAGTGTACCTGGGAGTAATGACACTGTGGGTGTACTCCACAATCCTCAGATATCAAGAGCTGGCCCTTCACAAACAGGTGTCATGTCAATGAAAAGTTTTTTTGGAAGGTTGGAGTCTTACCTGTCCGCAGGGGATACAGTCAGCATATTCTAAGTCCATTGATCGAGCAGTTGATATTCAAGCTTCGGCAAACGTAATGATTTCAAATGGTGATTTTAATCTATTTCGCTATATTTTGAAATCTACCAAAAAGAAAAAAAAGTAATTTTAAAGAGAGTGATGACCTTCAAATTTATACACACAGACTTTTATAGCAATAAGTTCTCGTTGGTATTTAAATCTTTATTACTCCCTTTATTCCCAGAGCGTTTATAATTCTTGCACTGTTGGCCTACCATACTTGAATGAATTTCGACCCTCATTGAATCTTATTAAACATTATAAGATATGCGTTACTTATTAGCATAAGCATTTGAATAATGAAGCAATTAGTAGAAATTATTTTGCCTTCCTGAAATGTTTTCAACAGAAATTTAAGCAATCAAATTTCTGTTAGGACGCATTTTCATAAAGGAGAGAGAGAGAGAGAGAGAGAGAGAGAGAGAGAGAGAGAGAGAGAGAGTGTGTGTGTGTGTGTGTGTGAGAGAGAGAAAGAGAGAGAGAGAGACTTTACTTACTTTCAGATAGAAACAGTACAGAAAGAAATTTGGGATTAAATAGTTTCTTAGAGTGTTTTATTCAAAATAAGGGCAACTTCAAAACTTTGAATTTCGAGGTTTTACAAGCTTACAGTTTCTGAAGATCATATCATTCATAATACGGACAATAAAATTAGGGTAGAAGGTATTTACCACGATGACAGTTTTAAGGTAAAACTGGACAAGACTACGTGTTAGTCTTTTCAGTACCACCGTTTTTCCAACGATGCTATAGGCAGGAGAAACGTGGATCACCACCTGGAAGGAAAAACAGAGAATCGTTACAGTACTGAGGGCTACAGAAAGATCCATGCTAGGAATATCTTTCTGTGAGCATGTCCGATGCAAGGTAATTCGTCAGTGGAATGGAGTGAAGGACATGATTGTGGTGTACCGAAAACAGAAGTTCTAGTGGGTCGGACACCTCGAAAGATTCACAGTCAACAAGTGAACCCGTTCAGTTGTCGAGTGGTATCCAAGAGACTGAAAACGACCACTCGGAAGACCTCCACGACGATGGGAAGATGAAATCGTCAAGCGATTCATGCCAACATGGAGAAGAAAGGCAAAATCAAGAACAGAATAGGAATGCATTGTGACTAGAGATGTGGATAGCATCAGACAGTCAAACCAATAAGAAAATAGCTGAATAATAACCCTATTATGTCAATGAATATGGCCTTTTTTCCTGACTTTCAATACATTTCTAAAATAATATTATTAAAAAATACATATAATAGATTTATTCTATAATCTATTTTTAATTTTTTCCCGAAAACTGACAAAAATATTCTTTTTCATTTGTAATGTAATTGTCTCGTAAACAATTGAATCTAAGTTGAATAATTTAGAAAATGTTATATAATTACGGAATGATTTTTTTATATTAATCATTTTTCGTTAATTATATTTTATCATTCGGTTTGGTTAGGCATTGAACTATTCGGCTCTCAATGCAGGTACACACACATTGAGTACAGTTCACGCTCGTGCGCAGAGGATATGACAATCACAAATGTCATAATAAAAACCCCAGATAGGAAATGACCCTGGGGTGTGAATGACGTCATGCCCGGAAACGATGGGCTGAGAATTTGGTGATTTTGAAAAAGACGTTAGTTGAGATCCGACTCTGGGCCGGGTCAGTCCAGCTGGGGGCTACGGGATGCGTAGCGCATTTGTTGGGTCAGATAGTACAGTCAGCGTAGTAAAAGTTGTGTGTCTCTCTCTCCTCGTGTCGAAAAACTAAAGTCAAGAGTTAATAAACGTTTCGTACCTGAACAACGGAGAGTCGTCAGTGTTTCGTATTTCCCTGCATCTGAATATTTTACAATGTGACCATAAAGTGTCGAGAGTGATCGTTTTGATAAGAAAAATTTGAGCATTTAAAATTTGAATAAAGACATTAGCACAACTAAGTAACTTAGTGATGATGTCGAAATGTTTACATAACAGTCTGGATCTGTACACAGCTGAGCAGCTTATATAATTGAATGATAATGTCTGGACGTTTAAGATTACTGTCTAGATATGTGCAAAGCTGAACAATTTACATAATAAAGCGACGATGTCTGGACGTCTAGATTTCTGTCTAGATGTGTGCTCGGCTGAACAACTGATATAATAAACTGATGATATCTATATGCTTACATTATTGTCTAGATATGTGCTCATCTAGGAATTGCGTAAGTGTAGCACCCTCCATAAACACCAAATCTGGATCCGTTTGTCTTTTTCTTGTTTCCTAAACAGAAAATCCTAATGGTTAGAATTGAGATGGTGGAAGACGTGAAGAAATATGGCGGTGCAGCATCTGATTATGGGAGTTTCAAATCAATTGATTTACGTGTTGAATGCCAAGGGAACTCTATTGAAGAAAATTAGTTTTTCATTATTTGTTTATTTCTGTACATGTCAGGATATCTTAAAAAGAAACACTGTATATCATTATTATTTCCTAATATATTCCATCAAACGTTTCTAATCTTAGATGTTATTGCTGAAGATGGCGATAATCAATATGAGCTCATCAGTAAATTATAATTACCGGAGTGCAAATACTGTAAATGCACCACAAGTAGACCGGACAGTACACGGTCGATACGTTTTGTAAAAAAAGCATAGACGAGGAAAATAGTCCGATATATATATATATATATATATATATATATATATATATATATATATAAATTTCGTTGAATATAATAGACATTTTCTGTCTACATTTTTTCTTGTTGATCCTTTCATATTACCGTATTGATTTTATAGTATTCGGTGGGAATTGATTGATATATTTTCCATAATTGTTTATTTCCCAAGTACTTTCTGCCCAACTTTGGGCCATCATTAGGGGAGGATGTATGACAAAAGTGATGTAACTTTTGTATGTTCATTACTACTTTGTAAGAAGAAGAGCATATGTATACATGTGTGTGTGTGAGTGAGTGTGTGTGTTTGGGCAACATTTCTTCATTATTGTATATTTCATTGAACAATATAGACATTCTTTTCTACATATTTTTGTACATGTCCTTTCCAGTTGCCGAATTGATTTTATGGTATCCTTCGGGAAAGTACTAGGGTAACAATTAGTCATGGGACTTTCATCAACCGATTCCCACCGGATACCATAAAATCAATTCGGCAACTGGAAAGGACATATACAAAAATATGTAGACAAAACATGACTATATTGTTCAATGAAATATATATATATATATATATATATATATATATATATATATATATATATATATATATATTAAATTCAATTAATTGAATATTCTAAGAAGATTATTACTAATGAGTTCCTATCTGACCGACATTTATTTTGATTTTTTTCGGTTACTAAACTGTTCTATAATGGTTGCTAGCACATGAGCAATAGAAAACCTTTTCGTATGCTTTGGCAATAAACTCAAGACTCGTTTGAACAAAAAATAACCGTGGTGTAATGGTTATCATCGTAGGAAATGGACACGGCGACACGAGTTCAAATCCTGGACGAGACTGATTGCATTTCACAAAGCACTAATACCCTTGGGAAAGGTATGAATCCAATAATTCTCCCCCCAGCTATTTGGTAAATAGTAGGACGGGCTGGGTTCTTCAGCCTTGGTGAGGCAACTAGTCTAGGAGGAGGAAAACTTTGAATTCAAACCTGTTAAACTCCGCTTAAAAACTGACCTTGTGTCATATCCTGCTCGAGCAGAGGGGTTGGTAAATATGGTTTGAACAAAAAATTACCAATAAAAACCAAAGTTTTTATGTACTACTGTAAAGAATCCTGCATCTGCTGAAATTAAAATGGAGGTTGTGTTAGAGACAATGACATATATTGTCAACTGTTGCATTGTGGGAAGACATGTTGGCTGACGAAATGAATGAATGTAAGCGGTGAAGTGGTAAATAAGGAATTAATATGTTGCATTGACCTGAACTTTAGACAGACGAAAAAAAAGAGTGAAAAAAGGAAACAGGAATCAGATTGAAAATAAAATAGGTTTTATTATTATATATTTTGCTATATATATAAATATATATATCATCAGGTCGCACTGCTTGCACAGATTTCCCTGACACTCGCTCTCTCTCTCTCTCTCTCTCTCTCTCTCTCTCTCTTTCTCTCCCGCCATTTGTCCCTGGAGTCGATCACTTCCGGCAAGTTTTCTAGTCTACATCCTGTGTTCTTACAGAACGGTGGTATGTCAGTTCTTGTTGGTCGGCCAACACTAATATGTCCGTGTGCAGTGGTCCAAGGGAGAACGTTACTTATGAGTTCCTCCTTACTTCTCCAACAGTGTCCCGCGTGCCTTGTCTTTCTTATTTGGATGGCTTTAGAGATGGGAGATAGGTAGCTACACAGCTGCTGTTTTGAGATATGTTGCTTCCAGGATCTGTTCAATATAGTTCGTTGTATTCTTGTGCAGTTTTCATCTAGCTTTTTCTGTATATGCTTTGTCAGCGTCCATGTGGTGCATCCATATAGTAGAATTCACACAACAGTTGCTTGGAAGAAATTACGTTTTATTCATCGGATTGGTCAGGCTTCCATATGATCGATAATGTATCAATAGCATTCCATGTCTTCGGTAGGCGAATTTTGATGTCACTTTCAGTAGGTGAGACGCTGCTACCGAGGTACATGAACTTGTCCACTAATTTCAGAGAATCACCATTGAATGTGAAGATGTCACCTTCTTGATTTAAACACCGGAACTCCGTTTTGTTTGCATTCATATGGATGTCAATGCCTCTTGCTGCCTACTCCTGGCAATGCAGCAGGGTTTCGGCGTCGGTAAGTATATTTGCAAGAAGCGTGATATTATCTGCGTAGTCTGGGTCTGTGATAGTTTGTGCGGGGTATCGTCTGCTTGTTGCGTTTTTCAGTGTAAAGCCATTATCTTTCATCAGATCTATCGACGTTTGAAGAGCGTAGTCTAGGTTGATTAGGAACAGATATGGGGCTAATTCATCTCATTTCAGAACACCAGCAACTATGTCGAAGAAGTCTGTGTCTCCATCAGCGAACCTTTACTTTCGTGTTTTTACAGAGCATCGTTATGGCTGTGCTAGTATCTTTAGGGAAACCATACCCTAGTAGTATTTGCTCCAAAATCCCTCTGTGTATAGAGTTAAGTGCTTTGGAGAAATCTAAGAACAAGAGTGTCACCGCGAGGATTTTGCACGAACTCTTTCTTTGATTTAACGGATTGTCAGAATCTGTGATGTGGATTGCTTTCTCCGAAATTAATTTTGATTCTTTCTTAGATTTTTCTCAATTTCTGGTTCGATGCGATTTAGTAGCAGAGCATTATATATCTTGGCCGCTATTGAATTAAGGGTTACGCCTCGTTAGTTCCTGGCGATTCTGAGGTCACCTTTCTCGGGGAAGGGGTGGATGCTCCCTGTTGACCATCTCTCTATTGTGTTCTGGTTATATACAGCGTTCTAGTATCAGAGCAGTAAGTCATCAAATTTCCTTGTCTTCCATGCTTCTGGAGGTATTTCATCAAGAATGGTAGCTTTCCTGTTTTTAATTTTTGTCTGTACTACGTTGAAATCTTCTTGAGTAAACTATCCGAGTTTGATGTCGTGTTGGTCATTAATAATCTTCGTGATAGGTTTATTTGTGACTATAGGGGAGTTTCCTAGTAGATTCTTGAAATGTTCTTTCCACATGTGTATACGTTCTTCTTGGCGGGCAGCTTTTAGTTCAGCTCTCGTGGTGCTCTTTCTTTTATTCACTTCATTTACTGTCTGCCACCTATTTGAGATTGTCTGTCTTCTCCCGAGTTTCTAATTTTATTGATCTGACCTTGAATATATTCTATTTGTTCTTTTTGGTATGTGATAATTAGTTCTCTTTGTTCTTTCTTTCCTTAATTTCTGAGAATTGGCATTAGTTGGGTTGATATTATTACGCAGGTATGCTGTTTTCACGTTATCTCGTTTTTCCTAACTGTTAATGTCTCCCATGGAACTCTATGTTCGGCTCTTAGTTTGGTTGGTATGCGTTCTGCGGCTGCTTCCATGTGAGCGTTGACGAAGTTCTCATATTCGTCATTCGAAGTAAGTTTTTTTAATATCCCCTGAATAGCATCGAATTTGCTTCTTAGTATTATCTTTTATTTATTGCTAATTTCTCTATTGTAAAACAAGAACCAGTCATTGTGGTTTTGGTTATTTGCGTCGTATTCTTGCATAGGCTCAGACGTATCTTTGCTATGACAAATCTGCGATTATATATATATATATATATATAGTGTGTGTGTGTGTGTGTGTGTGTGTGTGCGTGCGTGTGTGTGTTTAAGCAAAAGATTTTTTATTGGCATATTTTTTATGAAAGATGACAGAAATAAATTTGCAGTTGAGTTTCTTTATTAGCCTTTTCTTTCTCATGAGATGTCGCAAATGAGGCTGAAGGCTGTTAGTAATTGTTCGAAATATTTATGGCCCGGGTATATGCACCTTTATTTTTTGCACACATTCCTATCAAATACGAATAGGTTTTAAACAGATCTATTTAACCCATTGATGGAAACCTAACAGGTCTTAAAATTACTGGTTGGTGGGGATCTGGGAGTAATGGGTAGAAAGAGTAACTCTACACTCTCTAGATACTACCATCAAATGTATTTTAGTGCGAGCTGACAGGACGCTTTAGGTTAAAAGTAACGCTCCATGATTTTTGTTTAACAATAATGAATGTATTTCTCTTATTTCTGTCAACAAAAGTGAGAGAGTCCTCGTTGTGTTGTGGCTAACGAGCAGGAGTGTAATATCATAGTAAGCAACTTGGAACTCCAGTCACACTATTACGTTCACTTTCGTACTAATACCATTGGGAGAGATATGAACCCCTTAATGGTTATAAAGTACAACTACTGTTCTTCTACAAGGATGGCTCTGGCATTAAATAACCCATGAAGGTCGATGTGCCATTAAAACCAACATACAAAAGAGGTGAAGGCAAATATAAATAAAAAATAAGAAATAAAAAATGAAACCAGCATAAGTATAAACTGCTTAAAAACAGGAATTAAATGCTGAGTTGAATGGAATATAACTTTGTAAACTTTTGCGATAAGAAAATCTTTCATTAAATCTAATTTCCTCTGGATTTTACTTTTGCTTGAAATGAACAGGATCGCAAATACCTGACATGATTGTAAGAAAGAAAAATATCAATTTTCTTTTCATTATAATTCTATTATTATTGTGATTAAATCTCTCAATTTTAGTTCATCTTGAGTAATCTTGAGTAAATAAAAAGAATAAATAAAGCAATACTGTCCTCTTGTTTGGCGACTTCTAATGTATCTTTAGAACGCTTTTAAATAAGACATCAATGCAATTTGCGTTTAATAAAAAGTAATTACGCACAATCAGTTGTAAATACAAGACTTTAATGATATGATTTATACAATACACGCAACAAGAGAACCTGATTAAAGGGATTGCTACTAATTTTAATCAACAATACACATCCATCTTACAAGGAGAAAATCGATTTTTACTTGAATTTCACTAAACTACGAGTAACGTTCTGAAAGTAATGCCTCACGATCATTTCCACAGAAACTACCATCGATACAAGAAGCACATTGGATCGTGCAAGATTGACTGATTGATTTTAACGGATTGTCAACTAATCTAGGCTTATTTCATGCCTAGAGGTTAGGCAATCACATTAATTGTACGTTCATTTTTTGTGTCGTTATTTTTTAACAGTTGGTTTCTTTGTTTTAATGGCATATCAACTGTTGTGGGTTATTCACTGCCAAAGCTATCCTTGTTGAAGGACAGCAGTGATACTATTTAACCAATAGCTGGGAGATAAGAAAGTTAGTACTTTTTCCGACTGTATTTGTCCGAAAATAAATGTAATAGCGTGGCTGAGGTTCGAACTCACTTACTGCGATAGAGCAGTCCAGTACGTTAGCCATTACACCAAAAGGCGACACTTCACTTGTTTCTGAAGAGTGTTTTTTGTAAACGGTCTGACTGAATACGAATAACTTTTAAACAGATTTATTTGACCTCTAGAAGGGACCCTAACAGGTATTACTACTCAGAGAGAGAGTGAGAGAGAGAGTGAACCTAGGAGTAATGACAATGAAGGAGTTCTCCACATTACTCAGAGTTTCAGGACTGGAATCTCACTATTAAATGCAGTTTAGTGTCGTTTATTACTGATTCACTAGCCTAGTGGGTAGAGTGTTCGCCAATGGCCCGGGAGACCTGGGTTCAATCCCAGGTCGCGTCATCCCAAATACTTTAGAAATGATACTTGATACCTCCTTGCTTAATACTCAGCAATATAAGGTACGTATCAAGGGTAAAGTAGAGCAGGGAATGAGTATCACCCTCCCCTACACCTCGGTATTGTAGCTATCGAAAAAGGAGCCTTCAGGTCACCGTCAACTTCGGTCACCAACTTTACTTTACAACTTAGTGTCATACCTAGGATACTACTTCTATTTAAGGAAGAGAAGAGTCTTAACCCTCTGCAGGGGGTACAGCCAGCGTATTCTATGTTCCACTGACGGGGCGTGATAGAACAAATTTTCAGTTATTGAATACACTTTTTCATATCATTATCACTGGTCTAAGTAACTCAATTTGGTCGTGGGAGCGCTCCTCATGTAGCGTGTCTTCAGCATGCATAGCCTGGCGGCACCCATCCCTCTCTAAGCGTACAACTGTTTTGAATTCAGAGTTTTCTTTCTCCTAGAACCGTTGCCATAACAAGATTAAAAAACACCGTCTATTCTACTATTTACCCATAGCTGGAGGGGAAGTAATTGGTTTCATACGTTTTTCAACACCGTCTATTCTACTATTTACCCATAGCTGGAGGGGAAGTAATTGGTTTCATACGTTTTTCATAGTGATTATCCCGATGTGATATGCAAACAGCCTTCTTAAGGATTTCAACTCGAGTAGTCGAGTCCACTTTCCACTACAATAACCGTTTCGCGATAAGTGCGAGATAAAAAAATCAAGACTGAAACTTTGAATATTCTAAAAATTTAAATTTTTAAATTCGAAAGAATTTGTATGTACAGCTGAGCATCTTATATAATAAAGGGATGATATCTAGATGAGGTCTAGAGAGGAGAGTACCGATATACAAATTGAATAAATAACATAAAATAAGGCCAGTCTTGATACAAAGCCAACAGTTTTAACAAAACACTGGCGTGTTCGTGTACACCTTGTTCCATTCTCATTAAGCCTAGTTCCGGTCAACATTTTTCTTTTTTTGACAAAAATTATACACCAGAGTAAGATTTGAGGGCGTGGAAGCAATTTAAAGAAATACAATGATGCAACTTGAACCCACATCAGTATTTTCAGAGTTACTTCTACTCATAGAAAAGTTTTCGATTCCCGAAATATTTTTTCACAAAGTCACCCGCATCACAATACTAGTGATGAGTAAAAGCCTGGGTGTCACGCTTGAAACGATACCCTTTTTCACAATGGCGAGGATGTTGTCGCAGTCAGGAAAATGTAGTACACGTAGTCTGTCTTTCATCTATCTGATTCGTGTGAATGAGTTATGGGTTATTGGTAAAAATGTTAACCTCTATTGCAAGACCACTAACGTCTGTCTCCAATGTCCTAAGGCAACGTAATGCAATAGTAGACATTACTTTCGAAGGAACCCTTTTATGTGCGTGGCATAAGTCTAGATGAGACAGTAACAAAACAAAAATAGAATAAATATCATAGAATAAAGCCAGTCTTGATACAAAACCAAAAATTTTAAAACACCGGCGTATTCATATACAGCTCATTCCGTACTCATTAAGCCTACCATGTTGGTCACTGGCGAAAATTCTTAGCCAATTGTGGTGATTTTGAGGGAAAATGTATTTTGCTGCTATTTTGCTCTCTGTTATTGCAGATGAACGGACATTAGATCAATCTTATTATTTCATTCCTTGCAAGTTTTTCACACTAGCATTAATTTACTACATTCACTTACTATATGATTAATTGTTTTTTCTTTGTCACCACGTAATCCATTCTTGCTATGCTGTAACGTATTATCGATTTTGGTTTTAATATAATTGGTCCTAAGGGCGTTGTTTTGAGCTTCTATTAGAAGAGATTGTCCCTGAATTATTATTAACATAATTTCACTTTTTAAAAAAAAATTTTTACAACAGCGTTAGCTGATGGTTTTTTACGGGAGTCTGAGTGACAGCAAGTCTCCTCATGTCTCCAGGACTCTTCCCAGTATTCCGGCCGATCTTAACAATACTATAGTTCTGGTGGTCTTTACTTCTCGCAAGATATTCAAATTAGCGTTAGCTGAGTTTTTTTTTGTGGAGTCTGAGTGAACACAAGTTTTCCTGGGTCTCCAGGACTCTTCTGGGTATCCTGACGTTTTCAACAGTACTGTTGTTTTGATCGTCTCGATTCTTCCTCTGATTTCCAATTCCTTCAGTTTTTCTTTCCAGCCTTTTTGGACCGTTCCAAGTGCACTAATTACACTTGAAAAAAATTATTGTCAGGTGATTTGGGGTGGAGGACATCAGCCACCGTTTTATTTTATTTCTTTTACTTATGTTCATTAACTGGTCTTCTGGTCGAGAATAAGTAACCGTTGGTATTCTGGTTTGCGCATATACCATTTTTGGTCGTATGATCAAATTTTAATTTCTTGTACAATTCCCATTAGATCACTTTTCCAATCCAGTCATTCCTTTTGCGCCAGTTACTATACTAGCTTATTATATGATTAACTGTTACTACACAACCTACCATTGTTATTATGTTGAGTATTTTGGACTTTCGCCTTGATATGATTGGTAATTATGGCATATTGTGTTACTATTAACAGAGATTCAGTTTCTCCCCCTCCCCCCCTCTCTCTCTCGGTCCTCTGCTGAGCCATGTTCAGGTCATCTCGCGTGCAATCTCTCCAGTTTGTCGTTTGACGTATCCATAAAGATGTTTTATTACCATATTTGTTTTCTAGACTTCGTTGTTTTTTCAGCTTGTCCATAAGTTGACATTATTATTATTATTATTATTATTCTATTTCTTGAGACTTTTTCACACCAATGTTAGCCGATGGATTTTCACGGGAGTAACAGCATGTCTCCTCGTCTCCAGGATTTTTCTGGCCGATCTTGGTAATGCTGAAGATTGGATGGTCTTGGTTCGTCCTCTGACTCTTCCAGTCTCCTTAGCAAGCCTTTAGGGACCGTTCCGAGCGCACAAATCATAATTGGTATCATCGTCACTTTCATGTTCCATTACTATTCTAGTTCCCTGGAAAAATCTAAAAACTTGTCTCTCTTTTCGTTTTCTTTGATTTTCACTCTGTGGTCTGCCGGGGTTACAATGTATACTATTCAACTGGTTTATTATTATTATTATTATTATTATTATTATTATTATTATTATTATTATTTCTAGGTTTAGCCTTCTAGCCAGGATTAGTTGATCTGTTTGAATCTCAAAATCCCAGATAATTTTGTGCATCTTATTCTCTAGGACATATTCTGGTTTGTGCATATACTATTTGGTAGGTCAAATTTCATTTTTTTGCTCAATACCCTGTGGATGACCTTTCCCACCCAGTCATGTCTAGTCTTCCATTCTTTTTGTACTAGTTTGCTGTGCTTGCTTATTAATTGATTAATCGTTTCGTCTTTTTCACCACGTAACCTACACTTGCTATTCTGTTGCGTATTGTCTACTGTCGCATTAACATAGTTGGTCATTATATCTTTATTTTTTGCTGTTATCAAAAGAGATTCAGTTTCTCTCTCAAGGTTTTCCTTTCTTAGCCATGTCCAGGTATTATGGTGAAAGATTTCATCAATTTTGTCGCATGAAATCTTCGTACTGTTGTTTCTCTTCCAGTTTCTGTTTCCGAGTTCTTCGAGTTCTCGTATAATTATTATCCTTGCGATTTTTTCACAGCAGCATCAGCTGGTGCTCTTATACTGAAGTCTGAGTGACAGCTAGCCTTCTCAGGTCTCCGGGACTCTTCTTAACAATGTGATTTGAAGTCTCGATTCTTCTTCTGATTTCAAATTCCTCTAGTCTCTTTTCCAAGCCTTTTGGAATTGTTCCAAGTGCATCTATTACAATTGATATCACCGTCGCCCTCATGTTCTTCAGCTTTTTCAGCTCTCCGAAGATCCAAGTGTTTGTTTATTTCTTCGCATCTTTTCATTTTCAAACTGTGGGTTGCTGAAACAGAAAAATCCATTAATATAGGTACGTAATAAGGCAAAATGCGCTTTTCTTCTCATTTCTTTTTTCTAGTTTTTGTTATCTTCTGTCTGATCTTATGTTGCCAATGTTTTTACTGGCTGCTGTGATCAGTCTTTTTTTACTTTTTTGATATAATCCTCGAGTTCTTTTATTAGTGCCTCTACGCAGTCCTCAATTTTGGCGAGTCCTTTTTCTCTTTCTTTTCTTGATACATATAATCTGTCGATGTCGTTTCTCGGATGTAAGGCCTAGGGCATAGTCATCAATTTCCTTGTCCTTTGATCCATTTGTCTGAGTTTCTCTTTTGTTCAATCTAAGAATGGCTCAGAGTAACAAGGGGAACTGCCACAGTGTTATATTACGAACTCTATCTGATGCCTAGATACTGAATTCCAAAAACAGAAGAGAAAACTGTGGACCTACACCTACTCAAACAGCTAGATTACATAATCATAAATAAGAATGGGATATATAGCGCTCTGAACAGCGAGGCACACTCCTCTTTTGAATGAGAATCTTCCGATCACAAAATCGTCATGGCAAAGATACGCATGAATCTACGCTGAAATAAGAAACAATCAACACCCCACATTACAACTGGACCTTACTAACCAAAGAAATAAGTAAAGTTGGCGACCATAGTCGAGGGTGACCCGAAGGCTCCCTTTACGATAGCTACTACACGAAGGTGTAGGGGAGGGCGCAACCCCTTTCCCGGGATTGCTCCACTTTACCCTTGATCCTTACCTTATATTGATGAGTGTTAAACAAGGAGGCATCAAGTACGATTTTAAAAATCTTTGGTATGACTCGACCTGGGATTGAACCTAGGTCTCCCGGGCCATTGGCAAACACTCTAACCACAAATAAATATTAGCAGTAAACATACGGTAACTGTATGAATTCAATTCGATACGCTTCAGGAGATATCGGAAACATTTACTCTGAACGATGTTATATGCTCACATAATAAATATGCTTATATACACATATACATGTTCATGCAGCATCCTAACAACACAATAATTAGACAGACGCACAATGATAAAGTCGCAAGAACAAACGACGCACACAGAAAGACGCAGGAGACTTCTTTATAACATATTTTACCTCACATCTTTATTTGTAAGTTTCGAAAGGGTTGTTCCAAGTTTGCGTGTGAGAGAGAGCTGGAGACCGAACATTACTGAAATATTTTGACCCCAAAGTTATGGCCGTCAGCGTTGTGTCTTTCTTATTCTTCATGGTTGCTCAACCGAGCATTGAGAGTCCACTCTCCGGGGTGCTGGCTTTTCCTACTACAGCGTGTCTATGTCCATCTCCAACTATACTGCTTGTCCTCAACTATACTCGCCTGTCTGTGCTCTCGTTGAACTCAACTGTCCGTAATTCAACTCGTCGGCCTTATATTACCTTCAAACTCCCACGCGCTGATATGGACACGCCTCCACGACTACTTCCGATATCTGGGGACTGGGATGTGTCACTTCCGCTTTCTTTGGAATAAAAAAATATTATCACAACTTATAGTGTCTCCTGGAGACATGTCGTCGGCCAGTGTCTTTTATATCCAACCTATGGAAGGCCAAAAATCCGGAAATAAGAATGTTCACCCTTGGATATATACAAATAGAGTCCGTCTACTACTTAAAGGGATAAGAGATAGATGCAGAAGAATACATACACTGAAAAGACTAGGAAGGACAGATAGATGGGACCACAGACACAGAGATAAGCTAAGAAAACCGATACAGAAAATATAGAGGGCTAGAGAATGGAAACTGGAGAACATATACAGAGAGGTGCCCGTGGTGTAATAGTTGTCGTCGTAGGAAATGGACACGGCGACACGAGTTCAAATCCTGGATGAGACTGATTGCATTTCACATAGCACTAATACCCTTGGAATAGGTATGAATCCAATTAGTCTCCCTCCAGCTATGGGTAGATAGTAGGACAGACTAGGTTCTTCAGCCTTGGTGAAGCAACTAGTCAAGGAGAAGGAAAACTCTGAATGCAAACCTGTTAAACTCCGCTTAAAAATTGACCTTGTGTCTTATCCTGCCCGAGCGGAGGGGTTGGTAAATATGTATAAAGACATGCGGATAGGCTGAGAAGACCAGAATAAAGACTGAAAATTTAGCAGTCCGCCTTAGTTTTATTCAAGGGAACTGCATAGCCAAAAGGAGGACACCACAAACCATTATTTTGTCACACAAACTTTCTCATCCCTTTAAACAACATTTATTCGATTTCCTTTTTTATCTTCGCCTTATTCATTTTTGTGAAACCATCTTGAACTTATGCATTTCGACTCGACCTACTGAGAACGAGCAAACATAACGTAAAATAGGATTTTCATTCTGCAAAGTGCATGACCCGATTTGTATTCTAATAACTGCCTACATATAAGCAGCATCAATAGCAGCAGCAGCAGAGTGCATACCAACCAAACTAAGAGCCAAATGTAGAGTTTCACGGAGTCACTAGCAGTTAGAAAAAAAGGATAATATGAAAATAGCATCTTTATCTAATAAAAGAAACCCAACAAATATCTATGTGCGGATACTCAAGAAAGCCCACAGAGAAATAACACATCCCAAAAAGAAAAACAAGAATACTTTCAAGATCAGATCAATAAAATAAGAAACTCGGTAGAAGATAGAAAATCACAAATAGCATTGCAAACAGCCAATGAAATGAGCAAAAAGAAGACTTAGTGAGCAAAACTAAAAGCTGCTAGCTCAGAAGAACGAATACAGATTTGGAAAGAACATTTCATGTTTTTGCTTGGAAACTCCCCAAGAATCACAGATAAGCTTATCACAAAAATTACTAAAAGCTAACATGACATCAAACTAAGACAATTTACACAGAAAAAACTTAACGTAGTACTGACAAAAATCAAAAGCAGAAAAACAACGGGCCTCGACGAAATACCACTAGAAGTATAGAAGACAAGGGAATTTGATGACTTCTTCGATTCTGCAATGTCGTATATAAACAGAATACAAGAGAGAGATATACAAAAGTATGCATCCTGCCCTTCCTTAAGAAAGGTGACCTCAGAATCACCAAGAACAAAAGAGGCACAACTCTGACTTCTATAGCTGCTAGGTTGATTATGCCATGCTTCTCAAAATTAGGAAAAATGAAGACGGTGGTGAAATCGATCCGTAACATCACAGATTCCGACAATCCGTCGAATCATCGAAAGAGTTCGTGCAAAAAGTCTCGAGGCAACACTATTGTTTGTAGATTTCTCCAAGACATTCGATTCCATACTCAGAGGGAAGATAGAGCAGATACTTCTAGCATAGTATCTCTCCAAAGAAACTGTTACACCGATAATGATGCTGTATAGGTTTGGTTTGGTTTGGTTTCTTTTGTTTAACGGCATATCAACCTTTGTAGGTTATTTAATGCCAAAGCTATTCTCCTAGAAGAACAGTAGTGGTACTATTTAACCCTTAGCTGGGAGGATAAGGGAGTTAATACCTTTCCCAAGGGTATTTGCTCGAAAGTGAATTGGAGTACGAACTCGCATACTACGATTCCGCAGTCCATCGCTTTAACCATTACACCACGAGGACACCCGATGCTGTATAGAAACACGAAAATAAAGGTTCGCTCATCTGATGGAGACAGAGACTTCGGCATTGTTGCTGGAGTTTTTCAAGGAGATAATAAGCGTCATATTTATTTATAATCTACCAATAGATAAATCTAAACAAAGAAAAAGACTCTATGCCCCAAAAGGCAAAAAGCAGACGATATCCTGCAGAAACTATAACAGACGCAGACTATGCTGATGATTGAGCACTTCTTGCAAATACACCAGCCTGGGTTGAATCCCTACTGCATAGCCTAGAGAAAACAGCAGGAGGCATTGGCATCCACGTGAACGCAAATAAAACAAAGTATATGTTCTTTAAACTAGAAGAAGCCATTTCCACTCTTAGTGACAGGCTAATAAAATTAGTAGACAAGTTCATGTACTTAGGTAGCAATATCTCAACTGAAAGAGATTTTAATTTACACCTAACGTTGGCGTGAAATGCTATCGTTAGGTTATTGATCATATGGAAGTCTGATCTATCCGATAAAATAACACAGGATTTCTTCCAAGCTGTTACTATGTCCCCTCTAATGTATGGATGCACAACATGGGCGCTCACAAAATGCATAAAAAAGCTAGATTGGAACTAAACAAGAATGACACAGACTATTGTGAACAAATCCTGAAAGCGACACTCTACGAAACAACAGCTGTACGGCCACTTTCGTTCCATCTTAAAAGTTGGTTCAGTTGTTTAATAGTATATCAACCTTCGTGGGCTATTTAATGTCAATGTTATCTTTGTAGAAGAACGGCAGTGATACTATTTAAACCATAACCGAGAAAATAAGAGGTTCACATCTTTTCCAAGGATATTGGTCAGAATATGAACGTAATAATGCAACTGGAGTTCGAACTCGCTTACTCCAAGACTGCAATCTGGCACTTTAGCCATTACACCACAGGTACTTCCTTCAGAAAGATGGAGTTGAAATTTAATCCAAAAAATTTACGGACTAATCATATGTGAAGATGGTTTGCGAATATTTTTCCATCAATCTAACGAAGAGCCAACTTCTCGGGATTCGTTACCCGGGTGATATGTAAGAAAAAGATTAACATTTCTAGCAAAAGAATCAATAAAAGAAAACTGCCCACTAAAAAGTGTTTTAGTATACTTTCTTGCCGAAGGACTCCGTGTTTGAGCGTACCAAAGAAAGCAGCATGGACCTCAAATGAAAGAAAGGAAATGGACTACCACAAGAACAGAGTAGTCGAGAAGATCATCGAAGAACATAAAAAGAAGAAATCCGGCTATACAACAGACCTTAAACGTCCATACCTGCACTGTATTGGCAAAAGAGACTGACTAGAACAGGGGCTTCCATAGCAGTCAATATCGACCCCTGGATCTCCAGAGGACTAGTTGAGGGGTCGATAAATGCCTGGGTGTCAGAGGTGGGGGGGATCAATAAATGACGAGGTGAATTGAGCTTTTGGAGTCGAAAGCTGATATTTGCATAATAATTAATGCATCAAGTAAAATAGTGCGCATGAAAAATTATCTTATAGTTACAAAAAGGCAGTAGCGACAATTCCTTCTCTTACGGCAGCATCAAACACTTTCGTCCTTGTGCGTAAGCTTAGTAAATAAACAAGGCTGACCTAATTAATAGCTTCTGAGACAGATCGAATTTGTTGTGTTATTTAGTTTAGGCCACCTAGAGCCCCCGTTTCACTTAAAAAATCGAATAATGAAAAAGTTTCATATACCAAAGTGATTAATTATTGTTCTAATTATGGCAATTATGGTCTCCCGTGTCTGCCGTTTGTATTATTCCATGTACTCCGTAATTGCTTATTATATTTGCATTGTATAATTAATTGTCATCCTTATAATTTCATTGTGGCCTTTGTTAGTTTCGTCTACATTTCGTAGGCGTGTTTTGGAATGTCATCAACACAATTCTTATCATTTGGTAAATATATTTGTCGAAAACATTTAACAAGAAAACATTACTGACATTAAAAGAAAAGGTAAGAGATTTTGTAAACATAGAGAAATTGGCGCCAGGTTAATTTCCTGTTTTAGTTTCGGAACCAGTAAGAAAAAAAAAGATTGTAGATTTATTAGCTAATTTAGATGTTAAAGATTTAATTCATTTACAGCATCGATAAAATTATATGTTCTATAATGATCTGGGTTTTGTGTGCATGTTGCATAACGTAATTTACGTAAGGAGTGAACTCGGTTACCCTAGTTCAAATCCAGAAAGAGGCTTATGTATTTCCCATAGCGCTAATACCCCGGGAAATCAGATTATTCCTCTTTCAGCTTTGGGTAGTGTAGTAGGACTGACTTGGCTCTTTAACCCTGGTGGGGCAATCGGTCAAGGAAAAAGAAAACTCAGAATTCAAACCAGGCCTGGAGAGGGATGGCTTCTGCTAGGCTATTCCTGCTACATGAGTAACACTCCAACGACTAAACCAAGTTACGGGAATGAGCCAGGAAGTGAGTGATTTACCCAACCCCTCCTCCATGTGCTTGACGTGACATTAGTTGATTATTTAAGCGGATTATAGCTTATTTTTCTTCACTGATTGCCTTACTAAAGTTAAAGAGCCCAGGCTGCTGTACTATTTACCCACAGCCTGCAAAAGAATCACTAAAAGAAAAGTGCACACTAAAAAGTGTTTTAGTATACTTTATTACCAAAGGACTCTGTGTTTGAGCGTCCCAAAGAAAGCAGCATGGACCTCAAACAGGGAGGTCGAGAAGATCATCGAAGAACATAAAAAGAAGAAAGCCGGCTATACAACAGAAGTTAAACGTCCATACCTGCACTGCATTGGTAAAAAGACACACTAGAACAGGGCCTTCCATAGCAGTTAATATTTCTTCCTCAAGTGCAACAGCGTGAAGTGAAGCGCAAACTGCCTCGTCTAGGATTAGAACTTGGATAACTGATTCTTTTTTCTTACGACTATAACCGTTACGCCAAGTACGAAGTTTCATTAACTGGTTTTATGCTGATGGTTTTGTTTTAACAGTTTATCAACGTTTATTTTCGACGGTCAATTTAAAAGCAAATTCGACATTTTGGTGTATTTCTTTAACGACATATCAATTTCTTATGGGGTTATTAAAACCCGAAATTTGATTAATTTGTAAATGTTTTATTGAAATAAACGCCCCTTTGGAATATTTTTTTCAAATCGTCATTTTTTTGTCTACATTATTTGTTTGCATACAGCTATGTGGTTTCAAGTATTGTTAATACTTATGATTTTTAAGCAGAGCAATTTGACCCATAGACAGAAATCTAATACGTACAGCCGCTTGACTGAGATATTTGTGTATTTTCCAGCAGGTGCCAGTGATCGTTGCTCAAAAGCTGGTCCTACCCACTAATTAGATTGGCACTACACAATCTTCAAGGCAAGGAAAAAGAGTGTTGATAAAGAGAAGAATAAAATAAATATAATTGCGCTTCGACATAAGAACGAATCCGTTTTCCCAGTCAATTCATTCTAGAAAACTACTATCTTTCCATCTGAAAAAACCTATATATTTTTTATTTGAAGGTGTAAGGCTTCAAATCAAGAAGTTATCTCTGTTGATTATTAATAGTTAATTAGGGTTGTCCTCGTAGTGTAATGGTTAAAGCGATGGATTGCGGAATCGTAGTACGCGAGTTCGTACTCCAGTCGCGCTATTACGTTCACTTTCGGGCATATACCCTTGGGAAAGGTATGAACCCCCTTATCCTCCCAGCTATGGGTTAAATAGTACCACTACTGTTCTTCTAGGAGAACGGCTTTGGCATTAAATAACCTAAAAAGAGTTGATATGCCATTAAACAAAGAAACCAAACCATGCCTTAATTACTACGATAGGCACTCTGTGAAGATCGAACTCGCTACAGCTACACCATGGCAAAGTGCCCAATACTTACAGTTTCTTACAACTACACAATTTTCCGTGGAAATCAAAATAAAATTATCCAATGCTCAAGTAGATCGTCGGATAGAGTCTTTTATGATATTTCTCAAGACAATTGACTCTACTGGGCAGTACTCATTTCCTTTCCAAGTATTATGTAACAAAAGACTGATTGATTTTATCGTCATATCAACCCGTCTTGGGTTATTTTATGTCAAAACATTAAAGAATCGCATTAACTATACTTTCATTTTTACATTTTTCTGTAGTTCTTTCTTAAGTGTTTTTTACATTTCTATCGAAGAGGAATAATTTTAAACAGATTTATTTTACCCATATATAGGTGTTTCTTTGGTTTCTAAACAGCATCCGACAGTGAGGCTCATTCATGGAGCTTTGAGAAGTATGGATTACCCCTTCATTGTTATTTCTCCCAGGTCTTCTCTGATCCGGATTAGTAGTGCTTGTAAGAGTCTCATCTTTTAGTCAAATAAAACTGTTCAATCATAAACTAGGGATAATCATTATTAGTTCAGCGTACGGAGTAGCGTCCTCCTTAACACCTCGGTGTAGTAGCTATTAAAATAAAGTAAAGTAGGCGACCATAGTCGAGGGTGACCCGAAGGCTCCCTTTTCGATAGCTTACTACACCAAGGTGTAGGGGAGGGTGCTACTCCTTTCCCTGGATTGCTCCACTTTACCCTTGATCCGTACCTTATAATGCTGAGTGTTAAGCAAGGAAGCATTAAGTACCATTTTTTGAGTCTTTGGTATGACTCGATTGGCGAACACTCTAACCGCTAGGCCAATGTCCGGTTTTAAAATAACAATAATCATTATTATTTATTTGAAACCATCCAGCTGTGTGTAAATTGTTCGTATTCGGGAATAAATTAGAATAAATGAATTTAGAATAGATAAAATAAATAGAATTATTAATGTTGCTAGAAACCATTTAAACTGTGTACAAACGAATAATTATTATTAACTAGAATTGTTTGTATTAAATAGAGAAAGCTTAAAACTATTTAACTGTGTGCAAACAAAGGATTAATATTAGATAGAATTATTAGTGTTAAAAGGCCATACTTGAAATCATTTAACAGTGTACAAGCAAATGATTAAAGTACATTTTCTTTCTTTCTTTTTTTTATTTGATTCTATTTTCTTAAGTAGAGGAATTATATTGTGAATTGAATTACCATGACTGATGGCTCAGTGGTAGAGTTTTGGCTCTGCATTCTGTGATCGCTGGTTCGCCCTCCAGTGGTGGATATCACGGTATAGTACTGCTGATGAGACCTTATAATGTCAAAACAACTGTCCAGTGTTTCCGTATGTTGCGTGCAAGTGTTCGCCTGATTTTCTGGTCATAGTAATTCAATTCACAAATGATTAATATTAAAGAGAATTATGAGTGTTAGATAGGGATATCTGAAACCATTTAACTGTTTTCAAAGGAATATTTAACATTGTATATATATATATATACGAGGATCTTTAAATAAGTTTCCAGACTTTTTCGTATGGGCACTTTTATAAATAGTACACACATGAAACTCAAGTCCCCTTCGAAGTAATCTCCTCCGGCTGCAATACACTTGTTGTACCGTTCAAACAACTTCTGGAAGGCCCCATGGAAGTCCTTTTGTGTGAGCATGTCAATGATCTTCGTCACAGCCTCTTTCATCTCCTCAATTGTCTCATAACGACAGCCTCTGAGCTTAGGGAATAACCAAAAGTCACAGGGAACAAGGTCTGGACTATAGGGAGGCTGACGAACCGTCTTGATGCCCATCTTGGTCAAATAGTCTGTGACAAGGATTGAGTTGTGGACTGGTGCATTGTCCTGGTGGAAATGCTACTGACCCGATTTGAAGAGTGCTGGCCTCTTCCCAAGGAATCTCCCTTAAAAACTCAATATAGTAACCCTAACCTAACCTCTAACCCTTTGGCCGATCAACTCAGGTGTATTGACTTCCTAACTCCTCCCACACCTCTCACCATCCCTCACAGACTCCCTGTCTTCCTTGAATCTCTTATGCAACTCAATAACTAATGCTCGATTCTTGCAATATGGTCCAAAAGCAGTCTGAAGCATTCCATACGTTTCTGTGGCATTTTTTTTTCAAGTTTAAAACAGAATTTTATTGCATATCGTTCTTCTAAAGTGTCCACACGTCCAGATTGCATTTTTGAAATTCACTATCTGTGACAATCAGGGTGTATTCCAATTCATGGTGTAGCTGTTCATTTGAACCTAAAATGATAAAAATTTGTCAGTCGCCTCATAAGATGTATAGCAATAACATACTGAATTTTCAAGAGTTTACGACAATTTTAAATGTCTGTATAAAAAGTCTTGAAACGTATTGAATACACTATATATATATATATATGTGTGTGTGTGTGTGTGTGTGTGTGTGTGTGTGTGTGTGTGTGTGTGTTTTATTAAAAAGCAATGCATGAAAATTATATTTGTTAATATATAGTTATATTTCCACCATGAAAAATTACATTTCATTTTTGTTTTTTTTAATTTTTTATTTTCTTATATATATATTTTTAAATTTATCTTTTTGCCGGAAGTAATGTAAGCGCTTCAGGATTATATTCAAATGTATAACTGTTTTATTTTTTTTCAACTGAAGAGATCACAATACCATCTGTTAGACTGAAATAGATTTATAATGGAATTACATATCTGAATTCTTTTTCGTCTGATTTATATTAAAGAATTTTTTTGCTCTTCGCGTATTTATATATTCGATAGCCGATGACATTGAGTACTCCACTGGATATTCCACCTTCTCCTAGGATTATTAATGTTTATTCTAATCCTTAGACTATTTTCCTCTGATAATATATATATATATATATATATGTATATAATTTGTCAATGAATAACCCACAAGAGTTGATACGCCAAAAATTGTTTAATTTTCCAACAATATAAAAAAAATTATAAGCTAGTCAAGGGAAATAACTCTCTCAATAATTTCGTATTCATGTCCCCTTAACTATCATTAATACATTAAACGCTGCGACTAACAATTGCTTTAATAACAATGAAAAGATTTGCTAATTGTTTACAATACTGTTTCTTTCGACGAGTGGAATCATAGTGTAGTAAAGTATTCCTAGATATTCAATTATTCATGCTACCAAAAATCAATGCATATAAATACAATAAAACAAAATATTAAAATCATTATCAGTAGGCTTTTTAAAATTTTGTATTTATTTTCAAGGATATTGACTTGGTGTAATGGTAACAAGCTAAATCAGAAGACCGGGTACCCGACACTTCTGGATTTGTGCTAAACCAAATTAAGCTTACTAAATAATTATTTTTGACTTTCTTCTATGAAAATATCTTGAAATACTGTAGATTATATTTCCCATAGCTATGGGTAAAATAGTTGGGCAGACTAGGCTCTTTAGCCTGGGTATGGCAAACGGTCTAGGAGAAGAAAAATTTTGATCGTTTAGGTTTGTTTGGGTTTTATGGCATATCAACCTTTGTACGTTATTTAACGCTAAATCCATTTTTATACAAATAATCAGTTCTATTTCAAACAATTCACTTTAGCATGAGAACACAGTTTAATTGTCAAAAACATTTGTATTTCAAGCTAATCAGTTTATTCAAACAGTTCTAATTCTGCCAATTCTGTTTAGAATAAGTATAGTTTTTGTTTACACACAGTTAAATGTCAAAACAGTTCTATATTAAACAATTCAGTTTAGTGTAAGTAGAGTTTCAATGTCAAAAACAGTTCTTTTTCAAACAATTCAGTTTAGGATAAGTAGAATATAAATGTCAAAAACAGTTCCATTTCAAACAATTCAGTTCAGCATAAGTACGCAGTTTAAATGTAAGTGCACTGTTTAATTGTCAAAAACATTTCTAATTCAAACAATTCAGTTTAGTCAAACAGTTCTAATTCAAACAATTCAGTTGAGCATAAGTGTTTAGTTTAGTTCTATTTAACCCATAGATAGGGCCCTATCAGGGGCTACAATTCCGTGCCACAGTGGACCTGGGAGCAATGGCAATGAAGGGGAGCTCCGCATTCCCCAAAGCCCTAACATCACTGGAACCTCACTATCAGATTGTTTGGACTGTATGTGTCAAGAAAAGAAGGAGGAAGAAGACTTCCTCGCATTGAAGGTAGCGTTGATGCACAACACGAGGGCTCTAAGATTATATAAAAAAGCGTGAGGTCTGATTACAGCCACCAGAAATAATACAGGCAACTCAAGCATCAAGAGAACAAAAAATAACCAGAAAACAAAAATGGGAAGAAAAACAACTGTATGAACATTTCAAGCGGAAAAGAAGCAAAATCTCACACGTGAAAACTTGGACATATTTAAGAATTGGAAACCTTTAGATAGAAATTGAATCTCTTTTGATATCAGCACAAAACAACGTCATAAGGACCAACTATATCAAAGCAAGAGTAGATAAGACGCAATAAAATAGCAAATGTTGGTTATGTGGTGATAGAGATGAAATGATCAATCACATAATAAGCGAATACAGCAAATTAGCACAAAAAGAGTATAAGACTAGACACGGTGCCCGTGATGTAATGGTTATCGTCGTAGGAAATGGACACGGCGACGCGAGTTCAAATCCTGGACGAGACTGATTGCATTTCACATAGCACTAATCCCCTTGGGAAAGGTATGACTACAATTATTCTCCCTCCAGCTATAGGTAAATAGTAGGACAGACTAGGTTCTTCCGCCTTGGTGTGGCAACTAGTCTAAGAGAAGGAAAACTCTGAATACAAACCTGTTAAACTCCGCTTAAAAATTGACCTTGTGTCATATCCAGCCCGAGCGGAGGGGTTGGTAAATATGATATGATAAGACTAGACACGACTGGGTGGGGAAAGTGATCCACTGGGAATAGTACAAGAAATTTAAATTTAAACATATGAACAAATGGTTTATGCACAACCCGGAATCTGTCATAGAGAATGAAATGATCAAAATTCTCTATGATTTTGAGATACAAACGGATTATCTAATCTCGGCCAGACGACCAGAATAGTGGTAGACAATAGAAAAAAGTGAACAAGCCGAAGTCTGTACTTTGCTTTCCCGGCTGACCACAGAGTAAAATTGAAAGAAAACGAAAAGAGAGATAAGTACCTGGACCTTGCTAGGGAACTGAAAAATCCATGGAACATGAAAGTGACGGTGATACCAATTGTAATCGAGGCGTTTGGTAGAGTCATAAAAGGATTGTTAAAGAAACTGGAAGAACTGGAAATAAGAACACGAGTGGAGACCATCCAAAATACAATATTATTAAGATCGGCCAGAATTTTGAGAGCAGTCCTGAAGACGTGGGGAGACTTGCTGTCATTTAAACTCCAGTGGAAGACCACCAGCTAACGCAGGCGTGAAAAACATTCGAAATAGTGAAATAATATGAGAAGAGAACTGGAGATTTGAGGAGACTTGCTGTCACCCAGACGCCAATGAAAGACCATCATCTAAAGCTGGTGTGAAAAACACTCGAAAGAGTAAGATAATATGAGAAAATTGGAGACTGCTGTCACTCAAACTCCAGTGGAAGACCCCCTGCTAACGCTGGTGGGAAAAACTCTCAAAAGAGTAAAATAATATCAGAAGAGAACTGGAGACCTTGGGATACTTACTGTCACCCATATTTCAGTAAAAGAGCACCACCTCACGCTGGTGTGAAAAATTTGCATAAAGTATAATAAATAAATGAATAAAAAGCACAACAAAATAATGAATAAGACTTAATAGAGAAAATGATTTAGCAACTCAAAAAATGAATACAATGTAGCCACGTAATTAACAACGGCTTATAAACTAGAGGTCCCTATCTTAACTTATATATATATATCCAAAGAAGATGAGTTCAGAATGATTCTATTTGAGAATACATAAGAGGATTCTTCTAAATATCCAGTACTGCTTAATGTATGATAATTGATAAATAAATTTCTTACGGAGTAAATTCCATATGATTGAAAAAACTCAACAAATCGTCATTTGGAGATTATGAATTTAATTCAGATCGCCATCACACAATAAGAACATTTTTTTGAAATTTTAAAATATTCTTTCAATGGATCTATTATAATGTTATAATAGGTACTCTTCCAATAAAAACAATTTTCAATGAAGCTGCCGACAAATCGTAGGAGATAGTTTTTTGGCCTCATTGTCTGGGATTACTTCTTTTTCTACTTTGGCCAAAATTAAAAGCCACTCGTGTTCGGTTTTGTTCTCTTGTTAGAAATAAATTTTGATACTACACGTGTTTTGGATTTTACGTCCTCTTAAGATTTGAATGGTTTATTTTAATTTCACTGGTTGTTTTTATTGAGAAGATTGTTTTGATAGGATGTGATCTTTTTAAATTCCAGGATTTGTGTCTGTAAATGTCTCATTTGTGTTGATTGTGTCTGTAAATGTCTCACTGGAGTTATATATAAAATATTCTTTGAGGATTAGTTTTGGTTGGGTTTTATGGCATATCAACCATTGCAGGTTATTTAATGCCAAGTCCTGTTTATATATATATATATATATATATATATAATTTGTAAACACATAATGTTGATAACATTTTGAAACGGGCCTGATCTCATTTGTTGCATACAGTGAAATGGTTTCAAATATTGATATCTAATACGAATAATTCTATTTACTTTAAATAATTTGTTGCACACAGTTGTGGTTTCAAGTACTGCTATCCAACACTAAAAATTTTATTCAGTATTAATCATTTGTTCGAATACAATGAAGTGGATATAAATATTGTTATTAACGTTAATAATTGTATTCAAAACTACTAATTCGTTTGCACATAGTTATATGTTTCCAAATATCAGTAACATGTATCAGTAACAATTCAATTAAATAATTCTTTGTTTACGCACATTATCAAACAGTTTTATTTTTAACAATTCAGTTTAGCATAAGTAATTTTTTGCACACAGTTTAACTGTCAAGCAGTTCTATTTGACCCATAGATAGGACCCTATCAGGTGCTACCACTCCGGATCAGAGTGGACCTGGAGCAATGGCAATGAAGGGGTATTCCGCATTCCCCAAAGCTCCGGCATTACTGTAGCCTCACCATCAGATTGTTTAGTGTCATATGGAGGACATTCGTTGGGGGAGTCATACCCCTCTGCAGAGATGCAGTCGGTGTATTTTACAGCCCCAGCTGACTGGACCAGATTGTTTAGTGTCATATCCAGGACACTTGTAGTGGGGAGTCTTACCCTCTGCAGAGATGTAATCGGTGTATTCTACAGCCCAAAATGACTGGGCATAAATGTTCTTGGAGCATAAAAGTAAATGTTCTTTGTTGATATAATCATGTATTCTTTGTTAGTGTGCATACACACATGTAAACATGTAAGTATACTCTCGCAAGATTTTGTCTAATTTTGTTTAATTCCTGGAATCACAGCCTACAAAATGGTCTTTATAAAAACAACATCCGACTCTTAACTATTCAAAATCTTCTGAACCGAGTAAAGCCCCCCAAAAACGTGCCAAACACAAGTATATGAAAGAATAAAATACCAAATTTGAAATCATTTGCGGGCCTATTCATTTTAAAGTATTTATTTTTCTCTCGTTGAACCGCAAGCAATCTTTACATATATATATATATATATATATATATATATATATATATATATATATATATATATATATATATGTGTGTGTGTGTGTGTGTGTGTGTGTGTATGTGTTTGTGTGTCTGTGTCTGTGTGTCTGTGTGTGATTTTTAAATGAATAATTTGTAGGTACAATTATTCTAAAACCCGCCAGAGCTCATTTGTTTGCTTACGGTTTAAAGTTTTCAAGTATTGCTATGTAATACTAATAATTCAACTTAGCATTAATTATTTGTTTGCACGAGGTTAAATGGTTTTAACTATAGTAAATAATTAGATAGTTCTATTTTGACCCATAAATGGGACCCAAACAAGTACTACTACTCCGAGTCAGAGTGGACCTGGGAGTAATAGCAATGAAGGGGAACTCACATTCACCAAAGCTTCAAGATTTGAGCCTCAGCATCAGATTGCTTAGTGTCATATCCAGGACACTTGTTGGGTGGGGGTTGTCTTACCCTCCTTCGGTGATGCAGTCGGGTTGTAAACAAGGAGCTATCTCCATTTTACGTAGCAAAACTCTGACATTTTTAGTTCACACACTTTGGCAGCAATATTTCATCTACTGAATGCGATATCAACATATACACTGCGAGGGCGTTGACTGCCATAGACAGGTTATCGTTTATATGGAAATCTGATCTTTGTGATTGAATAAAACAGGAGTTCTTCCAAGCAATGGATAAGTTATTACTATTGTTTGGATGCACCACCTGGATGCTAACGAAACGCACGAAGAAAAAAAACAAGATGGAAACTACACTAGAAAACTACGAGCTGTAATCCGGGAAACAACACACGACAAAACAGGAACAGTACGGCCACTTACCTCCAATCTTCTAAATCATCCAAGTTAGACAAACAAGATGTGCTTGGCGTTGCTAATAAAGTTAGGAAGAATTCATAAACGGCGTTCTCTCATGTACAAATAAATGTTGAAGTGTCGGCCAACCAGCTACGCTTTATATACATTAGCTATGTGCGGACACTGGATGCAATCTAGAGAACCTACAGGTGCAATGAATGATAGGGACGGATGGCGAGAGATAGGGAGCTCCGCATGACCTGATGATGATGATGATAATGATGATATCTTTTCATCACCTTTATCTACGTCAAATTTTAGCGTGTCATCTTTTTCTGTTCAGTATTATCAACAATGTCGTCATAGGAGTTTTCGATAAGTAAAGTATATTACAGCACAAGGCCATCAGCGAGGAGACCCAGTAATGGACTATGCGACCAGTTTGCTCTTAATTGCTCCAAGGCAGTGGTACAGGGGTCAGTCTAGAACAACCCACAGAGACTGACATGTCTTTGGCGTCAAATGGAAGTCTGGGATTATTGGAATGTAAACAGAAGCCTTAATGTCATTTAATTCGATACCCAGCCCTACCCCCACCCAATTCTCTCATTTTCAAGACTAGCCTTGTACTCAAGTCCCAGTCCACCGCAGGTTCCCTGCAGTGTCTGGACAATTTCAGAGCCATGGCGTGACATATACCAGGGATATGGGAGTGAGGAGAAATCTGTTTGTACCCAGAATACTTTTCTTTCTTTTTTTTTCTTTTTCTTGATTTTTTTTTTTTTTTTTTTTTTTTACGGATGTCCATAAGTCGAAAAAAAGAGACAATTTTACAAGATTCAGTGCCAGCCAATTGACTGAGAGGCAATTTCCTTTACTCACCTCCTACGACCCCCACTCACTCTAAAAAAAGAAATACAAAGAAAGTAAAGGTAAAAAGTTGGAAGAATTTTTAGTTTTGTTTCTCAGGCCCAAGTCCCGCCCACATTTAGCAGAAATCTTTCGCTGATAAGGCAATTAGCATTTATCTCTAACAACCGGAAGTTCAAGGTTTCGCTGCCAACACTTCCGTCCCGACCCAATCGACATTCAACCGTCTGCCATTTTTTTAACGGCATGGATTTCTTTATTTTTATTTCTGATATTATTATTATTTTTAATTTTCTTTATTTTTAGTCTATCTATTTATATTTATTCATTTATTTATTTCCCTTTTCAACTTTTAATTTTTATTTTAATTGTCTTTTGAATATTGCGGGATTAGCCATTAGATTGATAATCTATTCGCTTATATACATTCACACCGATTTCAAAAAAATTTTTTTTTTCTCGGTGGTAAAAATTTTAACCCTATAGACATCGTTCTCTCATTTATGGGATGTGTCATGATGTTATCAAGTAAGTTATTCTGTTTCAAGTCTATAGTTCAATATCCTCCTTTAGTAGTTATTTACCAAGCTTAGCTAAGTTGCGGCACAAGGCCAACAGTATGAGGCAACCAGTAAGAACTGAACGTTGGAAGCTGAGATATTTGGGTATTTTCAATTCTAAGCGGATTTAAACTTGCTTACATTCTAACTTTTTCCTCTTTTTGACATGAATATCTTATCGTGGCCCATTTACTCATCACTCGAGGAGGAAGAGTTGGATTCATGCCTTTCTCAAGGGCATCAACGAGAAGTGAACGCAGTCTTGTCAAGGATTTGATCATGTCCTCTTTTTGAACTTATTCACTAAGTACAACTTAGTTGCTGAACAAGGCTAGAAGTATGGGGCACCCAGTGAGAATAGAACTTACAATCTAAACTAAAAAATCGAGCTTGCTAATCAAGACACCACGCGAAGAGCCCATGTCCTGTTTGTGTATGGATGCGACAAAAGGTAATTTTTAAGCAGAGTTAAGCTGGTTTGAATTCAGTGTTTTACTTCTCCTTGACCATTTGCCTTCCCTGCCTCACAATTTACCTATTGCTTAAGGAAGAAGAGATGGATTTCCCAAGGGTATTAGCGTAAAATAAATCACAGCCTCTAACAGTATTTGAGCGTTCTTTTTTGTATATCCCTTTTTCGCTTAGTAGTATGACTATATATCGATCCCAATCCTTCATGTACAAATTGCACACAACCACTGTTCAATATCACAAGAAGATGTTTGAAGAAATTACTATATTCCATATCCTATATATAGGGCTGAATCTCACGAAGTGTAATAATTAGCAAACTATTGTAAATGAATTCAATTCTCACTGGGTGACCCATACTTTCGGCCGTGTTTCACGATCAAGCCACGTTTATTAAATAAATAAATGGAAGTGAACTGGGCACTTTAAGTGGTGCAATGACTAACAGGCTGGATTATCAGACCATTATTAGTGGGTTCGATTCTCACTGAGTGTTCCATACATTCGTCCTCTTACCACAACTAGGCTAAGCTTAGTAAAAAATTGAATAGACCTAAAAGTTTTACATATAATAAATATTTATACAAATCTTAAATTGCGTGCACATTTGGTTTCTTTGTTTTTATGGCATACTGTTGTGGGTTATTTAATGCCGAAATAATCCTTGTAAAAGGACAGTAGTAGAACTATTTAACCCATAGCTGTAGTGAATAAGGAAGTTCACACTTTTCCCAAGTGTATTGGCCAGAAAGTGAACGTAATAGCGCAACTGGAGTTCGAACTCGCTTACTACAATGTCACAATACCATGGGAACTCCCGTAGCTAGAGGCAATATGGAGGTCTCACCTATGGACTTAAAAGTAAAAGTCAGATTTCTTAAGGCAGTCCGATGTAGCCTTCATCTTCATCCTAGAAAATCCAGTGGGGACTCAGGTGGCCCGGCTATACTGACTTTTGGTTATCGTCGTAGGAAATGGATACAGCAAACTGAGTTCAAATCCTGGATGAGGCTGAATGCGTTTCACACAACTCTAATATCTTAGGGAAAGGTATGGGTCCAACAAGACTCCTTCCAGCTGTTGGTAGATCATCATCATCATCATGTCGTGCCGCAGGCACGGATATCCCTGACCCTCTCTCTCCACTACATTCATCGCCTCTGGTAGATCTTCAGGGCCACATCCCGTATCCTCACATAGCTGCTGAATGTATGTTCGAGCTGGACGTCCTGCTTTTGCCCGGTCATATGTAGGAGTACATCACTTATGAGCTCGTCCCTGCTTCTCCAGCAGTGTCCCGCGTGTCTGGTTCGTCTAACTTGTATAGTTTTCGTGATGGGAAGCAGGTGGCCATATAGTTTGTGCCTTGTGGGGGTGTTGCCGCCAGGACTTGTTCAATATTGCTTGCAAAATTCTTGTGTAATTGCCGTCTAGCTTCTTTTCCAGCCGTTTAGTTAGCGTCCAAGTAGTGCAACAATGCAGCAGTATCGATACGACCGCTGCCTGGAAGAAACTGCGTTTCATTTTATCGGTCAGGTCTGATTTCCATATGATTATATGTTGGTAGATAGTTGGGTAAAATATTCCCTTTAACCTTGGTATGGCAACTGGTCTAGAAAGAAAACTCAGTAATAAAACCCGTTAAACTCCGCTCAAAAATTGACTTTATATCGCGTCCTGCAGAGGGGCTGGGTAAATATATGAATTGACATTTTCCCTTCTCTTGGTAAAATATAGGTAGTGTGAAAAAGTGAAACTCTTTGCATGGGCAATTGTAGCACCTTTGTGTTCAATATTTCTTTCGATCAGGAAGAATGTGAAATCTAATCTCCTGTTCCCTGGGTGTCTTTTCCAAATCTCTGAGGACCGTTCCCATGATTCCAATTATAATTGTTATCACCGTCACCTTCACATTCCAGAGTTTTTTACGCTCTCTGGCTCGATCCAAGTATATGTTAATCTTTTTGCTTTCTTTCATTTTCACTCTCTTCTCTGGTGGAATGGCAAAATCTACTAGATGATAAGTTCTTTTTTTGTTAATAAATACTAAGTTTGTTTTTTTGCAAGAACTGGGTGATCCGTTTATATCTCAAAGTCTCTGGGAATTTTATAGGTCTCATTTTTCTTAGATTGGTTCCAGTTTGTGTATATACCACTTGTCAGCATGATTAAATTCTAATCTATTGTTCAATTCCTAGTGGATCACCTTTCCTACCCAGTCATGCCTACTCTTACACGCCTTTTGTGTCAGTTCGCTGCATTCGCTTATTATGTGATTAATCAATAAATCTCTGTCATCACATAACCTTTACTTGCTATTCTATTGCATGTTATTAATTTTTGCTTTGATAAAATTAGTACTTACTGCTTTATTTTCCGCTGTATTAATACAGATTCGGTTTCTTTCTTGTGGTTTCCGCTTCATAGCCATGTTCAGATTATCTTATGAGCAATTTTTTTAGTTCGTTGCCTAAAGCATCCATACTGTTCTTTTTCCATTAGTGTTTTCTAGATTTTTTTATTGTTGTTTTCTTGTTTATCCCTAAATTATTTCTGTTGAGAGGTGATTATTAGTATCATTATTATTGTTATTAATTTTGACAATTGTTTTCTTTCATTAGTTGCCTTTTTGTCGCATCTTATTCGAGTCGTCAATCTTCTTCATAGAGGAATGATAAATAAAAGATACTATTAATTTATGAAAAGACACATGGCGCCGAAAGAGATGGAGAAAGATTTGAGGATCAGTTTAAAAGGTTATTTTCTTTATTCTACCAACCAACTGAACTCTCCTAGCTCAGTTGGTTAAGAACAATTGATACATTTAGCCAAACTTCCCCTAGGTAAATGGATGGAAAGTTTGAATCTCACCAAGAGGTTATCATTTTATAACCAATCAAAATCCTTGATAAATTAATCCACTTTTCATCTAATTTGGAGCTTAGTTAAATCTTATAAGTAAATCAAAAAAATTTCACTACTTTTCAGTATTCAATGAAGATTAGATTTTGTCGTTGCTCACTTTCGTTTTTATATCTATTGAGGAAATTTCAGTTACTTTTTAACATTCAATTCCTTTAGATTCAACTTTTCTAAACAATTTCTATTAGCAGAATATTATCCTTTTCTTGATTACCTTTACGATAGCGATGCTTGTACTGATTAACATTCCTTATTGCAGATTGTTATCGCCAAGCATTATATATGCGTATTAGCGTTACGAATATCTTTTCTCTCTTAATCTCAGCATATACACTGGAAAGATCTTTTATGCACACAAAATATATTATCCTGTGAAAAACAATGGAACTAGCTATGAACTATTTACTTGTTAATACCACATTGAGCCATACTGACACTTTAACGAATATTACCTCCCTTTTTCTCAAGAAAAGGGAATTTTAATAACTTTTTGATAAACTTTACACATAAGTTAAAGAAACAGAATTTATCAAATTTGTGTAACAGCGTTTTATTAATCATTACTCATTCTCTTTTTTTATTTCTTTGTTTAACAGCATATCAACCTTCGTGGGTTATTGAATGCCAAAGCTCTCCTTTTCGAAGAACAGCAGTGATACTATTTAACCAATAGTTAAGAGGATAAGAGAGTTCATAACTTTCTCACGTGTATCAGTCCAAAAGCGAACGTAATAGCGTAACTGGACACACTTCCCCCATATATATATATATATATATATATATATATATATATATATATATATATATATATATATATATATATATATCATGCATTATATGACATCCGAAACGTCAATTAAATTTTTCAAGCATTTGTATTTACTATTAAACTATGAGTATAACTTTATTTACTATTAAACTATGAGTATAACTTTAAAAGAATTGACATTCTGGAAAAAGTTTAGATCTTAGATAAGTTCTATTTTCATTATTGAATAATCTTTTTAATGTCATCTTTCGGTAGCTATGATAATAATTAATCAATTCAATTGAAACATTGCAAGCCAAAAAAGAAAAAATAAATGAAAATAAGTAAATAAATAAATCGAAAGACGCTATGCGTAAGGTTCGGTTTCTTGTTTATTAAGTAAGCAGCTGCTGTTGATTCTGGATGTTATAGATAATTTTGACTTTGGTCTTTACCCAACTTTAATCCATATTTCGTTGATAAATGTCATATCTTATTGTGGAAAGAGATTACTGCAAACTGAATTTTGCATATCAGAGGTGCAGGTGTTTAAAGATCAATGCTTGTTAACAAGTTTCAAGTGTTCATTACAGTTGGCATAAATCCAATAAGTCTCCCTAATGTGCTGAAATAAATAATACGTCAAACTTAATTACTATACTCGTAATTTCATACGGCTAAATTTCATTGGGTAATCTATTCGTCCCTTGAAATGAGCTGTCCACTCTTTGTTTACAACCTTATCGTTTGGGGCTGTTGTATTCACCGACTGTACCTCTGCAGAAGGGTAAAACAATGTCTCCTATATGTGTCCACGCCGACAGCATATATATATATATATATATATATATATATATATATAAACTCAAGCGATTTTCATGCTAAAAAAAAAAATTCAAAATTTTGCGCAAAAAAATACGTTCGAGAAGCTTTAATTTTTATATCTGTATTTTTGCATTTATAAACCAATCGGTGCATTCGCACTAGTTTTTAAATTTCGATATACTTCGCAGACGACAATATTTGACTTGCTGCCAAAAATCTTAGGGATCAGAATTCAAACTAATTTTAGGTATCTTTTCACTCTAAAAATAATGAAAATACGATTTCTTCCCAAATTAGATTAATAGATAAATCAACTTTTTTCGTTAATTTCAAATCTATCTAAATTGCATAAATAAGTGAAGAAATAAATACTTCTTCAGTAAGTATGGAATTTTCTATACTTACTAAACCAACAGCAAGTAATGAATTTTTACTCACTCAAATACCTTTCGGTTTATTTCTTTTGAGTGAAAACCTTCATTATTTTCTTTTGAGAATGCATTTCATTGCAACACCACTTATCTACCGCATTCGTTAGTTTTAACATAAACTTGATCCTTCAACTACTACTACAGAAAATCTATGATCTTACACATATTCTCTTTGCTTACAAGAAAAGATTTTGCACTTTTGTTTTTCAAAAACTTTTCACTCAATTTAAAGAAATAAAAATTATATATATATATATTCAACCGCAGATTAGACAAAAACATATATCAACGACCCAATTTGGACTAATTTTCTGTTGATGACATCACACCAATTACTTGATTATTTTTCTACCGTCAGATGAAAAGGAAACTATTCCAAGAAATATCACGAGAAAACACACTTTTTAAAAAATAGTTCAACTTCAACGGCTTTAGATGTAAGTATATTATATTTTTTACAACGTTTTCTTTAACGTATGCGTGGGTATATGTGTGTGTGAGTGTGTGTATGTGTGTGTGTGTTTGTATGTTAAGGATGACGTGGCTTATAAAATGAAATAAGGCTAATAATTTATATTAATATGGAAGAAATCTACTATATATGGACGATCAAAAGATCAACATACTTTTAGCGTTAAAAATTTCCAGGTGAGTAAAAGAGGCATGTGGTTTCTTATTGGGGCGGGATACTTAACAGTAAGCAATTACTAACAGGAAGCCACGTTGTGCTAGCTCTAACTAATCGTACCGAATCAAAATAACATTAAAAATATTAAAAAAAAAAGTAAATTGTCTTTATAGAATAATATTTAATTAAATATTACTGATTAAGATTATAAGGAGTTATTCAAGTTGGAATTCTCTCTCTCTCTCTCTCTCTCTCTCTCTCTCTCTCTCTCTCTCTCAAACACACACACACACACACACACACACACACACACACACACACACACACACACCACACACATACTTTCTGTAAGTTCTACGAAACTTGGGACAAGAACATGCTAGAAGCAAATGTATTTAGACAAAATGAAAGATGATTGATTGATTGATTGAACGACTGATTTTAACGGCATATCAATCCGTTTGGGGTTATTTTAAGCTAAGAATTAAGGTAGTTGCATACATTTGCGTTTATATTAACATTTTGTGTAGATCCTTAAGTTTTGGCACATGGTTATATAATATCAAGTATTCATATATCATAATAATAATTTTAAACAGATGTATTTGACCCATAAACGAGACCCCAAAAAGTACTACCAGTCAGGATCCGAGTGGGTCTGGGAGTAATGGCAGTAAAGGGTTTTTCACACTTCCCAGATCCCCAGAACAAGAGCCTTACAATCGAATGCAGTTTAGTGTCATGCCTAGGACATCCTCTTTTGTGAGGGAGAGGTTCTTACAGTCAACTAGCCATATCAACTGGGTGACGATATGTAAGTATAAGATTGAAATGACACTGGATTAGTATTTTCAAAATAATTTCCCGCGCCAATGGCCAGAAAGACCAGGGTTCTATTGCAGGTCGAGTCATACCAAAGACTCAAAAATGGTTCTTGGTGCCTCCTTACTTAAAACTCAGTATTATAAGGTCAAGGGTAAGTGGAATAATCTAGGGAAAGAAGTAGTGCTTCCCCTTTCACGTCGGTGTAGTAGCTATTGAAAAGGGAGCCTTTGGGTCGCCCTCAACTACGGTCGACCAACTTATATTATTTCTACATGTTCTTTATAAACACTATTCTAAAAAATATAGCCCTGTCTGTGGGGTATAGAATATACTGACTGTATCCCCTGGGTATGATACTAAACTTAATCAAATGGTGAGGCTTCAGTTCTGGATATTTGGAGAGTCTGGGGTACCTCTTCATTGCTATTACTCTCAAGTCCTCTCTCATCCGGACTGGTAGTACCTGTTGGGGTCCTATCTATGAGGCGAATAGATCTGTTTAAAATTAATTCGTATTCGATAGGACTGTGTGCCAAAAAAATCTTTAGAAATAACTGCACAAAAACTGTAAATATGAACGTAATGAACGCGATTCCTTAACCTCAAGGCATAAAAAGCACCCTTGAAGGATAGACAAGCCGTTAGATTTAATCAGTCCAAAGTATTATATTTCAGTTATAATAAATTCTTGCATAGTGGGAACAGTTTCACTATTCTTAAAATATTATATCAAAAGATGGTAAAAGTTCGTTTTTATAAAAATTCAAACATATTTAAAACGTTGTTGAAAATTTCATCCCTAAAATAAATAAAGCATCAATTTACAGTAATTTGAGTGGCATGAGAACTTTATAGAATCTCTTATATATATCAATATGATGCTTCTTGTATATGCAAAATATTTTTTCATTTACTCGGCAAGTTGAAAATTAAAATTCCGAATAGCGCCAGCTAACATTGCTAAGATTAATTTATTTTCTAGTTTATATATTGTCATAAAAAATAGTCACCTGTCACAACTTTTTAACCCTAACAAAATTCCAAGAAAATAAATAAATAAATAAATAAATAGCATTAAGGAATCAAACTGTTTAAATTTCATGAGGTTTGACTAAAGCCCGTGAAACTGTGTCTAAATATATTTAGTAAGGTTTAATATGATTGATTGTTTGTGCGTGCGTGTGGGTGTCTGTTTCTATCTTCCCGTGCGGACGGTAAAGGTTATTGACCTCACACTATGACATTGTCTTGAGCTGTAAAAGCGCCAATGTTCAGGTCAGTACTTTTGGCACTGCCAGAGGCGGCTCTTGGGACCTCGGAGGGACCAAATTTGTCGGTGCCAAGTCTTGAGTGTTAACAAGACAAATTCAATTGAAATGCCACCCAGTTGTCGTGTCCGAAACAATATCAATCATTTGTTTAAATTGGGGACACTGTTAGAGAGAGAGAGAGAGAGAGAGAGAGAGAGAGAGAGAGAGAGAGAGAGAGAAGCCTGGAGGTGGGAAAAAACTATTCGGTATTAATTCATTAGTCAATTAATTATTTGGTTAATTAATTAATAACCAATTAAATAAATTTTATTTTTGCAGTTATCTTCTTTTACTAGAGAAATAATTCCAAGTAAGTATTTCTCATTGAGTAATTGTGGTTTTTGGTGTTTGACGTGTGAATGGATCATGTGTATGTACTATTATAGTGTGAATGGGTCAGGGATTGCTGTTTACTAATTAGATTCTAGAAAAGCATCAGTTGTTTAGGATGACCCCCCCCACTTTCCAATCCCCTAGAAATTTTAGGACCTTGAACTGAGTTATAAATATGAGCATTTATTTATGATAAATGAAACTGAGTCGTTAGGTGTAAATTTATTGATTAAAAATTAATATAAACATTATAATGAATATTTATGTTATTGTTGAACATTCTTGAAAAATGAAAAAAAAAGTTTTTAGAATTGTTTGTGCCTCAAAGAAAATGATATGGGCACCTCACGACCTAGTCTGGCAGACGATTGTTTGTGAGTTCGATTCTTACTGGGTACCCAATACTTCCAGCTTTATGCAAAAACTAGGCAAAGTTTACTAAACAACTTAAAATCGTATTAAAAATAACTATGAACTAATTTTTATACACATTTTCTTTTTCAAGAGGCAAGACAATCCCCATCTCACAACCGGAAAGTGGTTAATTTTTTGGTAATGATTAAATGGTGAAATAATTAGTGTTAAGGTTAGGGTTATGATTGATTAACAAATTTATATCTAAAGAAAAAAAACTTTTCTGTTAAGATAGCCCAATAGGCTAGTGATGGTGACTGTATAATATACCGATGGTATCTCTGCAGAAGGCTAAGAACCCCCAACAACTATCTGATAGTGTGAATCCAGTCCTGGGCTTTGGGGAATGTTGAGTATCCCTTCATTGCCATTACACACACATCTACTCTGACCTGAAGTAGTAATACCTGTTAGGGTCTCATCTATGTGTCAAATACAACCATTTAATTATTTACTATACTTGAAACCATAAAACTGAGTAAGCAAATGATTAATGTGGAATTGGATTATTGGTTTGTTTTAATTTCTGAGATGAAGCTTGATAATTGTCATTAATCAGAATATTCGAACTATTAACCTCATCTTTATTGTCATACTCACAAAGTTTCGGCCGATATGTCCTTCGGCCTTCTTCAGGTGTTTCGTGTCAAATTCGGGAGTCCACACAGAACCTTGAACTGAACCCTTTTTTAATCCACGGAAGTAGACTGCTCGAATTTAGTTAAATATGACCGGGTTCGAGTGTTAGTAAAATTATAATAAGTATTCCTTATTCTTACCTGTATTTGGGATTGAACCTGCAACCTCTAGAGGATTTTACTCAGAAGCACTTTCCAATCAAACGCCTTATCCACTGTGCTATGTGTCCTTGCCGGACGCATGAGTTATTGGTATAATATAGGAATACTTGAAATCATTTAACTGTGTAAAAACGAATGAATTATGATAAATAAAATTACTAGTTAGATATCAACACATGAAACTGTTTAGCGTCCTGAGTATGGCATTAAACTGTATGTGATAATGAGACACCAGTGTTGGAGTTTGGGGAATGTTGAGTACTCCTTCCTTATAATCGCTCTGAAGTCCGCTCTGACTCAAAGTGATAGTATCTGTTGGGGTCCTATGTGTTGGTCAAATAGACCAATATTTTTTTGGTTCACTCTTTTATTAGGTATTACAGTTAATATTGAATAGAATTATTAGTGTTAAATAGCAATACTTTAAACCATTTAATTGTGCCCCACATTCCATAAATTACAAAACTGGAGCCACAGCATCAGATGGCTTAGAGTCATAATCAGGACACTTGTTGTGAGGGGGAATCTTACACCTCTGCAGAGGTGCAGTCAGCGTATTCTACAGACCCAGCCGACTGAGCTATTCTTATGTGGATTGTGAACGTAAGCACAATATATATATATATATATATATATATATATATATATATATATATATATATATATATATATATATATATATATATATATATACACACACATATATATATATATATATATATATATATATATATATATATATATATATATATATATATATATAGAAAGATTACAGTAGCCAGTTTCTCAGTGGGCTATTATGAATAAGAGCCCTTACGGTATCTGGTGTTCCTAAATGATAAACTCATATTCTACTAGTGTATTGAAACTCTATCTTTTGGGTACCCCATGTGGTGTAATGGTTAAAGAACCACGCTAGCCGAGTATTATTAGTAAGTTCGGTTCTAAGCGAGAGCTCCATATATCGTTTTTTGTGCTATGATAGGCTTTTTAAAATTACAGATGATAACTCTTCTAGTTAGTAAACAGTTTTCACTTCTTTTTCTTTTTTTTCTCCTTCAACAACTTTTTCTTTCGCTTCCTTTTTCGTTCACTTTTTCTTTTCTTCGTTTAATATTACTTATTTATGAACGTATTTGTTTTTTTTTGTTTTTTTGGAAAAATTCTTCATTCAATTTTCTTTATTACTTTCCTTTTCATTTCTCACATTTTCTTTCTTTCTTTCTTTCTTTCTTTCTTTTTTTCTTTCGTATATCTATTGCTCTCCATAAATATTTTCATATTCCTGTTGTTACTTTCTTTCTTTCGTGAGTTGGATGCTCACTGAGTACACCACTTATCTACAAAAAAGCATCTGTAATGATGAGCAAGGTAGTTCTTTAGATTTTACTTTCGTAATGATTTTTATTCTATTTAGCGTTATAAGCAATTATTTAAATATTACACGTAAGGATAACTTTAATTGATTTTATCAATATATGAATTTGTTTTGTTCTCATTTCATCTGTGACTGTTTAGTTAGCACGTAGAAAAAGAAAATATTTCCATGTGCCATGAAAAAATGAGTTGTTGATAGTTAGGGTTTTGGTTTAATGGCATATCAACCTTTACGGGATATCTAATGTTAAAGCCAGCCTTATAGAAAAATAGTAGTGATACTATTCAAACCATAGCTGTGGTATAAAAGAGGTTCGTACCTTTCTCAACAGTATTAGTCCGAAAGGCAATATAACAGCAAAACTGCAGTTTGGACTCGCTGAATTCGTGGCCACAATTAGAAGAATTCAGTGAACATTAATCGATGGAATAACGGAGAAAACTGTAATATTGATGTCAAAGATCAGGAAAATCTCGTTACTTTATTTGTACCATTTTTGTTCTTATATAGGATTTACGCTCCTATATTTTTTAACATGGCCGTTGAGGAACACGTGGAGGAAAATTTCTAGAAAAGGATCTATGACTCGTTCCTGAAACAAAAGTAGTAGGGCCTCAATAAATTAGATAGTTTTGGGAACCTGATTGAACAGAGCAATCACGTGCCGTGTGCTTTCAACTACGTCAGCACATTTTGATTTTGTCACGCACCAAAATAAATCTCGCGTTTGGAGCCGGTGACGTGACGTTGTTGCCTATATATAGCCTACGCTTTTAACAGCTGGCTCTCTTAAGTTCTGACTCCCAGCTGAACAGATTTCCTTAACATGCGCTCACACATCCTCAGTCATTTCACCACGTACAGATAGAGACAGCAGCCAACATAGGAGAACATACAGCCAGTAAAAATACATTCATTGCTATAACAAAACTGGTATATTTATCATACTCACAAATTCTGGATTTTGCATGGAATTCCAAATCAGCTCACGCATACAGATAGTTAACAGGGAGACAAATACTTTGCTACCGTGAGCCTTTTAGTTTTTCAGCACACGTACAACTCATAGATATTTTAGAACAAAATCACACTTACATTCATATAACATTTGTATCAGTCACACTCACCCCACCACACACGAATATCTAACAAACAATATTCGAACATTCTTCCTACTCTTTATCTAAAAAAAAATTGCTTAGTTGTTAGTACATAAAATTGTCTTATATGTTACCATGTCGCGAATTTTCTTTATTTCCGTCGTTCATTTCTTTGTGATGTAAATTGTGGAACGATTTTCGGAGTTTTGTTGGAAACAAAACCTCGAGAGAACTAAACGACCAATTCATCCCACACACTTATTTATTTCTTGTGATTTTTATTAAATAAATCCTGTACATCAAGCAGTTTTAAAACATAAGGGAAAAATATAACTACGAAGAACATGCTTGTAAACAATATTTTTTTAGCTGTTTTTTTTTTATAGATTTTATTAATGTTTCAGTCCTTGTTTTCATCATCATCAAATCATAATCCAAGCTGAACTTATACTTTCAGCCCTTGATTTATGAAATTTGAGGCCCTTCTAAAATAACTTTTAAATTAAAGTTAATGATAAAGAAAAAAGTATATATATATATATATATATTCTTGTTGGTCCATCGAGAGAAAAAAGGAAATACTTTAAAATGAATTGGTCTACAAGTGAATTTGTTTTTAGGTTATTTATATTTCTTCCCCACGTGTTTCTGACACCTTTACGAATGCAGTAAAGAAATATTTAAAATAATGCCAATGTACCAAACTGACGACTACACATTACTCCAAATAAAAGAAAAAAAATTTCATTGATAAAGTCAAACCTACATTAAACAGAACCTAACTACACACACACACACACACACACACACTCTCTCTCTCTCTCTCTCTCTCTATCTCTCTCTCTCTCTCTCTCTCATACACACACACGCAATCACTAAGGGAGAAAGCTTGGTAGTCACTTGGATTTTATAGCATATCAACTATCATAAATTATTTAATGGGAGAAGAGTAATAAGGAAAAAAACAAAAACAAACAACAACAACAAACATATATACACATGCGTGGAAACGAACACTCACGCATACACACAAACACACAGTTTGTCACGGACAAACCCGAAAATTAAAAAGAACTACAACCATATCAAAACAGATATCCCTATAAAAACCAAAGGGAACGCTCAAATCAGCCATTAACTTCCTGAAGACGACTTTAAATGTCAGAAACACGTGTTGACGAAAAATGAATAACCTCAAAACAAATTCACAAGCGGATCAAATACTTTTAAAGTATATATTTGAAGTGATTGATCAGCGTTAAAGAAAAAAGCTAATGATAAAATATTTTCAAGAATGAGACTACAAGAGTGAGTGGACCTTAGCTATAAGTTATTTAGCTTACAGGTACGTCCAGTATTAATCATTATCATGGGCAGAAAACGGTGTGAATAAACATTGAAATACAAGCGAAATCAACTAAAAAATTTGCTTGTTATCAGGTATTGATTACTTACAAGCACATTTTCCGGAGATATTTTCACCCTTTAGTTCTGTGAGGTATATTCAAAATTCATTTTTCGCTTGCTCTGAAAAAAAATTGAAAATCAAATAGGAACCAACCGACTCATTTTTCGTGTTTGCCAATGTCGATTGATTCTCAGTGCACCAAAAATGACAAAATGATCTCTGATCCTTTTACGAAAATTGTCCGATTGCAATAAAACAAACAATAGAAAATATTTTCGTCGGTGAAGTCGAGTCAAATAAAATAAATAATCAATTCTTGTAATACAGTTGCTTATAATTAATTTTTCTGCTTTATCATCGTAAAAAATATATAGATAAAATAGAAAAATAAAAAAATAACGAATGTTATTCAACTGTTAAACCAGTGATTCTCAACGTGAATTCTTAGGCCCATAAGTGGATCTGATAAATTTCTAAAATGGGCCTAGAGTTGGACCAAGGAAAAGAGAAGAGAGTATTGATGGGGAGAATTGGAAAGAAAGATTGATTGGATGGCTAAAAGTAAAAATTTCCCCAACCCTTGTTCTTTTAAAAGGTTGTTTTATTCTTACTTGGTTTTTCAACCATCTGGTTGGTTGAAGCCAGATTTTCTGCAGGAAATGATGTACTTACAAAGAAATGTAATTTATTCCTGATTGCAAAGAAAGGAGACCTACGCCAGAAGGTGAAACAAGGTTTGGAAATTCAATTAACTGAGAGATAGAAAACAGGAGCAGTGTAGTCGTAATTTACTAAGCTTTTTTTCCTTAGATGTGGCACAAGGCCGAATGAATGGGACACCCAATGAGACTCAAACTTGCTAGTTTAGCTTGCTAAGCAATGCACCACCCGAGGCATTAGGAGTTAAAGGGTTTTAAGCATTCACAACATTAATAATTCTATTTAGGAAATTTTGCTTAGTTGACGCATGAATAGAGTACCCAATTAGTCAGGATTTATATTCTTATGTAATTTACAAAGCTTTTTGCTTCGATGTGGCACAAGGCCGAATGAATGGGGCGCCCAATGAGACTCGAACCGTTACACCACCAGAGGTGCCCAAGGATTTATATTCTTATAATAACTAGACCACGATTGCGTGTGTAACGTCACAAGAATATGCTAATTTTCTCTTGTTCACAGCCAATGGAAAAATTTCGTACTGGATAAAAGAAGGCAGTCCCCCCACCCCAACCAGGAGAAGAGAAACGTATATTAGCTGATCAGTGAATGTAAGTTGCTGTAATATCCGTTTTACTTCACTAATGTCTGCGTTTATTTAAAAACCTGGACCTCTTTTTGTCGAATTATTAAACCTCTGTTCTACAAATTATTTTAACTTATCATAATGGATAAATTCGACTTTAAAACTGATACCATCTTCAGCAGTGCCGACCTGAACCATTTTAATATTGAATGGGTTGAAAAGGTTGAGCTGATATGTCGTCTATCCGACTTGTTGAAGATCGAGTGAGTAGTTCCCATGACAGGTGGAGCGTTCGCCGTATACCAACAGCTGTGTGAAGAGAAGAAGTGCGATTTCGTTAGATAAGAAACGCACTGTTTACGGCTTTTGCCACTGACTCCATTGCGGCGTACACACAATTTGTAGTGCACCACTCGCACCTGGAGTTTGTTGATGTCTTCTTGGCAGAACTACAGAAGTTTTCGGTACCATTTCATAATATGACCGAGCAAGGTCTAAAAGCCGCTTTTATCGGTGGGCTACCCGTCCATGTCCGGCAGCTCTTGCATACCTCATCTGGAATGAAAGAAATGAATATTTTACCAGACATTATACTGAATAAAAACCCGGTGGAGCCCGCATTAATTATAGCAGCTGTTCGACTAACACGTGGGCAAGGGAGCAAACTGAAGCACACCGGAATGAGGTGCTACTAATGGAACCAAAACAACCACCTATCAAAGGATTGTCTCGTTCAGCTTGAGACTCTGGACTTCATAGGAACGGCGTGTGTTGCTCACAATGCCAGTAGCTGGGCCATGTAACCTGTTATTGTTCGAGAAGAGGACCTGGGGGCGACAACTCAGCGTTGTCTTCCTTCCCAGATAAGATTTAAACTCGGTGCTGCCAATTATAGAAACTGATGTGTGTGAAAAAAGGTGCGTCTAGCTAGTAGACTACGGGTTCTCACGCACCATATTGAGTCGGAAGTTATGTAGAATGAGGAAGAAACGAATTGGCTCCATTAGCTTTTGTGGGGGGATAGAAGGGCTAAAGTGATAGAGGTTTTGATAATGCTGGAGGATCCTCTTGGGTTTGACTTCCGAACCGAGAAAGGTGCTATTAAAACTCTTGACGGAATTTCAATTTCTAAGTCAGTGGAGATACGATACTCCTATGAACTAGTTTCTGTATGCTCGGTGCTTTGTTAGAAAAATCGGACTTCCGCGCTGATTTCAATCCGCAACAAAACGTGTGGACTGCGTCGCGGAAATGAGCAAAGGATGGGGAACCCAACTGTCTAAAGAACCGCAGAGTAATGATGACGAAGATCCGGAAAAATATGAGGAAGATTTGCACTAGATTACAAATTTGTTGCTAGGCCTTACAACAAGAACGAACTTGGACCCCTAAGAGGACTAGTTCCATTCATAGCAGTAGTACAACAGAACAAGTCCAATGTCCACCCAGTAATGGACTACCGTGAACTGAATCAGTATATATCACAGTTAAACCTCTGATCGGCCGGCCGTTAGGAGCAGATTTATTAGTCACTCTGGCCGTACCAAACGGTCGTCTTTCATGGCAAGAGCTACTATGATATATATATATATATATTAGGGACTTCGGTTGCTTCCTAGCTATATTTGAGGTCAACCAGATGACAGGAAAAGAGAGGAACATATATGAGAAAGAGATTCGAGGCGGTAAGAGAGAGAGAGAGAGAGAGAGAGAGAGAGAGAGAGAGAGAGAGAGAGAGAGACTATTTATTACAAGGAAGAAGCGAATCGGAAAGTGCAAGACAGGTTCTCGAAATCCAGTTCATGATAGTAGCAGACAACCAAGTTAAAAATAGAAATGTATCAGTAGCAAATCGGTCGAAAGAATCTCTAGCGGAAGAGCCGTTGGAATGGGACACGGGATAGAAAAGAGGAAGGGAAAGGAGTTGGAGCCGAACCGCAGAGATGTGAAGATGGGCCGAAAATTACGGCACCAATTTTGAGTGAGCTCCGCAAAGGTGTCCCACACAAACCGCGAAGATGTGAAGACGGGACCCCGAGCAGTCATGTACGAGAACTACTACAGAAAACGGGTAAGATAATATCAAGGTCTCTCGTCCTGCGACGGTTTATCTCTCTGTCTATCTAAAGCAGTTGACTCTATTATCTTTCTCTTCAGCGACTACTAAGAAGGGTAGTATAAAACGAATCAGTTGACATGTTTTGTGTGTCCGTTACTTTTTCTTACGGTGAGGTTACAACGGGGGTTCAACTGGATTTTAAGGCGTAGTGCTACACTCATAGACTATTTAGAACTGAGGGGTTTATGTGATGCCGTAGCGTAACAAACAGCTATTGGTTGCCATGGTGATACAAATGTCTATTTGGTGTCGTAACATTACACTACTTACCAGACTGGATTTTGGACCAAATGTCGCCCCACAGGTAATGAAGTCCATCATTAAAACAGTGCTATCCTATGAAGGAGCCATTATGAAAGCGACCTTAATGACGTGTTCGTCAACGAAGATGAAGTGTAAGCTGTAAGCTTTGTAGAACACTTGTCATGTTTTGGGCGTGGCGAAAATATTTCAATTAGATGTCTGAGAGGAGAATGACATCCTCCTCAGAAAGCGTGGTAAAGCGCTTCCAGATATCCCCGAAGCGGTGACCAGAAGAAATGTATTCCCAATCAGAGGCAAACTCCTTGAACGTCTTCCAGAATACGGCTGGTTACCAGTAGCAACTAGATCTATCAAGCGCAGAGCGAGTGATGTGACCAAGGACTAACACAACCCGACAGACAATGCCTCCCCATACTCAAGAATAAGCTGATAGAAACTATGGCAAGAGGGAAATAGTCTGATCCCCGCAGAGGAAAGTGGTGCGTGATCAGCAAGGAGTTTTCTGTGTGGGTTGACATGAGCTCCTTGGAAGCAGGGGTCTTACAGAAGTCGAGTGGGATTGTTGTTGAATATATTAGTTGGCTATGTCTGGACTCAGATATGCAATACATAAAACTTGTAGAACTAGACGCCACAATGAGAGGGGTAAACATTGTTTTGCAGTAGGAAGCGATGGTCCTCCAGTTGGAAAACGATTCCTTGTGCGTTCACCGTTGGCGCTTAAATATCCAAACCAGCAAAACGAAAGTCAAATCAAAGGCCCCGGGTAAGATGTTACAAAGTAGGCTGCGCATGAATCGGGGCTGGTGAAGGAATACTGTTTGTGTGTCGATGTTTCCCTCGTCAGGTCAAACTAGAATAAATCGGACGGGCTTTGCAAGGTTCTGCAAGTGTAGTTCGAGTCACTCAAGGTCAAGACTGAACGTATTTTACCAGTTTGTTCTATACCTAGCGTTCCAGTAAAATACTCAAAATACAATCACACAACGGTAATCTTGGTCTGTGATTGATTACGTAGTTTGTCAGTGGAATCGACTCCACCACACCCAAAGAATCTAATAGGCCATTAAAAACTACTTGCAGTGTCAAGTTGTTGATCCAGCACATTCAAAGGAAGGAAGGGACACTTGAAGTAGTCAGCGTGCGGCACAAATTGGCGGTGGCTATAACTCACTATGATTGCGTCCATTACTTGACCCTGATTAACTTTGGTCCCACGCGATTTGCCATCTGGCATCCATTTGCTCAACTGGACTCAGCGAGCGTAATTCGGCAGCTCGAGGCGGTGTTCTTCGAGAGGGGACTCCCAGACGAAATACTAATTGATCATGGGATAACATTTACAAGCGAGAGCGAAGTGCGTTTATCTGTTTCAGATGCGCGTATCGGCCTTCCGAAAATGTCATCGTCAAGTGGTCACACAGATTTGTGAAAAGATTGCGCATTATACTAGAATAAATTTTACGTCCAGGGACAGCGAGCTCTGCACAACTACACTCACTAATGCACACCATTCGTACCAGAATCAAATTAAGAGCATTGACTAAACGCTTCCACCTTAACCAGAGCAAAAGCACTTGGTACATAAGAAAGAGGACCTAGTACTCGTGAAAACGGTACCAATAATGTATACCTTCAAGCCCAGAGAAGGAAAGGTCCGAACAATTCTGGTTGATGGTGTGCCGTACCGCGTCAGAGACCTACGTCCGCTGGTTAATACAGAGGCGCCGAGGAATGAACGTAAATTTGCACCACTAGACGAAGAAGTCGTTAAGTGACTGTGCCGGCAATACGAGCTGAAGTGATGACGATGACTGCGTTAGCGATTACAGTGATAGCACGGGTGTCAACTATTATAACCCAGCCGCATCAGACATGCATCAGGCAGCTGAAGATTCTCCAGTGCTCTAAGAAGCCTCCCCCTGTTCGTATCATGGTCATCAGACCAGCCTGAGAGAAAAAGTAGAAAATAACAGGAAAAAGACCACGATTGGTATATGAGTAATAATGCGAAAATATCCAAATTTTTTCCAGTCTGCAACCAATCGAAAAATTCCATGTGAGATAAAAGAAGGCTGTTATTTTTTCAAAAGAAAAAAGAGAGAAATATGTTGGTTGATCACTGCGTGAAAGTTGTAATAATATCTAGTTAGTTTTACTTCTCTACCGTCTGGGCTTGTTTAAAAACCTGAATTAAACGATGTATTAAGTCCACCCCAAAACCAGTTCGTCCAAATTGTTAAACCTCTGTTCCACATTTTCTGCAACATTTTTTCTTTTGTAAATAAAATGTATTTCCTGTTACATAGAATTTCTATTTGTATAAACCGGACATTTTTTGACTCCCAAAATGAGCCACAAACAAGAAAAGTTTGAAAAAGTTTTAAACGACTATTTTTAAATCAACTTCTTCGTCCATGAAGATTTTATAACCTTTCAACTGAGCCCATTTACCTGGGACTATGATGTGAACTAATTTTTGTGTGCTAATTCTTACAAGATAAACCATTTTTACTAACGATTGCCAAAAGTAATGAATGGTTCTCCTTACGTGCAATACTCTGGTGACCTATCTGTTTCAACCACTGTATTATTCAGCTTTATTTTTTTTCACTTAGATAATTGCGCGGGGGGGGGTAACGGTTTCTATCATAAGAAATGGAATCGTCGACTCGAGTTGAAATCCTTGGTAAGCCTGGCTGTGTTTCTCTTTGCGCTAAAACAGTTGGGAAAGGCATGAATCCATATATCCCTCCTCCAGTTATGGTTAAATAGTAGAGTAGACTGGGTTCTTTAATCATGGTTAGGCAACCATTCTAGTCGAAGGAAAAAAAAACTGAATACAAAACCATCTTTACTTCGCTTAAAAATTTACTCTGTGTCACATCCTGCATCAGATAATGTCACTTTGACGACTCAAACTTAATCTCTCTTTCTTAATTAGTTTTTCATATCCTATTTATATCTATGCTCAGATTTCTAACTGATTATGTAACGTAGTCTGATAATTCATTAACTTTTAAAAGAAAAAGAAAATGTGATTTCGTCATTATCCAAGAGAAGAAAAACTAAGTGCATAATGTGAGAGGAGCTTTCCACCTTCTTTGTTTGTTTGTTTCTTTCATAGTAGTTCAATTGCACTATGACCCAAAGTCTGAGTACGCGGGTAGAAACATAATAATCAGACGAGAACGCCAAATTCAATTCCCCCTATAAACTGTCACCAGATAATCATGCAACCAGATGTTAAAAGGCGCTAACGATGATTTTTAACTTTAATTGACAGCGGTCTCTCTTGTGAAGACGTAAATAAAATTCTGGAAAACATTTCGCAGGTTTTGCGAAATAAAAGCTATTGTAAGATAAAAATTTACTATTCTTCTCTATGTATTAAGTCCACCCCAAAACTATGTGGATTATTTATTCGGACGAAGTTTATTAAAACCTCGCAGAAAGAAGAAATATCCTCGTCATATCTATGATCAAAGCTACATGAAGATATAAGAGTTTGTAAAAACAGGAAATAGGAAAAAGATAACCGAAGCTACATTATTCAGCTAGTTCAGGGGGAATTAAATCGTGTAGATTTTTGATGTTCTACACAGAAATAATATAAAAGGACGAGGAAAAAGAAAAGATAAAAAACTTTCTATTCTGTTTATATATATATATATATAGGCCGAAAGTCGTCGAGGGTGACTCGAAAGCTCCCTTTTCAATAGCTACTACAGCGTGGTGTAGGGGAAGGCGCTACTCCTCTCCTTGGATTGCTCCACTTACTCTTGATCCATACCTTATAATGCTGAGTGTTAAGCAAGGAGGTATCAAGTGACATTTTTTTTAGTCTTTGGTATAACTCGACCTGGGATTGAACCCTGGTCTTCCGGGACATTGACGAACACTCTAACCATTATGCCTATGGGCCAGTTTATAAAGAGAAAGAAAAAATTAACATATGGTTGAATTGTTTTGGTGAGGAATTCATTTGCAGTATCAGCCACCTACAAATTGCTTGCAAATATTTATAGACTTGCTCATCATCAGCAGCAGTAGATTGGCCAATCAGAGATGTCTAAAGCATATATGAGCAATGACAAATACTTGTACGTATTCTCGCCTTGTTATTTAGAAGGCGTACTTTTTGCATCACACAACTGAAAACAAGATGGCTACCTGAATTCCTTAAATATGTATATCTTAAATTCCGAAGACTTTATGCAGAAAGCATTTGAAAGTCAACTGACGTATAAGTACAAATTTTTCGATGTTATCATATAATCAATATATCTCAACCCTTGAATCATTTTTTTAGAATTGTTCTTGCATTAAAACTGTTAGTTTAATTTTACATCTTTGCGTCTGTTTTTTTGTTATCATTGGTCAGAGCGATTCGAACCAGCGAGAAAATTCTTTTTATTTTTTTCTAACAAACCTTAGGTTCATTGGTTTGTATTGTTACACGTAACACTGAGCATTGTACGTTCACTGATATTTATTGTCTTATTGAAAAAGAAGTCCAATACCAATTATTTGAACGTTGCTTATGTTACCACTTTTTTCTTTAAATAGGATCAGTTATACTCGATTTCATAGTTTCTCTATATGCAATTGCCTTACTCCTTCTCAATGTGCGGTATTTGACAAAAAGTCATTTTAAAGCGGAGTACATCTGGCGTGTGTACATAGTTTTCTTTCTTGACTGGTTACTTAAACAAGGCCAAAGTGCCCTGTCTACACTAGTTTTTACCCATAGCTGGACGAGAATAGATGGATCTATGATTCCCCCCAAGGGTATTAACGTGAAGTAAAACGCAATCAAACTCATCCAGGACTTGTGTCACCGATACCATTTCCAACGATGAGAACCGTTATGCTAAGTGCGCCTCAGTCTCTATAGAAATTACAATTTTTCAGCTTTCTCCCAAGACTTAATCGCGGCAAATCAGGTTTTTGTATTTACTCCTAAAAAAGCTAATCCTGGTTTCTTCTTTCTAATAAGATATTCATAAAGAATAGTACAAACTCAAAATACTTTTCGCGTAGCAAAATACTTATCGTCTAAGAAAATGGACTCATTGACTCGAGTTCAAATCCTATACGAAGCCCTTTTCATTTAACTTCCTCCTTGAAAAAGGCATGGAGCCATCTCACCCCTCACCCAGCCAGAGGTAAATACTAGGAAATGTACTGCGAAACAGCCACATTTATTTTAGAGTCCTCCATATCCTCAAATTTCACTCTTGAGATGAATTTTCGGTTTCAGAAACAAGAAAAAGTTAAGAATGACTAGATTTGGTGAATATACAGAGTTGCACTTGCACAATTATGTATTTTACCAAAAACGGTTGGTCTATAAGTGTTGAGGATTAGCACTTACTCTAGATGAAGTCTAGACTGCAGTCCAGTTGTCTAGACATCAACCCTTTATTATCTAAGTTTCTCAACTATGCTCTGGTCTTTATTTAAAGCAATAATTTTAAGATTAAGAAAATTTAAAGATTCAATACTTTTAAATAACATTTTTATATATTTGAAAGGAAGTTCCCGAGACGTACTAGTTGACGGAATAGATTGCGACATCCTAGTAAGCGAGTTCGAACTCCAGTCGTGTTATTACGTTCACATTCGGACTAATACTCTTGGGAAAGGTATGAACCCAACTATAGGTTGAATAGTAACATTGCTGTTCTTTTACAGGGTTGGTTTTGGCAAATGATAACCCACAATGGTTTATATGCAATTAAAACAAAGAAACCAAATCAATCTTATATTTCAAATGAACTGAGTATCAGCAAGATATTTCAAATCCTGGACGAGGCTGTTTGTGTTTCACTTCAGACGCTTGCTCTTTTTAGCCTTGGTAGAGAAATATGGAGAAACCATCAGTACTCCGCTTAAAAACAAAATAAAGTTGGGTCGCATTCTGCTGGTGGCGGGAAACAATTGGGTAAATGCATACTTAGAAATACTTTTCTGGTTTGATGCAAACTGCAGATCATACGGATTTGATCCGATATTTTTGAAACAAGGAAAACTAATCCCAGTCTCCATTTTTCTCTTTCGTCCTTCTGACTCGTACGTCTATTGGTGGCTACCGATATTATATTTGAAAAGTAATTATTTCTTTGGAAAATTCAAGATCTACATCTTCAAGTACGTGTATGGATTTTATACGGAGCGTAAAACAGCTTGAATTTTATATCAAAACCTAGAAAGACAAATACGCTGGTACAAATATATCATCCGCCGTGCTGATAGTACAGATTTTCTTGACTGATCTATCTATCTATCTATCTATCTATCTATCTATCTGTTCCTATTGACCATCAGTCTTGGTAGTTCCACTAGACTGCATCTAGAGTCACCACAGAACTGATGCATGTAGCCGTATCAGAACTATTATATGGCTGCACCACTTGGACTTTAACGGAGTACTCCGATAAAAAGCTAGATGGGAACTACTCAAAGATGCTGCATGTTATTGTGAACAAATCCTGGAAGCAGTATTCCCCCAAAACAGCAGCTGTACAGTCACCTACCTCACATCTTACGAACTACCCAAGTAAGACGGATAAGACAGGCTTAATCACTGCTGGATTTATAAGCGACGTTTTCCGGTGGATTCCTACACATAGACACACCAGTGTTGACCGGCAAATATATCATTGCATAATTGTGACAAAATCTCGTTTCAAAATTTTAGACAGAAAACACTTCAACTTTTTTCATTATAATACCGCAATTTCATTGTTGCATTTATTTGCAGCTTAATTATATACCCTTGTGAGGCGCTCTTACCTTTATGGTTATTGTCGTATGAAATGAAATTGGCGACCTGAGATCAAAACCTGAACGAGACTGATGTGTTTCGTTGGGAGAGCCATGGTTGAATAGTAGGACAGACAGTTAAGCCTTAGTTAGGCAACCAGTCTAGGAGAGGGAAAACTCTGAACTCAAACCAACTGTACTCCGTTTCATACTGACCTTGTGTCACATCTTACCAATGGCGGACGGATTAGGTAAATACATACAAATAATTTATTGCGCGTAGAAAACTTCAAAATGGCATTTAGTAGCGGATTCATTCTTAAAAAGATCATTTAAAGATCTTTTATAAAAATGAATCCACTACAAAATGCTATTTTGTAAATACACATCCTTATATATTCTGTGTCGTGGGTATGACAGTAAACTGTATTCAGTGGTGAGGCCCCAGTTCCATTGCTCTTGGGAAAGTGGGGTCGCCACTTTATTGGTATTTCTCGAACGTTCATTCTGACGCAGAGTGGCAATACCTGTTAGTGTTCCATCTCTTGTTCAAATAGACCTGATTGAAATAATGTTCAAAATCAGTTTGAACAATTCTAATGCACTGATTCTAAAGACATTGATATTGCAACTGAGTATGGAGAGTTTACCTGTATAAAATGATTGTGGAGATGCATCTTTGTATTGTATATAATTTGAGACGCTGTTAAACAGACTTTGGCATAGAATAATCCAATAAGGGTTGCACACTATAACAATTTACCCAAATACAGTAAATATATAGAGGATTGTTCTATTACAAAGTAACTAAATTAGCCAGGCAAACCGCTGACGATGCTCCAGTCTTGTCTTTTATATATTCTAGATTCCACCATTGTATCTGGTGTCTTCTCAAACAATTTGTATTACTGTATATTTGAGAAATATTCTGCTGCTCTAAAATTAGAAAAAAAACAACAAAAAAAACTCAAGCAGTGAAGATGTATATCTTGGATGCATCAGGTGAGTACCACAATAACACCAAGTACGATAAGCTTACTTAGTAATACTAGGATATATATTTACCAACCTCTCCACACGAGGAGGATGCGACACACGGGAAGGGCGCAACAAACGGTCAATTTTTAAGTGGATTTTAACAGGCTTGGATTCAAAGTTTTCCTTCTCTTATACTGGTTTCCCAACCAAGGCTGAAGAAGCCAGTCTGCCCAACTATTTACCCATAGGCGGAGGGGGAATAAGAGGATTCCCAGGGGTATTAGTGTTCTGTGTAATGCAATCAAACTCATCTAGGATTTGAACTCGTGTCGCCGTTTCCATTTCCTTCGACGATAACCATTATACCACAGCAAATCAAAAGTTTTGCAATATTTTAGTAAGTGCTAGTTTGTGGCGCTCATATTGCATGATCGAAGCCGTTCAAGGCATGGAAAGTATCCGCTGTTGTCAGTAGTAGTGTGATAGTGCGCTGGCATGTTGTGCATTGGTTTATTCCGCGTGAGATTTGAGAGCTGCAATGTAATCTGATTCTGGAAGTTATACTTTAATAGTTAGAACTGCGTTATGAAACTATCGAAGCAAACAGAAATATTTGTTGGGCAAAAGGAGAAGGTACGATTGACCACTGTATATTAACCAGAGGGTTAAAGAAATTTTGCTCGGGTTGCAAGATCTGCGATGCTTCGGCAAAGTTTGGTAAGCCAAGAAGCATGAATTCCGGGACTGTGCTCCAAGTCATAGTGGCAAATCTGGCGAGAAGCACTCGGAGAGTATCAGGTGAGCTCAACATCGCAAGGTCTAGTATTGCATCCGGTGTTTTCTACTAAAATATTGCAAAAATTTTTGACTCAGCCTCGTATAATCATGGATCATAATGAGAATTTTTTGTTCCTTGTTATTGAATATTATTAAGAAGTTCAAGATTAAGGACACTTATTCATATTTCATTGAGGGACTCTCCGTGGCGCAGTCGCTAACGTGTTGGACCGCGACATCGGAGTAAACGAGTTCGAACTCTAGACGTGCTTTATGTTCCCTTTCAGACTCATAACTTTGGGAAAGGTATGGACTCATTATTCTCCCAGCTAGGGTTAAATGGTACCCCTGCAGTTCTTCTACAAGGATGGCTTAGGAATTAAATAACCCACAAAAGTGCCAAGAAACTGAAATCATTACTGCTTTGTTAATAAATATCTATTTATGAGATTTAAATTGCTTCAGTTTTTTCTTTGTGTATTTTTATAGCGATATGAACATCAATGTCGGCCATGTTGGTCAAATCAGTTATATATGATCAGGTAGTCAATTGGTACATCTCAAGTAGCGATGATCTACAAAGATTCTAGGTAAATTCATCGTGTGGTATAGTCATCGTCGATAACATGATCGTATGGTACGCTCATGACATGGTAAATTTATCACCAGTAAATTCATCGCATGGTAACGTTATAGCAAGTAAATTCATTGTATCAGATTAATTGCTCTTATAATATAGAGTTTCCCTCTCCTTTTGCTCTTTTTATCAAATTCCTAAAAGCAAAATTAAATTCTGAATTTAGTTAAGAATAATTCACCTGTGATAAATTTACAATACGCTGAATTTATTATGATGAATTTTCTGGACACAAGTCTGCAAATAAAGCTGAAGGAACCAAACATTTTTGTCGTAATAGCATGCTTTGACAGACCTATGATGCTTAATGAATGACACATATTATATTTCCAAAAACCAGATGATGTTCAGCTATCAAAAGTTTATATTTTATGACTGATTTTGTCTTGTTACGCAGTCCAACCGAAGGGACACTGACTTTGTCTCGTGTAGGGGGTAAAAAAACCCACTAAAAGGAATGACACAAAACTGCATTTGATGATGAGGCTCCAGTTCTCGAGATCTGTGGAGTGTGAAGTAATCTTTCATTGCCCTTACGCCCAGGACTATTCTGCTCTGGATTGGTTGTACCCTACAGGATCCGATCTATGGATCAAATAGAACTGTTTAAAAATCATTCTTATTCGAGATGACCTTAAGCAAAAAAAAAAAAAAATTTACAAATACCAAAAAAGTAAATATGAACGCGATTCCCTAACCTCTAGGCATAAAAAGCCTTAGGCATACCATTAAAATCAATCATAAATGAAATAGGATTAATTCAAACTTTTCAAGACGCCCGGACGATGACGGATATACTGGTCATAACAAGTATAAGTTCACAAAGAAATTTAGATTCTGGAGACGGACTCAAAGCCCAAATGATGCAGGTTTTCCAACTGGCATAAACCGATCCGTTTACAATTACGACTGATCACATGGTATATAATACTTTTACCCAATATCAATTGCAGTCAGCCCCTTTTTTGTACATGTAGAATCCGTTAATTCAAAGATCATAATTAGTCCCAAAATTTCATTGAGTTTAATTCCGTCATTTCTTAAATCATTTACAACCGAGCAGACACGTCGATTTTGATAACATAAAACCGACGTGACTGAAATGCTTCTGTGTTAATTACATTGTTTTTTAGGGGTTAGTAGGACCTCAAGATTTACCATAAACACTTAGAATGCCCATAGCGGCGCTGTGTTCCCGTGCTTTCAACCTCAGTGAAGCAATGCTGGAACTTCGTCGTTCTGTATCATGACAAGGGTCTAGAGCAGTTGCAGGGACACTGCCTGGTTGAACAGCAGGGCTTAGTACCATAGATGTTGTCCCTTGTGCAGTTGATAATGGAATGGCCGCTGTTGGTGTTTGATGAGATGCAGGTTGCAAGTGATTGGGGTTAGCGAGTCCCATGAAACTTGGAAGATTAGTGTGCGGAGCCATACAAGAGCCTGACATTGCTGCATACTGCCTTGGTCCGACCGGATTGCTTGACCAGGGACTTGTAGGGAGCTGAAAAAAAAGAAAAAGAAAAAGTTTAATAAGATAATGAATGACGGAAATAAAAGGTGATAGCAAAAACGGTATATTTAATGGAAAAATAGAACTTCTAAGAGTTATCTTTCTTGTTGAAGGTTGTCCAGTCCCCGAGGAACTCTGTGAAGGAAACCACAATAAAATGGCCAACTTCACTTTAAGTTCAATCAGATTCTGTTAAGTTTTAAAGTTGAATAAAGCTTAAGTTCCATTCGCTGTCGTGTTTTCATTTCAGGAATGGTTGCTTAATCAAGGTTAAAGGGCACAGTCTGTCCCACTATTTATCTATAGTCAGGGGAGGATATATATATATTGAAACTTTTCCCAAGGGATAACAACCTCGTCCAGGATTTGAACTTTGGTCACCAATTCTATTTTCTATTGGATGTCATTTCAATATTTTTCTCTCTTCTGTTTTATCATATCCATATTTACCAACCCCTCCAATCGGGCAGGATATGACACAAGGTCAATTTTTAAGCGGAGTTTAACAGGTTTGAATTCAGAGTTTTCCTTCTCCTAGACTAGTTGCCTCACCAAGGCTAAATAACCCAGCCTGTCCCACTATTCACCCATAGCTGGAGGGAGAATAATTGGATTCATACCTTTCCCAAGGGTATTAGTGCTATGTGAAATGCAATCAGTCTCGTCCAGGATTTGAACTCGTGTCGCCGTGTCCATTTCCTCCGACGATAACCATTACACCACGGGCACCTCTTCTGTTTTATAGAAACTATATTGAATGGAAATATGTGGTCTATAATTCTAAGAAACCAAATATTGTCGATAACTTAGAAAGTGATGAGTCCACGTGGCATAGTGGCTAACGTACTATACTGTGACATCATAGTAAGCGTGTTCAAACTCCAGTCGCGCTATTACGTTTACTTGCGGACTAATACCATTGGAAAAGATATAAAACCCCTTATCTCCCAACAGCTATGGGTTAAAAAGTACCACTATTGTTCTATAAGAGTGGCTTTGGCATTAGATAACCCACAAAGGTTGATTTGTCATTAAACAAAGAAACCAAACCAAAACATAAATTCGGGAATATCGTAAATATATCCTCCACAATTTTAAGAAGATTGTGAATATGTATTTAACTTTGAGAAGACTTGGTATAAGCATGAATTCATCTCGTCTCCTTCTAGCTATAAGTAAATAGACAGACTGGATACTCTAGCCTTGGTTAGGCAACCCATCAAGAGAAGGAATTCTGAATTCAAACTTGCTTAACTTCATTAAGAATTGATCTTGTGTCACATCCTGCTCCTGCGTTGGGGTTAGGTGAATACAATCTTACATGAATTCTACTGTGATGAGGTAATGTATTCGTGTAAAAAAGTACGAAGACACACGCGCAGGATATTTTTTATTTTATTTCGGCAGGTTAGAATAGAAAAATCCATTCTATTTTTATTAGATTATTATTAAAAATTTTATTACGATATTAAAATTATTAATATTTTTTTGAAAACGTAAATACCTTTATTTAAAACATAAGTATATTATTAAAAACATATGTCCTTTCATTCAAAACCCAAATATTTTTACTCAAATTTAAAAGTATATTTATTCAAGAGATATAAACTTAAAAAAAATAAAAGTCTACTTGATTTCAAAGTAAAAATAATAGTTAGATTCGTGTATTAATTTGTTTTTCTTTTCACCTTAGCAGACGTTATTCCACCACAGGGGAAAAAATAGGGAAATATTGCTGATAGTAGAATGAAAAGCAAAAAAAAAAAAAAAAAAAAAAAAATTCAACAAATTTTTGAAATTTTTGAATTCAAGAAAAATATGATCAGTCTAGTTCAGGGATACCTACACTTTTCAGCTTGCAATCTAAAAAGACTTGGCCAAAATGATCTACCTGTATTAGAGAATGCTAAATATATTCATCAATATATGTACATATAATACTTTATATATGAATAATATACTTTTAAGAGAAGTAGGTGAAAATAATCTACTTGTATTAGAAAATGCTAAATATATTTATTTGTAAATGTACAGAGTATACTTATGTACAATATTCTTTTTAAATGATCAGGTCAAAATGATCTATCAGTTTAAAAAATGCTAAATTATTCTGAATATACTTTTAAAATAACCAGGTGAAATTAATCTACCGGTATTAAAAAATGGTGAATTTTATTTATGTATTTACTGAGTATACTTTATATATACAATATAATTTCGCATACCTTGTATCACTGCATGAGCCCTTATAGCATATAATAATTAAATACATTCATGGCCAATACCTTACTCTGATCCTTTGTATTGAATGGAGTTAGCTAGAGTTGCATAATCCGGACAGTAAATTCTGGTAATCAGCCTCATCCAGGCTTCGAAGGGATCATCAGTCTCGGCAGAATGGTAGTTGAACAAAATCTTCTCATGGGAAAAGCCTGACTCACATAAATAAGTTGAGCCAAATAATGCATTCAAGGAGGTTGCTCATTTTCTCATATATGTTTCCTCCGTGAAAAAAAATTGAATGGCATGCGATCTACCCACACTACCTTTGCGATCTACCGGTCAATCGCAGTTGATTTGAGAACCACTCTTGATCTCACCAAAATAATTGCTTGAGAATTTCAATGAAAATATGAGTTGAAGTTTCCTCAAAACAGAACAGGTTTGGTTTGGTTTGGTTTCTTTGTTTAATGGAATATCAATCTTCGTGGGTTATTAATGCCAAAGCCATCCAGGATGAAGGAAGAACAGTAGTGATACTGTTTAACTAATACCTATGAGAATGAGGGGTTTTATACATTTCCAATGGAAATTAGACCAAAACTGAACGTAATAGCACGATCATTGCTCTCCATCAGTCCTTATCGATCATCGCTCCCGGTAGATCGTCCAGACCATATCCAATGTCCTCACAGACATGATGTATGTAAGTCTTTGCTCGTTAGCTAACACTGGTGCCTCCATGTATGGGAGTTCATAAAAAAAAAACGTCACTTTTGAGTACATTCTTACTTCTCCAGCAGTATCCTGCATATCATTCTTTTCAATACTACTTAGATGGTTTGTGAGATGGGGGGTAGGTGGCCTTACTGCTACTGTTTGTGGGGTATTTCTTCCAGGATTTATTTAAAACAGCACGTAAAATTCTTAAATGGATTCAAATACTGCTATCTAACTCTAATAATTCTATTTAATATTAATCGTTTGTTTGCACACATTTAAATGGTTTCAAGTTGTCCCGCCTAACACTGATAATTCTATTTAAAATGAATAATTTTTTGGACACAATTAAATGGTTTCAAGTATTGTTATTTAACATTAATAATTCTATTTATCAAGTATTATTATGTATTATAAATAATTGGCATATAGCTATATGGTTTCAAGTGACTAATAATAATAATCCTTAGTAAATGATTGAACAGTTCTATTTGAACTAATGAAAAATATCTTCTTTGAATATATATATTGTCAGCATTCATTAGCTCGTGATATAGATAAATGTGAGGGACAAATCAAGAGATAGAATAGTTAACAAACTAGATTTGCAGACCATTGAAGGTTAATTCGATTCTACTGGGCGCACTATGAATTTTGCTTTGCGCCATATTTAAGCTAAGTTTAGTAAATAACGACAAATAAATGTGATTTATGTGCAGGGTATTTTAGAAAAATTAATATCATTTCACAATCTAATAACTTGATTGATTCTCGCTCAAATGATTTCAAATTTTAACAGTACGTGTAGAAAAATTTGAAATTTCATTTTTTCATGTTCAATGTCTTTACATTTCAGGTATAGGAATTGGAAAAGAAAAGGCGTTTAAACATTAAACATTGAATTTTGAGTTCTCATTCAGAGAACTCAAAATTCTATGAGAATTGTCGGAGTAATTAGATTACGTTATGTTATCGATTTTTCTGAAACACCCAGTAAATCTCAAATGATCTCAAATTTTATCAGCATTTGTAGAACTAAAAATTTCTAGGTTAAATGTTTAAATGCCTTTTCTTTTCTAGCGAATTGTGTTTTTATATCAGAAAAAAAATTAAACATTAGATATAGAATTTTCAGTTCTTCCTATATATGCTGTTAAAATTTGAAATCATTTGAGCGAGAATTGTTCAAGTTATTTGATAACGAAATGTTATTTTTTCTGTAACATGCTGTACATTATAAATGATATCGAATTTTTTTAAACACTCTGTATGATAATGTTTAGTTTGTTTAAAAAATCAATTGATAATTTTAAACTCCTTTGAAATGTCTTTATTTGGTCATATTGGACTCTGAAATGTAAAGAAAGAATGTACGACTGGTAAATAGAATGTGGATGGCATAAAAAATAACTTAAGAAAAGGGTGTGTATATGATAATAGAATTAAAAATAGAGAGAAAAATCTATATAAAACATGAAAATAAAAAAAAGGAAATTAGAAAAAGATTGTAAAAAAAGAAGAGAAACTGAAAAACAAAATTAAACCAAATGTTTTTTTTTTCTGGAGAAAAGAAATAAAAAAAAGGAAAAGAAAAAATTAAGAATGAAAGCAAGCAATTTTACGAATAAAAAAGGCAACTAAAAAGTAAAACTACTTGACATGATAAAATTACATTCTTTTTCTTTCATCCTTTCATCTTAAAAAAACAAAACAATAAAAATGATACAACATAAAAAAGAAGTTAATTCTCTATTAAAACTGTGTTAGTCGTTAATATCCAATTAAAAAAAATTACGCTTTTCTTTTCTTTCTATCTGCCTCTTTTTCTGTGCCACCAACAAAGTCCTCACTCGTTTCTGTATTTACATTAAAACGTTAGACCTAAAACACATCAACATCCGGGCTTCCCTCTAGTTCTTCCAGCTTGTGACGTGTGGCTTGGGTCGGCTGTCCTTCCCCGCTGTTAAACATCTAACGTCGTCAAGCGTATCACAAGGCTTATCCAAATATTGACAGACACAAAAACTCCTTGTTGGACCGCATGCTACGGCTAACCCAGTGGGAGAGCATAGCAGGCAAAAAAGGTCGATCGTTTTCAACTATTCGTCTAATTGCTAATTTAACAACGTTCCAATTTCTGATGGCACCGGGAAGAGAGAGAGAGAGAGAGAGAGAGAGAGAGGATAGAAAAATAACCGAAGTACTAGATACGACGAATGTTGGGGTGCGAAAGAAAAACGAATGCTGTCCCTTTTTAGAAGTAATGTCGACACATGAATTGTAACTCTGGCTTCACACTGCTAGGCTCTGTACGGGCTTCTAAATAGCTCAACCTGTATGGAGAGTTTAACTGGAACCAAAGGAAGAGCAAATAAAAAGAGTATCGTTTCGATCGGGCCGGTTAAGGAAGGGGTCTCTCTAGGAATCCAAACACCAGAAAATCCCCAAGCTGCAGGATTCTGCGCAGATCTTATAACGTGTTTTATTGTGGTTGTAGCATAGATGTTTCTTTTTATTTATTTGCGAGATAATCATGTTACGTGACGTTGGGAATTTACATTCGACAAGAATTGTTCATAGGACCTGCAGACCCAGCAAATACCAAGGTAGAGAGGCAACCAATAAAATCCTTAAAAAACAAACAATAGTTATAACAAAAGACAAACATGTAGAAGAAGGGCGAGATCAAGAACGAAATGGAAACATATTGTGGCCAGCGATGTGGAAAACATCTGACAACCTGGCCAATAAGAGAAGTTATTTACGTAGTTAAACTTTAGCACAAGGCTAGAAGTATAGGGTACCCAGTAAGAATTGAACTCACTAACAATAGTCTGCTAATCTGGTTCGTTAACTTTTACACAACAAGGGAATAACAAAGAAAATATTTTTATTTATCAAGAAAGATATTTCCATCTTTTTTTACCAAATAAATTCGTTCATCAAATTTTGTTGAAATTAGACAAATGGCTGATTTTTGATTGATTTTAAAAGTCTGTCATTATCGAAGCCTTCCACTACATGCAGGATGTGACACAAATTCAATCATTTTAGTGAAGTACAACACGTTTGAATTCCTTCTCCTCGATCGGTTACCATACTAAAGTAAAAAAGCCTAGTCTATCCAACTATGGATTCATACCGTCCCCAAGAGTATTAGTGCTATGTGAAATTCAAGATTTGAACTTGGGTCGCTTGGTTCATTTTCAACGAGGTTACGCCACGAGAATTTTAAAGCGGAGGTTTAGTTTGTCTTTGTGTAAATTATAACACGTAAACATCGTTTCAAAGTGTAAAGAATTCTTCAAATTTGATGGTACAGAACGGCACGGAGAGAGGAATCGGTGAGCTGAGATCAAATTCCAACTGAGACAGTCTATGTCTAATAGACGCATGAATCAATCTCTTCTTCCAACATCTATCGGTAAAAAAAGCAGTGAATAGTGGTATCGCTTAGCTTTGGTTGGCAAAAATTATGGATTATAAGAGGCTGGGCAAGAGTTTTACAGTATTATCATTTAACATTATGGTTTGGTTAAGTTTCTTTGTTGTAATGGCATATCAACTTTTGTGGGTTATTTAAGGCCAAAAGCCACCCTTGTAAAAAAACAGTTATGATACTGATAAACTCATCGTTAAGAGGATAAGGAGTTGATACCTTTTTTAAGAGTATTAGTTCGAAAGTGAACATAATAGCGCAACTGGAATTCGAACTCGCTTACTAAGATGTCAAAGTCCCACACGTTAACCACAACGCCACTTCACCGAAACATTGTGTTTTAGTGTCATATATATGTATGGGGGAATAAGATACAGAGTAGTTGAAAAAAGTCTTAACAATTTTATGGGGACACCTTCATGATATAATTTCAAACTGTCATCACATGTTCCCAATTCTTGTCAATACATTATTGAAATCACCAGCAGGTGATTAAATTTGAAAAGAAAAATTCCTTTGGGAATGTCTTAATTCGAAAATTAGAACTGATAAAACCGAGACTACCAGGAGAAGACACTAAGAATGTGTTGACAGAAATGGATGAACTGGGGGAGAATTTAAAATCATAATACCAGAAAGAAACTCCCTTACAAATGATGAAATTATTTAAACTCTTTAAAAACTATTTCTTTGGAAAATAATTTCCCAGGATTATTTGATCTGTTTTCTTATCTTTATTTTTTTCTGTTTTTATCTACTTGTACCGGGACATTGGCCAAATGAGTAGAGTGTTCGCCAATGGTCCAGGAGACCAGGGTTCATAGTAAGCGTGTTCAAACTCCAGTCGCGCTATTACGTTCACTTGCGGACTAATACTATTGGAAAAGATATAAAACCCCTTATCTACCTACAGCTATGGGTTAAAAAGTACCACTATTGTTCTATAAGAGTGGTTTTGGCATTAAATAACCCACGAAGGTTGATATGTCATTAAACAAAGAAACCAAACCAAAACAAATTAGGGAATCCCAGGTCGAGTCATTCCAAAGACTCAAAAAATCGTACTTGATACCACCTTGCTTAACACTCAGCATTATAATGTAAGGATCAAGGGTAAAGTAAAAGAGCAATCCAGGGGATGGAATAGCGTCCTTCCGTACACCTCGGTGTAGTAGCTATTGAAAAGGGAACCTTCGGAGCGCCAACTTTACTTTTACTTTTCTACTTGTAACATCGAAATTCATTTTGCAAGTTTCACTGGATTTGCAGACTTCGTTTGATGTTAAAGTTCAATTGCTTGAACTTCTTAAGATACACAATTTTTGTACAGTATTTTCTTTCATTTGTTATTTACATTCACCATAATCTTGTTTGTTCCCTTCTTAGACGTAACACAGGAAAATATAACTGTACTAATCGAGTTCAGAACAATTTTGTACGGTGTTTGCATGGTGTTTTATGGCATACCAACCCTGGACAGTTATATGCCAATTCCTGATAATATTTGATAGTTTGTACGTAACAATTTTAAAACGAGTCAGAGCTCATTTGTTTGCACATAGATACTTTCAACAATTGCCATCTAATATTAATAATTCTATTTAATATTAATCATTTGACTGCACACAGTTTAAGGTTTCAAGTATCCACCTTACATTTATAATTCTTTCTAATGTTAATAATTTGTTTCCCCACATGTAAATGGTTTCAAGTATTGCTATTTAAAACTAATAATTCGATTTAATATTAATCATTTCTTTGCACACACTTAAATGATTTCAAGTATTGCAATCTAATACTAATGATTCTCTCAAAAATTAATCCTTTCTTTGTACACAATTAAATAATTTCAAGTATTGCAAATACTCATAAATATATTTGATATCAAACTTTTATTTGCTCACTCTTAAATGGTTTCAAGTATTGCTATCAAATACAAATCATTTGTTTGCACACATTTAAATGGTTTCAAGTATTCATAACTAACACAAGTTGGCAACCTTAGTCGAGGTTAACCCGAAGATTCCCTTTTCAATAGCTACCACATCGAGGTGTAGGGGAGGGAGCTACTCCACTCCCTGGATTGCTCCACTTTACCCTTGATCCTTACTTTATAATGCTGAGTGTTAAGCAAGGCAGCATCAAGTACAATTTTTGAGTTTTTGGTATGAGTCTACTTTACAGTATGAGACTAATAATAATAATCCTTAATAAATGATCGAAAATTACATTTGACCCAATAGATCAGACCGAACCATTCTGGATCTAAGCGGACTTTGGAATAATGGCAATGAATGGGTAATCAACATTCCCCGAAGCTCTAGGACTAGAGCCTTACCATTAGATGCAGTTTAGGGACATACCCAGAACATACGTTGTATCTAGGAAAGGGTCTTACCTCACCGCAGAGGTTCGGTTTGGTTTGGTTTTATGGCATATCAACCATTGTAGGTTATTTAATGCAAAATCCTTTTTATATATAGATTAAATATATGATTTCTAAACTCATTTTGCTGATAACAAGCTTGAGCTAATTTTTTTTCACACTGTTAAATGGGTTCACTTAATTTTAAACAATTCAGTTTAGCATAAGTACAGTTTTTTTTGTTTCTACACAGTCATTTATTTAAATACAGTATTTCATTTACACATAGTTAAATGTAAAAACAGTTCTATTTCAAACAATTCAGTTTAGCATAAGAACAAAGTTTTTTGTTTACACAAATGTAAAAACAGTTCTATCCCAAACAACTCAGTTTATCATAAGTACACAGTTTAAATGTGAAACTGTTCTATTCAACCCATATATAGGACCCATTCAGGTACTACCATTCTGGGCCAGAGTGGACCTTGGAGCGATGGCAATGATGTGTACTCTGCGTTCCTGAAAGCTACAGCATTACTGAAGCCTCACGATCAGATTATTTGCTTACATATCCAGAACACTCGTTCGGGGAGTCTTACCCTTCTACAGAGATGCAGTCGGTGTAATCAACAACCTCAGCTGACAGAGCGGAATGTTTAATGGGATTCGGTGTCATTTTATAAGTCATTTAAATTCGAGAATCGTGTTATTCGAAGACGTGTTACTCGAGGGACTTTTGTGTATGTCATCATTATATTCATTAAGTCGAGCCGACCGCACAAATTTCCTTAATGATCTCTCGCCATCTGTCCCGATCCTCCATCGCTCTTTGCAGCTCCTTAGCAAAGTTATTAGCTGACTTCTAATCACAAATTAGGATATCAAATCAAGTAAAAGAAAATTCTTAGACATTATACATTTTTTGATATTTCAGAGAATTATACTTTTAGAAAATCATGACTTTTCGTTACAACTAAGGAAACTTTGACTGCAATAATCAAGGAAAATAATAACTTCCTATGTGTGTCTAAACCAATAAAAGTTTCATTAAAATTTGTGGCAATAAGAAAAAATGGTTCTGTTTTTCACTTTCTTTTATTTATTTGTGCAGTATTGTATGTTTAAAATTTCATGATTATTTTCTTTCCCGTTTAAAAACATTCCATTCACTGGAAAAGAAAAAGTCGTTTAAACATCGAAAAAGGGAAAAGTCTCTGGAATAAGGCGTGGAAGGGAATATCTTGAAGAAAATTAACCTTTTATTTATTTCTCTTATCTTTACTGATAACTATCTATAGATTCAAACTCGAGTCTTTTGAACACACCTCATGTATATTTCTGACCTGTTAAAGATAGATGCAAATATTTTTCATTTTTTCTGTGGTATAATTTTCGAATTGAATTTAGCTATTAAATTACATGTTGGTTAAGTGATTAATTTGTAACGAAAGAAATAATTGATTTTATTTGCATAACTGGTAATAATTTATCAGCTCCAACTGTTTTTAATTGAGTAATAGCAATCTTTGACTGACATCGTGTATTTGCTTAATTAATTATAATTATAGGTAAGTAATTCAATTCCACTAGATATAAACTGGTCAGTACTTAAAACTCACCCGTTAAATCGCTTATTAAAAAATGTAAAAGTCATTCGTCAGATGAATAAAATTGTTTTTACACACACACACACACACACACACACACATATATATATATATATATATATATATCAGTCCACAAACATACGATTCTGTTTAAAATTATTAGGACCCTTTAACATTTCTATTACCTGTTACAAGTTGCATTGTAAAAAAAAAATTCTTAATAGAATACCCAAAGTAATTTATAAAAAATAAACAAATTTTTTTTTAGTTTAGGATACAGAAAATATAACCTGGACAATCATCATCATTATCATCATCACCATCAAAGTGTGCCGACTGCTCCTTTGACTCTCTCTATCTCTCTTTCTCTTTCACTCACACACACACACACACACACACACACACACACACACACACACACACACACACACACACACACCGTCCGTTGCCATTGGTCATCACTCTTTGTAAGTCCTCTTCTCGGCATCCAGTGTCCGCAAAGAGTTGATGAAGGAAAGACTTTGAAGGTGTATCCATGAATAGTAGTCCACAAGAGAACGTCCAATATGGCTTCATCTTTACCTCTCTAGCAATGCTTAGCATGTCTTGTTCGTCTTACTTGGATGGTTCATTATATGGCTTTATGTTATGAGTTCGATTTAAAAATAATCATTTGTTTACACATAGTTACATGGTTTCAAGTAACTAATAATACAACTATAGCTTCAAGTAACTTTTTTTTATATTAGATTAATTCAAATTTATTTAGCATTTAAATACGATTCATTTTTAAAGAGATCAATTTGACTTAGATAATTCTATTCAATATCAATCATTTGTTTGCACACAGTTAACAGGTGTCAAGTACAGATATTTATTGTTTCCACATTGAGCGGGATGTTGTAAGGTTACCAAGGGTAATGGTTCCTTAATTATCAAAGGAAACTATCTTAAATAAAATTAATGTTCTTAAATATTGCTATTTAGCACTGATAATTCTATTTAATAATAATAATAACCCCATTAAAACAGTTGTATTTGACACTAAAAAGTACTATCACTCAGGATGAGAGTGCACCTGGTAGTAATGGCAATAAAAGGGTACTCTATACACCCCAGATATCCAGAATTGGAGCTGTTTAGAATTAGATAGGGTTTAGTATAATACCAAGGATGCCTCCACTTTTTGGGAGTGAAGAGTCTTAACCCTCTGGTGGGGATACAATCAACGTATTCTAAACCCCACTGATTAGGCGACTGACAGTTTCATGCTTAGAAAACCTCTTAATAATGTTGTGTACTATTGAAATACAAATACCAAGGGCTTTGAAGATAGTCTTGCACTCTGTGAAGGCCTTCTGTTTATTGAAAGGAGTGCTTCTCTCATTTTCACCCTGATCCCTCGTCAACTGAATTATTGTAAAAAATAATTGAGAACAAGTGTCTTTTTAAGTCATTGATTCTGGGGGTGTTTCGTGGTGTAAGGGTTAAAGCGATGGACTGCGGAATCATAGTAAGCGAGTTCGAACCCTAGTTGTGCTATTACGTTCATTTTCGGACAAATACCTTTGGAAAAGGTATGAACCCCCTTATCCTCCCAGCTATGGGTTGAATTGTACCCCTACTGTTCGTCTAGAAGGATGGCTTTGGCATTAAGTAATCTACCAAGGTGCCATTAAACAAAGAACCCCCCCTCCAAAAAAAACCCCTGATCATTCTAATTATTAATTTATCACAGACGACTAAAATTTAATAATCTTTTTTCGAACGTATTTGAAGGTCTCAACTACAGTGTATTGAAAATCCTTAATTCTGATAATTTTCCTTGATATTTTCTAAATATCAAAAATTATTGTTTAATAATTCTGTACCAAACAAGAGTATCCGTAGACCAAAACTGTTTCACGAGTTTCGTTTCATAAAGACATATACTACATTACGATGTATTCATTCATACATGAATAATGTACTAAGTTTAACGTTTCAGTGTTTTTTAAACCATCTTTATGGAGTTATTATGGAGAGTTGTCTCATTCAAAACATTAAAAGATAAAACATACAAGGTTTTTGGGCAATTGTCTTCAGTGTTATATTCAAACGTTTCGACTGATGTGTGTTCCGGCCTTCTCCAGGAGTTCCTTGTCGAACTCAGGAGTCTACACGGAATTTCGTAATACGTCCTTTATTTAATCCACGAGGGTTGCTTGCTCTGATTCTGTTAACCATAACCGGGTACATGTCTGTTGTTACTCGTCTGCCGTTAGGATTGAACCCAGAACCTCCAGATGATTGTCACTTAGAGAACCAATGCCTTTAACAAGTTACGCTTTGTGTCCTGCTGGAAAGTTCAGTGTGAATTTTTGGGACTTATAAACCGAGTGTTCTACGTCACTATGAATTAATACTATTATGTATGATTTTTTATTTTTTACCTGAGCTCATATTACGATTTTTTATCTAACCTTTTTGATTATTGGCCTCTAATTTTCCGATGTTTTTCTCTATCAGTAATTTTAACTTCATCCCATAAGGGCAGATGGTTCCATTTTCCTTCCATGTATGGTCCGCTATACCCGACTTTTCAATTTCACCTCGTACTACTGCTTTTCTATGTTCTTCTAGCCTTACTTTTAGTGAGCAGCATGTCTCGCCTTTGTATACTTTACCACAAGTGCAAGGCATGGAGTACATACAGTTCTTGGTCATGTTGAATTCTGTTGGGGGCTTAACACGCAAGAGATACCTCCAGAGGGTTGAGTCACTAGTGAATATTGTCCTGGACTCCATATCTTTTGGATCCTTCACCTCAGTATGTAAACCTAATGTAAAAGGCCTAGCCGAAATACAAGATCGCGCAAGTGTCTCATTCTTGAAATAGACAAAGCATAAATTCCTGTGACTTAAAAAAAAAAACTCATCTCAGAGGTTAGATTTAAGAATATTAAAAGAAGTATGACGGCAAAGTTTCATTCTGTATCAAAAGTGGTGCTTCGATCAATGGAAATTTTGCTGGTTACATAAGGAGACTATTTTGAATAAAATTAACGTTGCATTCAGGGTTCATTTTTGTCTACGCAAACAAAGCTTCAGTCTCATTATCTTTTGGACATACATTGTAAATACGAAAGATTTATATTTTTATATACGACCGGATTAAAGTAATTATAAATTGGTTATCAACATGGATTAATTAACAAACTAATAAAAACAATGGTGTCAGTTACAGTAATGATGGTCGTATTCATAATAAAATATAATCATTATATAGTGATATAAGTAGAGTCATTAAATCACCAAAGAAAATGTGTTATTTTTTTTATTTGAATATTCAAAGCAACTTTTTCCCGGTTTTCTACCAAATGCACAGCACCCTCTCGGCTGGGGCTACTGAATATAACAACTGCACCTCTGCCGAGCGAGTGGGACCCCGCCCCCAACGAGTGTCCTGGTCATGATACTAAACTGCATCTAATGGTGAGGCTCCATTACTGGAGTTTGGGGAATATGGAGTACCTTTCCATTGCCATTACTCCCAGGTACACTCTGACCCGGAGTGGTAGTACCGGTAAGTATCCCATCGATGGGTCATCAAAGAACTTTTCAATCATTTACTAAGAGTTATTATTATTAGTTATGTAAAACCATATAGCTGTGTGAAAATTGTTCATATTAGACCGGAATAGTTGATAGATAGAATTACCAATATTAAATATCAATACTTAAAACCATGAATACAAACAAATAGAATCATCAGTGTGAGATAGCAATAATTGAGTAGAAAACGAGTTCGAATTCTTGTCACGCTATAACGTTCACTTTCAGACTAATATCCTTGGGAAAGCTATGACCCCACCTAATCCTCCCAAATATGGCTTAAATAGCACCACTGTTATTCTACAATGATCACTTTGGTATTAAATAACGCACGAAGGTTGATATGCTGTAAAAAATAGAGAACTTGAAATCGAAGAAACGGTCAAAAAAAAAAAAAAAAAGAAACACGTATGAGGCGTATTCAAAAAGTATCGAGACTGAAGCTGTATTTACCGAAATAGAAATAAACAAAGAATTAAATTTTGATTTTCTTCAAAATACGAGCTGTGTTCAAAAAGTATCAAGACCGAGGCTGTATATACCGAGATAGAAATGAGCAATAAATGAAACATTAAATCTATTCAAAATCGTCCCCTTTGCACTTAACCAGCGAGTTTTATATTGATTGAATAACCACTTTTGATTTAAAGTGTCAAGATCACCGTTTTATTTTTAAAAGTCTTCTCTACGTCCGCAGATATTAAGAAAACAGTTGTATAGAGCTAAGTGCAACGTGGAGTGTAATGCACTCGCATATTTCTGTTTCACTAAAAAGTATTGAGAATGGCGTTGAGATGGTATAAAAATAGATAGATAAAAAGAATAAAGTTCAAAATAAGGAAAATGATAAAAATGAAATAGAAATATATATATGAATTTCAGTTTTTCCATCATACAAGGGATTTTCGTCGCCTAAATCCTATGTTCTAAATTTCAGATAAAGAACCTTATTTCTAAATTCTCCGCTCTTTCTTTTTCACCGCCAGCCTTGCTCGAAGAAGGACACTTTTCTCTACAGCTCCAACAACACGGATGTATCGAAGTAGCACGTAAGCACCCAACTCTCACACTGTCTTGGTCAGGCGCTTGTACCTACGTTACTTTAACACTTCACAGACAAAGGAACTTAACATTAAAAACAACGAAGATTTTCTTCCAATGAGTATGAAATAAAAAAGGTTAGTAAAAAGAAAATACGTGTTAGTTTCTTGATTTTGTTCATTGTTTTTCATTTTATCAAAATTTGGAACACACACTCGCAACATATACATCCAAAGAACATTAAGGCAGTTTAGACAATCATCAATGCTATACAAGGGTCATTCAACGAATAAGGTGAATTTTGTTTAAGGAGTTGCTCATAGGAAACTCTTTTTTAAAGTTGCACCTTTTTCTAGGAAATCAATAGTAATGGGTCCTTTCCGGTCCCCTGTTTTTCTCTACTCAGACTCATTGTGGCAAACCAATGTTAAGCCATTTTGTAAAACATGCTTCTCCGTAAACATCACATTCTTCTGTAAATTTCATATGGTTTGCATTTCTTAGCCAGCAAAAATTTGATTGCGGACCTCTGTTCCAACCTGGAACACTATATTTGAGTTTGTATTTAGAATTGTGTTTGCCTCAAAAGAAATATTTTGGGTGAGATTAAAATAAATTTTGCTATGAACTAATTGCAAACAATTCAGAGTTTACATGTATGGAAAAAATTGTGAAAAAAAATTATTTTGCTTTTATTCAAAAAAATTAACGTTACTTATTGAATGATTCTCGTAGATAGATAGATAGATAGATAGATACCCTTTATTTATCGAATTACCATCGTATAAGTTACTAAGTTCTTCAAGGCTGGTTGGTCGGATTTTAATTCCAAATCTTGTTGGTACATATATGATTTGTAAATATAGATTGTTGGTAACATCTTTAAATGAGCCAAAGCACATTTCTTTCCACACAGTTAAATGATTTCAAGTATTTATATGTATAAATAACAATTTATTTTAAAAACAGTCATTTGTTTGTGCACAGTTAAATGGTAATGTATATGATTGGTAAGTCAATACTTTGAAGATAATTCTAGCTTTAAAAAGTTAGAGCTAATTTGTTTGCACACAAGTATTGCAATTGTGTATACGTAATTAGACGGTTTCGAGTAATGCTATTTAACACTAATAGTTTTATTCAATATCACTCATTTGTTTTCGGACAGTTAAATGTTTCCAAGTATTGCAATGTAGTATTAATAATCTAATCTAACATCAATTATTTTTTTGCACACAATTAAATGTTCAAACAGTTCTGTTTGACCTGTAGATGTGACCCTAACACATACTATCACTGCGTGTTAAAGTAAACCTGGGTGTAATGGCAATAAAGGAGTCCTCCACATTCACCAAAGGTACAGGATTATTACAGCCGCACCATCAGATGTAGTTTAGTATCGCATCCAGGACAATTGTTCGGTGGCGGGTGGGAGTCTTAGCCTTCGGCAGAGACGCATTCGGCGTATTCCCTAACCCGACAGGTTTGTAAGTTCTTCAAATATCTTTATCTAAATTTTAAAATAAAAAAATAAAACCTACAGTTTCTATACTTTTTTAAAATCACATCTCGTTTTTTTTTTCTCGAGATAGAATGGTAAACAAATGAAATTTTAAATACTGCTTTATAGCTTCTTACTTTCTTTACTAATATTGTACTGAAATTGAATAATTCATACCATGAACCATTTTTTGGTAAATATCTTCCATTAGCTACTTGCCATGTCATTATTACTAATTACCGATGTGTGTTCATTTGTTTTATGTCACACTTTTCTATGTCACCACAGGATGACGTAATGAAAATAGAATTTTATGTTCTGACGACGTAGTATAAGCACCGGATTTAAAGAATAAGAAATTAATCATAGAACAAAAATGAAAACAAAATATACAATATCTACTAAATTTTCTTAAATTTTCTCTTCAAAATAAACCTCCTTATCTTTAATCTTTTGGGCTTCATTTCTTAAAAAATCTAATAGAAATTTAAATATATTCCTGATTGTTTTCGTATGTTTTACGATTTATTGAATAACTTAACAGCATATTAATCCGTTTGAGGTTATTTTATGGTTGGGAATTGTGGATGCTGTACTTTTATATGTAGATTTTCCGTGTTGTACATTTATATATAGATTTTTATATTAGACTTTTATATATAGATTTTTCGTATTGTACTTTTATATATAGATTTTTCATGTAGTTATTTCTTGAGAGTTTTTGTGCAAAGTTATATGATATCAAGTATTCCTATCCAATACAAATAATTAGCAGGCAGATCTATTTGACAAATACATGATACCCTAACAGTTACCACGGGTTAGAGTGGACCTAGGAGTAACAGAAATGAAGGGATGCTCCATACCCTCCAGAGCTCAAGGACTGAAGCCTCATCATCAAATGCAATTTAGTGTCATACCCCGGAGACTCTTTTTTCTTTTGTGTGTGTGTGTGTGTGTGTGTGGGTGGTCTTACCCCTCTGCAGGGTATCGCGTAAGTTCAGCCGACATATCGGAAAATTTATTTTAGACTACCAAATTAAATTCATTGTTATGGTACCACATGCAATACTCTTCGAATATATCAAGCGTCGAGAGGGTGTTCCTTTTTTAGTTTCTTTCCTATTAAAAACATTCTCATAGCTATACAAATATACTTGTGAACTTTTTTCGACTGTAATTACTAAAATTCAAGATTTTTTCGAGAATTCTTAATAAAAAAGACTGACTTAATGTCATTGAATCCATAGTTTTTCACATGTGTCCTCCTACGTCACAAATGAACTAACAAAAGCTAAGGGCCCTTCTCTCCTTCTTTTGTCAGTTTCATTTTCCCAGATGAATACTATAGCAAAATCTGTTGACCCTATAAATTGATTTATCCGCACAATTTTTCCTATTTTTAATCCTGGAAGGTGTCTTGTTGCCCTCCTTACCTAGTAAATCCTGTAGTAGGACCGATTAATTGCTGATATCTGGAATATGCAACAGATAGTAGAGTGTTACATGATATCAGCGATTCTCTTCGAATGATCTGATATAGATGAATGTACATATATATATATATATATATATATATATAAGTCGTCTTGATAGCACAAAGTTTCATAACTCTCTCTCTCTCTCTCGCCCAATCAATATCTATCAACCATCGCACCTATCAGGTCCTCTTGAATGCATCCAGTGTCAACACAGAGCTGTTTCTTTATCTGAGAATCAGAGTGTTTTTATCCTACGCCAAAATAATTTTTACTAATGGGCTAGATATTGTTTTTTCCCAATCTAAAAGACAGTCCATGGAGTGGAAACACACTGACTCTCAGGTAAATAAAAAGTTCCATGAGCAAAAATAACTATATGGATACTTCAAGCAATAAGCTAAAAAAATTGCATGAGAAGAAAGAATTTGACGAAATAAACTAAATCTCTTTTAATAGCATTACAAAATAACGCTATTGACTTATCACATGAAAGCAACAATGACACACAAAATAATAATAATAATAATCTCAAAAGATACCGAGACAAGGTCAAGCTATAGAAACAAAACAGGACATTCCAAAATAAAGAAAAAAAATTCTATCAACATGTCGGTGGAGAATGCACAAAAGTAAACCATCAAAAGGAAACAAAAAAATTTGAAGTAAAATATGGGGATGGAAAGAACAGAACAGAAAAACCGAATGGATATATATAATGAAAAAAGAATTACAAGGACTTGAAGAAGGACCTGAGACGGACATACGCGGGAACTCGCTAAGAAAGTATGAAATTTGGAAGCACCAAGTTATGATGACATGCATGAATTCTGAGTTTAAAAAAATCACGTCTATCTATGACAGAGTGTCTCTGCAATTGAGTAAATGCTCAGAAAACGCAAGCATACCTAAATGGATGATTGACTGGTTCATTGGCCTAGGGGGTAGAGTGTTCACCAATGGTCTGGGAGACCTGGGTTCAATCCCAGGTCGCGTCATAAATGGTACTTGATACTTCCTTACTTAACACTCAGCAATATAAGGTACGCATCAAGGGTAAAGTGGAGCAATCCAGGGAAAGGAGTGGCGCCCTCTGCCACATCTCGGTGTAGTAGCTATTGAAAAGGGAGCCTTCTGGTCGCCCTCGACTACGGTCGCTAACTTTACTTTACACTGAACGAGAAAACCCTCAAAAGCAATCATCCCCAGCAACTATAGAGCGATAAGTTGTTTTCTTGTGATGTGGAAAATCATGACCGCAGAGATTAAAGACGAAATCAATTAATCACTGGAAAGCCTCGTACTATTTCCAGAAGAACAGAAAAGATGCTCCCAGGGAACAAAATGAACAGATGACTTACAATATATAGATCGGCGCATCGTCAAGGAGGCTAAAACTCGACAGAAGAATGTAGCCATGGCATCGATTAACCATAAAAAGGCCTATGCTATGGTCCCACAAAATTGTATAATAGAATGTTTGAAAATGTACAAAATATCTGACAAAGTTAAATTCATTAAAAAAGCCATGAAAAACTGGAAATTAGAATCAAAGGCAGGACAAACTTTAGCAGATGGGAAAATCCAAAAAGGCATCTTCCAGGTAGACTCACTCTCGCTACTACTATTTGTAATAGCAACGATGCCATTCAATTAAATACTTAGGAAGTGCACTGGGCGGCCATAGGTCTAATGAGTAGAGTGTTCGCGAATGGTCTGTGAGACCGAGGTTCAATTCCAGGTAGAGTCATACCAAAGACTCAAAAATGGTACTTGATACCGCCTTGCTTAGCACTCAGCACTATAAGGTGAGGATCAAGGGTAAAGTGGAGCAATCCAGGAAATGGAGTAGCGTCCTCTGCTGCACCTCGGTATAGTAGCTACTGAAAAGGGAATCTTTGGATCACCCTCGACTAATTACCTTATGTACATCGATGATATAAAGCTATTTATTTAAAAAAAGGACAGATTTTAATACAATAATAAGAATATACAGCCAGAATATAGGAATGGAATTTGGCATGGGAAAATGTTCCATGCTGATTATGAAAAGTGAGAAAAGATAAACAACGGAAGAAATAGAATTGCCAAATCAGGAAAGCATCAGAACACTTGAAGAGAACGAAGTACACGGGAATAATTGAAGCTGACAATGTCAAATATCCAGAGATGTCTACCCTCCCCAAAACCCAAAAGAGTTCATCAGAAAAACAAGAGGACTTCTTGAAACCAAACTCGGCAGCAGTACCATTCTTAAAATGGACAAGGGAGGAACTTAGACAAATGGACGAAAGGACAAGGAAGATCACGACTATACATAAGGCTTTACACCCGAGAGATAACAGACAGACTGTATGCATCAAGAAAAGAAGGAGGAAGATTCACCACCTTCGAAGATTGAGCAGATGACGTCAATACAAGGACTCAGGACGAGATTAAAAAGACAAAAGAAAGATTAACTACAACAGCCAATCACAGCAGTGGCAACAAACAGAAAAAACCCAAAAAACAAGGACACAAAAATGGGAAGAAAACAACTACTCGAGAAAACCTGGACATGTCTAAGAAAGAAACCTCAGTGAGAAACTGAATCTCTCTTAACTGCAACACAAAACAACGTCATAACGACCACTTCGCGACTGAATTGCTAATATAGCTTAAGTGGAGAAAAAGATGAAACCCTTAACCAAACAATAAGCGAATGCAGCAAACTAACCCAAAAAGAGTACAAGACTAGCCATGACTTTATGGGGAAGGTGATCCACTGGGAATTGTGCAAAAGATAAAAATTTTACCATCCTACCAAATGGTATATGCACAATCCAGAATCCTTCCATGAGAATGAGACGCATAAAATTCCTTGGAATTTTGAGATACAAACGCATCTCCTCATCCCAGCCAAAAGGTTAGACCTTGTTAACTAACAAGAAAAAAAAAAAGAATATACCGTCTCGTGAATTTTGCAGTTCTGTTGGATCACAGAGTGAAAATGAAAGAGAGCGAAAAGATAGACAAATACTGGGGCCTTGCCAGAGAACTAAAAAAGATGTGGTACATGAGGGCGGCAGTGATAGCAAATGTTTTTGGTGCGCTTGGAATGGTCTCCAAAGCCTTGGAGAAAAGACTGAGGGAATTGGAAATCGGAAGAAGAATTAAAATCCTTCAGACAACAACATTGTTGAAATCAGTTAGAACGTTCAGAAGTGAACTTGAGACCTAAGGAAACATGTTGCCATTCCGACTTCCAGTGAAGAACAAGCAGTCAACGCTGGTAAGAAAAACTTGCAAGGAGATATATAATAGTAATAATGATAATAGTATTTATTTTCATGGTAAATGCTAACTGTATGCTATTCGTTCTTATTTATTTGCCTTTAATTATAATATAAATTCCGTAAATAGGATGTGACTCAACATCAATGGTTGAAGCAATAAATAACAAAAATATAAACCAATCGGATATCTATTATTAGACTCTCTAGATTTAAGAAATGCAATTACCGAAGTACTGACCGGAAGACCAGGTCAAGTCATTATATAGAAAAATTAAAATCTGTCAGATACTAGAGTCTAGCAGACCACAAAGTAAAACTGATGGAAATAAAAAAAAAAGATGGAAAAATTTGGAGACCTTACCAGTTAACTGAAAAAAATGTGAAATATGAAGAGGAGACTTGTGTTCAACATTATTGGAGAGCTTGGAACAGCTCCAAATAGGCTTGCGCATATATTAAGAAAATTAACAAATCGAATAACTTTAATTATTCAAAGAACATTACTATAATAACCTAGTATAATAAGAAGGGTACGGGAGGAATGATATATGACTTGGCGTCATTTGGTCTTCAGTAAAAGACATAAATTACGAATAGTGAAAGAATTCAACAAATAATAATAATAATAATAATAATAATAATAATAATAATAATAGTAGTAGTAGTAGTAGTAAGAAGAAGAAGAAGTCGTCAATGGTATTTGAGAAGAGAATCGGAGTATCTTATAGCAGCTCAGAATAAATTAAATACTTTAGAAGTAATTGTGACAAGACAAAAATTGAAAAAACACACTTTTGCACCTCCTCCATATATATATATATATATATATATATATATATATATATATATATATATATATATATATATGCTAAAAGCGTTCGCATACTGAAACACATAAATACTCCCGCACTTATGTATATACTGAAATATATATGCAAACAAATGCACATACATGCACTCACATACATATGAATATACTTAAAGATATATACAATTAAACACACACACACAAACACATACTCTCTTTAACACACACATACACACACACACACACACACACACACACACACACATATATATATTTATACTGAAACACACATACAAACTCACACACGCGCGCACTTATATATATATATATATATATATATATATATATATATATATATATATATATATAGTAAAACACATATGTAAATACACACACATACACATCCAGAACAACAAAACAAAACAAAACGCTAATATAAGCTTTATTGAGAAAGAAAAATGACTCCAAACCTTATCATAAGTAAATATACCAAGCTATGTCAAAATGAGTGGTCGAAACTAAGTAGGAACAGTTTTACATCGGGAATAGTACCAAAGACCATGAAAGCTGTTAAAAAAAAAAAAAAGAACCACCCCCCATAAAAACAAAGACTGCGTAAAAGATAAAAACTACGCAATCTTTGAATTTTTTGAATCACTGAAGACCAGCCCATTCAAGTAAGAAGACTGGATCTGGATATTGTAAACAAGGAAGACTTTCTGTCAAATGATCGGATATAGTTGTTCTGGAAAAAGCATAGAGAGTAGATCAACGGAACTTTAAGACTAAAAAAAATTCGGAAATTAGAATCTCGTCCATAATAAATGGAGAACCGTCCCAAGACACCCCAAGATGGAAGAAATAGAGATTTGTTGAAGTTATGTGACTCTCCAGAAGCCAGTAGTACTAGCATCGGTAATCTGAAGAGACTTGTGGTCTCTCAATCTCTAGTCCTCTAAAGTTGGGTTAAAGACTGTTCTCTAGACTGTTCTCTACAGGGATGGGATGCAGTGGGAAAAGAAAGTAAGTTTTTGGGGTGTGTGGCGGGAGTTACTTGAACCTTTAAATAATCTCTTTTATAAGCATAAAAATGAAATTCTCCGTCAACCAGAATGAGATATCTCAATCATCTTGTTTCATTTGGTAAAGTAATGATTGGAATAAATCAATTATTACGGCCAATTTTTTTTTACGAAAATGTGTATTCAACATTTGCATAAATTGTATACCGTAAATTGTGGCGTATAAGCCGTCATTTTAAACGGGAATTTTTTTTACATAACTTGAGGTCGACTTATACGACTGGTTAAAAATTCAGACCTTTATCACAGAGTGCTCAGTCAGAGGAGCACTACTTCTAACAATCGATGTACACCACTTACCGTACCTTCAGTAGACTGCCCTAAACATTTCTGACTTTAATTCGAATTTGGTGAACATATTTAACCTATTGACACAAAAAATTAATATAAAACGATAAAACTGTAAAAACAAAGTTAAATATTTTATTGACACTATATCACAAGCCATTTTTAACAGCTGATACACTGACTGTAAAACCTAACCGGAACCTCACAGCACCCGAACAGCCAGTCAGAAAACTAATGCATGGTGTTAACGCAATTTCAAAATAGCGCAAAATGAATTTTTATGAATATAAGCACTGCTGTATAAGATTTGAATGTTTCTTAGATAGCTGATATAATTCTGATTTCAGAGAAAAATTATGCGCGCCATACACTACTAGAGTAATGACATTTAAATGAGATATAATGGTAGTTTATTGAATATCTACCCATTGATGTTATTACTGTATTTATATGGCACAACATTTTAAATAAAGGCAACTTGAAGGTTATATTATTCACAATTAAATCTTATTCTAAGATGCTGCACTGTAATTGCAATATATTTACTCATTTACAAAGTTAAATATCTATAAACTATGTTTTTACAACAGGTTATCAGAACCTATCCTTATTAAGACCTACTGGGCAAGTTTTTGGCATACCAGTAGCCAATTGTATGCTTGAGGGTTGACTTATACTGCAGGTATCGGTTTAAACCAAGAATTTTGTGCCAAAACCTTGATGTCCCATAAGTCAAATCGACTGGTATGCTGTAATTAATGATGTTTATTCTAGTTCCCCCCACCGTGAATTGATTGTATAGTCCTAAGCTGTTTATCTTCTTTGTACGATTAACCTTACCAGAAAGTCCAGTCTTTCTCTTGACTTTTGGAAATGTAATTATTATAGTTGAATATGTATTTACCCAACCCCTCCGCTACGGGCAAGGTGTGACACAAAGTCAATTTCTAAGTGGAGTAATGCGGGTTTGAATTCAGAGTTTTTCTTTTAATCTGGTGTCCTAACCAAGACGAAAGAACCATATCTATCTTACTATTTACTGAGACCTATTTTCAATATTGTTAACCATTTCAAATTTTACTAGTTTTAAGACAATTTAAATTTAAACTTGAAACAGATTTTTAAAAAATTGATATAGCGTGCGCCCCTTTACAGGTAACAGATATAATTAGTTTCAGTTTCAATCAGTTTGATTCAATAGTGTATATGCCTTTGCGGGTTTTACTTTCAGTTACAGTTTGAAACAGTCTGATTCAGTAGCGTACACTCATTTTCAGTCAATTGTTTTGATTAGTTTCGATTGCAAACCGTCTGATTCAAGTGCGCGCGCACACACACACACACACACACACACACACACACACACACACACACACACACACACACATATATATATATATATATATATATATAAATAAATATATATATATATATAATATATACATATACACACTAGCGCTTTTTCTCCTCTACCTCTCTCATTTATATATACGCATATATATATAAATATATGCACACACACACACACACACACACACACACACACACACACACACACACACACACACACACACACACACACGCACACACACACATATATATACATGCATATAACACACATATATATACACACACACAGATATATGAACATATGAAGATATATGTACACACACTAACACACACACATATATTTATGCACACACACAGATATAAGCACATATACAAATATATGCACGCACACACACACACACACACACACACACATATATATATGTGCACACACATATACACATATATAGTTGAACAAAAGTGATGACAAACAGGAATAATATTTCCTTGAAATTAATTACTTTTTATTTTTTCATTGTTCTCTTTTCAATTCTATGGTCAATTATAATTAGTTTCTGTTTGTTTTCTATTTGGTTCAATAGAGCATACCCCTCTACGGTCAATTGATATTATTTAATTCGGTTGTAAACAAACAAAATCTAAATCTTTCATTTCTATATAAAAGTCTTAATACCAAAATTCCCTGGAAAGTATGAGGTGGCATAATTGCCACCAACATGGAGTATAGAATCAGCATTCCGAGTTCGAATTCTGTCCGAATTTGCATGCGTTTACTGAATAATAATATTCTTGGAAAAGGAATGAATCCATTGATCTAGATATCTTTAAAAATGTCTTGTCACTGACTTGCCAAAACAGATTGGTTGGTTGGTTTTATTTTATGGCATATCGACATTTCTGAGCTATTTAATGCCAAATCCTGTTTATCCATATATATTATAAATATGTATATAAGATTTGTAAGTGAATAGTTTGTAGGTAAGTTTTTCAATGAGTTAGAACTCATTTGTTTGCACATAGTTAAATGATTTCAAGTGTTGCTATTTAATACTAAAAATCCTTTCGACATTCATTCGTTTGCACACAGTTAAATTGTTTAAATCATTGCGATGTAATATTCATAATTCAATTTAATCATTTGTTTGCAGAGATTTACATCTATTCGAGCTTAGTAAATGATTAAATAGTTTTTTTTTAGGATGGAATCCTAACAAGTACTAGCACTCTGAATCAGAGTGGACCTGGGAGTAATGGCTATGAAGGGGTACTCTACATTCCCCAATACTTCAGGACTAGACCCTTGTTATCAGATGTTGTTTAGTATCATACTCGGGATACTCTTTGGCGGGTGTTACCCTCTGCAGAAGTGCAGTCAATGTATTCTACAGCCCAGCTGACTGAGCTAGCCAGAATAGAGAATGAAGAGTGCAAGTAGGATAGCACCAGGGAAAATTATTACTACCTTACGTTCAAGAAACAGGGATTATCTTCTACAACTAATGTCAACCTCGACATTGACTAGTCATAGTATTTACGAATGATTCTGATTTGCTACCACAACTAGAGACTGCTTCGCTGAGCAAAGAGTTAAAAATAACGATTGTCGTTTCGTTGTTTCTTCATTTGCACTGGGTCATCCTTCGTCCGGAGGACATAGACGAGAAATATGGCGTCATTCAGACCAATTGTCGTTTCCTGTGTCGGGACACTGGCTGCAGCCGATCGTGGCATACGGTGTATGTGTCCTGGAGGACATAATGAGCCAGATTTGTATCAAGTCTTGAGTTCGTGAGAAGATTTCTTGAATTCGACCTCGTTGAAAACCGCAATTAGGTCATTTAGTAAACAAATTTCTTTTTATTTTTTACTTTTGATGTGTGGGTGGAATTGAATATAGTGGAGTCTTGACTGAGGCATCAAAGAATCGATGAACATTCTTGCCCCCTTAATTTGTAACGTAGTTATGTTGCTTGATTTCAATGACTGGCGGTTGACGAAAGCAAATGGATATTAAATGAAGAATTTGTGGTTGGTAGAAAAATAAATGAATGAATAAGATTAGAGTTGTGCTTTGATATTTTTCAGAAAATTCGGGATTGCAAAACACCTATGAAAGAACATTTAACGTAACGGTTATGGAATCGGTGACGCGAGTTCAAATCCTAGGTTAAGATGTTTGGGTTTCACTTCACGCTAATTCCCTTGATAAAGGCACGGATCGATCTATTCTCCCCGCGAGCTATGTGTAATTAGTAGAGTAGACTGGGCTCTAAGGCGTGTATAGACAACTAGACTTAGAGAAAGAAAACTATATTATCAAATCCTGTGTACTCACCTTTAAAAAAACTGTCCTTGTGCCATAACCTGCTCGTGGTGGAGGGATTGAGTAGATTCATACAAAGTTTCTTCCCAGTGTATGAATCATCATTGGTAACGTTAGAATCGTTTTAAAATTGAAATTATGTTCATAATTCTTTCATAAAAAGCAAGAGAACGAAAAAGAAAGAAAGAAATGGGTGTAAAAGAAAGCCAGCAAAAAAGAATGGAGATTGAAAAAAAAAAAAAACTGATTGATTTTAACGGCATGACAACGCGTATATCTTTATTTTATACCAAGAGGTTAAGGAATCACCTTAATATTTAGACTTTTTTGTGTGGTTGTTTCTTAAGAGGTTTTTTTTTTTTTACTAATGGTCCTATGGAATACGAATTATTTTAAAAAAGAGCTATTTGACCCATTGATGAGACCCAAACACGTCCTACCACCCCTGGTCAGAGTAAATCCCATGAAGGAATACTTCATACTTCCCAGATCTTCAAAACTGGAGCTTCATTATCAGATGCAGTTTTGTGTTATACCCATACACGAAGAAAAAAAGAGGAGAAACGAAACAAAAAAGAAAGAGGAAAGAAAAATAAGCAAGTCAAGAAAGAAAAATAACATCATTTCTGATGTTCAAAATTAAGTTTCAATTGATATTTCAATAAATTCAAATTGGAATGCATATGAAACTAACATTAAAGTAAAACATTTGTATCTAGGATGCAAACGTATACTTGCAAACAGAGCACCCCCCAATAAAAAGTATTATTGGCCTTGCAAGATGTTGACCATGAGACAATTTTTCCTTATTTCAAATCATCTAACCATTTCCAACAGCATGTGTTGCACTGTTCCCTTTGCACCGAAGCAGTAGCCCCTCGAAAAGTAGAGAAAATGTAACTGTCTGCAAATGTTCTGTATGTTGCTTAATTTATGCATTCCGTGGTTTACATTAGCAATTGAAATTGTGCATTTAATTAGTCGCAAGACTCGTTCATCGATAATCACATCATGTTACCAAGTATCAGAGACATGACCCCTTTTGATGAAGCCGTGTTGCTGAATATATTACAGCCATACACAGAAAGACAAATTCTTATTTAATTACAGTATATATATATACATATATATATATATATATATATATATATATATATATATATATATATGTGTGTGTGTGTGTATCATCATCATCAAGTCGAAGCGACAATACGGATTTCCCTGACATTTTTCCGCCATCCGTCACAATCGATTATTGTTTCCGGCAGATCTTTCAAACTACGTCAAGTGTCCACACAGAGCTAATGGAAATAAGTTCACGTTAGTCAGCCAATACTAGCTCGTCCATGTGTTGGGATCCATAAAAGATCGTCACTTATGAGTACGTTCTTGCTTCTTCAATCGTGTTCCGTATGTCTTGTTCGTCTTACTTGGATGGTTTTTGAGATGGGAGGTAAATGGCCGTACTGCTGCTGTTTTCGAGGGCGTTGCTTCTGGGACTAAAAAAAAAAGCACGTAGCATTCTTGCATAATTCCCATCTTGCTTTTTCTTCATGTTTTTTCTTAGCATCCATGCGGTACATCTATACAGTTTTACTGACACGGCCGAAACTTGTAAAAATCCTGTTTTATTTTATCATATTTACCAACCCCTCCGCTCGGGCAGGATATGACACAAGGTCAATTTTTAAGCGGAGTTTAACATGTTTGAATTCAGAGTTTCCCTTCTCCTAGACTAGTTGCCTCACCAAGGCTGAAGAACCCAGTCTGCCCTACTATTTACCCATAGCTGGAGGAAGAATAATTGGATTCATACCTTTCCCAAGGGTATTAGTGCTTTGTGAAATGCAATCAGTCTCGTCCAGGATTTGAACTCGAGTCACCATGTCCATTTCCTACGACGATAACCATTACACCACGGGCACCTTTTATTTTATTGGATAGATCAGACTTCCATAAGTTCAATAACCTATTTATAGTAGTCCACGCTTGTCCATATGTTAGCATCACTTTTATATATATATATATATATATATATATATATATATATATCACTTGGTGTTTTCGAAGTATTGTCTTCATCTTTATTGTAATATTCCCAGCATTTCGGACGATACATCCTTCGGCCTTCTTCAGGCGTTTCATGTCGAACTTGTGAGGCCATTCAGAACTTCGAAACGAATCCTTTATTCAGCAATCTACCCCATTAGATTAAATAAAAGGTTCGGTTCGAAGGTCACTAAATCTAATAATAGAAACGAATCGTCAATTTTTCTCCGTGTTATGACAAGTGTAAGTAAAGTTGGCGACCTTAGTCGAGGGTGACCCGAAGGCTTCCTTTTCAAAAGCTACCACACCGAGGTATAGGAGAGAGCGCTACTCCATTCCCTGGATTGCTCCTCTTTACCCTTGATCCGCACCTAATAATGCTGAGTGTTAAGCAAGGTGGCATTAAGTACCATTTTTGAGTTTTTGGTATGACTCAACCTGGGATTGAACCCGGGTATAGATTATATATGTATAAACTGTATCCGTAGAAATTCTTCAGGCCATTGGACTAATGAGTAGAGTGTTCACCAGTGATTCGTGAGAAAACTCCAAGTGATAAAAATTATCACATTTCATCTCAGAAATTTTGACTAGAAAACTTGAAAGCTAAATTTCAATTTCAATATAAAAAATTTCGTTTTTTTTTTTTTTCAATTTTTTTCATAAGTTACTCACTTTTATAGGTAAATAGATTCATCTTATTTTTGAGAAACTTGTCAGTTGAGTCATTCGATTTACAATAAGCCTAATGCTGCCAGTTTGCGAAAAGGTCTCAGTCGAGAATATTTATAAAAGATTTCACCGAAACATTGGCTTATCTAAAAAAAGAAACAAACAACAGATAACAGGTTATTCAAAAATATGATTGAAAAGGAATTTTACGAATTAGTTACGAATTTTCAATCTTATTTTTTCAATAATCTGTTTTCTTTTTCATTAGCAAAATCGTTGTTTTCCCATATATATATATTGGCAGATCTTACTGGTATCCAGGAACATTACATTTTGGGGGGACATTAAAAATAGTCTTCCTATTTATAAAGCTATTCGTGCCCAAGTTAGGCTACATGAGAAGCGCCCCTACGACTAAAGCAGGTTATGGGATAAGTCTAAAGTTTTTCTTGATTCTACTTGTTTTTTCTTTAAAGTTATTATTGCTAATATCACACTAACTCATTGAATGTTCACTGTTTATTTCGTGTTCCTTACTGGAGATCAAGTAACAACAAATCTTCCAAGTTCTACAATACTTTCCACAGTATTCTGGTGGATTTTAATAATATGGTAGTGAAGATAGTTTTATCTCTTCCTCAGATTTCAATTTCTATTTTTTCTAAGAATTTTGAAACACAAAATAATTAAAAAAAACTTTTTGAGTAAGAAAAATCTTTTTTTTAAAATCTAAGTGCGACTTTGGAAATTTTGATTTGCTTCAATTAAAATGACTTTTATTAATTTAATTCAATCGAACTTATAACCTAAATAATAACTCTTTACTGAAAAAAAAAAAAAAATTTAAAAAATCAACCTTCTTTCAGATATTTGCAATATGATTCGATTATTATAAAATATTTAATCTTTAATAGGTTTACAAACATTATATTTCTGATAATTGATATAATATATCCATCTTTTTTTCAGGTATTTAAAATAGATATATTCATCTCTTTTTTCTCCTAATGTATATTTGACCTGAAATTTTAGAATCATTAAAATTGAACGTTATTGATTGTATGATTATTAAAAGTGAACATGAAAAGATTTTGATCATTAAATCTAAATGTCACTGTATGATCCTTATATCACAGACTTTCTGATCATTAAAATTGAACGTCATTGATTTTATGATCATTAAAAGTGAACATGACAAATTTCATGATCATTAAAATTGAACATCATTGATAACATGATGATTAAAAGAGAACATGACAAATTCTGGACCATTAAATTTTAACGTCATGATAATTAAATCTGAACATCACAGAATTTCAGATCATTTGAATTAATGACACAGATTTTAGGATCATTAAAACTGCACTTTGTGAATAGACATTAGGGACAGTTGACTCGAATCTGAGTGAAGATTCTTTTCCTTTAGAGAAAACCTATGAGTCCAAACTAGTGAAATGAATAATTCGATATTGTCTAAATGTAAATGGTGACAACAACACGAGCGTTGGTAATCACTCCTATTCTGCCCATAATTGTTTCTGACACTGGCATTCAACATGGGCGTCGATTAATAGGAAATAAATGGACAGTAAAGTATTATCTCGCTTTAGCAGAAACCATGAGATAAGAATTCCGGACTCACAATACAAAATCCAAGTGAAGGGTCAAATTTCGCCTCATGCTTGAAAGATATTTGACTCGTTTTCCTTTTTTTTTCTTACTGTTTCTTAATAGATCTGTTTATTGAGTTTCGTTTATGGTTTGTTTCAATGGCATATCAACCCTTGTATGTAATTCAATGTCAAATTCTGTATATATATATATATATATATATATATATATATATTTGCCATTTGTAAACGCGTAGTTTGTAGATAACTTTTCAAACGAGTTGGAGAATATAGTAAAATAGTTTCAAAAATTTCCATCTAACACTAACACTTTATTATTATATTCATAACGTTTCGGCCTTCTTCAGGTGTTTAATGTCGAACTCGGGAGCCCATACAGAACTTCGAACCGAACAGTTTATTTAATCCACGGGGTTAGATTGTTCTAATTCCATTATTCCTGACCGAATACAGGTATTAAACTATTGTAAGTATTCCTTGGTATTTACCTATTGTTGGGATTGAACCAGCAACCTCCAGATGATCTCACTTAGAAGGACTGTTCAACCTAACGCTTGCATCCGTTGTGCCTTGTGTCCTGCTGTACAATTCAAACTAATTTGTGGGACTTATAAATACAATGTCTCCATTAACCTATGAGACACTACTTACTACTATAATGTAGCAACGCTGTGAATATAACAATAAGTAAGTCGGTCAATAGCAGCCAAGAGTGACCCGAAGGCTTCCTTTTCAATAGCTACTACACTAAGGTATGGGAGAGGGTATTACTCTTTTTCCTGGGTTGCTCCACTTACCCTTTATCCGTACCTTATAATGCTGAGTGTTAAGCAAAGAAGCATCATATAACATTTTACGAGTCTTTAATTTGAACCCTGGTCACTTGAACCATTGGCAAACACCAGCCATTATGACAATGGTCCGGTGGCGCAGTAGGCAGTGCGTCAGTCTCTTAATCAATAACAATAAAGACGAAGACAATAGTGATAAGTGCCCAGTCGACTGGGACTGTAGAATACTGACTATATCTCTGCGGAAGGGTAAGAACCCCCAACGAGTGACCTAGATATGACACTAAACAATCTGATGGTCATGTTCCAATGATGCTGGAGCTTTGGGGAATCCAGAGCATTCCTTCACTGCTATCGCTCCCAGGTCTACTCTGACCCGGAGTAATAGCACCTGATAGGGCCTTATCTATGGGTTAAACAGAACAAAACTACGTACTTATACTAAACTGAATTGCTTGAAATAGAACTGTTTGACTAAACTGAATAGCTTGAAAAAGAAACGTTTTTGACAAACTGTGTGCTTACATTTAAACTGCGTACGTATGCTAAACTGAATTGTTTGAAATGAAACTGTTTTTGACATTGAAACTGTACTTACGCTAAATTGAATTGTTTAGTATAGAACTGTATTGACATTTAATTGTGTGTAAGCAAAATCTATACTAAACTAAATTGGTTGAATTAGAATTGTTTGACTAAATTGAATAGCTTGAAATAGAAATGTTTTTGACAATAAAACTGTACTCATGCTAAACTGAATTGTTTTAAATGGAACTGTTTTTGTATGCTAAACTAAATTGTTTCAAATAGAACTGATTATTTGTATAAAATGGGTTTGGCATTAAATAACTTACAAAGGTTGATATGCCTTAAAACCCAAACAAACAACAATCTAAGTGATAAAAAGGATCAAGTTTCATCTCACAGATTTAAACAAATGACAGTTAAATGCTTTCAAGTATTGCTATGTAACACTAACAATTTAACATTCAGTCATTTCTTTGCATACTGTTAAATTGATATACATTTATGATTTTTAACTGAATAGTTTGTAGGTAATTTTATTTTTAAAAAGTCTGAGCGAATTTGCTTGCACACATTTAAGTATTGCCATTGTTTGCATACATTAAATAGTTGCCAGTATTGTTATCAAACACTAATGATTCTATTCAGCATTATTCATTTGCATACAGACAAATAGCTTCAAATATTGCTAAATTTTACCGAAATTCAATTTTTGCACACGGTTAAATGGTTTCAAGTATTCGACAGAATTACTTTTATTTGCACACAGTTAAATGGTTCCCAGTACAACTATGTAATACCAATAATTCAATTCAGGCACACAGATAAAGAGTTTCAAGTATTGCTATTCAATACTAATAATTCTATTCAACATTACTCATTCGTTTGCACACAATCAAATGGTTTCAAGTATTGCTTTGTAAGGCTAACAATTCAATTTAACACAGTTTAATGGTTAAACAATTTTATTTGACTCATACAAGGGACGCTATCAGGTAGTACCACTCTGAGTCAGAGTGGATCATTATGTACTCTGCATTCTCCGGGGTTCCAGGACTGGAGCCTCGCCTTCAGATGGTTTATCCAGTTAAAGTCAGTGTATTCTACACCCCCTGCTGACTGGGCAGGAGTTTCGTTGTTTTTAATGGTTGTTTTCTTAAAACCATTATAAAGAAAAAAAATGCGTTGACGAAATACTGATTTCATTTTTATTTCACTGTTGAGAGGCGAATAGAGAAAATCTATTGCACACGACAGCCAATTTTCTAACTGTTTTGTTTCTTTAATGTTACAATGTGACATTTTATAGAGAAGATCCAATGTCATCAAAAAATAAAAGTACATCATCACAATTAATATACTTACTTGTATTTGCACATCTAAAATAATTGGAGCAAGATAAAAGCAACGTAAGTTTTTTTAACATTAAATAGCATTATCGACACGACCGCTACTTGGAAGAAACTGCGCTTCATTTTATCGGTCAGGTCTGACTTCCATATGCCCGATAGCCTATCGCTGTCTGTCCATGCCTTTGCTAGTTGCGTGTCGGTATCTGTCTCGGTTAATGAGACACTGCTTATGAAGTGCAGTTTCTTCCGAGGAGCGATCGTGTCGATATTGCTATATGGATGCATTACATGGACGCAAATTAAAAGTATGGAGAAAAAGCATGACGACAACTACACAAGAATGCTGCGAGCAATATTGAACAAGTCCTGGAGAAAGCCCCCCACAATGCAGCAGGTGTACGGCCACCTACCACCCATCACAAAAACTATCCAAATTAAACGAACCAGACATGCGGGACATTGCTGGAGAAGTAGGGACGAGCTCATAAGTGATGTATTCCAGTGGACCCCTTCACATAGACGTGCAAGGGTAGGACGACCAGCTCGAACCTACATACAGCGGTTCTGTGCCGATACGGGATGTAACCATGAGGACCTGCCTGAAGCAATGGACGATTGGGAAGGATGGCGAGACAGGGTCAGGGATATCCGTGCTGATAGCCCGACATGATGATGATGAACATTAAATAAGGTAAAGACAGTTTTCACAATATAATCTAGTATATCCTACATAACGCTGGCCATCCAGAAAACGGGGATTTTATTGTATAGGGTTATGAAACTTTTGTGTCAATTCTGTTGACCAGAAATATCATATTTTGACGTCATATAACCTCTTTTGACCTCAAATTACTCTAGAGATCAGCCTACAACCTGAAGTCAAGTCTATCCTTGCCTTGTGAACATCTAGCTGTTTGTCCGTGATCATCAGACAGATTTACTCGCAAATTTTCGAATATATATATATATATATATATAGGAGAGAGACAGAGAGACAAACAGAGAGGACGGCGGGAGTCCCCGTGGTGTTGGACTGCAGACTCGAAGTAAGTGTGTCCGAACTCCAGTCATGCAATTTCATTCACTTTCAGATTAATAACCTTGGAAGTGTAGGAACGCTTATTCCTCCACCGGTGGATTAGCAATGCTTCTCTTCCACTAGGATAGCTTTGGCATTAAATAACCGAGGAAGGTTGATAAGCCATTAAACAAAGAAACCAAACTATATATATATATGTACACACACACACACAATGATATATATATATATATATATATATATAACTGGCACATTGGGTAGAGTGTCCGTCAATATCTCGGAAGACCGGGGTTCAATCCCAGGCCGAGTCAAACCAAAGTTTCATAAAATGGTACTTGATACTGAACATTTAGCATTATAAGGTAGTGATCAAGGGTAAAGTGGAGCAATCCAGGGAAAGGAGTGGCGCCCTCCCCTAAACCTTGGTGTAGTAACTATTGAAATGGGAGCCTTCGGGTCGCCCTCGACTATGGTCGCCAACTTTACTTACTCTCATATATATGTATAAATATATGTAAGTATAAATGGATGAATGTAGAAAATGAATGCGCGTGCGTGTAGGAAGATGTGCATTAACTTGAGCCAACCAAAAATAAAAAATTTAAGTATAGCTGATCTGTTGAATGTAAAGCTAGAAGTTTGGTCCAAATAAAAGAAAGAAAGAAAGAAAGAACATGGTAATAATGAGAAAGAAACATAATCATGAAAGAACGGCAGATAAAACGGGGAAGAAGAGGGAAAATGACCCAAAAATGAACTGATTTATTAATTTTAACAGCATGTCAGCCCATCTAGGGTTATTTTATGCTCAGAGGTTATGGAATCACGTTTATTGTATATTTATATTTGTTGCGTAGTTTCTGATAAATCCTTTTGCATACTGCGATATGATATCAACGATATATGATTTCTATCTAATACAAATAATTTTCACACAATTGCATAGTTTCAAGTATTCTAATCCAAATTTATGTCTAATTCTAATTTGTTTGCACACAGTTACAGAGTTTCAGGTACTCTTATCAAATACTATTCATTTTCAAATAGATCTATTTGACCCATAGGTTGTACCCTAACAGGTACTACCACGCTGGGTCAGAGGGAAACTGGAAGTAATGACAATGAAGGGGTACTGCTCACACTCCAGATCTCCTGAAATGTAGACTCGCCATCATATGCAGTTTAGTGCAATACTTAGAACACTGGCCTAAATTGGAAGAAAAAAATATTAAGGAAACCTTCTGAGCACTCCTGTGAAGTAAGGGCGAGCTCATAAGCGACATTCTTCAATTGACTCCAACATATGGACACACCAGTACTGACTTACCGGCAAAAACTTGCATTAACTAGCTTTGCGCGAACACACAATACCGTCTAGAGGATCTACCAAGAGTAGTGGCTGATAGGGACCGATGGTGAGAGAATCCGTGCTGTCGGCACGACTTGATGATAACGATGAAAAGACTAAACGAATAACCGGTTTGGATTCTTTGTTTAATGGCTTGGTGGGTTATTCAATGCCAAAGCCATCCTTGTAGATGAACAGCAGTCGCACTATCTAACCCATAGCTGAGGGATTAATTGGGATTTATATCTTTCCCTAGGGTATTCCGAACGTTTCGAACTCGCTTGCTTTGAGGCTGATGTCCAGCACTTTAGCCATTACGCCACGGGACTCCGGCCACCTTAGTTATTCATAAAAAGTGTGACAGAACGAAAGAAAACAAGAATATTAAAAAAAAAAAAAAACAACACGAAAAACGATAACAGCGAAAAACAAGATTTCAAAATGCACAAGAACGAAAGAAAGATTTTCGAGGAAGTCAGCATCCGACACACCTGCTTTGGTATTCTTTCAATATCCTTTTTGTTTTACGACTACCCATCCAGACACCCTTTCATGATTTTTTTTTTCTTTTTTGGGGGGCAGCTAATGAGCAAAAGAGAAATCTAGGTAAACGTCTTTAGGATTTGTTCAGCCATTCATTGATAATGAGAGAAGTCTCAGGACGCAACGATACGGACAATGGTGAATTGGACTGTTAAAAACAGCTCGTTGTCCTTCTCTCTAATGAGGAAGGAGCAAAGGGTCAGGGTGGCGTCGACTTGCTGCGTGGAATTCGTCTGGGGGTAACGCAAGCGAATATAGAGAGCCGGGTCCAATCAAGCGGTTGGGTTGGTTCGAGGGTTTGGCCAGCCTCAGTGAGCAACACAGTTGGCATGTCATGTCGCTCACTAACTGTCGCCATTCTCAATACGCTCTGTCTGAGCTTAGAAGGAAGAGGGCGATAGAGGTATTGAGCGAATGAAAATGGTTAGGAGAATGGTAGACAGAGAGAGGAATATGGGGAAAGAAGAGAATATAGAGGTAAGGAAATAGATGCAAAAACAGAGAGAGAGAGAGAGAGAGAGAGAGAGAGAGAGGTAAAATGGGAGTAAGGAATATGGGGAGGTAAGTGGAGAGTTAAGAGGAAAGAAGATAAAAGCAATAAGCGACAGAAAACTGAAGGGAAGAGGAGAAAGGATAATTGAAAGGAGGGGAAAAAAGACGGTTGAAAACAGAATTGAGATAGATAATATATATATATATATATAGAGAGAGCGAGCGAGAGAACGAGAATAAAAAAACCACTACTTCTATTATCACTTTAATACGTGGAGGCACGCTTAGCGTAACGTCCTTGGAAATGAAATCGGCGAATATACGCGGCTGTTTGCGTTTCACTTCGAGCTTATGTCCTTGAGAAAGATCACCCATCTCTTTTTCCATGGATAAATAGAAGGGCAAACTGTTTTTTTCAATTTGCTTTGGCAACCAGTCTAGGAGAAGGAAAACAATTAAAACAAGCTTTACTTCGTTTAAAAACTGACCTTGTGTCACATCCTGCCCGTGGTGAAGGAGTTTTAAAATATATACTACTTTAACAAAAAGAGGATGCTTTGGTTTAGAGGTATATCAACTCCCTATGGACCATTAAGTACCAAAATTTAATTTATTTGTAGGCATACTTCTAATGTACCATGGCGTTTTTTTAAAATAATCGTTTGTTTGCACGCTAGTATTCCCATTGAATACTAATAATCTGCACAGTTGTATTGTTTCAAGTATTACTATCTAATGTTAATAATTTGCACACCATCATAAGGTATGAAGTAACTATTCCTATTTAATAATAGTTTGTTTGCACACAGGTAGGTTCAAGTATTCTTATCTCACACCAATAATGTGTTATAAATTATATTGATTTGATTTCTTTATATAAGAGCATGTCAACCTAAATCAGCGACGTGTACTCCAAAGTACACGCTACTTTACAATTGCAAACGAACTTTTATCCATATTTCAAAATAGAAAATAGTGAAAATGTTATTAATATTCAACTGTGTATTATAACTGAAATATTATGGTTTAGACTTGAGTATGTTTAGAGCCGCCAGCACCAATATATTTTCCTGGAATGATTTGAAAAATACTAATCCAGATTCATTTGAATAACGTTATCTTTCGTTCTTTCTGCATACATTTGCTTGCAACATCAAAATTCTTGTTCAAAATTTCGTGGAACTTGCACACACACACACACATATATATAACTTTGGTGTCTTTGTTTTAATTGGATAGCAACTTTCGTGGGTTATCTAATGCCAAATTCACTCTTGTAGAAGGACAGTAGTGATACTATTTAACCCATTGTTGGGGGTGGGTAATAGATTTAATACCTTTCACTTAAATATTTGTCCGAAATTGAACGTAGTAGCACGAGTTGAATTTGCTCACTTCGAAGCTGCAAACCATCACTTTGCCATTACACCACGAGGACTCCCCCATATATATATATATATATATATATATATATAGGGGTCAAGAAATAGTTTTCTACTAATCACCAGAAATCTAATGACTAATAATAAAGATAAATACTGTGCAGTTTTATTCATATCCTGGAAGCAGCACCCCACAAAACAAAAGCTGTACAACCATTTGCCCCACATCTTATAAACCATCCAAGTAAGACGAACAAACATGCGAGACAATGCTGATGAACTAAAAACGAAGGCATAAAAGACGTTTTCCTAAGGTGTCCTACATTTGGTTTGAATTCTTTGTTTAATGGCATATCAACTTTTTATTCAATGCCAAAGCCCCCCCCCCTTCTAGAAGAACAGTAGTGGTACTGTTTAACCTATAGCTGGGAGGGTAAGGATGTTCATATCTTTCCCAAGAGTATCTGTCCAAAAGTGAACAAAATAGCGCGACTGTAATTCGGACTAGCTTACTACGATTCCGCAGTCCATCGCTTTAACGAGGACACCCCCTACATCTGGATACACCAACATTGGTCGACAAGTAATAACTTATATATATTAGTTCCATGTGGACACTGGATGTAGTCTAAATGACTAGCAAGGAGCGATGCACGTTAGGGACGGATGAAGAGGAAGAGAGAGAGAGAGAGAGAGAGAGAGAGAGAGAGAGAGAGAATCAAAAGACTTTTAGCAGTCATTACGTCTTGATGATTTCTCTTACTACTACAACTAATAACAATAATGATAAAAGCTAATGTAACAAAATGGCTCAAGATGGATAGAAGACTAGGTGCGACTGGGTGTGTAAGATTATTCACTTGGAATCGGGCAAGCGATAAAAATTTGACCATACTACCAAATGGTACATGCGTAAACCAGAATCTGTCGTAGAAATTGTTATAAAATTCGCTGAAACTTCCCGGCCAGAAGACCAGACCTCATATTAATTAACAAGACGAAAAAAACTAGTGCGACATTAGATTTTGCAGACCAGAGAGTGAAAATAAAAAAAGAACGAAAAAAAAGATAAATACTTTGATCTTGCTTGATAACTCAAAATGCTGTGGAACAAGAAGGTGTCGGGAATACCAATTGTAGTTGGTACGCTAGGGTTTTGAAAGAATCGAATCCAGAATACAGAGAAGAGTCCTAGAGACCTGAGGAGACTTGCTGTTACTCAGACTTCAGTGAAGGACCACCAGCTAGTGAGAAAAACTTGCAAGGAGTGAAATAATAATAGTAATGGTCCCTCAAAGCTGGATAATACACTGTCTCAAATGAACAAGATAGCCAAAAAAGTCATAAAATTTATCGAAGAAACCATGAAAAACAGGAGAGTGGAATTGACAGTTTAGCTGAGGTAAAAATCCAGAGAGTTATATTTCAGGGAAATGCGCTATCACCATTACTCTTTGTAACAGCGATGATGCCATTTAATCATATACGTAGGAAATGCACAGGCTGCTACAAACTTACCAAATCGCAAGAAAAGATCAACCGCCTAATGTACATGGACGACATCAAATTGTTTGCTAAAAATGAAAAAGAATTGGGAACCCTAATACAGACAGTGAGAACATACAGTCAGAATATAGGGATGGAATTTGGTATAAAGAAATTGAGCTATGCTAAAAATAAAAAGCGGAGAACAACATATGACGGAAGGAATAGAACTACTAAATCAAGAAAAAACAAAAACAAGAAAAAACAGAACGTTTGCAGAAAAGGAAACTTACAAGTACTTGGAAATATTGTCAGTGGACATTATCAAACTAGTGGAGATGAAAGAAAAATTAAAAAAGAGTATCTCTGGAGAACGAGAAAACTACTCGAAAGCAAACTATATTGCAGAAATCTCATCAAAGGGATAAATAGCTGGGTTCTCCCCCTTGTAAGATACTCGGGACCATTCTTGAAGTGGGTGATGGAAGAATTGCAACAAATGAATCAGAGAATAAGAAAACTAATGACGACGCATATAGCCTTATATCCGAGATGACATAAAAAGACTATATGTGATAAGAAAAGAAGGAGGAAGAGGACTTGTATTATTTACGATAGCGTCGATAAAGCGATATCACGACTCGAAGACTACATTAAAAAGATCAAAGAAAAACTAATTACAGTGAACACAAACAACACAAGGATCAACAGAACAACAATAACTACGAAACAAAATTGGGAAGAAAAGCAATTGTACGGATATTTTAAGCGACAAACAAATGAAACACCATAAGACTTGGACATGTCTAAAAAAGTGGAACCTAAAGAAAGAAACTGGATCTCTCCTAAAAACAGCTCTAAATAACTCTATGAGGACCAACTAAACTAAAGCAAAAAATAGATAAGACTCAATAAAATAGCAAATGTAGGTTATGTAGTGTAGAGATGAAACGATCAATCACATAATAAGTGAATGCAACAAATTAGCGCAAAAAGAGTACAAGACTAAACACGATTGGGTGGGGAAGGTGATCAACCAGGAATTGTGCAAAAAATTGAAATTTGACCATTCGAACAAGTGGTACATGCACAACCCGGAATTCGTCCTGGGGAATGAGACGTACAAAGTTCTCTGGGATTTTGAGAAACAAACAGATCACCTAATCTCAGCCAGACGATAAGACCTAGCGATAGTCAAAAAAAAAAAAAAAAAAAAAGAACCGGTCAAATAGTAAATACTTTTGTCCCGACAGACCACAAAGTAAAATTAAAAGAAAGCGAAAAGAGAGATGAATACCAAGACGTTGCTAGAGAACAAAAAAAAAAGCAAAAAACTATGGGAAATGAAAGCGACGTTGATACCAATTGTAATTGATGCACTTGGAACAATCCCCAAATAATTGGATAAAGGGACTGAAACACTCGGAAATAAGAGGAAAAGTGGAGACCATCCAGACTACAGCAATAAGATCGACCAGAATACTGAGAAGAGTTCTGGACACTTTAGGAAACTTGCGGTCAGTCAAACTCCATTGAGAAACCATCAACAAACGCTGGAGTGAATCGGAATTAACAGCACATGACAAACCCTTGCAGAGTTGAAAATCCAAAGGGGCATCTTTCACGGAGACTCACCCACGCCATTACCATCTGTTATTGCAATGATGACACTATATGCACAGGAGGCTATACATTCACAAAATCACAGGAATTGATTAACCACCTTATACATACTAGTCAAAAATGAAAGAGAACTGGAGACCTTGATCCAAACAACAAGAATACGCAGCAAGGTTACGGGTAAGGAATTTGGCTTTGCGAAATGCTGATAATGAAAAGTGGGGAAAAGAAACATTAGAATTGTCAAATCAAGAAAGGATCATGGAGAAAAAGAAAATTACAAGTACATGAGAATACTGGAAGTGGACACCCATAAAAATTTATTTGTAACAATAGAATAAGACTGATTACGATGTGATAAATTAACAGCAACTTTGGCGCTTTTAAAGTAGAGAGGTGAGCTTAGACAATAGACAGCAACTCCAAAACTTCAGTGCACGGCATGTGAAGCAGTAAAAACATAGCTAGCAGAAAAGTGTTTGTCACTCGCTCTTTCAACTGATAAAAAGTAACTAAATTGACAAGGAGCTATGTAAAAATTTCAATTAAGTCTACGAAACAGAAAATTCATTTAAAGTCAACAAATAAACAAAACCCAAGAATCCAGCAGAAGAAAAACATCAACTAAAATTTAACGACACCTGAAAAATCAACCAATAATGCAACGAAACCACAAAAAACTATTAAAATTCAAAGAATTTTTTTACCAGACATTCTCTCACAGATAATTTCCCACAAATCATATCAAATTTGCAACATTTTATCTTTTCTTGTTGTCGAGGGTAACCCGAAGGCTCCCTTTTCGATAGCCACTACACCAAGGCTATTGACCCAGACATTGGCATAATGGTTAGAGTGTTCGCCAATGGCCCGGGAGACCTGGGTTCAATCCCAGATCGAGTCATACCAAAGACTCAAAAAATGGTACTTGATTCATTCTTGCTTAACACTCAGCATTATAAGGTAAGGATCAAGGATAAAGTTGGTCAATCCTGAGATAGGAGTAGCGCCCTCCCTTACACCTAGGTGTAGTAGCTATTGAAAAGGGAGCCTTCGGATAACCCTCGGCTATGGTCGCCAACTTTACTTTACTTTTATCCTTTCTATATTTTCTTTTCTTTTGTTTCTCTAATGTAAAAATTATTTTCAAAACTTTTAATCAGTGTCCGAACTAGAAAACTGCGAAACATACTGTTTGAAATTACCCATTAAAGCCCCCACCCTACTTTCCAGTATACAGAAAATTGGTAGTTTACCCATATATTGTGAATGTTTGATACTTTCCTTTACACCATTAAACAAAGATGTAAGAAAAATAACAAAAGAGTACCTCAGACGAACAAGAAAATTCCTCGAAACTAAGCTCTATAGCATAAATCGCATTAAATAAACACCTGAGCAGTCCCCCTTGTAAGATACTCAGAATAATTCTTAAGATCGATAAAGGAGAAAGGTAGACAAATGGACCAAATGAGAAGGAAATTAATGACTATGTATATGGCCTTACAGCTGATAAATGACATAGAGAGAATGTCAAGAAAAGAAGGCAGAGGAATCTTCACCAACATTGAGGATTGTGTTGCTGTATCAGTACAAGGAGTCAAGAATTACATAAAAAAACAAAAAAAAAACTTATCATAACAGATAGTAACAGCAATAGCAACATAAGGGCAAACAGAAAACGAGCAAAAATGGGAAGAAAAGCATTATAGGGAAACTTCAAGTGAAAAACAAGGGAGATTGCAGACGGGAACAGAGACATGAATAAGAAAAGGAGACCTCAAGGGAGAAACTGAATCTCTTCTAATAGTAGCAAAAAACAATACCGTAAAGGACCAACTACAGTAACAATTAAGTTTAAGCAAAAATTGAGTGTGGAGACAGTTGAAATGGTTAACCACATAAGATGCGAATGCAGCATATTAGCTCAAAGAGAGTACAAGACCAGGCAGGACTGAGTGGGAAATTAATCCACTGAGAATTATGCCAAAGATTAAAAATTTGATCATATTACTAAATGGTATATGCACAAACTAGAACCCGTCCTAGAGAGAGATGCATAAAATTTTATGAGGTACAAACGAATCACCTAATCCCAACCGGAAAACCAAACCAAATGTTAATAAACAAGAAAATAAATTGTCATCTATTATATTTTGCCGTTTCGGCGGACATGATAGAAAATCGAATGAAGCAAAAAGATAGACAAGTCCTTAGACCTTGTACGAGAACTAAAAAAGCAGTGGAACATGAGAGCGGCGGTGATACCAATTGTCATTGGTGTGTTGAACTGTTTCCAAAGTCTTGAACAAAAAACTGGAGGGGCTTGAAATCCGAGGAAAAATCGAGTGTATGTTTGTGTGTATGAGAGAGAGAGAGAGAGAGAGAGACAGAAAGACAGAGAAAGACCAAGAGAGAGAGAGGGAAAGAGAGAGAGGGAAAGGTTAGGTTTTGTTTGATAAAGGTTTAAACCTAAATTAAACAGAACACACACACACACACATACAGACACAAAAAACAAACTTCACTCACAAACACAGATACACAGAATACCTCACATTTAAGTAAGGGAGAAAGAGAGAAATGAAAAACAACAATCCTGAAAATATATATGTATACAGAGATACAAACACTCTCACACACATACAGACACACTGAATGCATTCTTGTAAACATAGACAGGAAAAACATCGGCAAAGGCCAAAGGTTTTCACGGACAGTTAACTCCAACAGGACATTCACAGACACAAATCCTGGAATTATAAAGAATCACGACCATCGCCACTATAAAAGCCAATAAGACTCTAATAAGCATTATTAGCGTGCTAAAAATGACTATTAAGTCTGAAACACGTGTAGAACTAAGTTCTAGAACTATATATATATATATATATATATATATATATATAACAGAGGCGTATATTCCGATAAAATAAGTTATGCATTGTATATCCAATAAAATTTATTCAGTAGAAAATTTAAAATATCTTCAAGTTTAACGTATTACAGCATATATAAATATATATATATATAAGTTGGCGACCTTAGTCGAGGGTGACCCGAAGGCTCCCTTTTCAATAGCTACTACACCGAGGTGTAGGGGAGGGCGCTACTCTTTTCCCTGGATGAATCGAATCCCGGTCTCCCGGACCATTGGCGAACACTCTGCTCAATTCTTATAAATTATTCTTTAACTTTAATTTTCACAAGAAATGAATTTTATCCTATTTTAAAATAGGAAGTTACTTTACAATCACCCAATATATATATATATATAGAGAGAGTGAGAGAGAGAGAGAGAGAGAGAGAGAGAGAGAGAGAGAGAGAGAAAGACAAGGAGAAATAGAGAGAAATATGACTATTCGAGTTTTGGACACCCACACATGACATAGACTCCCCCCAAACACATCTCTAATATAGTCTTTTGATCTTTCGGTTTTCATTCGCGTTCTGGGTCCTAAAATGAAGTGGTTTTCAGCTATTTGTTATTGAGAAGAGTACAGACCACCACAGAATTCTAAACCAGATGTCCTCTATTTGCCTTTACCAAATGCAAGCATCCAAAAGATTCTTGGAAGAGCCGAACATTTATCGTTGTCCCTCTTTCTAAACTGAAGAGCTTTCATAACCTACGTGTCCTCGTTCACACCGATTGCTAATGGTAGAGATACCATTAAGACAATATAAACACTGTTTTATTTTATAAATGTTTATATCGTTCTTCCCAACGCTGGAACAATCGAAAAAAGAAAAAAAAAACAAGAAAGAAATGCAGCAAAAAAGAAGTAAAAAAAAAAAACTTAAAAAAGAAAGAGTGAAGAGTGTTAAAGAATTGACGTCTTTTGTTTAAGTCGGTCATGGACAATGTTTTCTGATTGGCCAATTCAAATCACCTGTTATCTGTGTGTTGGCGGTTATTATATCTTTTATGCTTGCAATGGGTGCGTTATATTTTTGGAAGACAAACAGACAGACAAACAGGCCGCGGTACTTTGACGTAGGGTAACAGTGACCTTGTTAAACAGACTGAGTAGTGAATTTGGTTCGTACTAGGTGCTGAAAACTTGTGGCATTGTGTCAGACGTTGCTAAGCTTAATAGATACTCGTTTGTTGTCGAATAACACTGAAAGCACCGGCTCTTCTTGCTTTAACACCAAAGTTAAACAACGTTTGACTTGGTATGAGTGAAAACTTAGAGACACGAGTTATTGTGACTTTATGTCAACCAAACAACCATTAGTAAAAAGATAAAAGCAAACAGAGAAGAAGGATAGAAAGAACCATCTGTCTGTATGAAGATATTGAAAGTTTCACTGTCTACAGACAAAGGTCTTGTCAATTTTAAACTCTTATTAGACGATCTATTAACCTGATGATTTCCCATCATAACAGTATATATATATATTATTTGCACTCCATATTTATCCATTACCATTGATTGGAAATACATTTTATCATTATTGATATTCAAACGTAATATATATATATATATATATATATATATATATATATATATATATATATATATATATGTATATACACGAGGATCATTAAATAAGTTTCCAGACTTTTTTCGTATGGGCACTTTTATTGACAGTACACACATGAAACTCTAGTCCCCTTCGAAGTAATCTCCTCTAGCTGCAATGCACTTTTTGTACCGTTCCAACAACTTCTGGAAGGCTCCATTGAAGTCCTCTTGTGTGAGCGTGTCAATGACCTTCGTCACAGCCTCTTTTATCGCCTCAATTGTCTCTTAACGTCAGCCTGTGAGCTTAGGGAATAACGAAAAGTCACAGGGACCAAGGTCTGGACTATAGGGAGGCTGAGGAACTGTCTTGATACCAATTTTGGTCAAATAGTCTGTGACAAGGATGGAGTTCTGGACTGTTGTATTGTCCTGGTGGAAATACCACTGACCCGATTTGAAGAGACCTGGCCTCTTCCTTAGGAATCTCTTCCTGAACTCCCTTAAAACCTCAACATAGTAACCCTAACCCTAATCGTTTGGCCAATCAACTCTGGTGTATTGACTTCCTTACTCCTCCCACACCTCTCATCATCCCTCACAGACTTCCTGCCTTCCTTGAATCTCCTATGCCACTCCAAAACTGATGCTCGATTCATGCAAGATGGTCGAAAAGTAGTCTGAAGAATTCCATACGTTTCTGTGGCATCATTTTTTCCAAGTTTAAAGCAGAATTTTATTGCATATCGTTCTTCTGAAGTGTCCTCACGTCCAGATTGCATTTTTGAAATTCATCAGCTGTGACAATCAGACTTTAGTAGGGTGTATTCGAATTCCTGCTGTAGCTGTTCATTTGAACCTAAAATCATAAAAATTGGTCAGTCATCTCATAAGATGTATAGCAATAGCAAACTGAATTTTCAAGAGTCTACGACAATTTTAAATGTCTGTACAAAAAAGTCCGGAAACTTATTGAATGCACCACACACACGCATATATATATATACTTGTTTTATAAATTCTTAGATGGTGGCCTAAATTAGTTGGGATGTATAAAAATGTACAACACCTAAAGCACCGTTTTTAAAAACATACCCCCACCAAATCGGTTAACTGTTGGATTTTAATAACATTTTCGGTATTTAGAGTAATAAAAGAGATTTTTTGTTCAAAATTTCAGAAAACAACCTATTTTTTTAAATTGTTTTGCATTCATGCTCAATTATTTTATGATTTTGATTCCCTTTACTGAAGGGGAAGGTGAATGATTTTTACGTTTTAAAGATAATTCCTTGGAAAATTAGATTTTGTGTACATTTTCTTATAACGCCTCGTCTATTTTACTTGTATTGATGCCTTATTTTTGAAGTTTCAAAAAACGGTAATTAACGTGCAATATTTATCTTTTATACATTTTTTTTACTTTATATATTTTTTAAGCTTACAGTTGTGGTTAATAAAAAAGAAAAAAAAATTAAACTTCTTTTAGAGGTTAAAAATTGACATCCGTAGATTCAACTTTTTTACTTACAACAGGTGATTAGTATTTTACTAATTAGCGTAAAAAAACTGAAAAAATAAATTTGACAGATTAGATAAAAATGTATTTTATCGAAATGATACTTCTTTTATCTTTTTTTTATTTTATTTAGCGTTGTGTTTCATAGGGCGATATTTTTTTATGGATGCTCCCAAGAGAACCAATATAAAAAGCATCACATAAATATATTTCCCGATAATTTATTAGCATAGAAAATGAATTATCACGCTTTTGATCATCCATACTTTAGAAGAACGCGTACATCATTTTGATTGGAAAAACAAGGCAATGGGCTAAACTGCAACCTCAAAGTAAGCGAGTTCGAACTCCTCTCACGCTATTGTTTTCACTTTCGGACAAATATCTTCTGGCAAGCTAGGAACCTCCTTATCCTCCCAACTATGGGTTAAATAATATAACTATTGTTCTTCTACATTGACATTAAATAACTCATGAATGTTGATATGCCACATTAACTTGAACAGTAACTTGAGCGCTCATCCCTCGCTATCACGATTTCCCAACTATGTCCAAAAGTCAACATCTAACACTGCTCTTTATGTTCTGTTTGGCCGCAGTAGACGGTGGAAAGACAGTTTGACCCAGAGGCACAATCACCGTTGCTCTAGGCTGCAAATCGTCTATCTCCTTATTAATTCCTCGAATATAACGTAAATTATGGTGTATAAACCGACGTTTAAGCCCGAAAAAATCTCCATAAAGCTCGGGATCGACTTATATATAGAGTGGTTAACAAATGGTAACAGTCTGGATCTTAACCCTGCCGTATAAGTCGACCTAGTTTTTTTCAACTTTGGGTCATTAATGGGATGCAAATTATATATATATATAGGTCCACAAGTGAATTTTAATCTGGTACTTCAGGGTTTTATTTCATATAATTTTTTCTACACGTGTTTCCGAAGTAGTAGTCATTTTCAAGAGACTAATAAATGTACGTTTTGACTGGCTGTACTTCTTTTTATTTCAAATTTATTTATCTATCTATCGATTTATCTATTTATTTAATCATTTTCTTTTTTCGTATTAATAAGTATATACTTTGAGTGTTTGTGTGTGTATACAGTCGTATACATGCATATACATTCGATTGTTGTTTTACTTTTCTCTCTCTTCCTCTTTGAGTTAAATGCATGTGAGAACGTATATATATATATATATACACACAAGTGTGTATATATATATATATACACATGTGTGTATATATATATATATATATATATATATATGCTGTAATAATTGATAGTCAACAGGTTTGTGGATTGACTAATAAGAATTTAAAGTTGACTAAAACTGCTGTATCAGTCGCCTCCTATTTTTTTCAGGCTTAAAAGGTCGACTTATATGCCGCAATTTACGGTATGCGGTTTGGGCTTCTGGGAAAGAAAACTATTTTTTCCTACGCCACCCAAAATACTTTGAAAAAATGAAACCTGTGACTGCTGACCCACTTGATTTTAGTTTGGTTGGTTGGGCTTTTATGGCATATAAACCTTTTAGGTTATTTAATGCCAAATCTATTTTATACAAATAAAAAAGTAAAGTTGGCGACTTTTAGTCGAGGGTGACCCGAAGGCTCCATTCTCAATAGCTACTATACTGATGTGTAGGGAAGGGCGTTACTCCATTCCATGGATTGCTCCACTTTACCCTTGATCCACACCTCAAATGCTGAGTGTTAAGCAAGGAGACATCAAGTACCATTTTTTTTTAGTCTTTGGTATGACTCGACCTGGGATTGTACTTCGATCTACCGGACCATTGACGAACACTCTACTCATTAGACCAATGGCCTGGTTTTATAAAAATAAACAGTTCTATTTCAAACAATTCAGTTTAGCATGTGTTCACTTTTTAGTTCTATTTGACTCATAGATAGGACCCTATCAGGTGCTTCTACTCCAGGTCAGAGTTGACATTGGAGCGATGGCAATGAAGGGGTACTCCGTATTCCTCAGAGCTCCAGCATAACTAAAACCTCACCATCATATTGTTTAGTGTCATGTCTAGGACACTCGTTGGCGGGGTGGGGAGGTTCTTACCCCTCATCAGAGATGCAGTCTGTATATTCTACAGCCCCAGCCGACTAGGCAATGCTTGATTTTATTATGAACCTTAAAAAACTAACCCTTTGATCCTTACCAAGAAATCCTTCTCTTTCTATTCTATCATTCATTAGAATCTGCTAACTTTACCAACTTGTTTAGCCATCCTTTTAATTTTACTATACACACATATTTATGTATCTTCATGTGTATATGCATTTACCCAACCCATCTTAGAGAGCATGTGACACAAGGTCAATTTTAAGTGGAGTTTAACAGGTTTTAATTCAGAGTTTTCTATCTAGACCGGTTGCCATACCAAGGTTAAAGAACCCAGTCTGTCCCAATAGCTGGTGGGAGAATAGTTGCATGCGTTCCTAAGAGTATTAGCGCTATGTGAAATACAAACAGCCTCGTCCAGGATTTGAACTCGGATCGCCGTGTCTATTTCCTATAACAGTAATCATTACGCCAGCTGCACCATACATCCCTTTACACAATTTATGGCTTTATTGTTTTGATGGACAGAAAGATGTGACGTTCATTTTTTTAATATAAAGTTTGGAACACTAATTACATCAGACAAATTTAAAATAGAACGCTTTCAACGGAAATAAAATGTTTGAAAACTTTTTCATCTTTTTCATTTCATTTGGTCACTCACACGCCTCGATGAAGGTTTAAAAACCGAAACCTTAAACGGTGGCAAATAATTTTATAAATAAAATAATCCACTGCAGGCTATTTTTTCCATCCCTCTACATACACACACACACACATATATATATATATATATACACACGTACTCATATAGACATGCTCGCACCTACATGAATATAAATTATTGTGGCGTTCCGTACCCTAGGAGCAGAAGATTTTATATAAATATTTGAAGAGATAAGTTTGAACTGATTAATTCTAAATTTACTAAAAACAGGTTTATCGTAGGAATATTCTTGACGTATTTGCCGCTTTTTCTCTATCGCAGTAGTAGTAGCCGTTGTAGTAGTAGTAAAGAAGATACAGTAGTTATGTTATTTAGGGACATTATGACTTTGTCTCGGTGCTCATTCCTGTTGTTGGTTTTGCTTTTTTTTTGTTTTAATGGCATTTCAACCTTTGTGGGTTATCTACTACCAAAGCCATCCTGGTAGAAGGATAGTAATAATACAATTTAATCCATTGCGTGAAGGATAAAAAAAGTTCATACCTTTTCCAAGGGTAGTAGTTAAAAAATGAACGTAATTGCGCGATGTTGCAATCCAGCACATTAGCCATAACGCCATTAGTTGCCGCCTTAATAAGGGTGCTAGGGGTAGCGCTTTCTCGGTTTGGTTTATTTATTTAACGGCGTATCAACTTCATATGGGTTACTTGATGCCAAAATTTGATTTACGTGTTTTCGTATTTTTCAAAGTTTGATTGTAATTATAACTCTATTTCAATTGTTCCATTTACAATTTTTTTTAGTCTGTAATCATTTGTTTGGCCTTTTGCATGGTTTTAAGTATTCCTATCTAATTCAAATTCATGCACAATTATATGGTTTCAAGTATGTATTTAGTAATAATCATTTGTTTGCACACTATTATATGATTTCAAGTAACTATTCCTATTCAATAATAATCATTTGTTTGCTCAGAGTTATACGGTTTCACATATTCCTGTCCAATACTAATAATTTTAACAGATTTATTTGACATATAGATGAGACCCTAACTGGTATAACCACTCCGCTCAGAGTTGACCTGGGATTAATGGTAGTGAAGAAGTACTCCACATTTCCCGGATATTTTGGGGATTGGCATTTTTAGTCTGATAGATCGAGACCCACTCTAATTTAACTTTATCATATTTACCGACCCCTCCGCTCGGGCAGGATATGACACAAGGTCAATTTTTAAGCGGAGTTTAACAGGTTTGAATTCAGAGTTTTCCTTCCGCTAGACTAGTTGCCTCGCCAAGGCTGAAGAACCCAGTCTATCCTACTATTTACCCATAGCTGGAGGGAGAATAATTGGATTCATACCTTTCCCAAGGGTATTAGTGCTATGTGTCACCGTGTCCATTTCTTACGACGATAACCATTACTCCACGGGCACCTCTTATCTAACTTTATGGAGTGCATTCAGATAGGCTACGTCCATAAGTTCCACCAATTTGAAAGTTTTCTGTAAGAACATGTCTTGCTGTCTATAGTGAGCAACTTTTGTTCTTTTTTAATATTCCTCACATGTTACAAAAGCTTCTAAAAGGTTTAACCATCTTGGCGAGTCTTAAAATACACCGAATATATCTTCTGTAGAAGGCCAAGACTCTCCTCAAAAGGAGTGTCTTCGGTATGATACTAAACTGCATCTTGTTGTGAGTCTTCAGTTCTAGATCTCTGGGGAATGGTGAGTATCTCAACATTACTCCCAGGTACACTTATTAGGGTCCCATCTATGGGTCCAATAAGTCAGTTCGAAAATTATCAGTTTTGGGTAGTTTGGTTAGGTCTCAACCTTCGTTGGTTATTTGATGCCAAAGCCATCTTTGTTGTTGAACATTACCGGGGCGGGAATAAGGGGTTTCATACCTATCCCGAGGGTATAATCTCGAAAGTGAACGCTATAGCACGATTGGAGTTCGAATATGCTTACTACGAAGTTGCAGTCCAGCACGTTAGCCACTACGCCACGAAGATTCCCCCCAGTATGAAAATATAACTTCGCAAAGAAATGATTCAATTAAAGAAATGCAATTTAAAAAAGTGCAAGGATATATTGAAAATATATCTATAATTGTTATTAATTAGAAACTAATGGACAATAACCGTTACTAGTGGTGGTGGAGGGGTTGGTTAAATCCATGGATTATGAAAAAGCCTTGATTTTGTTGTTGTTGTTGGTCATGACTCTGCTAATAAGTATTGTCCGGAAAAAGAAATAGATTTTTTTAAAAATCTGATGATGGATATTGCTGTAAGAAGTCAGAAATTATCGTCGTCTTAATTTCAAAGTGACCACCGCGCTGAATTTGCTAAGGACAGATAGATAAACAAATGGCATAATAGAACCGTATATTCAGCCCATTTCATTTCCCTAAGCTGAAAAGGAAGAAATACAAAGCTTCTCACACCCCGGCCCTAACAAAAAAAAAAAAAAAATACTCGGAAGATGGTTTTATGTTAGGCTAAGCAAAAGTTTAGCTGGAAAAAAAAAGAAAAAAAAGCTAAAAAGAAGAATTTTGCACAACTGTTTTCTCATTGTTAAACATAAATGCGATAAATAATTTATTTATTTTAATCTCATATAAGTGTAATAAAAGTAAAAAACATATCTGTGATATGAACTATAGGAACGCCAAGACAGCGAAACGGCCACCTTTGTTTACTTTCTATTTTTTTACCACCACCCACAACCCGCAAAAAATTAATTAAAATTCCGGGCTTGTCATATTAGTGTCAGTGCTTGATGAAATTGCATTCAAAGGAAAACAGCACAATTCAAAGAAAACTCTACCTAATCTGATACAAGGCCAAGCTATTGGAGTACCCAGTAAAGACAGAACTCACTACACAACCCATTAAAACTAAGACCCCGAGCATTCTAGCTATCAGAAGTTGACGTTTAAGATACACCCATGACGATATAGACGTCTCGATATCGATATAAAAAACCTAGTCTCTCAAACCATACTACTATAATGAGTTCGATGTCTACTTGATGCACTAAATTTGACGTCTTAAGCCAGGTTTAACCGACCTTAGTAAATATGTACATATACTCAGAACTCCGTCGTACAACAGTATTTCGAAAGTTACTCACACAGACCATTATTATTATAGTGAGTTCGATCATCACTTGTTTCTACCATAATATATTACTCGTGAGTTTGTGCAACCTTTAACCAAAGAAACAGCACTTCATAGCGAGATGTTTATCTGAGCAAGGTACTTGAAATGCTCTAAACTGTAGAATAAAGCGTTAGCTAGTCTAATTTGCAAATGAATTAGAATATGTGAGTTCTGCATTTACGCTGAATAACCATTTTTATAACGAAATCAAGTCTGTTCTTATGTCATTATTCTGTTCTACTTTTAAAAAAAGATTCAGTTTCTATCTTGAAGTTGCAATCATGTCCATGCCATCTAATGAGTCATGTTCTTTGTTGGTCGATTAAAGTGACCATATAGTTGTTTTACATCTCATTTTTATAGTCTAACCTTGTTCATATATTCTTCGAGTCCTTATATTATTTAAATTATTATTTAAATTATCTTACTCTTTTGAGAGTTTTTCACGACAGAGTTAGCTGATAGTTTCTCCCTGGAGTTTGAGATATAGCAAGTCTTCTTAGGTCTCCGGGAGTCTTGTCAGAATTCTGGCCGATCTTAATGAAGCTCTAGTCTGGATGGTCTCCACTTGTTCTCTTATTTCCAAGTCTTCCAGTCCCTTTACCAATCCTTTAGAGATTGTTCCAAGTGCACCAATTGCAATTGGTATCACCGTCACCTTTGCGTTCCATAGTTTTTAATCCTCTAGCGAGGTCTAGAAATTTACATTTCTTTTCGCTTTCTTTTAATTTTACTCTGTGGTCTGCCGGAACAGCAAAGTCTACAATTCGGTAGGTTTTCTTGTTTTTTTTTGTTTTTCGTTGGGTCTTTTTTTTTTTTTTTTTTTTTTAGATTATCATTGAGTCTGTTCGTCTGGCCAAGATTAGGTGCTTTGTTTTCATCTCAAAATCTCAGAGAACTTTGTGCATCTCATTCTCCAGGATGGATTCTTGTTTACGCATATACCACTTGTTTGTATGGTTAATTTTCAATTTCTTGCACAATTCCCAGAGGATCACCTTCCCTACCCAATCATGGTTAGGGTTAGACTCATTTTTGTGCTAATTTGCTGCATTCGCTTATATGATTAATTGTTTCGGCTCTATCACCACATTACCGACATTTGCTATATAGTTGAGTCTTATCTATTTTTGCTTTAACATATAAGGATATTATGGTTATGGTGTTGTTAATAATAATAATAATAACAATAATAAGGCATTGCATCGCAGAAATAACATAGAAAAACTATATGTGTCAAGCGAAGGAGAAAGAGTACATGCCAGCATTGATGATAGCGTCTATATATCGAAACGACGACGCAAAGACTACATAAAAAGAGCAAAACAACCAGCCCAGAAAAAAACACAACACATGGATCACCAGAACAACAATAACTACAAAAAAAAAAAAAAAAAAAAAAAGATTGGGAAGAAAAGCAATTGTATGTATATTTCAAGATTTGGACATGGCTAAGCCGAAAGAGAGAAACTGAATCTTTTCTGATAGCATTAGCTGTTATCAGAAAAAAATCCAGTTTCTCCCTTTCTGGTCGCTGTAATTAGTCTTTGCTCTTTTTTATTTAGTTTTCGCGTCGTCGTTTCGATGTATAGACGCTATAATGCTGGCGAATGCTCTTCCTCCTTCTTCGCTTGACATATACTTTATCTGTTATTTCTTCGATGTAAGTCATTATCATTATTATTATTGGAGGTGCCCATGGTGTAATGGTTATCGTCGTAGGAAATGGACACGGCGACTCAAGTTCAAACCCCGGACGAGAATGATTCATTTCACATAGCACTAATACCCTTGGGAAAGGTATGAATCCAATTATTCTCCCTCCAGCTATGGGTAAATAGTAGGACAGACTGATTCTTCAGCCTTGGTAAGGCAACTAGTCTAGGAGAAGGAAAACTCTGAATTCAAACCTGTTAAACTTTGCCTAAAAATTGACCTTGTGACATATCTTGCTCGAGCAGAGGGTTTGGTAAATAGGATTATTATTATTATTGTGTTTCACATCGGCCATAACTGATAGTTTATAACTGGAGTTTGAGTGACAGCAAGTCTTCTGCACTCGTCCAAGTAACCCATCCGAATTTAGTAGTTCTGTGGTCAGCAATCGTGTCGATTCTTGCTCTAATCTCTAGTCTCCCCAGTCTCTTTACCAGGTTCTTGGGGATTGTTCCAGGGGCCCTGACTATGGTTGCTGTTACTTTCATGTACCACAGTTTTTTTTAGCTCTCTCACAAAGTCAAACGTTTTTTCCAGCTTTTACGCCTTCTATCACCTTCGCTCTGTGGTTTGCTAGAACAGCAAAATCCACGCTGTGACAGGTTCTTTTTTTCTTGCTAATTAATGCACTGTCTGGTTTTCTGGCCTGCATTAGGTGTTCTGTTTTTATCTTAGTCGCTGAGAATTTTTGCCGATTTTAGTTTGTGCATGTATTATCGATAGTATAATGAAATTTCTTGTGCAATTCTCTGTGGATGACATTTCACACCCAGTCATGCATGTTTTTGTATTCCTTATGGGCTAGTTTGCTTCATTCACCGAATTTGTGATTGTATCGTCTCCATTACTTTACTCAATGCGAGATTATCTCACGAGTGTTTACTAGTAGTCGTTCACAAGTCTGATTAACAGCAAGTCTGCTCAGATCTCCCAGACTCTTCTCAGTACGGCCAATCTAAAAAATTCTGTAGTCTAGATGGTCTCGATTCTTCTTCTGATTTTCAATTCCTCAAGTCCCTTCGGCAAGCCTTTGTGGACTGTTCCAAGTGCACCAATTACAATTGATAGCACCGACACCCTCATGTTCCATAGCTTTTTTAGTTCTCTGGTAAGGTCCAAATATTAGTCAGATTTTGCTTTCTTTTATTTTCACTCTGTGGTCTGCTGGAATGGCAAAATCTACTTGACAGCAAGTTTTTTTCTTTCTCCTTTTTTTTTTTTTGTTAATTAATTTCTTCTGGTCTGGTTTATGGGATTATTATTATTATTATCATTATGGTAGTTGTTAATTTTTTTAATGGTTAAAGAATTTTAAGAAACGATGTTTGACATTTTGTCATTTGTTAATGTCAAATTTTAATCTCTTGCAAAATTCCTTGTAAATCACCTTTCTCACCGATTCAATTCTACCCTTGCATTCCTCTTATTAGATTTTCAATGGCTCGAGAACAAGAAATAATGTCACTGATGACAATTTTTAATCTCTTGCACAATTCCCTGTGGATCACCTTTCCTACCCACTTCTGCCAACTCTTGTATTCTTTTTATCATATTCCTAATGTTATCATAAGAAACGATATAACAAATGTCAAATTTTAATCACTTGCAAATTCCCAGTGCCTTACCTTTCCTACCTAATCATGTATACGCTTGAATTCCTTTCATTAGTTTATTTTTCTGATGGTCAGAAACGTAAAGAAACAATGTAACAAATGCCAACTTTTATTCTCTTGCACAACTCCCAGTAGATCACCTTTCTTACCCAGTAATGCCTACTCTTGGTTTTTTTAAATAACTTTTTTAGTGTTTAGAGAACGTCAATTAATGGCTTGGTTTGGTCTTATGACATATCAACCCTTGTAGGTTATTTAATGTCAAATCCTTATATATATATATATATATATATATATATATATATATCGAATCCTCTTATATATATATATATATATATATATATATATATATAAAATGTTAAATATATATGATTTGCAAACACATTTTGTACATAACGTTTTTAAATGAGACTGGGCTCATTTTTTGCACACGGTTAAATGGTTTCAAGTATTTCTAACACGAATGATTCTATTTACAATTAATTATTTGTTTGAACACAGTTAAATGATTTCAAATATTGCTATTTAACACTTACAATTCAATTAAATATCAGTGATTTGTTTACACACTGTTAAATGATCAAACAGTTCTATTTCTAATAATTCAATTTAGCACGTTTTCACACAGTGTAAATATGAAACAATTCTATTTGAGCCATAGATGGAACCCTATCAGGATCGGAGTGGACCTGAAAGTAATAGCAATGAAGGATTTGTTAAGAAATGATATAAGTGTGGTGAACTGCAGAATGAATATGTAATATAATGTATAAGTTTCATTCCTTTCTTTGTCGAGTCGAGAACTTTTCAGTATCATTTTTGTAGCCAGCAAACAATACTGTAATGAGTTCGATCCTTACTTATACTTGAGCAAAAGATCTCGTTAATAATTTCCATAAACACCGCCATTGCCTATATTCATATAAGCACAGTCTCGAGTCATATCATTCAAATTTTTTTTACTGCTATCCCAGTTTAGATCAAATAACCATGCAGCCCAATAATATGAATTTCCAAATGCTATCAGATGTTAATTAGAATTTGGAGAAGGGGAAACCCCGACACGTCGTGGCCAAAAATGACATAAGGAAAACCTGCGTCGGACCACTTAATCGACGCTACCCACGCTTTAAAACGGGTGACTTATTGTTTGCAGTCTCCTTGTTTCAATTATTTAAGAGGGACCCCCCAGGCCGAACATATGTGGGTAGGAAGAGAAGAGGGAGGAAATATACGTGAACATACGATGAATTTATTTTGCATTGTTTAGTTTCCTTTTACGTCATATAAGTTTGACACTTGGGAAAGAGAAATAGGCTGGCAGCAAACACCCAGCCTAACCCGCGGGGGATATGTTCAAAGATCACGAGCGGATACCCGAAACCGATATATATATACGTGTGTGTGTGCGTATATATATATATATATATATATATATATATATAGAGAGAGAGAGAGAGAGAGAGAAAGAGAGAGTGTCAAAAAAAAAAGTATACACACTTTGATTTATTATAAGTAAAAAAAACTTTTAAGGAATAATTAAGTTTTATTATCAAAGTTTTAAAAAAATACAAAATATTTCAGGTATTCCAGGTGTTCGAATTGATGATCATTCATTCTCTTTCTCTCTCTCTCCATCTCTCTCTCTCTCGGCACTGCTGATAACGAGAACAGGCAAAATTACAAACATTATTGAGTTATCGCAGGAATTCAAACTGATGACTATTCTGTTTAAGGCCCTGCTGATAGTTCAAACAGATGGAATTGCAAACTCCATAAGTCGTTTCAAATGGCATTTGGATGCATTGTATTTCGTTCGCTGCTCTCAACTTATTGACTGTTGCAGGTTTCGTGCTATAAAGTTAAATGGCTTAATTAAATGTAACAATTACAACTACTTGGTACCTCGGAGCCAGCATATTACAGTTGAACTCCACATAAACAGTTTACAGTTTGGTGTGTATAATCAGTGTTGCATCGAATCGGATCTTTTTTTTTTTTTATTTGAAAATACAGTTACCGATCAGAGTGTGTGTGTGTGTGTGTATATATATATATATATATATATATATATATATATATATACGTTTCCAGACTTTTTTGTACAGGCATTTAAAATTGTTGTAGACTCTTGAAAATTCAGTACGTTATTGCTATACATCTTATGAGATGACAGACCAATTTTTATGATTTCAAGTTCAAATGAACAGCTACAGCAGCAACTGGAATACACCCTACTAAAGCCTGATAGTCACAGCTGGTGAATTTCAAAAATGCTATCTGGACGTGAGGACACTTTAGAAGAACGATATGCAATAAACTTCTGTTTTGAACTAGGAAAAAATGCCAGAGAAACGTATGGAATGCCTCAGGCTGCTTTTAGACCATCTTGCCTGAATCGAGCATCAGTTTTTGAGTGGCATAAGAGATTCAAGGAAGGCAGGGAGTCTGTGAGGGATGATGAGAGGTGTGGGAGGAGTAAGGAAGTCAATACACCAGAGTTGATTGGCCGAAGTGTTAGGGTTACTATATTGAGAACACCAGAATTGATTGGCCAAATAAAGAATTTCATGGATAAGGACCGTTGTGTGTCTATAGAGACAATAATTGCACAGTTTGATGTATGTATGGGAACTGTACACACAATTATTCGCAAGGAACTGAAGATGCGGAAGATTTGCGCGAAGTTTGTCCCAAGGGTGCTCAGAGAAGATCAGAAAGAAAGATGTTGTCGTGACAACAGGGAGATGGTCGAGCTGATCTATTCAGATCCCACAGTTCTTGATGCTCTGGTGACTTGCGATGAAAGCTGGATTTACTGCATGACCCAGAGACCAAGAGACAGAGTTCCTAGAGGAAGCATACTGGCTCTCCCAAACCCAAGAAGGCCAGACAGAGCAAATCCACCCAAAAACTTTTGATGATCCCTTTTTTGACAGCACTTGCATGATCTACATGCACTGGGTTCCCACTGAACAGACAGTCAACAAGGAATACTATGTTGAGGTTTTAAGGGAGTTCAGGAAGAGATTCCGTCGGAAGAGGCCAGCACTCTTCAAATCGGGTCAGTGGCATTTCCAGCAGGATAATGCACCAGTCCACAACTCCATCGTTGTCTCAGACTATTTGACCAAGATGGGCATCAAGACTGTTCCTCAGCCTCTCTATAGTCCAGACCTTGCTCCCTGTGATATTTGGTTATTCCCTAAGCTCAGAGGCTGTCGTTATGAGACTATTGAGGAGATAAAAGAGGCTGTGACGAAGGTCATTGACACGATCGCACAAGAGGACTTCCATGGGGCCTTCCAGAAGTTGTTGAAACGGCACAAGTGCATTGCAGCCGGAGGAGATTACTTCGAAGAGGACTAGAGTTTCATGCGTGTACTATCAATAAATGTGCCCATACGAAAAAAGTCTTGAAACTTATTTAATGAGCCTTGTATATATATATATATATATATAATGTTTCATAAAAAATGATATCATTTCGTAATATAATAACTTGACCAATTCTCATTCAAATGATCTCACATTTAAACTGCATATGTTGAAACAACTCAAAGTTCTGTTTAATATTTTATCCTTTTTTTCTTTACAGGTATAGAAATTCCATTCACAGGAAATGAAGATGTGTTTAAACATTAAAAATGTCCAGTAAACGACATATCCATCATTGGAAAAAAAGCTAAAAAATGATGTCAATTTTTCTAAAAAAAAAACTTGTAAATCAAAAAAGTAAATGTGGAATGGATTCTAGTGTTTAGCTTTGATGATATATTTAAAGCAGATTATCATATTTTGTCTATTGTATCAAAGGCAAACGGAATGATTGGCTAGATAGTTAGAAATTTTATTTCAAGGGAGGTTAAAGTTATTTTGAAAATATACCAACCTCTAGTAAGACCTCTTATTGTACTCAGGCCTGGTATACAGTGTCGACAAATGGAAATCGGAGGGGAAAATTAAGAATGGAGTGCATACAAAGAAAAGTGACAAAAATGATAAATAAAGTAAGATTACAGTAACAGGGAGAGATTAAAGAAATTAATATTAACTGCTTCACCAGAAAGAAGACTGAGAGGTGATCAAATTGAAACTTCCAAAATAATTAATGGAATTTTTAATGATGGTAGACATTTTTTCAAAATTTCTCCTCGAACTAGAAATTTGTTATCTAAAAGAGTAAGTGTGAAAAAAAATTTCAAGGTTAATTTTTGATGATTTCAGAAAAAAATGGTTAGAAGAATTAAAGAGGGCATTTTTGAGACCTATCGGATGAATTACAAAAGAGAATTTGATCTATACATAGATATTGTATTAATAGTGTGTATTTTCTGTGCAAAGATTCTTTTTTTTTAAGGTGGATAAGTGAAGATTGTAAAAAGGGGAGATGCCTTCGGAGGCAAAACTAACAAATGAATAAATTTTAAATGACAACAAAAATTTTTTTTCAGAAAAACCCTGTACATCTCAAATGATATCATTTTTTAAAACTCTGTAAGTCATTTTTCCTATTGGTTCATACTCTGAATAAAGGTCGATTTATGCATTATTCATAATAAGAGATTACCAATAATGACAAATAATAAAATAGAACGATTATTACATTATATTTTAAAAGAATTATTTGACTGACAAATGTTTATTCCTGCTGTATATCCGAGCGACCTACGATATTTTCTGTTTTCTATTTTGGAGATGCGGAAGTTCAACTTTTCGAATACTTATTCATTCATTCATTCATTTTAACGGCATTACAACCTATCTAGGGTTATTATATGCCTAGAGATTAGGGAATCATGTTCACCGTACGTTCATATTTACACATTTTGTGGGGTTGTTTCCTAAGATGTTTTTTTTACTTACACGATCCAATCGAATATGAAAATTTTTAAACAGACTCATTACCCGAAACAGTACCCGAAAAGGTACTACTACTTCCGGTCAGAGTCGACCAGGGTTTAATAGCAATGAAGAGGTACTACATGAAAGGATACTGCTCAGATTTCCTGAATTTGAGCCACCCCATCTGATACAGTTTAGAGTCATGTCCAAAACCCCCATTTTATGACTAATATATGAGACCCTAACAGGTACTATCAATCTGGACCTGGGAGTAATGGCAATGAAGGGGTACTTCACACTCTCCAGATCTAAAGAACTGGACCTCACAGTCAGGTGCAGTTTAGTGTCATACTCAAGAAATCCCGTTTCAGGGGATGGTGGGGCTCATAAAAATCAACTATAAAAACACATACAAAAGGATTCCTTCTAATAACATGACTTAGGTGAACAGATTTCTAGTTGAAATATTGAAAGTAATTCTTAGAAATCCCAAATCTGTTTTTCTTGACTTTTTTTTCAAAAAATGTATTTTTGATTCAACTTAAATTAAATTTTGACTGTAAATCATTTTTTTCTATTCACCATAATGGCACCAAATCAACACAGAGCGCTTGGACAGAGGTCTGCTGTCAAATTTTTATGATTGAGAAATTCAAACGATATTAAACTTACAGAAGAATGTGTGAGGTGTGCAGAGAAGCATGCTTTAGTCAAGAAAATGTTTCCAAATCGGCTAAATATGGGTATTTGCCTAATGAGTAATGTATTCTCCAATGTTCTGGGAGACTGGAGTTCAATCTCAGGTCGAGTCATACCAAAGACTCAAACCACGGTTTCCCGGACCAATGGCCCCAAGAATTTCTACGGGTACAGTTTATATATATATATATATATATATATATATATATATAAACTTTATAAACAGTTTATATAAACTGTAACCGGTTTCAATCCCAGCTAGAGTCATACCAAAGACTCAAATCTTGCTTAGCATTATAAGGTAAGAATCAAGGGTAAAGTGGAGCAATCCAGGGATTGGAGTAGCGCCCTCTCCTACATCTTGATGTAGTAACTATTGAAAAGGGATCCCTCGGGATGCTCTCGATTCAAGTCGCTAACTTTACTTACAACGAGCAATGGAGTGGAAACACAGAGACAAAAAAAAGTTTGGTTTGGTTTCTTTGTTTTATGGCATATCAACGTTCGTAGAATCCATAATTAAGGGATAAGAGGATTCATACCTTTCTAAATAATTCGAAAGTGAACGTAATAACATGAGTGCTTGACGGCGGTATCGCTTGCAATCAAGCACTTTGACCACAGCCCTTCGACAAAGAAAAAGCTCTGGGTGTTACAATTAGTAAAGGTCATGCTGACATGAAAGGACCCATTACAGTTGAGTTCCTTGAAAAAGGTGCAACTGTAAACAGTGTTTCCTATTGTCAACTCTTTAAGCAAAATTTATTTATTTATTGAATGAACCTCATATATATATATATATATATATATATATATACGAGGTTCATCAACATAAAGTGGCTTTGAAAGCACGGTTATCAACATCAAGTCCCGTTGAAAGCACGGAGTTTAGTACCCTGGCTCTCTCTTGTTATCCGTGCCAATCATTCATTGCTCCAAGTAGGTCTTCAGGACTTCAATCAAACGTCCGCAAAGGGATGATATATAGAAGTTTTTGCTAGTCGGCCAACACTGTAGCGTAGGAGTCCATGAGAGAGCATCGCTTATAAGTTCATCCTTACTTCGCCAGCATTGTTTCGCTTGTCTTGCTCGTCTAACTTGGACTGTTTAACATAGAGGGGCAGGTAGTTACACAGATGCTGTTTTATGGGGTGCTGCGTCCAGGAGCATGATTGTAACCATTACGCTAAGCACTAGTGGTTTACTTCGCTTTGTTTTGTTTTTCAACAGCCAGAAATAAACAAACCTGGCTTCTTTATAGACAGATTGTACAACTACAGATGGTTGTCAAATTGTTACAATTTTTGGGTTAAAACAAAAGCAAATAATAATAGTAATAATGAGATTAGAAGTACAAAGATGATGGAAAGGGTCGTTTTAAGGATTTCTAGTCAAGTCAGCTGGGGCTGTAGCATGCATCGATAGCATGTCCACCCAACGAGTGACTTAGATATGACACTAAACAATTTGACGGTGAGGCTCCCGTAACACTAGTAGTTTGGGAAATGCGGAGTACTCCTTCATTGCCATCGCTCCCAGATCCACTCTGGCCTGGAGTGGTAGCACCTGATAGGGTCCTATCGATGGGTGAAATAGAAATGTTTGATATTTAAACTGTGTGCTCAATTGAATTGATTTAAATAGAACTGTTTGATCATTTAACTTGGGTAAACAAATGGCTGATGTTTAATTGAATTGTTATAGGTATATAGCAATACTTGGAACCTTTTAACTGTAAGCCAACAAATAAATAATACTGAATAGAATAGTTAATGTTATATAGCAATAATTGAAACCATTAAACTGTGTAGAAAAAATAGCGATATTAATATACTAACAAATTAGTTCTAACTCATTTAAAAACGTAATTATCCACAAATACTAATCTCTTACATATCATGTGTATCTATTTAAATATGAGCAAATAATGACAAATGATGAATTGTTACTGCGACGTAGCAATACTTGAGACCATTTAACTGTGTGCAAATAAATGATTAATAGTAAATAGAATTATTCGTATTAGATAGCAATACTTGAAACCATTTAACTGTGTGCAAAAACAAAAAAAGAGCACCGGCTCGTTTAAAAATGTTATCAAGAAATGTGTTTACAACTCATATCTAATATATACGTATAAAGAGGATTTAGCATCAAATAACTTACCAAGGTTGATATGCCATAAAACCCAACCAAGCAAAATTTAAGGATTCCACAAAATGGTCAAATAAGTCTTTTAAACAATCCTCATGACAAAGGCTAGTTGCAAGAAAATAAAGAAATACCATATTTCGTTGTAAACAGTTAAATTTGTACAAAATAGCTCGGACAATGGTCTAGACGTGTTTAATGTTTCTTTTTCAATTATAAATAGTGATGTTCTTTTTTCTTTTTCGAAGTTTCGAATTACTTTCTCATTAATTGAAATACCTAAACATAGAAAGAAATGCCCAGTAAACAAAAAAGCCCCCCCCTTTAAAAATCTATTCGTCCAAATTGAACAGTAATAATTAATTTGTGTGTATTTCTTGCGACTAATTCGGTCAACTACAAACCTGTAATGAGAGCCTGCTACAGCCTGAGGGTTAACAAGCTCGTCTCGGTAAACATTTAATAGAATGAGTTCGAGCCTCTTTGGCTGTCCCACTACTGCTAATTTGTGTCATATTAAGCTATGATTTTCTGTATGTAAGTATTAGTGAAAGTACTCGTCTACACTGGGTAAGAGGCCAAAACTTGGATTGCGACTGATTATTTTGGGCTGGACTTTCATCTAAGCAATATGAAATTGGAGGCCATTCTTTAAAAAAACTACCTCGAAACTTAGTAATATTTAGATATAAATGATTATCTTAATATAACAAATAGTTTTTTTTATCTGGAAAATTAAATTCTCAAAGAATAGTTACGTCAAGAAAAAACTTTTATTTATTGTTTTGTCAGAGATTCCCTCACGATGAGAACTCTTTCTATCTCTCGAAGAACAAAACAATTCATGTCAAAACCTTTCTGTATCCGAAAGATGTGCATAACAATTTTAGCAGCTTCACAACAAGTCATCTGGACATCTATAGAGAACAGATAATATCTTTTTGACTTTTACTATTATAGATAAAGGGATATTTTATCGCAAATAAGGAAGCATAATAATTGAGGATTGAACTTACTAACGTAATAATAGGAGCACCTCATATTATATAATTCTATATTTGGAAACGTATTTTGCGTCGGAAATAGAATTGGCGACGCAAGTTCAAATTCTGGACGATGCAGTTTGCGTTTCACTTAGGATTCAGCTCCCTACACCAATTCGATCATCATTAATTACGTATAAAAATAAATAATTTCGACGTAATTATGATTGTCGTAGGTCCAATTAAAATCAGTTTTTGAATCTTTTGCTCCCTGAATATTTCTACTCCTCGGGTGGTGTACATATAAATCAATTCAACTTCAGCTTCATCCCTGCACCCACCAAGAAATACTTTCTGCCGCCGCCTCGCCTAAATAAGTAAGGACTGGGTTTACTGTCTGGCGCCTGAAGGGAGTGTCGGCGAACTTGAGCTATTTTTGGCACTGGCCCTTCCCTAACAAGAGTCCTATTACTTATAGGTTCCCTACCTCAAACAGACTTTGTGTCACATTCAAGAACAGTGGGAGAGGCGGATACTAGTCCTTCATATGATTGGCTTTCCTAATCACACTACTAATATATGTATATAGCAATGAGTATTTACTCACTTCCATCATCCCTTCTATTCACTGAGCTCATCTGACGATTGTATTTTCTTCACTACATACTCCCAGAATTAGTGAAACCGACAATTATGGAGGTGTATATATATATATATGTGTGTGTGTGTGTGTGTGTGTGTATGTGTATGTGTTGGTGATGCGCTCGTAGGATGATGATTATAGTTGAAGGAAATGAACACTGCAGAGTTCAAATCCTGGATTTGACTCTTTACATTCCCCCATACCGTTAACAGCCTTGGGATAGGTACCCATCCAACTATTCTTCCCTCCCCCACAGCTATGGATAAATAGTAGGACAGACTAGTTCTTTAACCTTGGTATGGAAACCGGTCTAAGAGAAAGAAAACTCTGAATTCAAACCTGTTAAATTCCGCTTAGAAATAACCTTGTGCCATATCTTGCTCATAGTGGCGCTACGTAAAATGCAAACAGCCTCGTTCATGGTTTGAACTCGGGTATCCGAGTCCACTTCCCTCAATAATAACTTTTACACCACGAATACCTACTAGTGTGGCACAGGAATCTTTTTTCCGTCACCAGAAATTTGGACAATGTGCGGCTATGTTCCAGGTGGAGATAGTTTACCATCACATTCTGAGATACTATACTCCAGAATAGATTGTAGTAAGTCTTTCTATTACTCTATTAAATAGGTTTTATAGGGTAGGGTTGCTTTTATTATACCAACCTGATTTTAGAGTTTAGTAAATTAATATTATATATATATATATATATATATATATATATATATATATATATATATATATAACCTCTGTCCTAGATTGCCCAGTCGGCTGAGGTTATAGAAGACACTAACTACAACTCCGCAGAAAGGTAAGACTCCACCCCAAACAAATGTTCTGGATATGACACTAAACAATCAGATGGTGAAGTTCTAGTAATGCTGGAGCTTTCGGGAATGTGAGCACATCTTCATTGCCATCACTCCCAGGTCCACTCTGGCCCAGAATGGTAGCACCTGATAGGGCCCTATCTATAGGTCGAATAAAACTAAACAGCATATGCTGAAATAGAATTTGAAAAAGAAGTTTTTTGACATGTAAACTGTGTACTTATGGTAAACTTAATTGTTTGAAAAAGAACTGTTTTTGACATTGAAACAGTACTAAGCTAAACAGAATTGTTCGAAATAGAACTGTTTTGACATTTAACCGTGTGTAAACAAAAACTATACTTATACTAAACTGTTTGAATTAGAACCGTTTAAATAAACTGAATAGTTTGAAATATAAATGTTTTTGACAATTAAACTGTGTACTTATGCTAAACTGAATTGTTTGAAAAAGAACTGTTTATTTGTATAAAAATGGAGTTGGTATTAAATAACCTACGAAGGCTTATATTCCATAAACCTAAACAAACTGTCCCAGAAAACTTGTTACATTTACATATAAATTTCATACAATATTTGTAACAATTATTATGGACGGATATCGTACGTAAAAATGATTGCGAAACTTTCAACATAATCTGTGACCGTCACATTTTTCAAAGAAATTGGCCTCGGAAAATGTGCCATTGACATCAGTGCAGCAGCAGCACCCCTACCACTACTACCAGCAGTAACATTAATATGACCTAGAGGCTGGTTGGATAAATCTTTCATTGCCGCAACATTGACGTCACTTATTTTTGCGACGAACGCAGAGTTGCCGTCATTGGTAAATTGTTTCCCTTAATCTAAAAATACAGTTCTTTCAAATTCAGAATGATCCAAATAATCAAATAAGTAAATGACCAAATATCTTAACAAGAAAAGAAGAAAAAGAAAATTGCATATGTTGATTAGCAATGAATCAATTGAAGAATTTCGTTACTTCGAGCTTATTGCGATGAAATTTCTTGTAACGTTCATGTTTAACATAACGATGATTAGTACAGTTCCCTCGTAAAGATATTCGTTCGTATATTGAGTTCGCGCCTGACTGAGTACACTACAACTACGACTCTATACTAGACTAAATTAAATATAGTAGATAACCTATATTGTCCAGTTGAATACTGATTTTCAAGGCTATTTGTCCATTTTATAAATGTAAAGAGCTCAATCCTTATCGTATCACCGATTCTAGCCATATGAATATAATAAGTAAGCTTTCCTTAGTCTATCTTTCATTACTATTGTAATCTGGTTTGGTTGTAAAAGTGCTACTCATCTATGATGTCTTGGGCATTAATCACTTGACGGGGCCCATGTCTTTCCAGGTATACAACTGGTTTTAATTCCCAGTTTTCCTTCTCCTAGACCGGTTGCCATGCCGAAGTTAAAGAGCTCAGTCTGCACTACTACTTATGCACAGCTTGAGGGAGAATAGTTGGATTCATACCTTTCCCAATGGTAGTGGCGCTACGTAAAATGCAAACAGTCTTGTTTAGGATTTGAACTCGGGTATCCAACTCCACTTCCCTCAATAATAACTTTTACACCACAAATACCTTCTAGTGTGGCACAAGAATCTTTTCTTCTACGCCAGAAATTTTGGACAATGTGTGGTAATGTTTCAGATGGAGATTGTTAACCATCACACTCTGAGATACTACAAACTATTCTGGAGTATAGTAAGTGTCGCTTTTATTGTACTAAGTAGGTTTTATAGGATAGGGTTGCTTTTATAACGCCCACCTGATTTTAAATTCAGTATGGTCTTTCTTCCAGTCACCTCGTCCCTTTAGGTACTTAAGTCTTTTTCTGTTGTTGAGTCGTTCTTGTTGCTTCTATTTTCTATTGCTTAGTCCGATCTGTTGCTTAGTCATTGTAGTTGCCTTATCCTCCTAGTTATAGGTTAGATATTACTAGTATTGTTCTCGGAAGATGGTGTTAGAATTAAATAATCCACTAAGGTTGATATGCCATAAAACAAAGAAACCAAACGTAACTAAACCAATCAATTGTCTATTTCTTATTCCAGTTTCTTCGACCTTCTTCCAGTTACCCAATTCTCCAAGTTGCTTAATCCTTTTAGTTAATGCATTTATGAAGACCAGTTTGCTGTTATTGTAGTTTAATTTGATGGAAGAAAAAATAGCTTCTCCACATATTTTGTGTTTAGTTTCACTCCCTCTTATTTTCAATGTGTTTCATCACAACACTGAGTAAATACAATCTTTATTATTACTATTATTTTCCTGGTAATTTTACTTCAGATTATTCAGGCTTTTAATCTCAAAACTCTTGGTCAATACACTCTTACTTTCATTTAGTAATTTACTAAGCTTTCTTTTGCTTAGTTGTGGTGCAAGGCTGTGTGAATGGGGGACTCAGTGAAACTCGAACTCATTCGCAAAGGTTTGCAAGTTTAGCTTGATAAACATTACACCACCCGACGCATCTAGATTCTTTCTTTCATTGCATCTCTAGTTTTACTACATCTTACATTTAATATTTTTACAATACCTGACAGACATTCTGTTTATTATGATTATCATTGTATTATGCGTGCCTACTGTATCCCTAATGATTACTATCATTGTACGAGGCACGGAAGCAAAATCAGGAATATTCTAGTATAATATTAAACGATTATTATCAAACAAGATTAATTTTAATCTTAATTAAAAAACAAAACAAAAACAAACAACAAAATAAGATAGACTCAAAACTGTAAATTTACTCAATTTGAGCACCCTTTTTTCCGGTTATTGTATCAACACGCCTTCAAAATGATTTGCATGCCTTCAAAATTTTTCAGAAATTTTATTCCATTCCTCCTCAGTAGAAGTCTTAAGTGAACCAATATTTCGATGGAAAATTTCATTTGTTTTGTTTTTTAAAATGTCCCATATAAAATTTGGACTTAAATCTTGTTTAATTGCTGTCCTCAGAGTTTTCTCGTGGATTTTCAAAGTTAAAGAAGCCTTCTTTTCGTTTTTTGTTCAATTCTTCACTTCTCCTTTTCCTTAACAAGCTCTTTGGTAAATTTTTTTCTTTGCTTTGGATACGGTAGACAAAGAAACTTTAACTTGGTTTCGGTGTTAAGCAAATCATAGATTCTTTGTCGTTTTTTTTTCTTGCTCTCACTCATATTTGGCTGAATCTTAATTTTAAAAAAAGCGCTTAAATAATATAGCTAATCATGAAAATTTAGAGTTATTGTGTTTTTTTTTTAATAAAAGCTTTAAAAATTATTCTATATTTTGCTTCCGCACCCTGTATTATTAGTTTTACATTTTATTACTGCTAATTTTTATCACAATTAGAGACACAACAGGTACATGAATGAGAACTACTTAATCTCGCCGATTAAATAAAAATTTTCAATCATCATACTCGGATGATTAACTGAAGAAGGCCTGAAGGTAGACCAGTCAAAACTTCGTAACCGAAATGGAGATAGATACTGGCCCGAATGACTCAATAGTTATGCTTATCGTAAAGTCGGGTTGTTGAGATTGGAAATCGAGCAGAAGCAAGGTTATCCAGCAAATTTTTGATTAAATTGTTCAATTAATAGAAGCAAAAATGGCCAATTAGTGCCAGTTTTTGAATAATATGTTTATGCATTTAAATAATTCATTAAAAATCGGTATGTACATGAAATAAAATTGGTTTTTATTTTTACACAACTGTCGGCGAACTGCAGCAGTTTTTATTGTATAAAAGGAAGAAAAAAATACGTTAACATGCAAATTGGAAGTACGCGCAAGAAACAAAAGCAGCTTTTTTTAATATTATGAATGTAAAAATAGTTTCGCATCAATGAAAATTTAAAGTTATTTTGGTATCCCTGACATTTGAACTTCACTGCCAAAGCCAGGAATTTTTTGAAGAGATTTTTGTCTTATCCAATATTGGGTGATGTCAAAATCTCATCTTCTGTATTTCCGTCCGTTGAATGAATTTGTTTCTCATAAACAGTAATCTGTTAAAACTGAGTCAGATCACCCAAGAATTGTTTGTATTAAAGAGTTATTTCCCCTTGAATAATCAGAAGTGGGCAGCCAAGCTTGTTCGAAAGTTTAAGCATGACTTTTATTTCAATGAGTACTTTTTTCAATTAAAAAAAAAATTAATTCAGAATTTTTGTTATTATTTTGATTAAAAGTCAAAAAATGTACTTAAAGGTAAACTATATTTAGTGTATGGAATTGAAGGCAGACTTACTGGTATTTCAAATTTTATTCCGATCTTAATTGTTGAATGAAATATCTGTTGCCGACAATGGATTTGGCTTTAATTTCATTTTTATAGCTTTAAATTTGAGGCTGAACCATATTTCTTTTTTAAAATTGTTTTATTTATTTATTTATTTATTTATTTATTTATTTTTTATTGAACACCTTTCAGCCATTTTCTTTTTTTTTCTTCTTCAATTTGCTTAGGTATGAAGGATTAATCTTTATTTCAGTGGTGCATTTCCATAGTTGGCAGGGTCGCACCATGCATAGAAGTTTGTGGCCGGCCACGATGCGGCGGCACAAGTCCGCATCACAGCCCGAGGTGTCCCAGCAAACATGGGCCAGCCAGCGCTAGACAGGCCGCTGTTCGGACCGTTACATACAGGGATCAGGTTCTCCCGGGGGTAGTCCACAAAGTCGGGTGCCCGTTCGGAGGAGGCTGCTGCTACCGCCGCTGCCGCAGGATTCAGCTGATAAATATAGAGATAGTCGCATCAGAGTTGGGCAGCACTAATTCTTTAGGCAGCCACAAATATAATGTGTATAAAGAGGAGAGAGAGAGAGAGATTTAAGTATTAGTGTGAAGAATTAGTGAGAAACGTAATAAAGTTAATGTATTTACGGGACTTTGCATGCATGCGTCTTCTGCAATACTTATAAGAAACTTTTATCATTATTTTCTACATCAAAAAGTTTTATGTGTCGTATATACTCAAATATAAGTCGACCCTTGATTTATGGTCAAGAAATTATTAATTTATGGAATTCATTTTTGAAACAAAGAATTTCATTCTAGTCCTTCCCATCACTCATGTATAAGTCAACCCTTGACTTATGCTCAAAAAGTCATTAATTTATAGAATTCATTTTTGAAGGTAAGTTGTCATTATTATATTTTTCAAATTTTATCTTACTCCAGTCGCACTATTACGTCCACTTTCGGGCAAATACCCTTGGGAAAGGTACGAACCCCTTATCCTCCCAGCTATGGGTTAAATAGTAACACTATTGTTCAAGGAGAATGGCTTTGACATTAAATAACCAAGAAGGGTTGATATGCCATTAAATAAAGAAAAACAACCAACCAAATTTTATCTTGTAAAATAATTACACATGCATTTGAGGATGCTGTTTTCTTACCTCACAAGTGTTTCATCTGGACCTACTCTAACAACATTTTCTCTTATTTGGACATTGTACTCTCTGGCTACCACGAGTGTTCGATATTTATCCAGCCTCCCACCTGGCTGGATTTGACACAAGGTCATTTTATTGTGGGGGATGGCTATTCATGAATCGAGACTCATGCTTGACCGTCACAAAAAATGCTTGATCTTGTCGGCATTCCCTTATAAGACAAGTATTGTTTAGCGGGAAGACCCCTAGGCTACCCCGAGTAATTGTTATTTCTAAATAAGACAAATCAGCGAGGAAAATCGGAGGGCTGAGCCTCGGCAGTTCTCAAACAACATTAGACCAAGTAATTCAGTGGATAAATCACGTCGTGTGCTTTTTAGGCAAATATTTCATATTTGAATTTGTTGAGAGTGAACATTGAGTTTTTTTATACTTCTGGAAGTTCCTAATAATACTATCAAACAATCAAACTCTTTACCTCAGCCTATTTCTACCTCTATGTCTATTTATTTCAGATTGACCGGTTAGGAGATGATCAAAATATGGCTATTAAACTAGCTATCTCTACATAGAACTATAAATCTCTGACTGTATTTTGCCGCCAGTTAAAACAGAAACTAATTCTCGATCTTCTTTTCCTATCACAAAAATGTTTTTTCTTCTCTAGATTGCATTGTTTTTCGTTTTTTTTTTTTTTTCAAAAGGATCCGAATAAACCGTTATTCTGGCCAATCAGAAATCACCACTGAAAGACTTATTTTTAAACCAATTACTATTCATTACTTTGAGCTTGCCTTGAGATTTTAATACACATCCTAAAAACAGGAACTCAACGCCAAACAGTAAGCCAGCTCATAAGAGACGGCTTAGAAAAAAGAAAAGTCTGGTCATATGATTTACATTAAACTAAATCTGGTTAACTAGCTCAAATTTTGATTTCGCCAGTTAATTCTGATTTTTTAAGTTATTTTCGTAACAACGTAGAATACTTTTCAGAATATGCTAAGAAATACAACCTCTCAAAACTAATTGCTGTTATCAAAATCTATACTACTCGTATTTATTTATCCAATCCCTCTGCTACTGGTAGGATGCGATACAAACTTATCTTTTTTAATTGGCAGATTTTAACGGCATGGCAAACCGTCTAGGTTTATTTCATGCTTAGAGGTTTAGAAATCGCGTTCCTTGTATGTTTATATTTAAATTTTTTGTGTTGTTATTTAAGAGATGTTTTTTGTTTATTTTATTTTATTTTTGGTGCATGGTCCTATGGAATACAAGATTTTTTAAAATAGATCTATTTGATTCATAATTGGCAGTTTAATTCCAGGCAAGTGTGGGTCCGTCAATTTTTTAAAGCAACATACAACAGGTTTGAATTTAGTTTTAGTTCTCTTAGATCGCTTTTCGTACTAAGGCTAAAGCAAAGTCTGCCCTACTATTTACTAATAACCATGGATTTGTATCTTTCCAAAGAGAACTAGCACGAAGTGTAGCACGAACAACCTCGTCCATAATTTGAACTTCGCTCACCAAATTATTCAATACGTCAAGCACATCACTCATATATTTATATTTTATTCCGCGTTATTTTTAGATGAAGAATTGTCGGTCATTTTTATTTTTTTTATTTTCTCCGGTAATTTTTCTTTGTCTTTTTAAACTTTAGTTTCCTTTTTTTTTTCACGACTCATTTGGCTCGTTATTTCTATCACATCGAGGAACGGTGCCAATCGGAGAAAATAACAACGGAAAAACCCTTGATGAGACGAACTCACGTCCTCTTTTTTACCTAATTATCTGCACAAGCTTATTTATCAGTGAAAGCAATTGGTGTCGTAGAAGCCAAACTGACACTTTTAGCATATCCTTTATTCCGTCTCCGATCTGTTTGTGCAATATTTGTTTGAATCGAAGAAAAAGTTGTCAAAAATGATAAAAATTTAATATAAAAATTATTACTCAATTTCATCAAACGTTTTCTTAACTGTTGACTTTACTTTCTTTCTCAGTCTATCCTTCTTTCTTTCGCGGTCTAATCTTTTTTCTTTCTCAGTCTGTAGCTATTTTTTCTCGGTCTACTCTTCTTTCTTTCTCGATCTTTCTTTCTTTCTTTCTTTCTTTCGCGGACTCTCCTTTCTTTTTTTGGTCTATCCCTCTTTATTTCTCGGTCTATCCTTCCTTCTTTCTATCCTCTTTATTTCTCGGTCTATCCTTCCTTCTTTCTATCCCTCTTTATTTCTCGGTCTATCCTTCCTTCTTTCTATCCTCTTTATTTCTCGGTCTATCCTTCCTTCTTTCTATCCTTTTTCTTTCTCGGTCTATCCTTCCTTCTTTCTATCCTCTTTATTTCTCGGTCTATCCTTCCTTCTTTCTATCCTCTTTATTTCTCGGTCTATCCTTCCTTCTTTCTATCCTCTTTATTTCTCGGTCTATCCTTCCTTCTTTCTATCCTCTTTATTTCTCGGTCTATCCTTCCTTCTTTCTATCCTCTTTATTTCTCGGTCTATCCTTCCTTCTTTCTATCCTCTTTATTTCTCGGTCTATCCTTCCTTCTTTCTATCCTCTTTATTTCTCGGTCTATCCTTCCTTCTTTCTATCCTTTTTCTTTCTCGGTCTATCCTTCCTTCTTTCTATCCTCTTTATTTCTCGGTCTATCCTTCCTTCTTTCTATCCTCTTTATTTCTCGGTCTATCCTTCCTTCTTTCTATCCTCTTTATTTCTCGGTCTATCCTTCCTTCTTTCTATCCCTCTTTATTTCTCGGTCTATCCTTCCTTCTTTCTATCCTCTTTATTTCTCGGTCTATCCTTCCTTCTTTCTATCCTTTTTCTTTCTCGGTCTATCCTTCCTTCTTTCTATCCTCTTTATTTCTCGGTCTATCCTTCCTTCTTTCTATCCTCTTTATTTCTCGGTCTATCCTTCCTTCTTTCTATCCTCTTTATTTCTCGGTCTATCCTTCCTTCTTTCTATCCTTTTTCTTTCTCGGTCTATCCTTCTTTCTTTCTTTTTCTGTTTATCCTTCTTTCTTTCGTTGCCTATTCCTCTTTCTTTCTCAAGCTATCCTTTTTTATTTCACAGTCTATCCTTCTTTCTCTCTCGGTTTATCCTTCTATTGCATTAGATAAAGGTGTGCTTAGCGTAATGGTTATCGCAGTAGGAAATGGAATCGGTGACCCAAATTCTAATCCAGGACAAGGCTGTTTGCATTTCATATCGTGGTAATGTCTTTTGGAAAGGCAGAAATCCACCTTTCTCTTCCCAGCTATGAGTAAATAGTAGGACAGATTGAGTTCTTTAGCCTTGGTTAGGCAACCAGTCAAGAAGAAGGAAGACTAAATTCAAACCAGCTGCTGTCGAGAGTGACCCTAAGGCTCCCTTTTCATTAGCTATTGCATCGAAGTGTAAGTGCAGGCGCTACTCTATTCCCTGGATTGCTCCACTTTACCCTTGATTATAATGCTGAGTGTTAAAAGCAGGGCGGCATGAAGTACCATTTTTTGGGTCTTTGGTATGACTCGACCTGGGATTGAACCGCGGTCTTCCGGATCATTGGCGAACACTCTACTCATTAGGCCAATGGCTTGGTAAAACCAGCTGTACCCCGTTTAAAAATTGAACTTGTGTCGCATCCTGCTGTGGCGGAAGTGTTGGGTAAATGTATGCTCTGCATAATAATCCGAACCTATATAAACATACTGAGCTTATGATGTATAGTAGAGTAAAAATATCAAGCTTATATCAGCAGTGGGTAAAATAGTAGGGCAGCCTGACTTTTTAGCCTTGATGGGGCAAATAGTATAGGAGAAAACTAAATTCTGGGAAAACTCTTCATTTAAACCAGCCGTACTGCACTTAAAAACTGACCTTTTGTCACATCTTGCTCGTGGTAGGTAAATACACGTCTTTTTATAATGGAGATTATGTGTCTGTCGAATCGAAATTACATCACCACCGACTTCATACTTTCCTTTGTTATTTTTGTCACATTATTCATGGTTTTATTTTTATTTAAATCTACATTACTAGGAAAATTATTTTATATTATCAATATTTTTTGCCTTATTTGCATACCAATAAAGTGAAATTGTATCTATATATACAACCAAATAGCGGTTTACAGTGTAAGTTTAATTTGCGTATTGATCTTTAAAATTTGATTTTAATAAACATTTGTTTAGTTTTATTGATTTCTAATGGTTTAGTTTTATTTTAATTAATACAAGCAAAAATTTCGTCGATGAATTTTAAAGGAAAGCCATTAAGAAAAAGAAATAAATGTAATTTTATGCTTTACTGTCTAATTTAGTTAAATGATTAATGTAGGAAAATTTAGCAATGAAAGTCGAAGTGATGAGAAAAGCCGGCATCCAAACTATTCTATTCTTCAGTTCTACTCTCTGTGTTTCAAATAAGTTTAATGGTATCAGTCTTTCTAATTTGGTATATTTCATTACATTAAAACTTGAATACTTGCGTCCAGTGGAGGGTGCATATTTTGCCAGTATCAAATAAATGAGTATAAAGCTTAATTTTAATCCCAATTCACTATATCACAATCAAAATAATCGCCTAACAATTTAAGATATGCCTAAATTCAACTCTGAGAGATAATCTAATTCAACAATTACATAATTGTCATTTACGAAGTCTATCTAAAGTATCGGAAACCTAGTAAGATCTAAACTAACTAAAAATAGTCTGGTTGACTACTTCACAAACTATTACTCAATAGGAGGCGCCAATCCATTCAGTTATGTATACATAATTTGTTTTTCTATTAAACCTTTTAATGATTCTATCTGTTCCTATTATCTATCTTATCGCATACATCATTCTCTAGTATAATCAGAAAAGAAACCGAAAATTTCAAAATGTATTCATCCAAAACTTTAGGATATTGAGACTCACAACATACAGTTTTATAAGGAAATTTGAGAGGGTTGTTGCATCAATTATAAACTGAAGCGTCCCACATGTCCAGACAAATTTTAATCGCAGCAATTTTGATGGCTGCTGGGTTGGCTGGCCGACAGCCACGCAATATAGCCCTCAGAAGTCGTCAACAGCAAACAGTGACTTTTTCTGATGGGCATATATCAAGGAGAAGGTATTTGTGTCGCTCCTTCCAGTCAATCTAGATCATCTGAAACAACGTATCTGATGAAACATGTTTGGTAAGTATTTAACCACAGCGTAGATATATGTCTGCTGACTATGGATTTATACATCAAGCTATATTGTAGAATGTTATTAACTTCGAGAGTTTCTCTACAAAACTGTATATCATGAACGTCTATATTTAAATAGTTTTGGTCTGATCTTTCTTGAAGACTCTTTTTCCTCTTTTGTAACTGACTTGTATTTTTCTGTCTCGATTCTAGTTGTTTGATTTGGTTTACTCTCTTTGTTTGATGGCATAAAACCTTCGTGGGTTATTTAATGCCAAAACTATCGTTGAAGAACAGTAATGGTTTTATTCAACCGATTGCTAGGAGAATAATTGGGTCCATACCAAGGGTATTAAACTGAAAGTGGGTGTAATAGTGCGATTTGAGTTCAAACTCACTTACTACGATATCACAGTTATAGCCACTTAGCCAGAATATTAGCCACTACACCACGGGGACTACCCCTAATTTTTAAGGCGATCTCTTTCCGGTTACAAATGAAATCTGGTAGAAACATAAATTTTAGAAATACTGAAATTCTCACAAGGTTTGAGATTATGCTGTTCCAGCAATAGGTTAAATAGTATCACTGCTGTTCTTCTATAAGGACGGCTTTGGTATTAACCTGCGAAGGTTGATATGCCATTAAACAAGGAAACCAAAATAAACATTATCCGGTAAAACGTACATCCCAGAGGGGCGTTAAATTGGTCATTTCATGGACATTTGTATTGAACATAGCAAATATGTCCCAAAATATAATAAACCATTGGTATAATGGTCAGAGTGTTCGTCAATGGTCGGAGAGACCAGGGTTCAGTCCCAGGTTGTCATACCAATGACTCAAAAAATAGTACTTGAAGCCTCCTTGCTAAACATTCACCATTATAATGGTACAGATTAAGAGTAAGTAGAGCAATCCAGGGAAAAGAGTAGCACCCTCCCCTACACCTTGGTATAGTAGATATTGAAAAGGGATACTTCGAGTCGCCCTCGACTATGGTCGGCCAACTTACACAATGGGCACATGTTTATGGGTCAGCATTTCACCAACAACCCATTTACGACTTCTACATAGCTCTGTGTTGGCGCGAATTCAATATTTATTAGATTTTTGACACAGTTGTAAAAGTGCAAAAAATAAAAATGAGCCGAAAACCAGACTCCGGGGTAATTTTAAGAGCAGATTGTCAGTATTAAACTACGTGAAATAAATATACAGTTTGACTTAGCTTTTTGCTTCTAAAAATGAAATTATACATGTTATGTACCTGATATTTATAGTGAAAATCAACTTTGGAGACAAAACATTCCCAATTTAAAGAAAATCTTTGCTGTGGATATTTTCCAAATAACCGAGGCAGAAGTAAATCAAAGAAGATTAAGAGGATTGCTGGTAATTTAAAAATATTCATATATATGTATGAATAGTTTGTTCTACCTCGGCGTTTTTAATATATTTTTAGATATACAAAAAAATGTGTGTTTTTAACCCCTCGCCCCCAAAAGCATTTTTAAGGGATTCTCCCTTAAAATTTAGTTTATTTTGGTTTCTTTGTTTAATGGCATATCCAACTTTAATGCCAAAGCCATAGTTGCAGAGGGACAGTAGTAATACTATTTAACCCTTAGCTTGGAGGATAAGGTGGTTTATTCTTTTCCTAAGGAAATTAGTCCGAAAGTGAATGTAATAGCACGACTGGAGTTCGAACTCGCTAAACAACGATATCGTAGTCCAGCACTTTAGTTGAAACGCTACTCTTAAATTTGGTTATTAAAAGTAAGATTTTATGGAAATGTACATAAAAATATATTAAAAAAACCTTTCAGTATAAAAAAAAATTGAACATTTCTGAAAAACCAGAGATTGTATTTTGCTTTAAATTAGTTTATACCTGAGCTAAAAGTGATTTTAAAGATTTCTCCGCAATTTCAATGAAAAATTTGAACTCAAAAGTTTTACCATTAATTTTTTGATAAAACCGTCAACTTCAAAACATTGTTTCTTTTTAACAAAAAGTGATAGAAACCAAAAAAACAAAAAAAAACAAAAAAAAAAACACCCCCCTAAAAAAAAACAAAAAGGCAAAAACAAAAAAAAAAAATACCCCGCCCCGTGAGTTCAGGAGAGAGAATATGCACATGTCAAGTTACACTAATAATCTACAAAAATAGCTAATGTCTGCCTCAAACGCACTATGTGCTGGCCACGTGTTGATAGTTTAGTTTAGTTTGGTTGGATTTTATGACATATCAACTATTGTTTATTATTTAATGTTAAATCCAGCTTTTACATATACATTAAATGTATGATTTGTAAATACATTTTGTAGATACGCAGTTAGATGATCAAACATTTCTATTTCTAACAATTCATGGTTCTATGTATAACTTACAAGTCAATTAAACATCAGTAATTCATTTATACAGTTATTTGATCAAACATTTATTTTTCAAAAGTAATATTACGTATCACTAACAATTCATTTAAAAATCAGTCATTCGTTTATACACAGTTAAATGACCAAAATGTTCTATTTCAATCAATTCAATTTAGTGTCAGTCATTTGTTTGCACGCAATTTAAATGTCAAACAGCTCCACCTGACCCTTAGATAGGACCCTATCAGGTGCTACCACTCCGGGAGCGATGGCAATGAAGGAGTACTCCGCATTATCCAAAGCTCCAGCGTTACTAGAGCCTCACTATCAGATTGTTTAGTCTCATATCCAGGATACTCGTTAAGGAGAGGTCTTACCCCTCTGCTGAGTTGCAGTCGGTGTATTCTACAGCTACATTCGACTGGGCTAGCCACGTGCTGAGGATGGATGACCATCATAAGTCCAATATGAATAAAAGTTTTCGTACGTTTGTTTCATAAATCACGGTTCCAAAATCAGCTTGTTAGATAAATAAGATTAAAAAAATAACTTAACTACAAAGGAGTTACTTTATGGGAAATTCTGAAAAAAAATTCACTTCACTGTATCCATATGAATAATGTTTCAGTCTGTGTTTTTCAACCATCTTCAGGTGATATGAGCAAAATGAATTTAAAAAGAGGTTATTTCTTCGGACTGATGAATTAACTGCTTTGTTAAAAGATGTTAAACGGACCAGCTAATGTTTTTAATACAATACTCGATTAATTTGATAGCCTTTGATGGTTGTATATAAACAGGCATTGAAAGAGAAAAGACGCACACCGTAGACTGAGGGTAAGTAAGTTTGTCTGGCAAAATGTTGCTACTACAAAGTGATATAATTTGAGAAAATACCTACTACCGAAAAAAATGGGGTACTTTGGTGTTATCAAATATGTAGCTTGAAAGAATTAAAAATTATTTGCAAGTGTTTATTCTAATGTCACATTTGAACCAAAAATAAAAAAGGATAAAAAGAAAAAAGAATTAACAAACCCTAAACTAAAGTAGCAAAGCATAATTTCCGATTAACTAAACTCGTGAAATTCTAGTGATTGATTACAAACATTATCCTTAATTATCATGCCTATCCATTTGGCCTATATCTTATTTGCTTCCCTTATTCCATCAGTCGGTTTCTGTTTCATCTATATGCTGAATTATATACACATCAAATTGATTATAGCTATCTTTATTTTAACATTACCTGTCCATTGGCCTAGTGAGTAGAGTGTTCGCCAATGGCCCGGGAGACTGGGGTTCAATCCCAGGTCGAGTCATACCAAAGACTTAAAAATGGTACTTGACACCTCCTTGCTTAACACTCAGCATTATAAGGTACGTATCAAGGGTAAAGTGGAGCAATCCAGGGGAAGGAGTAACGTCCTCCTCTACACCTAGGTGTAGTAGCTATTGAAAAGGGAGCCTTCGGGTCACCTTCGACTACAGTCCCAACTTTACTTACTTATTTTAACATTACACCTCATCTTTTGATGTGGAACATCTTCCGAATTAACATGACTTTGGAAACATATCTTCTTCATGTTTGATGCCCGACTCAGAATCCGTCCTGAAGAATGAGACGCACAGAATTCTCTGGGTTTTAGATATACAAACAGATCACCTAATCTCGGCCAGACGACCAGACCTTTCGAATAGTACCGGCGAACCACAGAGTAAAAATAAAAGAAAGCGAACAGAGATAAATATCTAGACCTTGCTATAGAATTAAAAATAACAATGGAATGAAAGTAATCATCATTGTTCCAGTTGGAATAATCCCCAAAGGATTGGTAAAGTGACCGGAAGATTTGGAAATAAGAGGACAAGAGAAGATCATCCAGACTACAGCATTATTAAGATCGGCCAGAATACTGAGAAGAGCCCTGGAGACTTGGGGAAACTGGTTGTCACTCAAGGTCCAGTGGGAAACCATCAGCTAACGCTGGTGTGAAAAGCTCTTAAGACTGAAATAATAATTACAATTACATCAACCAGTAACAGTAGTGACAATATAAGAACAAACAAATTAACAATAAGTAGGAAGCAGAAATAGGAAGAAAAACTACTGTATGGATATTTCAAGCCACAAACTGGCGAAATCTCACACGAAGATCTGGACATGGCTATGGAAGTGAAACATTTAGAGAGAAACTGAATCTCTTCCAATAGTAGCACAAAGTAACGCCATAAGGATCAATTATATTAAAGCGAAAATCGATAATTCATAAGTGAATAGCAAGTGTAGGTTATGTGGTGATAAAGAGACGAAACCATTAATCATATATAAGCGAATTTAGTAAACTAGCGCGAAGTGAGTGTAAGACTAAAGACGATTGGGATGAGTGAGTGATCCACAGAGAATTGTACAGGAAATTGAATTTTGACCATACTACTAAAGCAACTTCAAGTAATTATTCTGAATTCAAGTTTTGCCTTCGGTTATATGGTTTCAAATTTTCCAAACTAATACAAATAATTTGTTCACAATTGTATGGTTTCAAAGAACTACTACTACTAATAATAATGAATTACTACAGCCAGTAATAGCAATATCAACAGAAATAACTAAAGGACAAACAGTAAAACAGCAAAATCAAATAAACAAAAATGGTAGGAAAAATAACTGTATGGATACTTCAAGTAAATAACAGAGAAAATTGTGCACGAGACGACCTAGACGTTGCTAAGAAAAGCAAACCCCAAGAGAAGTAAATATATTTTAATAGCAGCTCAAAATAATGCAATAAGGATCAATTATATTAAGGTGAAAAGTGATAATACGCAAGAGAATAGCAACTGTATGTTATGTGATGACAAAGATGAAACGGTTAATCACATAAGCGAATGCTGTGAATTAGCACAAAAGAAATATCAAAGAAGGCGTGCCTGGGCGTAAAAGGATATCCATTCGGAATTGTGCAAGAGATTAAAATTTGTCCATACTAACGAATGGTGTATGCACAAAATAGGATCGATCCACGAAAATGTGACCCATAAAATTCTGGAGGATTTTAAAAGATAGTCGATTACCCAATCCCGGCCGAAAGGCCAGAACTAGTTTTAATTAGAAAGAAAAAAAGGAACTTGTCAACTAGGGGATTTTGCCGTTCCAGTAAATTATCAAGTGAAAAGAAAGCGAAAAGATAAACAAATACTTGAATTTCCGGGAGATAAGAGCTCGGCCGAGAGAGATGAACAGATGCTACACTTTAATCCCAGCCTAAATAAGTCGCTTTCTTTTGAAATTATTTTATAGATTAATATTAATTGATAAAACATATCCTCGCGTAATGAACTGCATCAAAGTTATTCCTTATATTTACTCAGGACAAATGAGTAAGACACAATATCAAGTAGGAAACCGAAGAAAGATTGTGCTTCACCAAACTTCCATGGGGGCAGGTCCTTCATACCTTGAAAATTGGCATTCAGTCCTGATTTTTTTGAAGAAATCTAGCGATGACCTCTGACACTATGTCAGTGAGGCGGCGGGCTCTTAATAGTTTAAGTAATTTGTTTATCTTATATCTGATGCCAGTAAGAACTACGTTAAGGCAATTCCAAATGAAAGAAAATAGATTTTAAAATACAATTTTTCTAGGAAAAGAGAATCTTTGAAAAATTGACATTTGGAATCCTATGCTCGATCGGGTTCGAACCCCGATCATTGATGCCTATGTTCAACATGCAAATGCAGATTAAAGGAAATATATATATATATATATATATATATATATATATATATATATATATATAACAAAAAAACAACAACTAGTGTTCTACTATATTCCTTAGTAAAATGGCGCTATAAATCTTTCTTAGCAAAGACGGTCTTTGAATTCTGAGTTTAACAGGAATCGAACGCCGTTAATTGATTTCGGTGACGAATACGCAAATGCCGAGTCAAATGAAATAATTTGATTAAAGATTAGCGCAACATAATCTTCCATATAAAAGAGGGCTTTGAAAATGAGTATTTGAAATACTGGGTTTGACTGGGACCGAATGTCGATGCCATTGGAAAATAAAATGGTACTATACTATCTTCCTTTGTAAAGAAGTTCTTTAAAAAATTAGCATCTGAAATCCTGATTTTAAGTTTCAAATGCCAACGGGAAATACCCAATAGACTTTGTTATCAAACAGGTTAAATGTTATCTACTCACAGTTGTTAAGGGGTTACTCATTAAAGTTAGATCAACGTCGATGGTGCTTAACTTCTATGAGGAACTAGGAACCGATCTTGTGACCGTAAATGTTTTTACGCACCTGGTATTTTATTGGATCGATGAATGAGCCATAACTAGGTTTTCCCCTAGTTAAGCTAAATATGTGTTAATAATGCCAGTCGTCGCCTGCTCAGTCTGGCCTTCATGTCACGTCTTTTCCCCTTTGCTTCTGACTCGAGCAACTGATAAACAGCTGTTGAATGAAAGACAGACATTGAGGGGGAAAAAACCTTCCCAGGAGATGACAACCTTATATGCGCGTGTTGAGTGGCTCCGCGCCCCACTGTGAAGCCCACGCATGGAAGGCCTTGTGTCAATAAATTAAACTCAGATCCTGTTTATACTATCAACGTATTTATGAACATTCTCTCGATTATATACGTTTATTATTATTATTATTTGAATCACATACACAAAACAAAACAAAAATCTATTATTAAAAACGCCTTATCGGTTTTATTGAAATTAAATAATAGAAAACGCTAACGAATTTAGTTTAGAAAAAAAAAGATTAAACCGTACATTTTTAAACATATGCGAAAAACGGGATTAGAATTATTGGATTAAAAAAAAAAAATTTCGACATAATTATTAGGTTGAATGATTTTGACATCTTTGTTAAGGTGTCAAATAAACTATTACTGTCTCTTCAGCTGTATCCTCATCCTTCTTTTCCCCAAGATTCAAATCTTCGCATTTTCCAATTGAACCGTTTAAATAATTCTTGTTATAATAGGAATAATTATGATAACCCATTTTTTCCAGTTGTTTAACTCTAAATAGTTACAAAAAAGTTATCGTCAGAATAACCAGATGAAGATTTCTTATTAATTTATTTATGTATTTACTTATTTATTCTTCCTTTTTTTCATAAGGAAATAGTCTAGTGTCAGTCTTGCCTTAAAACTTCGGGAATTTAAGTCGTTTTCAACAAGTCGAGAAAATTACATTGAGTCGTATGCTCCGCGCCAGGTTTTATGAAATTATATATATATATTTTTTTATACTTTTTATTTTATAGCTTTTTTTTTTATAAAACTTTTATATCTTCAAATATCTATCAATAAAATAATACGTTTTAGTCATGTTTCTAGATTTTTTTTTTTTTCGTTTATTAGAAAATAGTCATGTGTCAGTTTTACGATAAAACTTCCGGAATTCAAGTCGTTTTCAACAAGTTGAGAAAATGATATTGGGTCATATGCTCAGTGTCAGGTTCAATGAAACAGCCATATTTGACAATTGGACGCATGGCTGTATAAGACGCACCTCAATTTGGACAGGCATTAAAAAATATAAAATAAAAACAGATTGAAACTATAAATGCCAGGTGAAGGATTTTCGCCTGACATTCGTAGCCTTCAACACTATCAAGGCATTTTAAAAGTATCATATCTGTTCATATCTTTATTAAATCCCAATATTTAACATCAAAAACATTAATAGGTTTGTTTATTTTCATGCATGGTTAAGCGCTGTCTCTTATTTTTCTTACTGACTGATCTTATTTTATATAAGTACCGGTAAGTACCGCTTTTATACAATATTAAAAAGATTTGCCGTTATTAGTGTAGAAGAGATCGTCACAGTTTAGATTTCGGAGATGTTTGCAGTTTAATTTGTGGGTCATTGTCGTACAAGAACTCACTAGCTTTTAACACCAGTGTCTGCTAGTAGTCTTTCACTGGAGTCTGAGTGACAGCAAGTCTCTCCAGGTCTCCAGTCTAAAAGAAAATGAACATTCGAATTTATGTGTGTATATGAGAGAGAGAGAGAGAGAGAGAGAGTTTGTTTAGGTTTATGGCATATCAACCCTTGTAGGTTATTTAATGCCAAATCTATTTTTATACTAATAAACAGTTCTATTTCACACAATTCAGTTTAGTATAAGTTCAGTTTAATTGTAAAAAACATTTCTATTTCAAGCTATTCATTTTAGTCAAATAGTTCTAATTGAAACAATTCAGTTTAGTATGAATATAGGTTTTGTTTACACACTGTTAAATGTCAAAACAGTTCTATTTCAAACAATTTAGTTAAGCGTAAGTACAGTTTTAATGTCAAAAACAGTTCTTTTTCAAGCAATTCAGTTTAGCAAAAGTACGCAGTTTAATTCTATTTGATCCATAGATAGGACCATATCAAGTATTACCACTCCGGGCCAGAGTGCACCTCGGAGCGATGGCAATGAAGGGGTACTCTGCATTCGCCAAAACTCAGGCATTAATGGAACCTCACCATCAGATTGTTTAGTGTCATATCCAGGACACTAATTGTGTGTGCGTGTGTGAGAGGGGGTCTTACCCCTCTGCAGAAAACCAGTCGGTGTATTCTACAGCCCTAGCCGACTGGGCGAGAGAGAGAGAGAGAGAGAGAGAGAGAGAGAGTATTCTGACCGATCTCAACAATGTCGTAGTCTGGATGGTCTCGATTCTTTCACTAATTTCCAAATCCACATATTCATTCACATGTTTATTAAACTTTTTTCCAAGTCTTTTTGGCTCGTTCGAAGCGCACCAGCTATAATTAGTATTATCGTCAGCCCCATGTTCCACGGCTTTTTTTTTTTAATTCTCTAACATAGTCTAAGTATTTTTCTGTCGTTTTGCTTTCTTTTATTTTCTATCTGTGGTCCGGCGGAACAGCAAAATCCACGAGACCGCAAATTCATTATTATCATTATTACTATAATTATTTGGTGCAGTGATGAAACTTTATTACTAAAAATAAAAATACGAAATCTGTGTCCAAAAATAGAATGGCATAGAAATATATAAGGAGTGTATTTAATTTTGGAGTACTGAATGTTTTGTTACCGAGTTTCGATTCTGCAAAGCTTGGTAGAAACTAATTCCTAATAACATCCGTTTTAATTGTGTAATGTCCTGCTAGAAATCATAAAATCCTGATATCTTTTGTTTAGAAGGAAATGAGCTTTCGAGTTTATTTATGTGAGTGTGTGAGAATGAGAGTGGGGGAGAAAGACGTGGGGAGAGAAATTATAGTTCAAGAATAACAATAGTGTGTGTGTGTGATTTAAACTTCCAAAATAGCACAGCATAACGAGCTTTTTGAGTAATACATTTACAATATTCTAACGTATGGAATAAAGAAATTTCCTTTCTAATTTGAAACGGAAGATGATAATTTTGAGAGTTTACATTTACGCTGAATGCTGTTATTAATCATCCAAATTCTCGATATACCAAACAATAATGAAAAGCAAATGAAAATCCATCACTCCTTCCTAAATAGGAGGATCTATTTAATCAGGGACTTTCGTTAAAATAAGACCTCAACGGTTCGATGAGTCGTCCTGTATTAAATAATGTCAAAAACATAGAGGCTGATAACAATTTATAAGCCGAATCTGCAGCCTTATGCTAGATTAAGTTTAGATCGGCAAATAAGACTGGATTAGGTTTAGGGTTTTAAAAAAATTAGAAAGAACTTTTAATTTCTTTTCTTTTTCTTTTTTTATGAAAATGAATTCAAACTAATTCGAATTTCCGGAGACCATTTTCAGTGTCATTTAAGCTAAAAGGTATCAGAAGATTGTTCGAGCCTAACCACCGGCTACGGTTCTATTCTAATTACGTTGTCATCTATTTGAGAAAATTAGTCACACGCTGTACTAAACGAAATAGAAATTTAATCTTTAAGTTGATGACTTCAGTGTTCACGAGTAAATGTCTTTTTGTAAGAGGTGAAGACCATGTTGATAAGTCTCAGAGAAAGAGAGAGAGAGATAGAAGAGTGTTGATATTTCGTTAAATATACCGAATAAACTTAGGCTACCTGATTATTGTAACCGTACGAAAAACAAGTATCAAAATGTTTAGCAAATATATCTTGCAGTAATTGAGTTCTCTTTTAGTTGGGAGCCCCTCTGTAGAGGAATTGCACAGAACTTGGGCCTCATAAGTGGCAGGAATGCTTTTTGAATATCTCTGGTTTACCAATTTATTTGTGGAGTTCGATTTGGTTGGTTCATGGCCGATCGACTATTACGGCAATATCCCAGGTTAAATAAGACTTATTAAATAAACACATTAAAAGCATATAAAACCAGACTGGACTATTGTTCTTCTGGGATCTTCTTCCCAAATTACTCATTATTTTTCTTTACTAAAATAAATACACTAGATAAAAAGTCAACATTTCGTTAATATTAAAATCTACTTATTCTATTGTTAAAAAGTTTCTGTCTTAAGTCGGCAAGGACAGCAGTTGGAAACCTTGGAAGCGGTATCGTTCCTTATTTTCTGTATTGTCTGAAATTGATTCTTCTAATTTTTTCAGCGAGTGGACCATAAAGTAAAAATGAGGGTTTTAATTTAAAGACTGTCCAAAGGACAAAAGAAAACTTGAGGGTGAAAAAAAAACCCAAAAAAAACCATTGTTTCTGATAAGGTTTACACCAACCCCCAAAATCGAGTCTATGTGATTGCTTTTACTTTTTTGTACATTTTGAAATTTGTTTTGCGCATTTTCTCCCTAAGATATTCAAAAGAAAGTATTCTGACATGACCAGTGGATGAAATGTTTAAGTCTTGCTTGCCTTCGGCCGTAAAATAGCAAAAAATAATACCAAAGGGTCAACAGAATTGCAACTAACTGACGAAGTGTATATCAAACGCTAGAATGATCCGTATACACAACACAAATATATATATGAGAGAGAGAAAGAGAGAGAATTTGTGTTTAAGTGAAACAGCAAACAAGGAAGCAAGTTTTTTTTTCTTTTTTTATGAACAAGGGAACGCAATTCCAGATCAAATGAATGTACCAATCACTGAAAAGATTCCGGGTTGAAGCGTTTTCATTTGTGTCTCCGGCCACATTGAAGAATAGTACTGTTTGTTTGATGGAATATACAGGAGGTTGATTTTTATAGTTTCAAATCATAAAGAATGGCGAGGACAGCTTTTTTAATGTATTTATTTTACTCAAAGTTGACATTGTGTAATTGTCACGGTTCAAAAGAGAATGAAATTAGTTGGTGTTGTCACGTGGCAGAGGGAAAATAGATTTAGAAATCCTTGTCCATGTCCGAGAAGATTTTGTTGGGGAATTGTTTTTTTTTTTTTTTAATTTTATATTTATGTCCCATGTTTTTTTATTATTTCTTACAGTTAGTTTTGGATAATATCCGGGTGTTATTTTTTTATAAGAATTTTTTATATTAAAATTTGATGTGGTGTGTGTTCGTTGAAATGTCTTCTGATTGCTCTTTGGTCTGATAACGGGTAGATTTTACGTTTGAATAGCGTTTTAGTAGCTAGTCCATCTAAAATCACCTCTGAATTCTTATATTGGCGAGAAATTTTGATTAGTACGTGTTATTTTCGTCGAAGCAGTTTGTTTCTAATTCTTAAACTGGGGTTTGAATTCCATATATATTTATATATATATTATTTTTTTGTAAACATTTAGTTTTATACATTTTCTTGGCTGACTGGAGTAGTGTATTGATGTGTAATACGTTTTTTAATGTTTAACTTGATTGTAGTAAAATAAAAACAGATTAATAATCTTATTATTACAATATATTTTCTCATAGATTTTTGGAGGGCTTTCTGTATTTGGGGATCAACGACAAAATAGTATCGATATTATTTTTCAATGTCTATTTTATATTAGAAAATTCTAAGAATATTTCTGTCAAGATAAGTTGTGCTCTGTTCTTATATATAAGTAAAGTTGGCGACTGTAATCGAGGGAGACCCGAAGGCTTCATTTTCAATTCCTACAACACCAAGGTGTAGGGGAGGGTGTTATTCTTTTCTTTGGATTGTTCCACTTTACACTTGATACCTTATAGTGCTGAGTGTTAAGCAAGGAGGTATTTTTTTGAGTCTTTGGTATGACTCGAACTGTGATTGAACCTCAGTCACCCGGACCATTGGCGAACACTTTACCACCTAGAAATATATATATATATATATATATATATATATATATATATGTGTGTGTGTGTGTGTGTGTGTCTGTGCACGCAACCGTGATCTAACCTGCAACTATTTAGACCAGAATGCCATAAAAAATCGTCTCAACACTTCACTTCAAATGTCAATTCACCAAATTCTTATCAAAAACACCAGAATATTATACAAGGCTAACAGTTAACAAGACACAAAGAATAGAAATTATGGAGATTTTAACTATAGAATAAAAAAAAACTCTCAACAAGATCTTTATCTATGTGTACAGGGAGTTTTAAATCTATCAAACAATTAAACAACAACTTACCTGGTTTACCAGGGTTCACCTGTCATTCGCATCAGGTAGGTAATTTAAAGCTTTGCTTCAGACATCACCTGCTCTTTGTCTAAAAAGAGCAAGGCTCACTTCATTGCTTGGCGCTTGAGGTACCCCTGAAGGGAAATGCCTATGGAACCACGCCTTTTTTGTTAATATCCACACACAAGTTTCGATTCGTGCGTGGCCTCCACCCACTGCTGACTTTATGTCAATTTTGACTAAGTGGGAAGTCCGAAAAATACAATCATAACCCCATCCCTTCTCACACTGTTACGTAACATCAGCCTGTACCACACATTCTCATTTGAACAGTGCATTAAGCAATATCAACCAATATTTCAAAGGCTCACGCCAATTTCGTTTAAAAATACATAAAAAGCCATTCTTTAAATGAGACAATGAAAATTAAACTCTCATAACATACGCATTTAGATTATATGAGAACTAACTCTAACTCTCAAGTTATTTCATATACAACTTTTTACTTGGACGATTGATCAGCGCATACCTTCTCACTTCGGTCATTGACCTTGTATCAAGTTCTGTCTGGTGGGAGGCAGAGACAAATACAGCCCACCTTCTCCACTCACTTCGTTATTCAGTCGTTTTGTCAGTTACCATGTGTCGCTCAGTGTGTCTCTTTCGTATCACTTCATTATTCTTGATTGTTGTCTTCTATCGTCATCTCCCGTTGTTATAAGTTCTCAGTTGGGAGGATGAATAAAAACGTGACCTCAGTTTTATGTGGACATATTACCTTTATTATTAGCGACTTTTCAATTTTCAATCACCCGTCGAGCTAAACGGGAAGAAGTATTTAGAGTCGAGATAGAGCATTCAACCGTTCGGATCGAGCGTCTATCACTAACTTGTTAACGTATTTCTAACGTCTATAGCCGTTTTGGTCACTGTGGTCTCAGATTGACTTCGAGTTCAATTGCTGTCAACCATACTGATTTACCCATTGTGTTTTTCCACGCAGTTAACAGCGCAGGACTTAATTTGAATGCTACCCTACAAGTCAATAATAGATCTTACTAATCTATTGTGCGAAACTTGTCTAAATTACATAAAAACAAATGTATCACTCTTAAAACTTTTTGAAGACAAAATCGAAAGCTCTCGAAAAACTAAATCTTAGAATTATCTTTTTTTGTTAATAAGAAAATTTTTTTTAAAGTCCCACATGCTTTCTTGTTTGTTTTTAACCAACATGCAATTCTACCGATATATATATATATATATATATATATGTGTGTGCGTATATATATATATATATATATATATATATATATATATATATATATATATATATATATATTGTGGCAATATCCTCGATATATAACTATATTTCTTGTAAATTCCCAGTTAAATTTGAAACTAAAATATATCAGACGCATGCATACAAAACCTTTTTTTTTTTTTTTTTTTTTTAGTTACCCGCAATATAATTATGTTAAAAAAGCTTAAAGGCAAAAATTAATGAATAATTTTGTATTCATTTATACACATAAATAAATATACATTTAAATTTAAATAGGTAAAACTAAGAAATAAATATATCTTAGACCAATTTAAGAATAACTTCACATTTCATATTCAAACTGCTACAAAAGAAATTTCCCTATAAGTTTTCATATACAAACAGAAAACTTGCATTGAACAATATCATCATTTCATATTACATCAAGCATAAAAATTCTGAAGTATAATTTTACAAAGATAATGTTGTGAAATACAGTCCCGGCAAAATATCTGGAATAATCATATATTTAATATTTACTTTCTAGCATAAATATTTGCATTAAATCCTAATAACTAACAATGACTTTCCTCCTGATTTGTAATGAAAATGTGATAAAATCATTTACAATGGATTGACATTATCTATCTCAGTTTGTTCACATCTATCTATCCATCCATCCATCATGAAAAGTGATTTTCATTCAACAGATGGATATGCTATCTCTCTCTCTATATATATATATATATATATATAAAACAAATAGTAGCAGCTTTTGTTATACATTTTGATTGTTCTCAGCTAATTTCGACCCAAGGCCATCGTCAGGAGAAAATGGTTTGTGAAGAAAGTTTTTTAAAAGTTGAAATGCTTTAAAAGAAACGACGAAAAATGAATTAGGGACTTAGCATATCCATTTGTTGAATGAAGATTATTATTTTTTCGTAGATAGATAGATAGATAAGTTCCATTCCTTCAGTAACACTAGCAACAATTCCTGACCCCTGAAAATCCTTCTGAATGAATTCAGTTTCTTTGTTTAACGGCATATCAAGCTTCGTGTGTGATTTAATGCCAAATCCAACCTTGTAAAAGAGCAAAAGTGGTACTATTTAATTAAGAAATGGAAGAGGTGAGAGGGTTCATACCATTCCCAAATTTCCTCCTGATTTACAATGTATTTATGTAGAAAAATCATTAGTAATGCATTTACATTACGTAAAAGTCTTATTCTGTCAGTAACGCAAGCCTTAATTCTCGGAAGGTGACAGTTTTTTTTAAATAATCGATGTACAGCTGAGTCCCGATGGATTTTAGGTAAAGTTAGTTTAACAATCAATTTTAACTTTTGAAGTGGTAAGTTTATTATGAAGATTTTCATTCATTTATTAATAATTGTTTGAACGCCCTTTACAATTTGTCCTGATTAAATAACATAATCATAACATAATAGCTGAATTTTTAAAACCATTTGAGTGAAGTAAAAACTATTCCAATTCAAAAAGAAAATTTAAGCCTTTTAAAAGATTATGATTACATCAAAATTATTTAACTTACTATTATGTTATTATATATGAAACTTTGCTTAGATATGTCACTCAAGCTTTAGGTTGCTTACACTACTTGCTATTGCTTAAGAAGTCACCCGTCTAAGTATCAAAAGAAACTAACCGTTGCTTAACTTTGATGATGTAGCGGCAACCTGTTCTTTCAGCAAGACAATAAGTTAGGAATTATTATGCTTGCTTCACTTGTTTAAACAGCTCATGTATTTTAGAAATGTCAACATCTGCATATTTCATGTATATATATATATATATATATATATATATATATATATATATATATATACAGGTCGTTATTTACTAAGTTAGATTTGGTACACAGGCCTTAACTTGCTTACAGTAGCAAGTTCTTGAAAAATCTGAGCGAGATAGAGAAATTGAATAATAATCTTTTTGTAGATATCAGTTAAATCGATGTGATATTAGAATTCAAATCAAACTGTTACCTACAACATCTATTATCAATTATTGATATCTGGCACTCAAATACAAGGGCTCGTTTTTTTCTTATATTATTTCAATTTTAATAATTAAAATAGTTAATTCACGTATCGTTTAAAAGCAAACAGATCATTTAGAAATTTGATTCCGAATAATTTTTTCAAAATGAAAGTTTTATAAAAACTAGAATGACTTCCTATAACATTGATTTTATAACCAAAGGAAATGAGACAATTTTACCTTGAATAGTTAGATATTTAACGTTATAAAATTCAATTTATTAATGATCCAGTCAATCATGAAATAAGAAAAATTCTTTTTATTTTCTTTAATCAGGACACATCTATTGAGATTTCTAAAATTATTCTACTGCTTTTAAGAAAGTTCTAACTTGGTTGGATACTTTGAGATTCCAGATTTTTTGCCGAACCAGTAAATCTCTCAATATTCAAAAAAAAAAAAAGTGAAAAAAGTGTGAAGTGTTTTCGATGGTTTGATTAATTCATGGAAAACCAAATTTTTTCTGAAAATGTCAATCAGAAAATTCACCTAAGCATTAAAAAGGGCTTTTAATTTTAGTGAACATTTTTATTCCGTTGAAAGAATAAAGCTAATATATACGAGAAGGAGCTGAAATATTCTCGGTCTGACCAAAAAATAATGACCTTTTTTTATTGAACTTTTTTTTTTAAATGTCGAAAGAAGGAAAATATATGCTGTGTTGAGAGCTAAGGGACGAAAACGAACTATTAAAAAAGAAAATGAATAAAAATTAATATATAAAATAACCGAACTGAAACTGAGTATATCAAAACATGAATGAACAATGAGTTTTCTTCAAAATGATCCTCTGGGATTCGGCACACTTGTTCCAATAAGTTTTCATTCGTCGAAACACCTCTGAAACGTTTTTTGATTTCGGCTTAAATCTGCACAAAGTTCTTTTGTTTATTGGTTTTTTTTTTTATGAACTCCATACCCGCAAATCTTAGCCTTGAGATAAATTTTCAGTTAAAGAAACAAACAAAAAAATTACATGGAGCTATGTTTCATGAATATATTGGTTACTGAACTTGCACTTGTATAATCTAGAGGTCTATCAAAAATTGCTGATTCAAAAGTATCGAGAATTGGCACCTAGTCGACAAGACATCTAGACCATTTTATCACATAAGTTGATCAGTTATGAATACGTTTTCATTAAAACTTTCAAATAAAAAAATATTCAATCTCGATACTTTTCTAAAATGACAATTCGTATATGGAATAAGTATGCATCATGGCTCTAAGTTATATCCTTCTTGGCCAAGTTGAGAACTGTTCAGCACCCTCTCGTATCAATTTAGTTTGTGTTTTGTTTTTTTATTAGATAACTGATTTTCGTATTTATCAACCGAATTCTAAATTCTTAAAATTACGATTTCACTTTGATGACATCAAATTAAACAACTTCCAGCAATGTTTAAATATTTTCTATTTTAGAAACAAGTATCAAAGACTTTCGACAAGTTTTATAATCTAATAATAAACGATAATGCCATAAAGTAGTGATTCTCAACTATTCTGACTGACCGAAAGTTACATATTTTTCATGTTTATCCTTTTATTTCTTGAAGTGTTTAAAAATTTTAATTATATATTTGATATAAACATCTGAAGGTCTGGTAACATTCAGTTCATTTTGCTGATAATGTAGTAATTTCACATACTCCATAGTAAAGAATCACTATTATATACTGAAGTAGAATTATTTCGCAACGGTCCCATGAATTTATTTTAATTCTTTACTAATCAGTTGCGCGAGGGTTAAATACACTTTCACAACAAAGTGTGCTAGCTGAAAACCATATACTGCACACTTTGCATTAAAATTAGAAGCAACATAATACGTCAAATTAGGATTAATATAATTTAACTTCAGTAAAGAATGTACAGCTGATTTCTTTGTCATATTTTTCCTCAGCGAGAAACCATATATATATGTTTACCCACCACGAACAGAATATGACACATGCTCGATTTTTAGGCGGAGTAAATCTTTCATAGTAACTTGATTGAAATATGCTCAAAAATACCTTCTTGAGAATTTATCTGTTTATAATCAAGAAGTATCTCTTTTTCACACATATCGTGTAGAAATTTTATTTCTCCCACACGCGAACGTGGAACATTTATACAGAGGAACGATTAAATGCATTGAAATAATCCTTCGTAAGGCAACCAGTCTTGGATAAAGAAAATTCTGAATTCAAACCAGCCGTATTCCACTTAAAAACTGACCTTGTGCCACATCCTGCACTAGGTGGAGGGACTTGGTAATTACACACAACATCTTTTGTAGAGTGATGCCATTATATGATACAAGAGTCATATTAGAGCAGTTTGTTCTTTGAATTGATTAGGTGATCAAGTATTAAATTAATACAAATTAAAACTAACAAGTGATTGGTAAAGACAGTAAATTTAATATAAAAATAGCGTATCATTTAAATGATTGGATTAAATTTAATAATGAAGCTGTTGCGAAATAAGTATTTTAGTTTCTTTAATTTCACGAAAAATGAAGCAAAGTATTTTAAAACTTTGTTTCAATTTTTTAAATGTTTAATATTGAAAGTTGTCTGAGTGTACTCACCTGTTGGTAAGTGTCATGTCGGCCTTGAAGGGACATATCATAGCCGTGACTGGTGGCCATTGCTCTCATGGTTTGCAGTTGACCATAGCGTTCTCTCTTTCGCCACTTGGCTCGTCTGTTTTGAAACCAAACCTGAAAGCAAAAGAAACAAATGATCAGAAGAATAACCTTAAAATATAATAAAACAAAAAAGTAAACATAATTTAATAAGAGAATGACATTGTAGCTAAACAAGTAAAAGATGCAGGTTCATGAACTCCACTGACCCACAAAAAAATCAAATCAAAGTCTTACCTCATGAGACATTTTGACTTTTTGAGGTGCTGATTAAAAAAAATTATTCAGTATCCCTCATCCCGTTTGGATGTTTTGCAATAGTAAGCCACAATATATTCGGAGGAAAATGATATCTATACTGCAGAAAATAGAAGTTTTTCACCAACTCACTATGTTTCTTCGGGTTTTTTTTTCAGAAATCATAGATTAAAAACTAAAAGATGAATTTATATATACTGAGATTTTTCTTAGAATTGTGTTTATTAAATAAACGTTTCCCCCCCCCCCAAAAAAAAAGCATCCATAGAGGATTCATGCAAAAATATCAATTTCATAACCTTTGAAATAGGTTGAAATAAAGTGTATAACCTCATAATCAGAAATAAGTTACAGCAATACTCAAATTCATTGCCACTTCTCAAATATTTTTAAACTACACAAAAATGTTCAATTCTGCAAAACACCATGAATTATCAAATCAATGTAGAAACAGAACCTTATTTTAATCACAGCTCTGATCGTACCAGATATATAGTATATCTATCACAAAAAAAACGATACAGATAAAAATGGACAACATTTTTTAAATCAGTGTCACAAAATTTGTTGAAAACACTTCATGGGGCAAATTTATTGCTGGCTTGTGTTATCAATTTAGACCAATAGGTTTACTTTGATTTCTTTGTTTAGTTGCATATCAACCCTCGTGGATTATTTAATGTCAAAGCCAGCCTTCTAGAATAGCAGCGGTGATGTTATTTAACCAAAAACTGGGGGGGATAGGGGTTCATACTTTTCTCAAGGGACCATAAGTGAACGTAATAGTACAAATGGAGTTCAAACTCGCTTATTTCGAGGCTGTAGTCCAACACTTTAGTCATAACACCACAGTGATTACCCCAAGTTTACTTTAGCAGAGGGCAAAGTTTATATAAATAAAAAATTTAAAAGTGAGAGAATTATGTTGGGAATACTATTACGCCTTGTCCCCGGCTCGTAAGAATGTCAACTCAAAAGTAATGTCTATTTTATTCTGCCCAGTCGGCAAGGCTTAGAATATGCTGACTGATTTCCCTGCTGAGGAGTAAGTCCCCTCTCGCAAAAAGGGGTCCTAAACTTCATCTAATTATGAGGCTTCAGTTCTGGAGATCTGGGTTGTGTAAAGTATCCTTTCATTTTCATTACTCTCAGGTCCACTCTGATCCAGATTCTATCCATGGGTCAAATAGAGCTGTTTAAAAATTACTCATATTTGATAGGAGTACTTAATACCATATAACTGTAAGCCATTTGTATTAAGAACAGTTAGTGGAGTCCCTGTTTGGTGGTTAACGTACTGGACTATAAGATCGTAGTAAGCGAGTTCAAAATTCAGTCGCGCTATTACGTTCACTTTCGTACATACACTTGGGAAAGTTATGAACATCCTTATATTCAAATTCTGGGTTACATAGCAACAGTAATGTCCTGCTAGAAGGATAACTTTGGCATTGAATAACCCACGAATGTTGTCGTGATTAAACAAAGAAATCAAAACCGTAAGAATTGTTATGTGAAGCTATCATTATTTACTCAGGTTTGGTTTGGTTGGGTAGGGTTTTATGGGATATCAACCATGGTTGGTTTTTAATGCCAAATCCTGTTTTAACATATGTATTAAATACATATGATTTGTAAATTCATTTTGTAGGTTCATTTTTAAACGAGCCTGAGCTCATTCTTTTGTACACTGTTAAATGGTTTCAAGGATTTCTATCTGACACGAATATTTCTGATGACTATTAACAATTTGTTTGCACACAGATATATGGTATAATATATTGCTATGTAACAGTAACAATGTAACATCAGCCTTTGTTTGCTCACGTTTAAATGGGTATACATATATGGTTTTTAACTGAATAGTATATAGGTAACTTCATTTTTAAATGAGTTAAAGCTAATCTGTTTGCACTCTCGTATTGCTATTTTTTCTACACTGTTGCATACAATTAAATAGTTTCAAGTATTGCTGTGTATCACGAACAATTCAATTAAACGTCAGTCATTTGTTTACACACAGTTAAATGATCAAACAGTTCTATTTCTAACAATTTATTTTAGCATAAGTCATTTGTTTGGACACAGTTTAAATCTTCAAACCCATATTTAAGCCATAGATAGGAGTCCATCACGTGCTACGACTCCGGGTCTATCAGGTACTACCACTCCGGGTCAGAGTGGACCTGGGAGTAATGGCAATGAAGGGGTACTCCATATTCCATAAATTTCCAAAGTTAGAGACTTACCATCAGATTGCTTTGTGTCAAATCCAGGACAATCGTTAGGGCAAGGGTCTTACCTCAGAGTAGAGATACAATCCGTGTATTTTAGAGCTCCAGCCGACATGGCCCTGACTAAGGGTTATTATCATTTCTTACTTGAAACTATATAAATGTGTATAGATTATTAGTTTTAGATAGGGGTACTTGAAACCATACAACTGAGTGAAAATCATTTGAATCAGAGAGGAATACTTGGTAACATATAACTGCAAGTAAAATAATCTTATGAAACCACTAAACAAGATCTACAAGTACAAATTAGCAATGAACGCGAACTCCTAACCACTTGGCATAAAAAAAAACACGCTAGATGAGTTGACCTGCCGTTATCCCATAATGTTTTGATATTTAAAACTCTTTCTGTTGTGCATTTATTTCGGACTCATATTTCAGTATCAATAGAACCTTCTTATTTACTAAGCTTTGCTTAATTTAGCCAACTGGCCTCGGATTGCTTACATTACCTGCTGTTACAAAACGCTCACCCATTAGAATATTAAGAAGGATCACTACCGCTTAATTTTCGTGAAAACTGGTACTTTGATCGTCGCTTGACCGGAGGTCAGGTATCCCCATAATCTTGTTAAAATATATATCAGAATTATATCACTAAAGCATTTCGTTTCTAATCATTTTACCCAAGCAATTCCAGGTAACTCAGCTAGTTTATTGATATTTTTACGGTTACATGAGCATGCATGTATTCATACTAATATGGATGGAGACATGTCTTCAGGCGTGAATATACGCACACACTTGACTAATCGTGGTTTATATATAGTTGTTAGGTACAACCAAAAAGCAAGGGGAATATTCAAGATTAGTAACCTTTGTACACGTTTAGGGTCTAAATTGCCTTGGATAAAACTGAAGGGCGAAGGAAGTGTGTGTGTGTGTGTTTGTGTATGTGTGCGTGCTTGTGCGTGCATGCAAAAACTTGCCAGTAATTATAAAAACTGTTTGATATATCTATCTATATATATATATATATATATAAGAAAAGTCCTAAGGTTATTCAACACGAGCCAATCAACTTAAAGAATTTACACGACGCTTTCAGGCTTATTTCAAATTGAAACATCGTTGCTTTTATAGAAGATTGGGTAGCGCATTAATATCCCTTTTCATTAAAAGTAGAAGATAAACGAAAGACATGGTACTATTTTGTGTGCGCACAGGCGTATGAACGCATATGTGAGAATGGAATAAAAAAAAACTCTTAAGACATAAAGCGAGACATTGATAGAGGAGGGTTGTAATTAGTTCCGTCGACTGGGTATCCATTCAAGTACTATCACCTAACCGTTGCAGAGATGTCTGTAACTCATCAACCGGCAGCATTTTCCACTTGTCTGAGTGATTAGTGATGCGACCATCTTTCTACTGTCAAAGACCACCGCAAAAGAATCATCCGCCATTGACGGAATTATCACCAGAACCTTAGATGTAGCTTTTCGTATACTGCCTTCTCCTTATATATATATATATATATATATATATATATATATATATATATATATATATATCACAATAATCATCATTAAAGTGTTATGTCAGCACGGATTCCTTTGACTTCCTCTCGCTGGCCATCCTTAAAAGCCATAACTCAGGGTAAGTCCTCTAAACAGCATATAGTATCCGCGCAAAGCCTTTGCTGCTCGACCAACAGCAGTGTGTCCATGTGTAGGAGTTCATAGAGAATCATTGCTTATGAGTGCATCCTTACTTCATCAACAGTACCCAGCATGTCTGGCTCGTTTTACTTGTTTGTAAGGTGGGAAACAAGTGGCCGTACAGCAGCAATTTTTTGTAAGGTGCTGCTTCCAGGATTTGTTCAACATAGCACGTAGCATCCTTCGTGAATTTCCCATCAAGCTTTTTCTCTACGCATTTCGTTAAATTCCAAGTTGAGCAAGCGTGCAGTAATACTAACACAGCTTGGAATATTTCCTGTTTTATTTTATCCAAGTTTCACTTCGCACTAATGTCCCAGGGAAAGGCATAAACCCATCTGTTTAGCATAAAACCATCCCTTTAGCTATGAGCAGTAGAGAACATTGGGTTATTTAATCCTAGACAACCAGTCAAGTTGAAGGAAAACTAAATTCAGACTAGTTGTCCTCCGCTTTAAAGGTTGACCTTATATCACGTCTACCTCGTAGTGGACTGCATTATATATATATATATATATATATATATATATAGGCCCTTTGGCATAATGGTTAGAGTGTCCATCAATATATATGAGCAGTTTTTCGGACACAATTATATGATATCAAGTCTTCCTATCTTATACAATAATTGCAGTACTCTAATCACTAGACCAATAGTTTGCAGACATATTGACTTGACCCTTAAAGGTACTATCTCTCTATGTTACAGTGGACCTAGGATTAATGGCAATGAAGTGGTACTCCAAATTCCCCAGATTTCCAAACTGGAGCCTTACCATTAGATACTGTTTAGAATTATACTCGGCACTACTTTAGGGTTGTCTTACTCTTTTGTTGAAGATACAGTTAGCACATTTTATGTTTCGCCGACCAAGCGGGGGTCTCTTGTTTTATTATCCTTTTTGAGTTAGTGAGTAAACAATAGGTAGACTGCTTGAATGAGATG
>OY757905.1:64829568-65061291 GCA_963585895.1 Sepioteuthis lessoniana | reverse complement strand
AAAAGTGAGTGAAAATCAAAGAGATGTAAGTACGTGGACTAAAAAACTGAGAACTAAAAAAAAACTGTGGAATATCAATGTGATGGTGATACAGACTGTGCTCGAAACGATCTCCAAAGGCTTGATAAAGAGGCTGAAAGAGTTGGAAATCGGAGAACGAGCAGAGACCATCCAAAATTCTATATTGTTATGATAGGCAAGACTACTGGAGTCTGGGAGATGTGAGGAGACTTACAGTCACTCAGACTCCAGTGAAAGACCATCAGCTAACGCATAAGAAAAAAGAAATAAAACTAGCAAGGAATAATAATAATAATAATAATAATAATAATAAACTTTCAAAATAGTGGACTTGCCGTCCCGGCTGACCACAGAATAAAACTGAACGAAAGTGAAATGTAGGATAAGTACCTGGACCTTGCTTGGGAATTGAAAAAAACTATGGAACATGGTGGCAATTATACCAATTGGGATTGGAGCTTTTGGTGGTCACCAAAGGATTATAAAATTAACTGGAGGACCTGGAAATTAGAAGACGTATGGAGACCATCTAAACTACATTATTGAGAACGGCCAGAATACTGAGAAGAGTCCTGGAGACTTGAGGAGACTTGCTGTCACTCAGACTCCAGTGAAAGACCATCAGCTAAAACTCATGTGAAAGACTCTCAAGGAATAAATAACAATACATAAGACTAGACATGATTGGTAGGCAAAGTGATCCACTGGGAATTGTGCAAGAAATTTCAATTTGGGCATTCGAACAAATGGTACATGCACAACCCAACATTTGTCCAGGAGAATGAGACACACAACATTTCATAGGATTTTGATATGCAAACAGATCATCTAATCTCGGCCAGACGACCAGACCTTGTAATAATCAACAATAAAAAAAAAGAGAACTTGCAAAATTTTGGATTTTGCTGTCCTGGTTGACCACAGAATAAAATTGAAAGAAAATGAAAAGAAAGATAAATACCTAGACCTTGCTTGAGAATTGAAAAACTGTGGAACTTGAAAGTGACGTTTATACCAACTATAATTAGTGCACTTGGTACTGTCACAGAAGGATTATTAGAGGGACTGGAGGACTAGATCTGTTTAACAATGATTTGTATTCGATAGAACCTAGTACAAAAGAAACAACTACACAAAAAAATGTGAATATGAACGCACAATGAACGCAATTCTCTAACCTCTTAGCATGAAATAACTCTACACTGGTTGACATGCCGTTAAAATCAATCAATCATAACACCTTTCACCGTTCTCGTACAAGGTCCTGATATATTTTTAGATTCTCGTTTCCTTTCTCTTTGGTAGTGCGTCTATTATTAGTTTAACTAGTTTTATGACAAGCTGATTTTTATGAGAAACTAATATATATTAAAAAAAAAGAATAAAAAAAAAAGAAAAAAGAAAAGAAGAATTATAATTATATGAGAGAGGTGGAGAGAGAGAGAGAGAGATTAGCAAATTTTGGTACTGTCAAAAGAGCGGGATATCGAGTTCAAATTACAACTGCTTTTGTGTCTAGTTTGTTCAATTTGAATTGGTAGACTCATAGAGGACTTTAATAAATGAAGACTATATATATATATATATATATATATATATATATATATATAATCAACATCTGGAAATTTAAAAACAATATTCTTTTAACTCGATTGTTACGTAATCGTCCCGTAACTTAAAACCGATCTGTAATTAATTAATGGCAAATGGAATTTTTCAGAAATTATCGTCATAAAATGTTTGTAAAAGAAATTTTTCGATTTACTTAAAATAACAAATAAACGTCGTCACACTTTTACTTAAAGATATGCGCATGCGCGCGTCTCTTCATACGAGGAGTGCTGAATATTCAGCACCCCTCGTACTATTATAATCGTTACCCCGCCAGGTGTAACCTTGTACCATATTAAGCTAATTAAATAAATTGCTCGTTTGGCAAACCAATTCATTTGATCGATCCCCATTGGGTATTCAACTAAATCAGTATGTTCTAATCAGAATGTTTGTCAAGCAATATAATAGTCGTTTCTTATATTAATAACAATTTAATTATCCTTTACTATTAGTTGTAATCGAATCACAAAAGCGTAGCGTGAAATAATCGGATAATAAATAGAGATATTTGGAAACTACACTAAATGTATCAATTCTTTGCAGAAACTATGAAAAGATGTGAAATTGCCAATAAATTCTTGTAAAACAATCTTCCTAAAAGGAAGGACTGATTTTAAAGAGGAGTTTAAATCGGTTGTCTGACGGTTACAGATATTGGAAAGACGCAATGGATTGAAAATGTCACCTCACCGCCTTTCTGCTTCTAATAACGATAACGTCTTGTCATTCGGTCGATTAATTCAGAGAGGAAACGAGTTTCCGTCGTTGAATTAGCGGTTCTTTTAGAGGAAGGTGTCGAGTCGGCTCAAGAATGTAAAAAAAACAAAACAAAAAAAAACACGAAGATATACGAGAATACATATAACATAATTGGATTCCTAAGGAATTGTGACGTCGGGTCCTACACCGGATCGACTTCGGGACAATTGATTATACTTGGAATGCCTACATCTATATGATTATACTTGGAATGCCTACCTACATCTATATGATTATACTTGTCGGTTGGGGCTGTAGAATACACCGACTGCGTCTCTGAAGAGGAATAAGACTTCCCTAACGAGTGTTCAGCATATGACATTAAATCTGATGGTGAGATTCCCGTGATACTGGAGCTTTGGGGAATGCGGAGTACCCCTTAATTGCTATCGATCTCAGGTCCACTCTGATCAGGAATGGTAGTACCTGATAGGGTCCTATTTATGGGTCAAATAGAACTGTTTGACATAAACTGAGTGCAAAGAAATGACTCATGCTAGTTTAAAAATGGAACTGTTTGATCATTTAACAGTGTGTAAACAAATGACTGTTTAATTGAATTGTTAGTGATACAATACAATACTTGGAAACCATTTAACTGTGTGCAAATGAATGAGCGTTTTTGAATAGAATAATCTGTGTTAAATAGCAATACTTGTAACCGCTTCACTGTTTGCAAATAAATGATTGATATTGAATAGAATTATAAGTGTTAGATTGCAATAATTGAAACTATTTAACCGTGTAGAAACAATAGCAATACCAGTGTGCAGAAAATTATTTCTAATCCGTTTATAAATGAAATTACCGACAAACTAATCTCTTACATAGCATGTATATCAATTTAAATGGGTGCAAAGAATTGACAGATGTTGAATTGTTACTGTTACATAGCAATTCTTGAAATATTTAACCGTGTCCAACAAATGAGTTCAGGCTCGTTTAAAAATACCTACATCTATATGATTATACATAGGCGACATCCACATGATTCCTGTATTTCCCTTGACAACCTATGGTATTGCGGGGGATGATGGATAGTTGATAGGTTCCTATACTAATGGAGATTATTGGGGTGTTATATTTGATGAATCAAGATAATGTGTTCACAAATCCTATATATCTAATATATATGTATAAACAGGATTTGGCATTAAACGACCTACAATGATCGATATGTCATAAAACCAAACCAAACCCAGCTAATTGCGATACATGGTCAAATGGCAGAGGTCCACTCTGATCCGGAGTGGTAGTACTATTAGGGTCTCATCTACGAGTTTAATAGATTTGTTGGAAAATTATGTGTATTAGATTGGAATACATCAAACTATTTAACTGTATGCAAATTATTTGTATCAAAATAGTTCTTTGAGGCTATGATTGTTTACTAAAGACGATGATGATTTTTCTGAGTTTTTTCACACCAGCGATGGCTAGTGGTCATTCACTGGAGTTTGATCGAAAGTAAGTCTTTTCAAATTTCCCGGCCTCTTCTCAGAATTCTGACCGATCTCAATGCTGTAATCAGGATGGTCTCAATTTTTCCTTTAATTTCCAGTTCTACCAGTCTTTTTAACAAGTTTTTTGGGGATCGTTCCTTACGCATTAATCACAAGTGGTATCCATTTGTTCCTCAAAATCACAGGGAATTTCATTATTATAATCATTATTTTTTTTACTTCAAACCATATAATTGCTTGCAAACTATTAGCATTATATCAGCAAGTTAGCCAACTGTAATCGAGGGTAATCCGAAGGTTCCCTTTTCAGTAGCTACTACACCGAAGTTTAGGGAAAGGCGCTACTCCTTTCCTAGTATTGTTCCACTTAGCATTATACGGTACGGATTAAAGTGAGTGTTAAGCAAGGAGGCATCAAGTACCGTTTTTTTTTTTTAGTCTTTCGTATGACACGACCAGGGGGTTGAACCCCAGTCTCCCGGACCATTGGCGAACACTTTAACCATTTTTCCAATGGGCCGGTAGCGTTATATAGGAAAACTTAAAACCATATTAATGTGCAAACAAATACTATTATATATTTTTAGTTCATTTAAATCATATAATTGAGTATAATTATTATTATTGGATCAGAATACTTGAAATGTGTGCAAACAAATGATTTCTGATAAAAGTGTAATTTAAAAACAAATATGGAACACTGAAAGTATGATTATTACAATTAACCGTTTAGAAATTAATCAAATTTCGGTATTAAACAAATAAACCAAACTAAATGGGGGGGACAGAAGGGAAGCTTATGTTACATCAATGTTCAAAGTGGGAAGGACCTTTCAGTCTAGAAAATCAACATTCGAAATTCTGGCTTTTGCTAAAGTTTGAATACCAAATTTTGGTACTGATAAGCAAAATAATTTATTTTAATCACGAGGCAGACCTCTTTTAAAGAGTAACTGGTGGTACGCATATCCTTCATCACGTATCAAGTGGACGGTAGGGTTGAGTTATATGGTATCATGAACGATGACGGTATCATGAAAAGACCTGCGACCTGATTGAAAATTTTCTATCATTGTGACGTAACTAATATCAAAAAACAGTAAAGACGAATGGTATTGGAAAGGAAAGCCATAAAATCAGAAAGAATCCCATGAATTAGTTTCAAAGTAACATAAATAAGCCACAATCTGGATCCAAACTCCGTTCACCAATTTCAACTTGATAACCACAGGTCTACTAAGTACCTTCAATGTGGGTAGACCGAAATTTTAAATTTTCCTCGGAAATTCGTTGTAATACAATTTGAAATTGTGCCGACTCATCAGCGGAGCTTAGAATATGCTGACTGAATCCCCTGCATAGGCAAAAGACCATTAAAAAGAAGAAAACAAGGGGCGGTCTTAGCAATAACACTAAACTGCATCTGATGATGAGACTCCAGTTCTGGAGATCTGGGAGATATGGAGTACCCATTCATTGCCATCACTCCCAGCTTCACTTTGATCTGGAATGGTAATTCCTGTTAGGGTTCCTTGTATAGGTTAAATAGATCTGTTTGAAAATTGTTCGTATTCGATAGGAATACTTGATACCATATAACTTTAAATTATTTGTTTTAAGAATAGTTACTTGAAGCTATAATTGTTTACTAAGGATTATTTTTATTAGTTATTTGAAACCATATAACTGTATGCGAACAAATGACTATTACTAAATAGAAATATTTACTTTAAACCATATAATTCTTAGTATTAGATAGGAATACTTGAAACCATACTACCGTTTGTTTTGGTTCCTTTGTTTAATGGAATATCAACCTTAGACTATTTGATGCAAAAGCCATCCTAGTAAAAGAACAGTAGTGGTATTGTTTAAGACATCCCTAGAGGAATAAGAAGGTTTATAACTTTCCCAAGGGTATATATATAACAGTCCAAAAAACTCCTAAGAAACAATTACACAAAGAAACGAAAATATGAACATAAAAAACGCGATTCCATAACTGCGAGGCATAAATAACCTTTGGCGGTTTGACATGCCGTTAAAATCAATCAATTAAACAATTGAAATAGCGAAATGAAGCACAGTCAGTTGATATTGACTTGTTTCTTTTCGCAAATCTCAAGCCGTTATTCTACGATCGTTAATAAACAGAGCTTATCCAGAACGAACAATCAAAATGAAGAAATAAAGATCTGAAGTTAGTTTGGTTTAACTACATACGAATTTAGAACGATATAGGCTTAATAGTGCTGAATAAAAATCTGGAAACCTAAATTATCCACATGATGACAAGAAAAAAACAAATGAAATGTGCTAATCGAGATTTTGACTATCACATTACACATGCACTATATATATATATATATATATATCTTTTATATAAAGACAAAGAAAAAAAAATCACTTTCTTGGTATTATTATGAATTTATTTTAGGCTCCTATAAATTCTTAAAAGTTTAACTTATGACTTTTCAGAAAAACCCTCAGATGAGATATTCAAAATTATAATTAGATGTTTTCATATTGCTTCCGGCGAGAATAGGTTTTGAAAAAAAATCTTATTTAAATTTTTTGGATTCTAAAATAATTTATAAAAAAAGAAATTAAATTAAAAGACACACACATATATATATATATATATATATATATATATATATATATATAAAAAAAAGAGAGAGAGAGAGTCTCCGTGGTATAGTGGCTAATGTGCTGGTCTGTGACATTTCGAGCTCGAGACGCGCTATGTTCACTTTTAGATTAATACCCTTGGGAAAGGTATGAACCTCCTTATCCCCCGAGCTATGGGTTAAATCGTACCACTACTGTTCTCCTACAAGTATAGTTTTGGCATCAAATAGCCCTTGAAGTTTGATATGTCATTAAAAAAGAAACCCAAACAAACACACATGTGCGTGTGATTGTAGACGATAAGTTTTTTCAGGTGGCGCGAAATTTTAACCTCGTTCTGCTTACATTAATAGTCATAACTTTTTTTTCTTTACTAGGGAAAGGTTTGTTGACATTTAAGATACTTATCAAATCTACAAATTGATCTAAATATTTTAGATCAGCATATTTTGGAAAAATGCCAATACAGCGATAATTTAAAATTTGTATATTTATATGGAATTGAAAAAGAAGTTACGTCTACTTAAACAATCGTTTAAAAAATTAAGAAAAATAAATTGTATAAAGAATATTAAATTTTTTTTAAAAAATGAGAAAAACCGGGTCATAGAACTTTTCAAACATTTATTTATTTACTTTTCGAATAAAACGTTGCTATCAACATTTGTAAATCAACCATGATTTTTTATTAAATGATACTAGTATTTTAATGAGAATGGATAAATTAATTTTCTTTCTTCAATTGCATATTATCACAAAATGTTTTTTGTAAAAAAAAAAAAAAAAAAAAAAAAAAAAAAAAAAAAAAGCTTGTCTTAAGGAATTTCTCAAGAAAAGTGTCTGGCATTCTACTGTCCCCGACCTTGTCGGCTGGAGCTGTAGAATACCTCGACTGCACATCGGCAGAAAGGTAAGATCACCCTCCCCCAAAGAGTATCATAGGTATGAGACTAAAGTATCTGATGGTGACGCTCCAGTCCTTAATCTTGGGGAAGGTAAAATACTTCGTCAGTACCACTATACAGAGATTCGCTCTGACCCAGAGTGGTAATACATGTTCGGGTCCCATCTATGGGTCAAAAAGAATTATTTATCCTTTACAATAGTTGAAATTAATTATGTGCAAACAAATTATTAATCATAAATAGAATTATTAGTGTAAGCTAGCAATACTTGAAACCATTTAACTGTGTGCAAACAAATGAGTTCGAACTTGCTTGAAAATAAAGTTACCCACAAGCTGTTCACTTACAAATCATATATATGTATATCAAATATTACAATCACACACACACTATATATATATGATTTGGCATTTAATAACCATCAAAAGTTTATATGCCATTAAGCCAAAGAACCTAACCAGATTGGTAATACCTATCATAGCCCCATCTATTGGTCAAATAGAACTGCTGAATTTACAGTGGATTATGACTAACGCACTAGAGTTGATATGCCATAAAACATCAACCAAACAATCCAAATGTCTCAATCTTAAGTTTAACCATGCTTATCAAAGCAGAAACTGATAATACGCAAAAGAATATCAAGTGTGGTGATGTAGACGAAACAATTAATCACATAAGAGAATGCAGCAAACGAGTACAAAAGGAATACAAGAGTAGGCATGACTGGGTAGGAAAGATGATCCATTGGGAATATTACAAGGTTAAAATTTGTCCATGATAACACATTGCATATGCATAAGCCAGAACCTGTCCTAGAAAATAAACTTGTCTGGCACAAAATCCCGAGTGTTAATTTAAAAGATAAAAAATGAACTTGTCTAGAGATTTTGGTGTTCCATCGGCCCAGAGAGTGAAAATAAAGCGAAAAGATAAACGAATAATCAACAAACTATTCTCACAGATTAAAATCTGCGAATTTGATTCTCACTAGGTGCCTTTGTTTTTGCTTGCGTTATTTCTGCTTTTCCGATATATATATATATATATATATATATATATATATATATATATATATATATATATGAAAATGTAAAAATATGAAAAAACAAGGTATTCCGCGGATAATTTTATTCATAGTTAAATTATATGCAAAAGTTAAACATTTCAAATTTTTCATTAAACCATCATCAGGGTATATGATATGTGATGTTATATCTTCTGAATAATATTTAAACATATTTTTCAAAATCAAAACGAAACTAACTTTGTATATCACATCTTCACTCGATTTACCATATTTGAAGTCTTGAGATGAATCTAAGCTATGCTTATTTGTTGTTGTTTTTTTTAATCGACTACTCACTATAGTGTAATTGTTAGCAAAATGGTCTACATAGTATCGAGTTTAATCCTTTCAAAGCGCTTCATACTTGTGGCTTTGTGCTAAATCCAAATTATGTTTAAATATTTAAGGCAGATCGTTTGATTTAATGGTTAGCAAGCTATGTTAGCAGACTGTTTCAACCGAGTTTGATTATCAATGGGTGTTCCATATATCTGGGTTTATCAGAAATGAATTTAACCTTAGTAAGTAACTACATTAAATTAGAATTGTCACTTTGCACAAATTAAGCTTCCGTGCACTTCATATTAAAGCTGACAACAAAAACAAAACATTAAAAAACCGGATATAATACAAAAAAAAAAAAAGGAAAAAAACAGTACAACTTCCTTAATGACAACCCAATGAAGTTCAACAATACTTGAAATGAAAGCCAGATTTTTATATCGAATTCATCTAGTGTGTGACATTGCGGCAGAAATACTATTTACTTTGTTGACAATGTTGCTGCGAAACAAATTGAAAACTTTTCGTATTATTACTACTTCTAATAATTACATTTGTTAATGGTTACCGCGACGTGGTGTAATAATTATATATATATATATATATATATATATATATATATATATATATATGTGTGTGTGTGTGTGTGTGTGTGTAGATGCCTTTATAAACGTAGATGGTATTATCATATGTCTGTGTTTGTGCCCTCAACATATCATCGTATAAAATTTTCTGGGCCTCACCCAGAAAGAAGAGTTATAGCTAAACAAATTTTTTGTGGCAACACACTACCACATCTTATACAACTAGAAAAACTAATTCAGATTTTTTTACTTAATTTCGGTGCTAGTAAAGTCCATACAAAAGAGACAAATATAAGAACTGGGTGAGGATTAGAACTTTTTGAACGACCCTGGTATATTTGAAGGTCGTTCAAAAAGTTCTAACTACAAATGACTTTTTTTTCAGAGTTCGTTTTACGCCAAATGTAATGTGTGTATATTATATCACACACACACACACACAGTGTAATGGAACATAGAATTCATGTGTTTGTGCGTACTCTTATATACATATGATCATCTTTTTATTCATATTTTTATCTCTGAATATATATATATATATATATATATATATATATACTGCGCAATGAATAATAAATACGTATCAGCGTCTATGTGTATATACCTATATATTATAATATGATAATCATTTTTGTTTTGTTTTCACCTCCATGGTGGCAAAGAAAAATACACGATTTTGTGTTTACAGTTTTGATTTGGTTTAGTTTGTTTGTTTAATGGCACATCAACCTTATTTAATGCCAAAGCAATCCTTATAGAAGAACAGTAGTAGCACTATTTAACCCATAGCTCAGGATATACTGGATTCATACCTTTCCCAAGAGTATTAGTCCGAAAGTGCTGGAGCTCGAACTAGTTTTCCGAGAGGCCGCAGCCCAGGATGCTTCTCCAGTGTTACAGTCATTCGCTCTTTGAGTATTTGCTTATGTTTAAGGAAATTCTGAAAAATACTAAATTTACCCAAAGTAATGTTCGCTTAAATTAAATGTTAAAAATAATTTCCCCGCGAACGCTGTCGGATGTTTTAAGAATACGCTGACTGTACACCACCCCAACCACCACCAGCAAAAAAAAATGTGTTCTGAATATGACACTAAACTACAGCTGGTGGTCTGGAGATGTGGGGAGTATGGAGTAAAAGTAAAGTTAGCGACCATAGTCGAGGGTGACCCGAAGGCTCCCTTTTCGATAGCTACTACACCAAGGTGTAGGGGGGGCGCTACTCCATTCCCAGGATTGCTCCACTTTACCCTTGAACCGTACCTTATAATGCTGAGTGTTAAGCAAGGTGGTATCAAGTTCCATTTTTAAAGTCTTTGGTATGACTCGACCTGGGATTGAACCCAGGTCTCCCGGGCCATTGGCGAACACTCTAACCGCTGGGCCAATGTCCCGGTCATTACAACTCGGTTCACACTAGCCAGGAGTGGTAGTGCCTATTAGACCTCCATAAATGAGTCAAATAGATCTTTTAAAAAATTATTCGTACTCAATAAGATCGTGCGTAAAATTATTCGTACGCAGTAGGATCGTGTGTAAAAAAACTCTTGAGAAAAAACTACACGAAAATGTAAATATGTTAGTACAATGAACGTAATTACGTAACTTCTTGGTATAAAAAAAACCATAGACGATTTGACATGCTGTTAAAATCCTTCGATCAACCAAAGACTATGCGAATGGTTTCGCAAAATAGTATTTGGTTTATACCTTTTATTGATTTGTACTAATCATCAAGTAAAACCCCATGAAAATATTGACTCGATCAACAATTATCTATCCAAAAAACAGAATCACTTAATCCTGAAAAATTATAAAACCTATTCTTCCTGAACGGTATTCAATTACTAGTCTTTCTAATAATTACTTTGTCAATGGCATGCCATAATAGTCTATAGCAAAAAGAATGAGCGAGACATGATTACTTGATATGCTAAGATAAGAAAATGCTTCTTATTTGTTGGCAGTTTGAGTTCTATTTGTCAAACATTCAATATTATCTTGTTATCTTAAAATGTTTGTTAGCAAAAAAAAAAAAAAAAAAAAAAAAAAAAAATACTAATAAAAAATATAATACAATAGTTTGAGATATTTTCAAAAGATGCGGTGAATATCATTTTTACGCCTTCCGATTTATTATTCTAAATACACAGACAAAAATCTAATAATATTCTAGCAAAGAAAAAACATAATATGGAGTACATAAGATATTACCGATGACTTACGGAAGGAAAAAAATGTTAAATACCCAAGTTATTCAAAACAAAAAACTAATTCTTTTCGTTGATTATGTTATTACCAGAATGTCTCAAGCGATCCGTCCTACTAACCTTTCAGATGTTCAATTCATAAGAAAAAAGATTTATTTATTTAAAATGAATAAATAAGAATCAGAAAATGATTCGTATTGCTGAGAATAAACCGAACTGGTCAATACATTAATCACCAATTTCTTTTCTTATGGATTTTACACATGAAGTAGGCTGTAGAATGTATCAACTTAAAAGCTGATGTAACAGCATGAGTAACATAGAATAATCGAGTTTAAGTTCAAAAGACCCTAGAAATGATAATGACTCAAATATAGACAGTAAGGGCTCACTGTTGAGGTGTAATGGTTAACAAGCTAGATCATTACTGAGCCATGAGTTGGATCCACAGTTTTCTCCTTTACAAAGCATCTTTGTGCTCTGCTTTGTAAATAGCAATTATTGACAGTGTGATTGTATATAAGATATTATAAGTATACATTAAGATAAACGCGTACCAGTAAAAAATATGTGTATTTAAGAACATTAAAACATTGATTTTTTTTTCTAATTCCTAATGTTTATTACGTAATATGAAGAGAAAACATTAATATTTATGTAAAAGAAATTTTTTCTCTTGTTGCTTTTACGTCGTTTATATTCAACTACAAAAACCTCCAAGAAAGAAATTGGTTTTTCTTGATCTGTGGAAAAGTTTTCCTGATAGCTACAACGCATAACCTAAATTTTTATGGATTTTCATGCATTCTGAGAAAAAAAAAAGAAAAAAAAAGAAAAACTGCCTTTGAGAAATTACTAAAATGATTTACTTTTATTCCTTTTTAATCTAAAAAATATTAAAATGACGATAAATTGATAACTTTTGGCAAATTAATTATTTATCAAAGGATATAAATTTACACTCTTTTTGTAAGTAAAGACAAATTTTAATCAATAACAAAAGCTCATGATTCAAAATAAACTCGTCAAGACTCGAGGAATCTTTTGGGGTGTGTGTGTGTGTGTGTGTGTGTTTCATTTTACAATATTCATGTTAATTTTTTTCTTTGAACCAGAAAATTTTTAAGCTTGCCCACCCACTCCAAATTGTGTATTTTTTCAAAACAATCTTTTTTTTTTATTATTTATTTATTTATCTATTTATTTATTTTCCGGTTTATTAAGTCACGAAATAAAATCACGTGTTTAAAAACATAAGACACGCCTCAATTTGCGAAGGCTTTTAAGATAAATGAATACGTAAACTGCTTTAAACTTTGAATGTCAGGTGAAGGGGTTTTGCCTGACTTTTTTGCTCTCCCCTCTACCAGGTAATTTTTCAAGTTTCTAATGTATTCAAATCCTTTTTAAATCCCAATAGTTTTGTTTAGTTACATGCATGGTTAAACGTTGTCACTTAATTTTTTTCTAGACTGTTGTTATTTTATATGAAGTGCCAGTCAGTACAATTGTCATGAATCGTTGCCTTAAGAGTCGGCATTGTTGGCGTCACCGTGTTTACATTTGTGGGAATGTTTACGGTTCAGTTTGAGGGTCACTGTAGAACGCCACAAGAACTCCTCAAGCCATCAACCCAAAGCTGACTCTTGACCTTAAAATGGCAATTTTCTGTGGCATTTGGGGGGGGGGAATAAGTGTGTCTTATTAGCCGTCGAATACAGTATTAAAAAAAAAAAAAAAAAAAAAAAAAAGTGAAAGAAATGTATAAATAAATTTAGGAAAGATAACAGGATGATATATCCGAAAACTATTGAGGGATCGATTTATCGAAACACTGAACTCTCTAAAAAAAAAAAAAAAAAAAAAAAAAAAAAAAAAAGGGGGGGGGGTGGAGAAACAATATTCCATTTAGTTTTATAATTGACATTTATTCTAAAGTCAATGAGTTCCTCCCACCTCTATAAGAAAAAAAACTATAATTCAAAAGAAAATAAACTTTCTGATGATCAAAATGATGACTATTTGTCAATGTTAATCAGATACACCTAAGCCTAAAGATAACACCGAAAATTTATTCCCTTAATGAAAATATAAAAAATAGCATTAATCAATTTACCTATCCCCCCCAAGAAAAATCATCCTACAGTGATGAATATCTTTTATACTAGTATAAAATATTAAACTCCTTTTTCGTCGTCACCTTTTAATTCTACTTCACCCTTTCTCCCAACAAACATTTATACAGAAAAAAAATGCAATAAAAAAAAAATCAGATAGATATCATGCTAGCTTGATTTAATTTTCGTATACACTCGTACAAAATGAACTTGTTGCAAAATAATTGTACACACGTGTATGTAGATTAATACAATTAAACATCGTTCATTTGTATATAAGTGTCTGAGAGGTGTAGAATGTGTGTGTAAATGCGTAATGTACGTGGCTGTGTTATTATCAATGAGTGTGTGTGTGTGTATATCCATTAACTTGAATATATTAAGATAGAGAATAGATTTCATTTCTAGGAGTCATATAAGCAAACATTGCTTAGATATACGTTATATTTAGATAGAATATTTTCATACCGGCTGATCGTTAATCAGTTTTACACATAAGGGAAAAAGAAAAGATACAGTTTTTTTTTGCTCCCACACACACATCTCTCTCATATATGTGTGTGTGTGTATATATATATATATATATATATAACAAAGTCCGTAGATCAATATGAAAACATTTATATTTCTTCTTTGTCAATGCGAGTAGTAAACACAGGTCAAATATACTGCGAAACTTTCATTTCAAAATTCAGTTATTAACAATTCGGTCTGAATTTATTTGATCCATTCTGATCACACACACACATATATATATATATCTCAGCAGTTACCTAAAGATCAATAAATTGGGTAAGTTGAAGTTGTGAGTTCGGTGATTTTAGTTCTCTCTCTCTCTATATATTATATATATATATATATATATATATATATATATATATATATATATATATATATATATATATATATGTGTGTGTGTGTGTGTGTGTGTGTATATACATGTTTTGATTATCATAATGTTGCATACAAGATTATCTATTGGTCCTTCCTACAAATAAAAATTGTCATATCGAGCAAAACTCAAGGAATTTAAGTTACTAAATAAGAGCTAATGTTGATATAGTTCTGTGAAAGTACTAACAAATTATCAGGACTTTGATCTTATAATGAACGTTGCCAATTTACTTTTAATGGAAAATAATTTCAATATGAACCATAATCAAGATTCCAAAGTTTCCGATTTTACAGGAAATTTTCATATAATCCTTGTGTGTGTGTGTGTGTGTGTGTGAGAGAGAGAGTGAGAGTGAGAGAGTGAGAGAGAGAGAGAGAGATTCTCTTGCTTGTATTATTTTCTGATATTTAATCTTGCCTGGTTTCTGTTTATCAAGATGGTATCCGTTGAAAAAAATCTGGATTAATTTAACATGCTGAAGAAGTTTAAAGAGTTTCATTACTTTCTTTCCCGTGATTTTTCCCTCATTAAAAAATATTTCAATTTTTGCAGAAGGGATTTGGAGTATTATTTACTTAGCGAACTCTAAATGGAAAATACATGATTTTAGTCAAATTGCTGAGTCAACTAAATTCTAGGAAAAACTTCGAAATCTTAGTGATTAAAGAATTTGTCAATCCTTGATAATATCACCAAAGACTGATAGCTTTCTATTTAATAAGACGATAAACCGATCAGTTAAAAAAATCCTTGACACAACGCTGACGAGACCGAATTGATTGATTTTAATGACATTTCAACCCGTCTAACGGTATTTTATGCTTAGAGGTTCGGAATTGCACTCATGGTACATTTTTACTTACATTTTTGTGTAGTCATTTTTAAGAGTTTTTTGCACAGTCATTTATTAAGTATTCGATATGATATTAAGTATCTAATACAACTAATTTGAGCATACTTTTATAGTTTCAAGTATTCCTATCTAATGCTAATAATTACATGGTTTCAAGTAATTGTTTATATTGATAATACTCATTTGTTTGGAATAATTATAGTTTAGGGTAACTAATAATAACTTTTAGTAAACAATTATGACTTCAAGTAATTATCTCTAAAGCAAATAATTTGCACACAGTTATATGGTTTCAAGTATTCCTATCAAGAACTAATAATTAGATGGTTTCAAGTAACTATTTATATTTGATAATGGCCATTCATTTGGACACAGTTATATTTTTTCTTTGTGTTTAGATGATTAAAAATCAATCAAAAGAAGAATCAAACTCAAGTAAATAACGCCTAATACTTTACTAGTCTATTTTTCGCCGATACTTAGCAAATCTAACACTCTCCGATATTGGTTGGTTCTTGATATTGCCTTTTTATCTAATCTTATTTGAATGCACAAAAATGATGTTCCTGTACCAGACTTAGCTAAGCATAAAAAATATTGCTTGAATTCTGAAATGTGTACAATGAATAGAACGTGTGTGCATATTATTTGTATTTGTTAGGAATACTTAATATATAAATATGTGCAAAAAAAAAAAAAAAAACCTCTTTAAAAATACTCAAAATGTAAATGTACAATGAAACCAATTTAATAACCTTGAGGCATAAAATAACCCTAAATGAATTGACATGCTGCTTATATATATATATATATATATATATATATATGTGTGTGTGTGTGTGTGTGTGTGAGAGAGTGTCAGTATTAGCTAGATGTACCTTTTTATTCAGGTGTTATAATGCTGGATAAAACACCGAAATTCTGAGCCATCATGTTAAGCTGGACCTCAAACTCGCTAAGACTACTCACTGAATCTTAAAAGTCGAAAGAAATGAAACATCTGATTCTATTAAAAATGATTTAAATGTTTTAATGATGGTGACTTGTCATTCGAAATAATTTAATTGTATGGTATTTTAAAATGTAACGTAGAGAACAACCAGTAGCATACAAAATTTTTAAAAGATCCAAGATTCTGTATGCAGAGCATTACTAAACTTAAAACACACACACACACACACATACACGTAAGATCTCTAAAATACTTTTATTATTTAAAACGTTAACGAAAATATCATTTCTTTGTTCAAAAACTAAAGAAAATACTTTTATTCAAAAGTTTAACCAAAATACTTTTCATTTAAAATATTAACTATAATACCTTATTTTATTTAAAAGACTAAAAAGAAAATACTTTTTATTTAAAAGTTGAACGAAAATACGTTTTTAACTTAAATGTTTGGCGAAAATTCTTTTATTTACAAGTTTAACAAATGCATTTTTTATTTAAGAGTAAAGAAAATCCTTTTTTATCTAAAAGATTAATGAGAATAGTTTTTACTTAAAAGATAAGCGAAAATTCTTTTATTTAAAAGATTGACTGAAACCTTTTTATTAAAAATACTTTTAAAAATACCCCTTTTTTATTTAAAACATTAACGAAAATACTTTTTTGCTAAAAAAAAGTAACGAAAATTCTTATCTAAAAGATTAACGAAAATATTTTTTACCGAAAAGATGGGTGAAAATTCTTTTTATGTAAAAGATTAACGAAAATACCAAGTTTTCTTTAAAAGACTAAAGAAATACTTATTTGAAAGTTTAACGAAAATACTTTATCTAAAGGACTATTTTATTTAAATGATTAATAAAATGCTTTTTCATTTAGATTATTGATGAAAATATTTTTTATCTAAAGGCTTGACGAAAGATTCTGATACACCACTTTCTTCAAAGATTAAAAAAAAAAAATTATAATGAATTCTTCATTACCTTTCATGTGATGTTCGACTAGAATATAGTTATTTACTAAGTTATATTAGTCTGGCACAAGGCAACAACACTTAGGCTCCTCGTGAGGATCGAATTCACTATGCTATTGAATGAATGCGCTAGTCATTTTACTGCTATATGCGCCCCGTTCGTATAGAATTGTGTTCTTTATCTTTATAGAAATATCAAATCTACATCTTCTGATGTACTACACTAATTGTGCTTATTAGATCCAAATTAGTTGAAGAAGTAGCGTATTTTCTAACTGTACCAGCGATCAATATTCAAGTTCAGGTGAGTGCTAAAATTTTGGAATGATATTAAATGTTAGAGGAAAAGTGGTTCAGCACAATATTTCCACTACCAGATTCTTTTACTTGAGTTTATACCTGAATTAAACGATACTCAGTAAAATCATATTTATGGTAAATCACAATAATACAATACTTCCTAAAAGAAAACAAAGGCATATTAAGATTGTGATGTCTAATTCATGATAATATAGTTCTTTTTAACGAAATCAATGAGAAATAATGAACAATAATCTCATAATATTTTATTTTATTACATTGTGATTAAGAAGGAATTCTTTCGGATTTTTTTTTTTTTTTTTACCGGTTGATTCACTCATTTGAAACCCTGTTAGCAATTTTGTGACTTCTTACCGGAAAACATATTTGAAGAGAAATGAAAAGCGAATTTTACCGATTACTCTGGGCTTTATGCAGTTTATTCAAACGCAAATACTATATGCGTGATTATAGCAATAAAAACTTAAAGGATTCTATATCAATCAATAGTGTATCTGACATGTGCCCGCACATACACACATTTACTCTATCAAAAATACTATCATCAGAAATACGTGAAACTAAGTAATGAATGGGGAGAGATAACGCTTCTTTTAGGTTCATTGGCCTAATGAGTTGAGTATTCGCCAGTAGTTAGGGAGACCGAGATTCAATCCCAGGTTGAGGCATACCAAAGATTTAAAAAAAAAAAAAAAAAAAAAAAAAAAAATGGTAGTTGATGCCGCCTTGCTTAACACTCAGCATTATAAGGTAAGGATCATGGGTAAAGTGGAGCAATCCAGGGAATGGAGTAGCGCCCTCCCCTCCACCTCGGTATGGTAGCTATTGAAAACGGAGCCTTTGGGTCACCCTTGACTAATATATATATATATATATATATATATATATATATATATATATATATACATACATATAGCGGTGTCCCCGAAGCGTAAAGGCTAAAATGCTGACCTGCGGCCTCAATGTAAACGATTTTGAAATCCAGTTGTGTTGTTACGTTTCCTTTAGGACTAATACCCTTGGTAAAGATATGTACTCCCTTATTCATCCAAAGTTTAATTAGTATCACTGTTGGTCTTCAACAAGGATGACTTTTGCATTAAATAAACCAAGAAGGTTGATAAGCTAAGTAACCAAGAAAGCGTGACATGAGAATAAATAAATGAAATACTCTTAATATTTAGAGATCAAGACATCCTACGGTATTGAAGCGAGGTCATATATGTTCGATTGGCGAAGATTTAAAAAAGAAAATAAACTGGAGAAATACAAGGACCTAGCATGAGTGCTGAAGAAGGTATGAGTAATACGCCAATGCTAAATAGCGCATTGGGACAGTTTCCAAAACTTTAAAGGAAATTTCAAAGAAGACACTGGATATGGTGTAGCAGATTTGAGAATATTTGTCATTTGATTCCCACACAAAAAAATCCCAACCTTCTGTGGTGTTAATATCCAAATGAATAATAATAATAATAAATATCGAATATTTATTAGATGCTTTTACAATAAATAATGACCCAAATAAATCTTGTTTCGTTAAAGTGAATATTAGAATGATGATCCAGTTGATTAGTTGATTATTTTAAGGGCAGATCCGATAAGTGTCATTTTCGAGGTCATGAAAATTCGTAGATGTCTAAAATAATCGCAATTGACTGAGAAAAAGGACAACGAACTATAATTCCTCAACAACAATTATATCGAATATTTTGCACATATTTTGATAATGCGAGCGAAGATAGCCTTAGAGATAAAAAGAAAAGCATATTTATCAATAATAAAATGATTTCATACATCAGAGGAAATTTTTTAAAAAATTCATGGACTTAGTAATTTCGTTCGATGGCAAATCTACTATGAAACCAATGAAACTTAAGTTTCAAGGCCCCGAATCTTGATGGGACTTCTAATATTGAAGGTACCAATGAAGCAACATATTTAATTTTTCAACAAAATAAATGGTGTTCTTTTTAGCGTTTGTTATTAATATAAGGTTATTTTAGAGATAGAATCATAAGTCAATGTATTGAATACTTAATTTCGACCTTGGACTATGCTCTTATACCCATTTCACATGGATGTTGGAAAAGGCCCCCATCACAGGGTCCCAAAAATGTAGGTCGGCCACTGAATTTCCAGTCTGTTGTATTCTAAACCTTTTGAGAAAACAGCTAATCTTCGATATAATTGGTTTCTTTCTTTAATGGCCCATCAACATTCATAGGTTATTTAATGCCAAATCTATCCGAGTAGAAGCACATTATTGGTACTCCTTAAACCATAGGCATGTCGATAACAGGGTTCAAACCTTTCCCAAGAGTATTTGTCCAAAAGTGAACGCAATTGCACGACTAAAGTTCGAACTCATTACGATGTTGTAGTTCAGCACGGTAACCACAATGACCTTCGATATAGTGATAAATTATTCATTTTTACAGATTACGCTGATAACAGACTCAATAAAACTACAAGCTCGACTATTTCTACAATTGTATATGATGAAAGAATTGTTGCATTGAATGATTTTAACAGCCGGCCAACACACCTGAGGTTATTTTATGACTAGAGATAAAGGAATCACGTTCATATTTATTACATTTTTGTGTAGGTGTTTCTTAATAGTTTTATTTTTTTTTTTTGCTTTTTTATTTTGCACACGGTCCTATCGAATACGAATAATTTTTAAACCGATCTATTTGACCCAGAGATGAGACCAAACAAGTACAACCACTGCGGGACAAAGTATACCTGGGAGTAATGGCAATGAAAGGGTACTCCATACTCCTCAATTCTCCAGAACTGGTTCCTCACAATCAGATGAATTTTGGTGTCATACTCCAGACACCACTTTTTTGCAAGGTGAAGATTCTTAACCCTCTTCAGGGGATACAGCCGGTATGTTCTAAGCCCCGACGACAGGGCACAAATGACGAAAGAATGAAGGTAAACCATGCTAGCTATCTATGTTTGAATTGCAAATGAGTAAATAAATGATTTTGTTAATATTTCAATGTTTATTCGCATCATTCTTAAAACAATAAGTCAAGCACCATTCGATATTGAGTTACTAAATCTAGGATCTGAAATTTAAACTGATATAATTAGTGGTTGAAAGTTCGTGTTGTAACAATCTTCGAAATAAGGACCGACATATCTTTAACACAAAATATCAGCATTAAAAATTTCTGCTTTTTGCTGGACTATCACTGGCGTGAAAGGTAATCCAAATACGTAGCCTTTGAGAACGCGATAATATTAATTCACAATTTCGAGTCATACCAAAGACTCAAAAAAAAAAAGGTACTTGATGCCGCTCAGCATTATAAGTTAAGGATCAAGTGGAGCAAACAAGGGAATGGGGTAGGGCCTTCCTCTTTACCTCGGTGTAGTAGCTATTGAAAATGGAGCCTTCAGGTCACCCTCGACTACGGTCTTCTACTTTTTTACTTTTCACTTATTTATAAAAAAAAGTCTTCGAAGTTACCATTATCCAGTCTATTTCAAGACAGTCGGAATATGAGGAATATAAAACTTAAATGAAAATCCAAAACAAATGGTCATCAATGATCATTAAAACAAATAAATCTACTTCAATAAAAGAGGATTTCAGCTACATGAGTTGAGACAGTAAATGGAGACTAACCAGAGTAGATATTACAGGTAAACAGTAGCGATGAATTGAGGGTAATTAGCCAGTATTTCAGGATAAATTTCAAGTTGATTTTGTTTTATACAGACGTGTTCGAGAAAATTACTAAAACTGTAAAAATGAGAATGTTTACTTCTACGACTCACACCTTCCAAAGTATATATATATATATATATATATATATATATATATATATATATATATATATATATATATATATTACACACACGTGATGATGGAAAAGCAACTCCTTTATATATATATATATATATAAGTAGTAAAGTTGGCGACCATAGTCGAGGGTAACCCGAAGGCTCCTTTTTCGATAGCTACTACACCAATGTGTAGGGGAGGGCGCTACTCCTTCCCTGGATTGCTCCACTTTACCCTTGATCCGTACCTTATAATGCTGAGTGTTAAGCAAGGAGGCATCAAGTACCATTTTTTGAGTCTTTGGTATGACTCGAACTGGGATTGAACCCAGGTCTCCCGGGCCATTGGCGAACACTCCAATGTCCGGTAAATATATATATATATATATAGAGAGAGGTTACTTTTCAGTGACCTATTGTGTGTGTATGTGTATATATATATATATATATATATATACACACACACACACACATATGCAATTAATCTAAATTCATATTTATAATACATATATACGTGCATTCACATACGTATGTACGTATACAAAGATACTCATATATACATAAATAAATATATACAGATACATCTACGTACATATACACACATATTGATACATGTGTACTCACACACACGCACACAATATATAATTCCAGTGGGATATTCGCAGACACAAATCCAGAAATTAAAATAAAATCATATCCTATTAAAACAATATTTATTATAAAAAATTTTTTTAAAAATAAAAAAAAAAACGAAATGTCTGAAACACGTGTAGAGCACATGTATATGAAATGATGAAAAACCTAAATACCAAATTTCAAATTATTGGCATGTCATATATATATATATATATATATATTTTGTGTTAAATTATTATTTCTTCTAAAAAATTTTAGTCATTTAAAAATCCTCTAAATCAAAAAGCCTTTATAACTATAATTTACCGACCGTGTCGATTACGTTACTTGAATATAAAACTAATAAACTGACACTTTATCAAAGGTCTTCGAAATGTAAAATTCTGTGTAGATATTACAATATCATTTATAATTATGTACAGAAATTTGAATACTATTAATAATTCTATACAGATATTAAAATATTTTTATTCTATTCAGATATTAGAATATTAATTCTACTTATTTTGAAATATCATTCATAGTCCTGTCTAGATATTAGAATATTGGATTTCTTAGATCTTTAACAATAACCATGTCATATTCATAAAGAGTTCAGAACATAACGAAAAATTCAATAATTGATGTTGTTGGGTAAAAAAATATGATTAACACATTTTTGGCAAAGTTTAATGAAAAATTATGTTGCCTTTTTTTTTACAAATAATATGTTGTTAATTAGATATTTATTTATTAAGAATTATTATGACATCCTTTATTCGTTATTTTAAAAAGAACAAATCGACAATCAGTATTTTTGGGGAAAAAAAAAAAAAAAAAAAAAGAAAAAAAAAAGATAACCACCTGAAATAAATTCTTTCTATGTTTAATAATTTTGATAACAAGAGACTTTGACCCGGGTTGGAAATATGACCCAGAAGAAAAATAAATAAATAAATAAATAAGACGGAATGATCTTACATCAAGAGCAATCATTTTGTGCCCGGAAGTATTTTTATTTAATTGCTTAATTAAAAGAAAAACTTTTCGTTTTTTTTTTTTTTTTTTTTATAAGGCAGGTTTCTGGGGGAAGTTTCTTTATTTTGGAATGTACAATTCAGTCACCGAATTATCCTAATATATTTGTAAACATGTGCTTGGGCCTTGGATTACCGGAACTACTGATAAAACCGAAGAAAAAAGTATCAGATGCATTTACCCTAATCTTTATTATCGCTTTTTTGGGGCAGGGGGTTGTCTAAGCTAAATGTACAGAACTTGTCGATATGTATTCCTCTAGAATGGTAGGCAGGCTCCGTAATGATTTTTTAATCGAAAAATTTATTCTCTTGTTGATAAATTCTTTTTTTTTTTTTTTTTCGTTTTATTCATTCATTCACTTAATGATGGCATAAAATACTTCGTACTCAATGATGCCTCTTTGTGAAAATATTTTTCGTTCGTATTTCTGATACAAAATCAAAGACTAATAATACCATTTTCGTTTAAATTTTTCTTCCTCATATATATTAGAAATAATTATCAGTTTTAAACAAGGGTCAACAAGAAAAAAAATAAAAGTTAAGAAAGAAAACAGTTCACTTACCTTTGTGATAGTGAGTGTGAGTAACTTTGGTGTTTCCGAGTATGTCATCAATTGAATGTTGATTGCAGTTTGTGGTCACTCGCGTGTGTCCATCGTGTAAAGACCGCTGGACCAAATTCAAATGCCCACTAGTCCCGCCTGTAACATCATTACCGTTATTTCCCCCACCTCCGCTCCCGACACCCCCGCCAATGCTGACTCCTCCGATGCTGGTTCGGTCATCCAGGGGGTCAAGTGATTGTAAAGAATAGTCTGAATACAATTTTTCCGCTTTTATATAGGATGGAGATGCTGTACTCATTTTTTTATTTTTTTGGCTTTTGCTTTTTTTTGGGGGGGGGCTTTTTAACTTGTGGTCAATGCTGTTTTTCAAGCACCACACTTCTATGTGTGGATTTTGGAGAGTTAAACTTTAAAATCCTCTTTGGTATCAACGTAGTAGGTTATTTAGGATGCTGCCAAAATCTTTTTGATAGTTCCAAATATCCACTTATTTGTATTGGTTGATCACGAAATACAATCAACACGATTAAAAAAAAAAAAAAAAAAAACTCAGAATATACTTCTATATAGAAATATAAACAATTATAATTTACAATAGGAAAAAATGTATTCGTTTTTCTTAGGGTAGATGAAAGAAAACAAAAAGATGTGTATGTATCCAAACCTAAAAAGAAAATTAGAATATGTGAAATTAATTATAATCTTAAGTGTGTGTACATGTATGACGAAGTGTAAAAATCTGTGTAGGTCTCAGAGATTAGAGGATAAAAACGCTCCGGGTTTTTCTGACTATTTCGATGTTTATATACATATAGATATTTTACTTGTGCAATTGGGAGACAGACATTGACACCCAACACCTAAGTGTGCATATACCAAAGCGGTTATAAACAAGGTTCTTATACATTACATATATATATAACTTGAATGCACAGTATATCTATATGTTTTAAAAAAAAGCTACATACGCGAAAATTCCTCTTTCTTTACAAAGATTATTCACTTTCGTAAACGAATGAAAGGCTAACAATCTTTCAAAACAAAAATGAATTTCGTAAAACAAAACTGAAATCATTAAAAATTTAAAAAGGTCGATGTAAATTAAAGTACACGAAGTAATATATATATATATATATACATATATATATATATTAGGGGTTTTAAAAAGTAAAATAAACTCTAAAACTCGATTGGAGAAAAATCATTTCTTCTAAAAAGTTCAAACCAAACCATCGGTAAATTTGGTGCCTTACGTTGCTGTCGCTTTCTGTCTTACTTGTATTGTGCACATGCGTAGTTTCTTGTCAGTAGGTGTGTACATATATATGTATGCAAGTGGCCATGTGTTTTAGCCCGTGAATAAGGCAGAAAGGAGAGCGTTACAGAGGCAGACAATTCAACTGTGTATTTTTTTTTTTTTTTAAGAAAGTACGTGCTCAAATGTATACATTTAATTAATTCTCAATTTAGCTGACTCCATAGTTCTGTGAGTTGAGTAAAATAATAAAAAAAAAAGCTTATAAAAAGATTATTTTTGCTGTTACACTTTTTTGAGAAAAAAAAAAATTAGGAAAAAAGTCGGAAAGAAAAGACGGATATGTGGCGAAACGGATTTAAACAAAAATCGGGGCAGAAAAGTTGGGTAAATATTTTTTTCTAAATTCCAAAATGAAGAAAATTGAGCCAAAAAAAAAAAAAATTTCCCAAAATACAGGGAGTTTCTCAAATATTTAGTAGTCAATAAATCCATTCACTTACTTTCAAAAAAACTGTTGTTGATATCATGAAAAGAATGCATCTACCTCTTAATGCACTCAAGAATTGGATTAAAACTTTCTTCTATTACTCCCCGCCTTCCTTTATTACTTTATTCCTTCCTTCTTTTTTCTTTACTTTCTTTTTTTTTAGCGTTTTCAATATTATTATTCTTTCTGTTTTCCCTTTTTATCTTCTTTCATTCCTTTCTTCTTTTTTTTTTCTTTTCTCAAGTTCCCTTCTGCTCTTTCTTCCGTTTCTCTTTCTTCCACTCTTTCACTAAATTTCAACCTCCTTTCTTTCTTCACCCATTTTCTCTTTCTCTTTTCCTTTTTCTTTCTCTTTCCATTCTTCTTTACTATTTTCTCCAATTCCTTTCTCTAGCCTCCAACAGAAAGATGCTTACTGGCTGAGCATAGCTGTAGTACCCTGCCCTCATTGGTGGGAGCTTCTGCAATTCTCCCTTCATTTGTGCCTTTCGACTTCACCCGCCCTTTATTTTTTAAATATATTTCTTATCTATCTTTCGGACTGCTTGACTATCTCTGTTGCTCCTCCTACTTACTCAGCCTTCAGCCTTCAGACAGCTTGATTGACAGCTTAAATTGACCAATAAAAAATTTCCTTTTTAATTTTGCTTAGCCAGTGCCTACCGACCAATATGATATTACACATGGAATTGTTTGTAACCTGGTCACCAATTTCAAAGATAAAGCGAAAGTATGGATTATTATAAACAATCTTGTTAAATTTTACAACATTAAATCTATTACCAGCTAATTATTTGCTTGCAAATCATATCGCAAATCTGACTGGATATATATATATATATATATATATATATATATATATATATATATATATACATATATATATATATATATCAGTAATATCCAGTCAGCGTCCGAAGACAATGGGTGTGGATTATTCGCGTATAGAATATATGAGGAATTTCATATAAATCACTGAGAGTGCTCGATGTATCACTATTGTAATATATTCCCCATCCAGGTTACGAAAAATCTAACATATGTCCAAATTAGGATGAGTTAATTTACAGGAACACCCTTTTCCTGGTTTCTTAATTTTTCTAATACTTTATTGTCTTAATCACCTTTACTTTCGCCTGAGAATTTAAATTCATATAGTTTTTTTTTATTTCTTCTTCCTTTTTTTCATTCATAAATATATATAGACTGAAATCCATATTTGTTGATTTTCAAATTAAACATGTGAAATTGTCTAATGAGACGAAGAGTATAATGATATTCTTCGCCGAAATAAATTCATGAGAATTTAACCTGTTTTGAGTTTTTTTCTAATTGCATTATATATATATATATATATATATATATATATATATATGTGTGTGTGTGTGTGTGTGATTTGAATTTCGTTGAAAACGAGGAATGATTCGAAATCTCGTGATGAACTAACGGAAAGTAGATTATGCACAATGTTTCGAATATCAGGTGACGTATTTTAAAGAAACGAACGCTGATTCATTGATCAAACGGCCAATTGTTCTTGTCATAAACAGCCAACTTTTCTTGTTGTACAACTTTTCCTAATTTTTATATATTTTTACACTTTTTATACATCCATCTACACTCAACATCCCTAATAAAACCCCTCACAGTCCTGATGATGGTTCATCAGAACCGAAACGCTATAGTGTCGACTGACTTTGTTTCTCTATAAATCCCTACTTTCTATTTGGATTACTTGTTGTCAATTTTTCTTCACAAATTGTCGGATTACTATCCATTATTTTCTTCCATATATATATATATATATATATATATATATATATATATATATATATTGTAGATAACATTTATCAATGAACTAGAGTTCATTTGTTTGCTCATAGTTAAATGGTTTCAAGTATTTCTAACAAGAAATTTACTATGATTCATTTGTTTGACAGTTAAATGGTTTCAAGTATTGCTTTGCAACACTAATAATTTAATTCAGTATCAGTCATTTGTTTGCACACATTTAAATGGATATAAATATGATTTGTATCCGAATAATTTGTACATTTATTCTTTTTAAAAATGTTAGAGATAATTTGTTATCACACAGTTAAGTATTGCCATTGTTTGCCAACACTTGATGGTTGCAAGTATTGATATCTAAAACTAATAATTCTAGTAAATATTAATTATTTGTTTGCAAACAGTGAAAATGGTTTTAAGTATTGTTATGTAATAATAATAATTCTATTTTGCATTCAGTTCAACGGTTTCAGATATCCCGCACTAATAGTTTTATTTGCACACAGCTAAATGGTTCCCAGTATTACTATGTATCACGAACAATTTAATTAAACATCAGTAATTTGTTTACACACAGTTAAACGGTCAAATGGTTCTATTTTTAACAATTCGATTTAACATAAGTCATTTGTTTGCAGACAATTTAAATGGTCAAACGGTTCTATTTGACCAACAGATATGACCCTATCAGGTGCTACCACACCGGTCTGGAGTGGAACTGGGAGCAATGGCAATGAAAGAGTACTCCACATTCCCCGAAAATTTAGGGCTAAAGCATCACCATCAGATTCTTTTGTTTAATATCCAAGTCACTCGTTGGAGGAGTCTGACCCCTCTGCAGTCGGTGTATTCTACAGTCCCAGCCGACTGGGCTGATATATATATATATATATATATATATATATATATATATATATATATATATATATATATATTATCATCCACAGATAGACTGTTTCGTTCTATCAGAACTCTTCAGTGTGGCTAGACACGCAGGACGCGCGAAGCCGGGATCGAAACCCATCCAACTTTACGTTAGACTAAGTCTCAGACCACTCGACCAACAAGCGGACTACGTTGGCTAAGGGAATTTTTTAAGGTATCTATGTAGAAACAGCAGCAGCGTCCGTTTGTTTATATTTTGATATCCTATCGGCTACCAGAGTGCTCAATTCTTTCGACTTTAAGTAATCCACAAGGGTTGATGTGGTATAAAACGTCAACCATCCATCAGCATTAATATTATTCCGCAAAAAAATTCACAGCATTTTGCAAAGATTTTTAAAAATTTAAGTGAGTGAAATTTTAAAGATTTGTTGAGTTAACGTTTTTCTTTTTAGTCCGAAGTAAATAATGTATATATGGTCTTTACTCTGTAAATCCCAGCCTACTACCCTGACTAGTCGGCTGAGCTTAGATTATACTGACTGAATCCTCTGCAGAAGGGTAATACCTCCTCTCCAAAAAAGAGGTGACCTGAATAGGACTTTAAACTACGTTTGATGCTGAGGCTCCAGTTCTGGAGATCTTCGAACTCTTTAGTACCCATTTATTGATATTACTCCAGCTCCGCTCGGAGTGAGAGTACCTGTTAAGGTCCCATCTACGCATCAAATAGATCTATTTAAAAATCATTACTAATTAATAGCACCGTTTTATGCAAAAAGAAAAAAACTCTTAAAAAACAACTATGCAAAAAAGGTAAATATAAATGTACAATGTACGCAATTCCTTAACCCTTAGGCATAAGATGAATCCAGAGAGTTGACATATCATTAAAATCTTAAGAAACAACTACGCAAAAAATGTAAATATTAGTGTATGCAATTCCCTTACTTCAAGGCGTAAAATACCTCAAATAGGTTGACATGCTATTAAAATCAATCAGCTACTCATTAATGAACGAAGTATTTCTAAGGCACATGAAATAAGTCTTTCGAAAAGATACTGCAAGACAACCAATTGACAATTTTTTTAGGAATTGAGTAGTTGATTTTTGGACCAAACTAACTTCAGTTGTGGGAAATGCCTCCTCATTAAACTCTCTTTAGTCTCAGTTAAAGAATAGGATAATCATAAATTTTCAAGAAATCTAACAACTACTTCCACTTCACGATATATAGAAAATAAAAGTGACGACAGCGATGACCAGATGACAGGTCTTCAGACCTGATATATTCAGTTAAAGATATTGTTGTTAAGTATTAATGCTGAATAATGCAAAACCGAAGATCTAAAGAGAAAACCTAAGTAAATGAGTAAGAATGATGATTTTAGCTAAGAAAAATTCCTTAATTTTTACTTTGGTAGTTTAGAAATCTAAATTATAAGCGATTATTTACGTCTTGGATTTTTTCCACTGATTTCTTTTAGTAAACCCTCTTTAAGATAAACCCGCTTTACCCATAGGAGTCTATTTTTTGTAACCTGACCCTATGTCTAATGATTCTTTAAGTTTGAAAAATAAATACCGTCCGATTTCTTACGTCTTTCACAACATAACTTTTAGTTAATTATATACGAGGATCATTAAATAAGTTTCCAGACTCTTTTCGTATGGGAACTTTTATTGATAGTACACACATGAAACTCTAGTCCCCTTCGAAGTAATCTCCTCCAGCTGCAACGCGCTTGTTGTACCATTCTAACAACTTCTGGAAGGCCCCATGGAAGTCCTCTTGTGTGAGTGTGTCAATGACCTTCGTCACAGCCTCTTTTATCTCCTCAATTGTCTCATAACGACAGCCTCTGAGATTAGGGAATAACCAAAAGTCACGGGGAGCAAGGTCTGGACTATACGGAGACTGAGGAACTGTCTTGATGCCCATCTTGCTCAAATAGTCTGTGACAAGGATGGAGTTGTAGACTGGTGCAAATGGTGGAAATGGTGGAAATGCCACTGATCCGATGTGAAGAGTGCTGGCCTCTTCTGACTGAATCTCTTTCTGAACTCCCTTAAAACCTCAACATTGTAACCCTAACCCTTTGGCCAATCAACTCTGGTGTATTGACTTCCTTACTCCTCCCACACCTCTCATCATCCCTCACAGACTCCCAGCCTTCCTTGAATCTCTTATGCCACTCAAAAACTCATGCTCGATTCATACAAGATGCCCCAAAAGCAGTCTGAAGCATTCCATACGTTTCTCTGACATTTTTTCCAATTTTAAAACACAATTTTATTACATATCGTTCTTCTAAAGAGTCCTCACGTCCAGATTGCACTTTTGAAATTCACCAACTTTTGTAGGGTGTATTCCAATTCCTTCTGTAGCTGTTCATAAAATCATAAAAATTGGTCAGTCATCTCATAAGATGTATGGCAATAACATACTAAATTATCAAGAGTCTACGACAATTTTAAATGCCTGTACAAAAAAAGTCTGGAAACTTATTGAAAGCATCAAGTATATATGTTGAAATGATAGATTGTAGTGAATTTGACAAATATGATAGAAATATGTGGGAAGTTGGATAAATCAAACGCTAAACTCCAGTTCAGATGGAATATTTCGTCCGTTTTATTTCATCGAACTTCTTCAGAGACAGTTTACTGAGTTTTTCTATTTAAAGGCAGTTGAGGAGAATGATAAGATGGTGGAGAGGGCATAGGTGTAGCAGGGGAAAAGGAGAGTTTAAAGTTAAATGTATCGGGTTTCATTAAAAGATTTTTTTGTGGTTAACGTGGAGATAGATTTTAGGGGGCTGACAGGAAAAAGTAGGGAAAGGGTTTGTAGTATCACCTCCCTTACTAAGGTCAGTAAATGGGCAGTCAATACTACCTTAACAGAAATCTTGGTCCTTACTTCCACCTCGGCCAAGGAATGCTATCCCAGAATCCATTGCCTCTCACTCTTCTCTCTTCCCTTCTCTCTCCTTTTCTCTCTCGCTCTCCCTCTCCCTCTGGCCAATCAGCGGAGATAGTAGCAGTTGCCGAAGACGACCCAAGAGAAGAGGAAGCAGTTGCTGAAGAGATTCCAAACACTAAACACACGTGTTGACCGCCGGACATTTTCTAGCCAACACGTGGTGTTGTATACGAAGAATAAAATTCCTCTTTTAAAGTTAATATTTGTACTTCTCATTCATTATCTCAAATAGCATAACCCAAGTACATATATTACAATGGTGACCCCAACTAAAAGGATATAAGACGCAACTTTTGAAAATTCCAGGATAAATTCAACCAATTTTTCAACTTCACGTCGCAAACATTTCAAGAGAGAACCTTCGACGTAAGTAAATAAAAAAAAATTATTTTCCTCTTTTCTTCGTCTACAACAACAACAACAAATATATATATATATATATATATATATATACATATAAAAATATATATACACACACAAAAAAAACAATTAAAAAAAATAATTAAAAAATAAATAAAAATGGAAGAAGCTTCTCTACAGCAAATTAACATAAAGACACCAGAATTCATGGAAACGGCAGTGAATGGCTGGTTTTCCATTCTGGAGGCACAATTCCACCTGCGCAATATAACGGCATCAACAACAAAATTCTACACGGTAATATCATCTCTGCCTGCAGAGGTGGTAGCTAAAATACCGATAACAATTTTAGAATCAAAAAAATACGAGGAAATAAAACAGTCATTAATTGAGGCCCACGAAAGGACAAAGCCGGAATTGCTCGACAAATTAATGTCAACAACAACTATTACAGGCCGTCCTTCAACATACCTGCAAGAAATGCTATCGATAGCAAAACGGATAGGTACCGGAGAAGAAATAGTAATACACAAATTTCTTCAGGCCCTACCAGCGACAATTTCCCCCGTCATTGCTTCACAAAAGGAATTAAGTCCAACTCAACTTGGAAAGCTAGCGGATGAGCTTATGCCTCTGCTTAACAATATCAACGCGACAGCGTTCACCGCTCAGCATAGGACACAAAAAACTGAGAAAAGCAAAGACAATATTATTTTACCGACAGGTATTAAACCTTTCTTCCCGGAACAAAAAGCCCAAATATGTAGAGCATACCTCTACTTTGCCGAGCAAGCAAGAACTTGCAAACCTTGGTGTAGATGGCCGAAGAAGCAAAACACAAAAATACTACCAAGCTCGCGTCCACCTACACCAACTCCAACAGACTCGGAAAACTAACGGCGCGAACCATGTCTGTCCCCCTGAGTTCGCCGCTATTACAAATCAATACACGATTAGGGACAACTACATTAAAATTTATAGTGGATACTGGTGCAAGTATCTCAATAATACCAGCGTCTAGGTTAAACGGCGTCACGTTAAATCCAACACCGGTATCACTCACCACCGCTAATGGAGAGAAAATAAAATGCTTCGGACAAGCAAACCTAGAGATTGGGATACCAAGTTTGAAAAGGTCATTTTCCTGGACATTTGTGGTCGCAGATATCACCAATCCACTCCTTGGATTTGACTTTTTAAATGAATTTGGTCTCATAATCGACTGCAAAAATAAAACAATTTACGACCCGTTAACAGCTACCAAAAAGGAATTAATACTAAACACGACATCTCCAGTAAACGTGGTCATTAACAAAGTAGAACTGCCATCATTTATTCAAACCAGTCTGGATAAATACCCAGAAACCATTTCTCCTCATATAAACAAAAATGACAACTACTGCGATGTTTATCACAGAATTGATACAGGTAGCCACTTACCGGTTTTTTTGCAAAATCCAGACGGCTATCAGCGGAAAAACTATCGGCGACTAAAGAAGAGTTTAAAAGACTCATAAATGAAGGCGTGATAACTCCTTCAGACAGCGAATGGTCAAGCCCACTACATCTTGTACCTAAGCAAAGTGGAGGATACCGCTGCTGCGGAGATTACCGTGCATTAAACAGCATCACTAAAAGTGATAGATACCCCATTCCCAATATAAATTCATTCACAACAAAACTCGCTAATAAACAGCGATTTACAAAAATTGATCTGATTTCAGCGTACCATCAAATTAAAATGCACCCAGATGATATTCCTAAAACGGCAATTATCTGTCCGCTGGGTCTTTTTCATTACGAATTTATGCCGCTTGGGTTAAAAAAATTCGTCGGCAACATTTCAAAGGTACATGGACAGAATCTTTCGACAGATAGACTGTCTTTATATATTTAGATGACATTTTAATCTTTAGCGACGACGAGCCTTCCCACAAGAAAGATATAGACACAGTTTTTAAGATTTTACAAGAAAAAACCTGAAAATATCACTATCGAAATCTATTTTCAATGTAACATCGCTAGATTTCCTAGGTTTTAGAATTAATTCAAATGGAATCACACCAACTGCTAACAAAGTAAAAGAAATAGAATCTTTTCCGTGTCCTACAGATGCTAAAAGCTTACGCAGATTTCTTGGTATGGTAGGATTTTACAGGAAATTGATACCAGGATTTGCGAAGTTAGTCTCACCTTTATCCGAAAGAATGAGATTAACACCTAAAGGATTAATTACCTTGAATAATTTGGAAAAACAATCCTTTTCTAACATTATAAAAATACTTGGTGAGCTTACAGAATTATCTCATCCTCAACCAACTTGTACACAGTATCAACTAGTCACGGACAGCAGCAAATATGCTGCTTTACATTAGGTCATAAATGGAAATCCAATACCAATAGGATTCTTCTCAAAGAAACTGACGACAACACAGACGAGATATTCCACTTTTGACCGTGAACTTTTAGCAGCATATTTGTCAGTGTTACATTTTCGCCACCTCATAGAAGGTCGTGAAGTATTACTTCTGACGGATCACAAACCAATATGCGGTGCATTCCACAGTCTAAAACCTGCCAAATCAGATAGACAACAAAGACAGCTAGCAATTATTACAGAATTAATTTCAGATATAGCCCATGTGAAGGGTAACCAAAATGTAGTTGCAGATTGTCTGTCTCGCCCAACATTTGCTGTACAAATAGATATATACGATCTGCCAGCACTTGCAGATGCACAAAAATCAGACACCGAAATACAGTCCTTTCCAGATTTAAAGAAATTCACATTATCTGGAAAAGATCAATTTGTGTTATGTGATACATCAACGTCATACCCCAGACCTTTTGTACCGTGCACACTACGAAAATCTATCTTTGACAGCTTGCATGCAATATCACACCCTGGAATAAAATCATCTATCAAAATGATTAAGGCTAGATTTTACTGGCCACATATGGATAAAACCATCAAAGAACTATGTGCATCATGCACATCCTGTCAACAAGCAAAAATATACAGACATACCAAATCGCCTGTACAAACGTTGGAAATACCATCATCAAGATTCCATACTGTACACATTGATATAATTGGACCACTACCACCAGCGAAATGCTCCAACAATCCTTACATCAATCCATGTCGGTATGTTTTAACATGTATAGATCGAACCAGTCGATGGATAGAAGCACAACCTATACCGGATATTACAGCACAAACCGTAGCAGAAGCTTTTGTAAACACGTGGATTACGCGCTTTGGTGTTCCACTCCACGTCATATCAGACAAAGGCAAACAGTTTGAGAGCGAACTCTTCCTTGAACTATCAAAAATTATTGGATTCTATAGGCTACGTACAATATTCTATCATCCACAATGCAATGGACTTATAGAAAGAGCCCACAGAACCTTAAAAGCAGCTATTATGGCCCGAAAAGAATCTTGGATTTCAACCCTACCAATAGTTCTCATGGGAATTCGAAGTATGCCCAACTGCTCCAATTTTTCCCCTTTTTATGCGGTCACAGGTGCACAAATGTTATTACCACAACTAATGATAAATACGGAAAATACAGAAACAGTTACACAAAATTTTACAAGAGAACTGCACAAAACTATGGCAAAATTCGATCTGACAGACTTTTCAAACAGAGAAAAATCAAACAAAAAATCATACGTGCCAGATCAACTTCAAACTTGTGATAAAGTTTGGATTAGGATAGACCGCGTTCGAAAACCGCTAGAAGCACCCTATTCAGGTCCTTACATGGTACTCGAACGAACACCAAAATATTTCCTAATAGAAACTAACTCAAATACGCATACACAAGTTTCAATAGACCGTTTAAAACCTTACATTGAAAACAAACAAAAATGTACACAAAATGCAACTACCAATACAAATAAAAAGTCAGAAAGTTTACCTCCTGAAAAAGTGCAGGAACATAAAATGAAAACAAGAACTTCAGGTAGAATGGTTACATGGAAAAAGGATAACGAGTATATTTATTATTAAAAAAAAAAAAAAAAAAAAAAGCAAAAAACAAAACCAAACAAAAACTCCGTTTACTGGTAGGGGAGTATTGTAGTATCGCCTCCCTTACTAAGGTCAGTAAATGGGCAGTCAATACTACCTTAACAGAAATCTTGGTCCTTACTTCCACCTCGGCCAAGGAATGCTATCCCAGAATCCATTGCCTCTCACTCTTCTCTCTTCCCTTCTCTCTCCTTTTCTCTCTCACTCTCCTTCTCCCTCTGGCCAATCAGCGGAGATAGTAGCAGTTACCGAAGACGACCCGAGAGAAGAGGAAGCAGTTGCTGAAGAGATTCCAAACACTAAACACACGTGTTGACCGCCGGACATTTTCTAGCCAACACGTGGTGTTGTATACGAAGAATAAAATTTCTCTTTTAAAGTTAATATTTGTACTTCTCATTCATTATCTCAAATAACATAACCCAAGTACATATATTACAGGTTTAAAGTTATTTGTATAAGGTTTCATTGAAGATTTTTGTTGTGAAAGTAGAGATAGACTTTATCGAGCTGATGGGGATAAGTAAGGAAGGTTTAAAGTCAAATGTATCAGGTTTCATAAAAATTTTTTTAAGTGGAAATGGTTATAGTGAGCTGATGGGAAGAAATAGAGAAAGCTTGGGGAAAGGGGCTTCGGCATATCTAATTTCGTGAAAAAATATTGACTATAATGTGATGTCGCAGAACTTTGACTATATTGTGGTGTCTTGGTGGCAATTGGGGCAAGGAAGGGGGAAAGGTAAAGTGATAAGGAAAGAATTTCGTTATTGGTCCGTTTTGAGAAGTTTGTGCGTGCTATGTTATGTGTGTAAGTGTGTTCATCTTAAACGCTAGAAAAAAGCTTAAGATACACTCATCAAATAAACCAAAGAGAATATTCCACTATTCCCATCACCCGTAAACCGATCTCTCTGCCCACTAATACATATAATATAGCACTATACGACACACTAACCAAGTTAGTAATACCAATAATACAAACTATAATAAGTAATACCAATAATAAGTAATACCAATAATACAAACTGTAATGTTTATTGTGGGTGTTAGTATGTTCAGTAGGCTTAAGTAGGTTTAAGAACAACATAAGGCGTGCGTGCTTTAGTTAGGGCATCTTTATTCTGAATGGGAGAGTTTGTGTGTGTATTCCTACGCCAAGGTTGTTGTAATCTTGCACGTAGAGAAATAGTCCGTGATATTAATACATCCCCTTTACCAATGGAAATAAAGGATGTTGCTATATTCCTTGTTTATTTGTTTTACATCTTTTGGGCCTGTGTATTTCACGGCCACTTCTTGTTGTGTTGCACGTTGGCTGTTTTATACTTCTCTGGTGTGAGACATTGTTTGTATTTGTGAGTCCTTTAGGCAATGAAGTGGTGTGGTCATTAAAATGAACCTGTTTATGGCTGGATGTTTCTGCTGCTCTTATTTGGACTCTGTTTCGTCTTTTTGATGATCCATCTGGGAGTTGAAGGATGTATGATCTGTGTTCTGCACATCTACTTGTGATTGTTGCTGGTTTCCATTTCCCAGTTTGGTTATCGAATATACGTACATCTTGCCCAGGGACAAGTGGTGGTAGATCATAAGCTGTTCTATCATGATACATTTTCTGCATATCCTGTCTGTGTTTCAGTTCTTCACGGATATGGTCAGTGTTGGAAAATTTGGGGTTGAAACTTTGGCAATTAAGTTTGATCTTAAAATGCGATTGTTTAAGAGTTCAGCTGGACTTGGAAGGTTGTGGTTGATTGGTGTTGTTTGCAAACACAACATTGCTAAGTTAGGATCTCTTCCTGCTTGCTTAGCCTGGATTAGAGCTCTTTTAATTGTTTAGATTTGTCTTTCAATAAAACCATTTGATTTTGGGAACTTTGGTGATGATGTGATGTGATCAAATTGCCATTGTTGGGCAAATTCTTTGAATGCTTCACTGGTGTACTGTGGTCCATTGTCGCTAACAACTCTGCTGGGTATACCATGTTCAGAGAATACTTGCTTCATTGTTGATATGACCATGTTGCTTGTTGTCAGGCCATTCATTTTCCGTATAATTAGAAATTTACTGTAATAATCAGCAATTATCAGATATTAATGATTATTGCAGTAAAACAAATCTGAGCCGACAACTTCCCATGCTCTGCTGGGGATGCCATGTGGCTATAAAGTTTCCTTTGGTTGTGCCGGAAGGTTTTCCTGGCATATTGAACAATTCTTGATCATGTTCTCGATATCTGCATTAATTCTCTCCCAGTATACAGTATCTCTGGCTTGAAGACGTTTTTTCAATACCTTGATGGCTGTAATGTAGCTGGTCCAAGATAATTTCTTTTTGGGCTCCAGGAGTAATAATTCTTGAGCCTTTCATGATGATACCATCGTTGACAGATAGTTCATCTCTGTATGGCCAGTATGATCGAATTACCGGTGATAAATCCTTAATTGAGTCTGGCCATCCTGCTGTTATGATTCCTTGTAGTTGATCAAGTACTGGATCAGCCTTGGTTTCTTTTCTTATTATATTGTTTTTGGCCATGATATCAAACTCCTCTTTAAGTGCAATTGGGGGTTTCCTAGGTGCGTCAATATGTGGATGTATGTTTTTGTTGACCGATAATCTGACTGCGCCTGGCATAGAGCCAATTTTGTCGAACTGATCAGGATACATCTGCATCAGGTCTTTGGTTGCATTTATCCGTGGTTCTGCTGGAGTTTGGAACGCATCTTCTTTCTTGACTGTGCAGTGAAGGGTAATTAGTTTGAGCTGTTCCAGTGATAGTAGCCCTAGTACTGCTGGCCCTTGTACGTCCACAATGTGGAAGGTGCTGACATGCCAGTCTGATTTGTTGTATTGACAGTGTAATTTGATGTTACCAAAGCATTTTATTGGTTTGCCGTTATAAGCTATCAGTTTTTTGTTGATAAATTGTTTTTTACGTTTGGGAAACTATCTGCGTCCAGTTTTTCTGGGAACATTCTACGGAATGTAGAAACTGGTAGGGTGTTCCCTTGTGCCCCTGTGTCGATCTTCAGACGCAACTAGTGGATGCCATTTCGATTTGGCAATTTAATGTTGATGAGTACGAAGGCTTCATCTCTTTGGGTCATATTAATACAATTCCATTAGTTCCTCAGCTTCTCTGTTGTTGTATACTACATCAGGTTTCATGGACTGTTTTCTCCTATATTAATTTCAAACGGTTTATTCTAAAATTTTCTTTTGGTTCGAGTTGTTCAATGAACTTTCTAAAATTAATTTGAGGAGAACGTTTTTGTTCTTCCGTTAATAACCATTTGTTGTGTTTTTTAAGCCTTAATTCACAACTCTCAATAGTGTGTAGTTTACTTGTTCTATTTTCATTTTATTGACAACAAAATACAACCCCAACCGCTGTTTAAACAATTTAAATGTTTCAGCTAGATTTGAGGATTGCCAGTCCATATAAGGGATATCATTATTAGCCATTATAAATGATCTACGTTGAACGTGTTTACAAAAAATAAGCAAATTCAAGATGGCATATCACGTAAAAAAACGACGCACGTGGCAATAATTAAAAAGAGTTTGAATTATTTACCTGATTGGTTTTTTTCTTGAAATTCTGTAAAAAGACAACGTTTTGTTGCTTTTTTTTCAAGTTGGCTTGTTGGGATTTTTGTCCAGAAGTGTCTTCGGTTTGTTTTTTTATACACGGATTTTCGGGGGCGGGGTTGAGCCTTTAAATGTTGTTTTCATTTTTTAAACCTTTAAGTGTTGTTTTCGTTTTTTAAGCCTTTAAATGTCTTTTTTATCCCGGCTGCCACCATGTAATATATTGTTGTTGTGGGTGTTAGTATGTTCAGTAGGCTTAAGTAGGTTTAAGAACAACATAAGGCGTGCATACTTTAGTTAGGGCATCTTTATTCTGAACGGGAGAGTGTGTGTGTGTGTATTCCTACGCCAAGGGGTCGTAATCAACCACGAAACCACCTCTCACGCAGACATATATTCCATCTCACGCAAAAGTTGCAACAGACATTACATCGACGAAACCCAACGTAATCTAGAAAGAGAATCTACGAACACAAACGATCAATCAAAACAAATGACGATAGAAACTCACTTTTCTCCCACATGTTAGACCTCAAACACACATTCAATTTTTTCCCAATCCACCCTAATCAAACCAATACACTGCAAAAAAATCCCGAAGACTACCAGAATCTGCCGTCATTTTCAAAACAAACAATTAAAACAACGTCCAGGATTTTACAAGATCCCACCATAACTGGCGAACATCATACTAAACGAAAACAAAATCAAAATAGAAAACGGATTGAAAAGACATTTCTTCATTTTGTGCCACCATACTTTTAAGAATTCTTTCCTTATCCCTTTACCTTCCACCCTTCTTTACCCCAATTGCGACCTAGACACTATAAAATAGACAAAGTTCTGCAACATCACATTATAGTTAATATTTTAAATAGCATGAACCACCCTGTCGGCTGGAGTGGGAAGCTACAGAATACGCCGACTGCACTTGTGCAGAAGGGTAAAACCCTCCCCACGAGAGTCCTAGCTATGACTCTAAACTGCATGTGATGGTGAGGCTTTAGTCTTAAAGCTTTGGGGCATTTGGAGTACCTCTTCATTGCTGTTACTCACATATCTACTCTGATCCAAATTGTTAGTACCTGTTAAGGTCCCACCTATGGGTCAAATATAACAGTTCAATCATTTACAACTCGTTTAGAAATAATGTTACCAACAAACTATTCGATTACAAAGCATGTACGTATAAAGAAGATTTGGCATTAAATAACCAACAAGGATTGATATTCCATAAAACACCAACCATCCTATCTACCAACCCAACTCATCTTTTAAATTGGAGGAATCTCCGTAGTGTTATGCCAAAGTGCTGGAATGTGGCCTCGAAGGAAGCAAGTTCGAGCTCCATTCGCTCTATTACGTTCGCTTTCGAGCTAATACCCTTAGGAAAGGTATGAGCCCCCTTATCTTCTCCAGTTATAGGTTTAATAGTGATTTTTTTAGCTTGGTTTTATGGTATATCAACCATTGTAGGTTATCTTATGCCAATTCCTGCTTTTACATATACATTAGATATATGATTTGTAAACACACGATTAAATGATCACATAGTTCTATATCAAACAATTCAATTTTAGCATTAGTCATTTGTTTGCACTCAGTTTAAATGCCAAACAGTTCTATTTGACCCATAGATATGACCCTATCAGGTGCTACCACTCCGAGTCAGAGTGGCTCTGGGATCAATGGCAATAAAGGGGTACTCTGCTTTCCCCAAAGCTCTAGCATTACTAGAGCCTCACCATCAGATTTTTTAATGTCATATCCAGGTCACTCGTTGGTGAGGGAGGTTCTTACCCCTCTGCAGGGAAACGCTAGGTATATTCTACAGCCCCAGCCGACTGGGCTATATGGGTTTATTAGCTTTTCTTCTACAGTGATGGCTTTCGTATGAAATAAACCACAAAGGTTGATAGGCCATTAAACAAAGAAATCACATCCAACAATCAAATCTAATAAAAGAGATGCTTTATTTAAAATGAAATTTCTATTTGAAATTACCTTGGCTGATGAATTATTTGGAAAATAATATAAAAGATCTAAATATCAGATCGGATCACTAGGAAAGCGTAAGATTATTCTTTTAATGAATATGTGTATTTACCAACCCCTCTACCACAGACAGGATGTGAGAAAAGGTCAATTTTTTTAAACAGAGTACAGCTGGTCTGAATTCAGAGTGTTCCTTCAAGATAGATAAGTACTCACCCACTTGAAAGATTCGTGTAACGCAATCTTTTTTTCTACATTTGGCATTTTGCTTTACTAAGCTAAGCATAGTGAATCTCAATATCGTGAGCCTACCGTAGCGCAATGGTGAGCTATCTAAATCTACATGTGAATAGCTAGTGGAGTGAGTTCGATCGTAACTAGATACTTTACCTCTGCTACTCACTCTTTGTTCTTTCTCTTCTTCATCTCCTCCATTTTTCTCTTGCAATCGCGTACTTTCTTTTTCATTCACCAGTTTTTTTCATTAAACTGCATCACCCGTAAATAATTACATCCCTAACAATTTTTATAAAAAAATTTCCTCTAAATCAAAGGTACGAGGATTTTATTATCTATCTGGAACATTATGCAATCAAAATGGGGTATCATTATGGATATATTCATCCAACCCCTCTGCACGAGCAAGATGTGCCACAAGGTTAATTCTAAAGAGGATTGCAACTGGTTTAAACTCAGTTTTCCTTCTCCGAAGCTGGTTGCCCAATCAAGCCTAAAGAACCCAGAGTACTCTAAAAGTCAAAGTTTTGCAATATTTTGGTCCGTGCTACTTTGCGGCGTGTATATCGCATAACCGAAGCAATTCAATACATAAAAAGTATTGTTGTTTATATTACCGTGGTAGTTGGTGCGCTCATACAATGTGGATGTTTTCATTCCTTGTGTGATTACAAAGTTGCACAGAACAACGTGCAGCATAGTCTAATTCGGATGTTTATGCTTTATGAGTTCGAACTGAGCCATAACGCCGCAAAACCAACAAAACTTTTCTTGTGAGAAATGTGATGACACAGTTGATCGCATTACAATAAGCAGATGGTACAAGAAATTTTGCTCGGGTTGCAGATCAGGTTGGTCTAGAACTGTGGATTCCGAGGACATGCTGCCAGCCATAGAGACAAATCTGGCGGGTAGCACCCGGAGAGTATCAGGCGAGCTCGGCATCTCACAGTCCAATGTGATTTGTCATCCTCACCACCTTGGCAAAAGCATCAAGAGCCACAGCATTGTGCCTTGCGCTAACAAAATATTGCAAAACTTTTGACTCACCCAAGTATTAACTGTAGCTGGGGAAAGATGGATTTATGCCTTTCTCAGGTGCATTATAATGCATATAGTAATTCACTGAGCCTGACTTATGTAATACTATGGACCCTGGGTGTGCTCGACCATAGGTTTGTATATGTATGTATATATATATATATATGTGTATGTGTGTATCTATATGGAGCATAGACATATCAGTGTTGGAGGTGTAAGCATATAAAACAATTTTTCCTGAAATGATCTTTGGTCAAGGCACCAGTGTGCAAATCATGCACCTTCGTCTGCACAATGATGTCAACCCTACGCTATTCGGTATTTCTCTACAGGCTTAAATCAAGAGGCGCAAGCCTGAAACAGGTCCACAAGGGAATAAAAAGGTGAAAACAAAAGCTAAAAAAGATGTCATTTAACAGAGGAAAGTTGTGTGACACCTCGCAAAATGATTGTGTGAGCGGAGTTCTCACTATCACTGCGTGGACGGCTGGCGAAATTCCCTTAGATGCTTGAAACTGACTACAAAATTTTCGGACTTAACATGACACGCGTCCTTGTGTTACTTTCACTGTCCCAGCTGGAGCTGCCCTAACTAACTGACTTCACCTGTACACATGAAAGGGTAAATCTTTCCCTACTTCCGGATATGGAGCACGCAAAAGAACGAACGTAAAAAGATCTATAAACCTAATGTCCCCCATAGACCTATTCTATCAATCGTTGGCTCTGCCCAGCATCATTTTGCAGACGAAGGTGTATGAGCTGCACACTGGTGCCATGACCAAAGATCTTTTCAGGAAAAATGGTTGTATAAGTGAAAGATATCTCTATGGCTGAAGACTACTTCAGCGAGGAGAGAGAAAAGAAAAAATTATATACATATATTTGTGTGTGGGGGGGATGAAAAAATCAAAGGAGAGGTAGACAAACAATAAGAACTTTTACAAACGAGACAGATACACATTGTTTTTTTTTTTGGTTTCAGAGTTGTAGCAGAACGGATACTTCGAAAACAGAAAGGACTTTTTGCTTTTTTGTTTGTTCCCTCTTGCTTCAACTTCAAAAGAGTAAGAAAATTGAAAGGAACAATTAAATGAACTCTTGAAAAATAAAAATAAATACAAAAAAAAAACACCATACGGTCCCTAGCAAGGTAAGCTGAAGATTTATTTCATTCTTTGTGACCCGAGTATCTCGCTGGCATTGACTTATTAGATACAGTGTAACCCTTATATCCGGGTTTCTCTTATATCTGGGTTTGGTCTATTTTGTTTAGATAACATAGGCTCGTAATTACACCAGTGCAACCGATGCTGCAAGAACTTTTGTAGTGTAAGCATAGGCATAAGTATCTACCAGACATAGGTATGCCACGTGGTCGCTCAGGCATAAGTCGGAGGACGCGAAGGTTGATATACAAAAACAACACGAACACCTTAGTAATTTTGGGTTTATAGCCGGCTCGCTATTGTGAATTGTCCGATAAGAGAGAAAAAAACTGGTTGATATTTTCTATTTAAAAGAGCGCGGCATCTCTTCGGACAAAACTTAGGACTGACTTCCCACATCGCCGACCGCTTCAGTTCTGTCATTCAAACACGGGTTGTCCACTTACTTCCACCTGTCGTGTCAGAGGAGGAACATATACGTTTCTGGTGGTTCAACACCTGTGAAGAAGATTTGGAACCCCCGTTTTTTCTAGCCATTTTTAATTACCGTTGTTATTCACCCGTGACTGGCTGACCTACAACAAGTGCTTTGGCCAGACTCACTAAGCGGTCTTTTTCCAATTCAATTTTCTATTAGCAATTCAATTACGTTACACCTGAACTAAGATTAAACTAAGAAAAGGGGAAAATCTCCAAACTATGTAGCAGAGTTTTAAGATTATCTAAGATTGCCTACAAGGATGCTTCCCAGCGTGATGGAGGGGTGATACAAGTGCAGCTGGCTGAGTATTACACGGATGTGATTGAAAATCCGTTCGTGAGGAAAGACACAGCTAGGGTCTCTTCAGCCTCACTTGTATCGGCGTTTACGACAACGGAAAAGAGATTTTTGCTCTATAATACGCTAATAGTTTTCCAAGAGTGCGCACAAGAAGTAGGGTTAAAAGAGAGAAGAGCATGATGGGCAGAGACCCTTCTCGTTACTGTCACTAGGGGCATGGCCACCCAGGTTCCCATGAGAAGCATAACTCTCATAAAATAAGCTGGAGAGAACCACCTCCCCATTCAAGATGAATGTGGTGTTGGATATTTGTGCAGCTAGATCACCTGCGGCGAAAGTGTCCCCGGGGAAAGAGAGCATCACTCGGCAGACGGAGATTCGAGATGATCCAAAGAAACGAAGGGGGCTACCCCGAAGGAGGAGGGGTTGTCATGACATGAGTTACCGTCCCTTAGAAGAAGCAGTTACTCCCCTGGTTTGAATAAAATAGACGGCTTCGTCAGTATACGGGCAGTATACGGTCGTCACGCCTACAAGCTAAAACATGTCTCTTCGTTGTCTCCCGCTTTTCTTATATACCAACTAATCCCCAAATCAATGCAGACTGAAACATTGGAAAAAATTCATTATGGTCACCAAGGAAGCGACAAATGTAAGCTCAGGGCAAAAACCTGTGTTTTCAGAAGTGGCATAAACAGCGACATAGACAAAATAGAGCAGCAATGCACCATCTGTCAAGAACTCCAGAAGTCCCTATCTGCAGAGTCCCCAATGCCACATGAGATACCAGTACAACTATGGCAAATCGTGGCTACTGATATTTTCAACTTCAACAGGTACAATTACCTCCTCATTGTGGACTACTACTCAAAATACCTCTTCATCCGCAAATTAAGGGAATTTTCCAAAAGTCATCGATATTATTAAGCAAATCTTTGCTGAACAAGGAGTCTCGGAAAGGCTGTGACAATGGACCCCACTTTAGCTCTCAGCAGTTTAAAGAATTTGCTAAATGATGGGATTTTGAGCACATCACCTCTTCTCCGAAATACGCCCAATCAAACGGCATGGCAGAACAGTGCATACAGACCATCATGGGAGTCATGAAGAAGGCCATTATAGTCAACTGAGACATAAACATGAGTCTGCTGTGTTACCGATCGACTCCAATAGATCATGTAATCCCATCCCCGGAAGCTGTTCAGCAATCTTCCCACAAAAGGCACAAACAAAATGCCCGAAAAGAGGGAATTCAGGAAAGCCTACTCCATAGACAGTTGTTGCAGAAAAAGCAACACGACCATGCAAACGATCTATCCAACTTCAACACAGGGCAACTGACGAGATTACAAGAGCAGGATACGAGGAAGTGGACTCCTGCAATTGTCAGACAAGCATGCACTGAACCACGATCCTACATCATCGAAATCCCAACAGGACAGGTTCTTCGCAGAAACCGTAGGCATCTCAAGGAAGATGTCAGCAATTCTAATAAGACTGACGTCTCTCCATAATACATCCCCAAATCACACTGAGCCTCCACCCCCTAACATTCCAAACACACATCCTGACATCTGCACGCCATCTAAAGTAACACACAGACATACTCATCAAACGCAGCCAAGCGGTAACACACCATCAGAAACAACTACTAGATCGAATCATGTCATAAAACCTCCCAAAAAGTACAACCTATGGAAAATGTTGATACAAAGCTTTTGTTTTTCAGTGAACTAACTGAACCCTGCCTGAATCATATTTCTAATGAAAGGGGGTGTCATGACATAAGTTACCTTCCCTTGGAAGAATCAGTTACTTCCCTGGTTTTAATAAAATAGACGGCTTCGTCAGTATACGGTCGTCGCGCCTACAAACTAAAACATGTCTCTTTGTTGTCTCTCGCTTTTCTTATATACCTACTAACCAATACTATAACAGGGGTAGTCCAAAATTAGGGATTATTTTGTTAGGGCACCGAAGTAGCAAGTGAGGAGCAGGTGGTGAGTAGGAAAATACAAGAAACCGCAGACTTAAGGATAGTCCAGACTGACGGACGGGAGATTGTCTGTCTATGATGAGGAGGAAGGTAGTCACTATGTGAAAACATTATATGCACTGTGCAGATCGTTGATTTTATGTAGAAATAGGTAGGAAAGTAACAGGGCACATATAAGCTTCAATCAGGCTCTGCTAGAAAAATAGTTTGGAACTCGAATAAACGAAAGATCCGTTGTAATAACAACCGAGTACATTGTTATTCGCCCTCTTACGGTCACTTCTTACCATGATAAGCTGTCCCCCGCAGAAGAACAGCGTAGGGAATATTTCAAGTTACCAAACCCATAGATGATCCCTTCTTTGAGAAAGAGGAGATTTGATTATGCAAATCAGTGGTTGAGGTTGATGACACAAGCCGGATTCCTATCAATACCACCAATGCAACGATAAAGATAATCAAAGGCAAAGAGTTTGGAATGACGGTAACCGTGAGCATTAAGGAGCAAGTAGTAAGTGAAGCAAAATCTAGCGACGCTCACAAAAACGCAATTGTTACTGTTGAAAAAATAGTTGCGCCCAAAGAATATGTGGACGAAATAATAAATTTCATAAATAAGAATAGGAACGTAATAGTCAACCCAGATAAGGAGTTGGTTCAAACTCAATCAGTTCGGACACAGATATATACCGGCAAACACTTATCTATAAAATTCAAACCATATCAAACTACACAACACAAACGGAAATCACTTGATGATGCAGTTGAGGATATGCTAAGAGCAGGCGCAACTGAAAATTCAACGTGCTGTGGAGTTTTCCAATTGAGGTAGTCAGCAAGATTAGAGGAGAGTTCTTGTGTGGATTTGAGAGCCTTTAATAACATCATGAAGCCCTTAACCTACCTCTTGCCTTTGATTGATAACATCCAAGCATTGCTTGGAAATTCCACCTACTTTTCTACGCCTGATTTGAGGTCGTGATATAAGAAAGTAGTCTTAGACCAGGCTGATCAAGAAAAGGCCCCCTTTTCATGCAACATGGGATTTGTACCTATCTCAGAAACTGCAGTGAGGTTCTTGATGCATGAGACAACGAAATTCTCACCGTACTGTACACTGTTTACGCGTGATGTGGTCATACTAGAGGAAAATTTTCTAAAGCCCCGTAGGAAATAGTGGCGAGGACCATCACCGTCTTTTTATTGAACAACAGCATAAGACCTTTGTCATAGCCCGAGGCAAGATAAGACGGGTCCAGAAAAGTAGGAATACCGCCATTAATAAAGACCAGCAAGAAATTGAATAGGGTGGTGAGGACCCATAATATTATCGGATTCACGCTTGGCAGAGTAAACTGGATCAAAAGTTCAGACCGTTCTAGTTGAACTAACCAGCCCCGTTACTTTCGTGATATGGGGCCAACGAGCTGGGAAAAAAAGAACTATGCAAATGGTTTGAAGTTTTCCGAGCTCGGGGATTGGGAAACCTCGCAGGTTGTCAACAGAAAATGAGCAATTAAGCAGTCGACCCTTGCTGCAACTCTCTAGGAACTAGATTTCGATTTCCACTATTTAGAGTCGAAATCGCTCATCTCAAACCTAGCAGGAAGTGATCACTATCCAAATGGGAAGCTCAATGAGACCTAGATGAGCACGATTCTGAAGATGAGATCCCTCCTGCAGAGTTGATATTAGGGTTAGCACAATCTCTGCATGAAGAGGGAAAAGATGACGAAGAAGATCTTCTGAGTGGGACACAACTCAGGTTACGGAATAAAAAACTTATCCTTTTGAAGATAAGGCTCAATTGCGCTCCGAAGAACTGAATGCGAAGACCTCCTTTTTTTTAAGGACCTTTATCTGTGCATCGATAGGCAATGATCGCTGTTGGGAACAGAAGTTAGTAGAACGGGAATCGTGTAGTCATATCGTTTATAATCAACCCTCAGGCACCATAAAAAGGTCTACGTTAATGGGGAATGTCGTCGTGGTTATCATGATAGTACCAGTATTAGTAATCCGAGGAAAGCTATGGTTAAGGTGTAGGGTGAAATATATGCCAACGAAAGGATTCAAGTGACCAAGGACACTGTAGCTGCCCCAAATATGGGTCAGCTGTATAAATCATGTTCGGCACAGGCACCACTTGAAGAGCCACAGCAGTTTTGCATCGTAAAGATGAATGCATAAAAAAAGAGAGAGGGAGAAGGGAAGAAAAAAATCAAACAAACTATCGACTGAACCGGAATTCCCCATTGAAGGTGAACACTTGTTTCTGTTTTTTTTCCTTTTCAATTTTTTTTGTTTTGTTTTGTGGGGTTGTGATGTAAAATGTTTGGAGGTCACGCGGTCTGACCTCTAATTTTTGTGCCGGGGATGCTGAAGAACCATTTTTTGAGTCTTTGGTATGACTCGACCTGTGATTGAACCCCGGTCTTTCAGACCATTTGCGAAACGAGATTCATATTTTTCACAAGAGTATTAGTGCGAACGTGAACGTAATAGTGCGACCGGAATTCGAACTTGTTTACGACGACATCGCAGTCCAGTACATTAAGAACTACTCTATGAGGGCTCCTCTCCGCCTACCCAAGTCTTAGGAACATAGTCCACGCTGCTATTTACCCATACCTTGTAGGAAAAGAATTGACTTCATGCCTTTCAAACTCGGATTACTAATTCCCTTTCTATAACAATTACACTAAGTTCGTCTTTTATGCAATATATTAACTAAACAGGTTGGATAGCTACACGACTGTCAACATGAAAACAAATCCAAATTTGATTTTATCAAGTTTTACAATACAAACAATATAAAAATGACAAAACTTGATTACCGGAATTAGAAGACTACCTATCAATTTATCCTTTTTTGGTTTCAAGAAGGGCACCCCGCCTCATTTTGTCAAAGTAATATACAAACTTTTCCCCTGGAAAAACCATTTGACTCTAGAGTTTCATAGAAAGCATCTGTATAAAAACAAGCATGGGAAAATTTAATGAAAACAATGAGAATATCAAAAAATGAAGTTTTTATTTTACACAAGTCTTGACTGTCACTTAGAGCGATATTCAAACAGCTGCAAGTTCCCAGACTAACTGTGCAGTCAATAGCTAAAAAGTTTAAAGTCTACTGAGATTATAAGTACATTGTCAAGGTCAGGGAAGAAAATAAGAAAATATCTTGAAAATAGAATTAGTCAAAATTGTGAAAAAGAACTCAAGGACAAAAAAATTGTGAAAGAGCTTGAGTCTTCAAGTACATATGTATCAGTGTCTACAGTCAAAAGACTTTGAATAAAATAGTGTCTTCACGCAATGAAAAGGAAACACTGCTTTAATTTGTGAATGATAATTTTGAAAGACATCATTTTTTTTGTTTTTCGTGAGAGAGAGAGAGAGAGTGTGTGTGTGTGTGTGTGTGTGTGTGTGTGTGTGTGTGTGTGTGTGTGTGCCAACCTCTCCACACTGGTAGGATGTGACAAAAGGTCAATTTTTAAGCGTAGTTTAACGGGTTTGAATTCAGAGTTTTTCTTTTCAAAGACTCGTTGCCTGACCAAGGCTAAAGAACCCAATCTGCCCTACTATCTACTCATAGCTGGAGGGAGAATAATTGCAGTTATACCTTTCCCTTGGGTATTAGTGCTATGTTAAATGCAATCTGCCTCGTTTAGAATTCGAACTCGTGTCTCTGTGTCCATTTCCTACGACAATAGCCGTTACACCAAAAGAGAGAGAGAGAGAGAGAGAGAAAGAGAGAGAGAGTGAGTACGAAAGAGAGAGAGAGAGAGAGAGAGAGAGAGAATGTCCTAAAATAATTTTCAAAGTGTTGATCGAATAATAGGTCTCGTTCATATTTACCAATATCATAATACCTTTTTCTTCTCATAATTAGTGAACACAACTTGAAGAGGAGAAAAATGACCACCCTACCTTTTTTTTCTGCATTTGGTATACCGTGAAGTAGTCCATAGAATGAATCAACCCTAAAAGTGTGCATCATGATAGAAAATCGAGTTGTTTCAGGTTTGTAACCACATATACAAGATGTCTTTTAAACATACGAGGGACAGCTGAAAATTTATAATCTGAACTAGATACTCTCATTGAATGGGATCAAATGAAGTTTATTTTTCAAAATGGTCCTCTTTGCAGTCCACACAGTTTTTCCATCAGTGTTGCAGTGCTTGGATCCAATTTGGTCAATAAATCAACTGTTGATATGACGTCATCATATGAGCTTTACGACCAATGAACTTTTCAGTCCACCATAGAATAGGATATGAATGTATTTTTAATGGCATAGTAATCAAGTTATTCTTTTGTGAAGGAAAAAATGAAAATCCCTTGAAAGACAATGACAGTATATATATATATATATATATATATATATATATATATACATATATATATCAATTATCCAAGGAAAACGACAAAAATAATCAAAGCCTGTGTCTTATATGAATATATGAAGCTTTTATAAAAGCCAGTTTTTAACCACAATTACTGACAATACAAGAATGTGCAGAAAAAATAATCAAAAGTGTTAAAAAGAGTGAAAAGTAAAAAAAATCACATATATGAGTGTGTATGGCCCAGTCGGCAGGGGCTGTAGAATACACCGACTCCACCTCTGCGGAGGGGTAAGGACCCACCACCACCACCACCAATGAGTATTCTGAATATAATACTAAAAAATCTGATGGTAAGGTTCCAGTAATGCTGGAGTTTTGGGGAATGCGGAGTACCCCTTCATTGCCATTGCTCCCAAGTCCACTCTGGCCCCGAGTGGTAACACCCGATAGGGTCCTATCTATGGGTTAAATAGAGCTAACTGCATACTTATGCTAAACTGAATTGTTTGAATCATAACTGTTTGACTAAACTGAATAGCTTTAAATAGAAATGTTTTTGACAATTAAACGGTACTTACATTTAAACTGCGAGCTTATGCTAAACTAAATTGTTTAAAATGGAACTGTTTTTGACATTGAAACTCTACTTACACTAAACTGAATAGTTTAATACAGGACTGTTTTGGCATTTAACTGTGTAAATAAAATATATACTTATACTAGGCTAAATTGGTTGAATTAGAACTGTTTGACTAAATTGAATAGCTTGAAATAGAAATGTTTTTGACAGTTAAATTGTGTACTCATGTTAAACTGAATTCTTTGAAATAGAACTGACTATTTGCTTAAAATGGATTTGGGGTTAAATAACCTACAAATGTTGATATACCATAAAACCCAACCAATCAACAGTATGAGTGTGTACAATCAAAAACCGTCAAATAAAAATAAAGTGTCTTCAAGCCACGAAAAGGAAACACTGCTTTAACGAAAGTTTTGAGTACGTGTGAACATTAAAATAAACGCGACGATGAAACTTCACACCATACTAAAAGAAGTAATTTGGCGGTGCTTCGACCAATTAGAAATTCGCAGGAATAAGTGAAATGAATGCTAACGGGACTATATTGGAAAAGATTTACGTTTTATTCGTTTCTCTTTAAGTAAATATAGCTTCAGTCTCAATGTTTCTGAACATACTTCGTATCTATATATAGCTATTTACTAAAGTTAATTTAATATGGTTCATGATTATTATACTGGGGACTCAGTGAGAATCTAACTCACAAAAATATATTAACTGGATAACCATTACTCTACGTAAGTTACTCCACGGGCAACTAATAAATACGGCCTCGCGTGTTACATTTCAAGGCGGAAAGCTAACTGGCCAGAGTATTGTTAACAAAAAAATATCCATTTATGGTCACATATGAAATTAATTTCAAAAGAGAATTAACTATAAAAATTGAACAGATAAAATAATTTAATCATGTTGGTAGAACTTATCTTACGTTATTTCTATTCCTTTCAACATTAAAATGCATATTTATACTTCGTCTTTTACAAATCCACAAATTATAAACGGCTGTGAATTACGTTGCTTTATATGATTTTCAATCGCTTATACGACATGTTTTGTTTACAGACACTGTTTTGTAAATTTGCTAACCTATAATTAATTGCATTTAAACATTGAAATTCTTCGTGATATTTTGTTTAATAAAAATGGTTAACAAATGTGTTGCATTTTGGCTGTTTTAGAAGATATCATGACAATAGAGAAAAAGTATCGACATTTACTTTTCCTCTCAGGAAATCCGATTTCCTCTAGAAATTGGAATCATTAAACCGTAATCAAAAAAAATCAGTTTTTGTATCAAACATTTTGAAAAATTTATTTTCAAAGAAAAGTGAAACAAACTGAATAGGGGTTTACATCCAATTCCCACAATCCATTCAGAAAAAAACAAAAAGAAAACCGTCTCTTTTGCCGACTACAACAGAATTAAGAAAGCTTCAGAAACTCTGCTGAATTATTCATCAACCTGATGAATTACAAGATTTTATTTCAGCTGATACAATAAAGGATTTTAATCATTTGAAAGGAGAAAAGTTTTGTTTTAACGGTTTTGAATTTAAAAAAAAAAACGGAAGATTACACTCACTAGTTAACAATAAATTTGTTGTCTGCGTTTTTTTTTTAGCAGATTTAGGATAAATCTGATGTGCTGAATCCAAAAATCATATTGGTTTTGCTCAATCAGGTCAGGTTTTTGAGCTCTGGCCACATGTCGTTTTTTACGTTTTTGTCCACATATACGCATGTGTAGAGCATTTTAGAAGAAGTTGGTGGGGGTAAAATTCCATGTCGAATAATTGTTTTGATTGGAAATGATTATTTTAATGAAAAGAAGTATTCAGGCCCGATAGTTCTGGGTGATTATGTCGAAAAGGGATCAGTTTTAAGGCATAAAACCTCGAAATTTTCCAAAGATTGGTGCTCAGCATTACACGAAGAAGGACTGGCCTTTGCGGGAGGAATTGATGCCTTGCAAGAAAGGAAAGTCATCAACAACCCTCTAGTGGACAGAGACAGAATATTCCCACCGCTGCACATCAAGCTCGGCTTAATCAAGCAATTCACCAAGGCTCTGGACAAGGATGGTGCAAAACTTTTCCAGGATTGACCATGGAGAAGTTGAAAGCTGGCATCTTTGACGGTCCTCAGATCCGGCAGCTCATCAGAGATCCAGAGTTCGAAAACTCAATGAACGAAGTGGAATTGGAAGGGTGGAAGGCATTTGTTCTGGCAGTGAAGAACTTTCTTGGCAACAATAAGGCTAGAAACTACGTCGAACTTGTCAACAACATGCTGACTGTTTTCAGAAACCTGGGCTGCAACATGAGCGTCAAGATGCACTACCTATTTTCACATATGGACCAGTTTCCTGAGAACCTGGGTTCAATGAGTGACGAGCAGAGGGAGAGATTCCATCAGGACCTGAAAGAGATGAAGGCCAGGTATCAGGGACACTGGGACGCAGTCATGATGGCTGACTACTGTTGGAATCTGAAGAGAGACCTCCCTGCCGCTAAGCATTCTAGGAGTTCGAAGAAACGGAAGTTCAAGCCCTGAAGTTTGAACAATGGTGAAGCAACATGCAATTTACGTGTACTTACCTTTATCAACGCCCACCATTCAGTTTACAGCAATCGATGTTTCTACCAGGTAATCAATATATGTTGTTAGCAAAACATTTTTTCTCTTAAAAACATATTTAGGATTATATGTGTTGACAAAAACCAGCTGATAATGCCACAAAAATGTAATCAATTTTGTCACAAGATCTGATTTTTTTCAAATCATCTTAGCACAAAAACCTGACCTGATGGAGAGAAACGGATGCCATTCCCTGATTCAGCTGTGCAAAAATACCCTAAATTACTTGTAGAAATCTTGATAACATTCAAAAAGTAAAAAAAATGTTGCCCAGTATTATATTCTAATTTATAGAATAGTGTTTGATCCTGAAACACATTTTCCATCTATGGAAGAATGTATTCGCATTGATCAAAATCTTCACGTTCATCTCTCGTGTGATGGAAAATCCATATCATTACCACTGGTTTATACATGAACACAATGTTAAACTTACAACATTTAGCATGTTAGAAAAAATTCCAAACTACATGAAAAATATGGTGGAAGAACACCCATACTCAATTCTAAAAGAGTTACAAGAAAGACAACATTACAAACAAAGAGGTCGGCCTTCATTTTTTGCAAAGCTAATACATTACGCCTTACCACTGCGCTATACGTCTAAACAAGCCTACAAATTACTTCTGGAAAAGTTTCCGTTACCATCTTTTTCTTTATTCGAGAAAATTCAAAGAGGTGGCATAGAATCAAATACTGCTGCAAAATGGCTCTTGGAAAAGATCATCTTTCCCATGACTGTCTTAATGCTTCAAAAAGGAACACAATTTCATAGTAAGGAATACATTGGTGCAAATGAAGATGATGAACTTTTTAAAGAAGTAAAGGTATTTATGATCACTGATCTTAAAAATACAGTACCATTGGTCCTTAATGCCTGAAGTAACAGTTTATGGTGAGTGGCTTTCTCAAGTTATAAGTACTGGATTTTTTTTATTAGAACTGTTTTTGCAGACAATCATTCAGCCGACGTCAATTCCTCGAAAGCTATTCTGATTTCTTTTTAGAAGTTTTCGATTTTGGGTCGGATAAAATTTGGAAACAGGGCATTATTAACCTAAGCAGCTATGGCAGTTAGTGTAATGTCTTTGTTGTTCTTAGTGATACTAAGGTCGCTTTTCTTGGGGAAGAGAAGGCTGCAACTGTTCGTCCATTTCTCTATTGTATTTTGTTTATATACTGTGCTGTATAAGCGGAGTAGTATGCCTTTAAATTTTATTGTCTCCTTAAAAGACATACTCTGAATGACGAAAATAAAAATATTGTCGCCGCCCACATAGAAACAGCAGCAGAGTGTATACCAACCAAACCAAGAGCCAAATATAGAATTCCATGGAAGTCACTAGTAGTTAGGAAAAAACAAAATAAGTTTTAAAAAGCATCCTTATTCAATAAAAGAAACCCAACAAACGCCAACGTACAGAAGTTTAAGAAACTAACACATACCAAAAATAGCAAATAGACAAAACTAGAAATTCAGTAGAAAATAGACAATCACGTGTAGTACGGTAGAAGGAAAATTACATCGAGAGCAAAACTAAAAACTTTTTGCCAAGAAGAAAGGCGTTGAAAGTGGAAATAACATTTCAAGAATCAACTCGGAAACTCTCCTGAAACCACTGACAAACCTATCCAAAAAGTAATTAATGGCCAACTAGACACCCAACTAGGACAATTTACGAAAGATCTTGATTCACTGCTGGAAAAATTTAGTATATATATATATATATACTCTAAAAGGAATAGGTCTTCAACCGAATTTGCTTTCAGGTTATTTATTTTTCTTTTAGACGTGTTTCTGACGCTTAAAGTCGTCTTGAGAAAGTTAATGTCTGAATTGAACGTTCTCTTTGATTTTCGTAGTGGGGACTGTTTTGATAGGGTTAAGGTTCTTTTTAATTCCTAGGTTTGTGTCTGTGAATGTTCAGTTGGAGTTAATTGTCCGTGAAAATCTTTGGTCTTAGTTGATATTTTGTCGATAAGAGTGTATTCCGTGCGTTTGTGTATATGGGTGATTGTTATATCCATTTATGTGTATATACTTAATATCATTGAAGAACTACAGACCTCAAATTTATAGCTACGAAGAACCCTTAGCATACATCCCAACATACGACAAAAATAACCCAGAACTATGCATAGAATTAATTTTAAGAAATCTGGAACAACTTAAAAACAATGACAGAATAAAAAATACTTGATACAAGAAAAATCATTTAACGACTACCAAGAAATTTAAAAGAAATACTCACCTCATCTACATTTGGAGAACACACAACACATGGAGTCACAAAAGGCAAGAATAAAAGGTGTCGAGTATGTAATATAATCCCAGAAGAAAAATCCTATTCCTCGAAAATCCAAAAATTTTATTCATACTAAATAAGAATTTAAGTCTACGTAATCGAATGTTGTGAGTGTAAAAATGTATACATGGGATCGATGCAGACTCTAAACAGCAGGGTATCCTTACACAGGAGTAAAATTAAATTACCAGAAAACAGAAAACTCTACGTTTCAAACACCTTTACGAATGCAGTAATGGAATGCTTAAAATGATGCCAATATACGAAAATGACAACTACACCTTACTCCAAATAAAAGAAAAAAACTTCATTGAAAAATTAAAATCTACATTAAACAGAACCTAACTATACAAACACATAGGCACATACAGTCTCATACAGGGAAGAAGCTTAGTTGTCAGTTGAATTTTATGGCATATCAACTATCATAGATTATTTTGGGTGACAAGATTAAAAAAAAGAAAAAAACAAAAAATAAAGTATATACACATACATGGATACGAACACTTACATATACACACAAACACACGGAATTCACTCTTGTAAACATTGAAAAAAAAACGTCTGCAGAGACCAAAGTTTGTCTCAGACAATTAGTTCTAAATGGACAAATCCGGGAATTAAAAGAACCACAGCCCAATCAAAACAGTCGCTAATATAAAAAAAAAAAAAGCTCGAATTTGCCATTAACTTCCTGAAGACAACTTTAACGTCTGAAACACATGTAGAAGAGAAATGAATTACCTAAAATCAGATTCACTTGCGGATCAATTCATCTTAAAATATTTCCTTTTATTATCTCATTGAACTAAAAAAAGAAATGTTTTATATATAAACTTTGGATAAGTCAGGGTATTTGTATGACGGGACAAACATTAGAGCTGTATTCATTTCTCACCTTTTTTTAGGCTCCTTCCATTATTTGTAGTTTCTTGTGTCTTGAAAGGAAAACAGAAAATAGAATTCTCGAATATATATATATATATATATATATATAGCACAAAATATAAACAAACAAAAGCTACTTTATACGCGTTATAATTCCTGAGCTGGCGTATGTCGCCGAAATGGCTGAGTGGTTAAATACCATGTCTTCGGTAAAATTAGAAGGGTTTCGATCCCAGATAGAAGCGCTCTGCGTGTCTAGCCACACCAAAGAGTTGTGCTACAACGAAAGTCTGTCTGTGGATGACAATATATATATATATATATATTATCAGCCTATTTGCTCGAATATTCAGATCTTTCTAGGCCTGTAAGATATAGTAAATAATGAATGTTATGCAACCACGCTATGTTTAATTAGTAGGACAGACTGAACTCGCCTCTTTCTTGAGCAGCTGGTTTAGAAGAGGCAGAACTCCTATGAGTGTATTATATATATATATATATATATATATATATATATGAAGGGTAATCAAAAAATATCGAGACTGAACCTTTAAATTTAATAAAGAGATTATGTCTAGATGTCTAGATTTTTGTCTAAGTGATTTAGATGATACAAGGGTAAACTAAAATTGCTACACTTGTAATAACAATAATACTATCTTAACAAAGATGAACACCGATTGGTTCTTTACTAAGTTTAGTCTCATGCAAGCCCACCATAATTGCATGAATGATTATTCATTACAGATACAGAATAATAATTGCTTTGGTTTTGTTTTGTTTGGTTTACTTTCTTTGTTTAATGGCATATCAAACCTGGTGAGTTATTTAACGCCAAAGTCGTTCTTGTTTGTTTGTTTGTTTGTTTTGTTTGTTTGTGTTTTATGCCACATCGACTCCTGTAGGTTATTTAATGCCAAATCTATTTTTATACAAATAATTAGTTCAATTTCAAGCAATTCAGTTTAGCATTAGTACACGGTTTAATTGTTAAAAAAATTTCTTTTTCAAGCAATTCAGTTTAATCAAATAGTTTTAATTCAAACAATTTTTTAGTAAACGTATAGTCTTTGCTTATGCTCTGTTAAAAGTTAAAACAGTTCTATTTCAAACAATTCAGTTTAGAATAGTATAGTTTTAATCTCAAAAACAGTTCTATTTCAAACAATTCAGTTTGGCATGTTTAGGCAGTTTAGTTTTATTTGATCAATTGATAAGACCCGATCAGGTGCTACCACTCCGGGCCAGAGTGGACCTGGGAGCGATGGCAATGAAAGGGTACTCTGCATTCCCCAAAGCTCTAGCAATAATGGAACCTCACTATCAAATGGTTTTGTATCATATTCGGGACACTCGTTGGAATTGGGGTTTTACCCCTCTGCAGAGACGCAGTCGATGTATTTTACTGCCCCTGCCGACTTGGTTTGTCATTCTTGTAGAAGAATAGTTGTGATACTATCTAACCCACAGCTGGAGGGATAAGGGGACGAATACCTTTTCTAAGGATATTCGTCCGAAAGTGAAACGAAGACTCGAGTTCGAACTCACTTACTTCTTATGAATAAGAATCTTTGAAATTCTACACCATGCAATTTAAAAACACAAAGGATAAAAATAATTCCAAATTCGTAGATAATCTATATCTCAGACTGATTTTAACAAACTTTGAAAAGCAATCACACAAACGTTTTCAGATTAAAATATTTTTAAAATGTCATTCTATACAGCCATTAATCCCTCTTCAGTCGGTTTTTGACAGGGTCAGTCAAACTGTTCTCAAATTAACTTAGAAGATTTCTCTATAACCTGGTTTGGTCGTGGGAGCGCAGCTTGTGTTGCGTGTCTTGGACAGAAATATCCTGACGTAGCCCATCCGTCTTCAGGTCTACAAATGATATGAATTCAGTTTTCCTTCGAGACCGATTGCCAAGATAAAAAGATTCAGTCTTCCCTGATATTTACCCGGAGTTGGAGGGAAAATAGTTAGATTTAGAACTTTCCCAACGACATTAGCGTTATTTGAAATGTAAAACAGCATTGTTCAGGAATTTAAGTCTTCTAGCCGAGCCCACTTCCTATGACTATAACCGTTTTGCCACCTGCGCATCCAATGAGTTATCTTACACAGATGGGAAAAAAACCTGGTTCGAATAGAGACGATGGAACTTTTCTTGGAGTTTTCAATGAAATTATTACAAATGACTTTATATGTATTGAGGATGTTGTTGAAAATCATGCATACAAAAAAACAACAACCGAGGGCCTTACTCTTTGAATTTTTTACCGTAATTTTAAGTTGAGCAAGGCTTGCCAGCCGCTACCATCCCACTGGCTCGGCTTATCTGCATACCATCACTTTAAACGCCCTTTTCCTTCAACCCTAACCCCTCGACTAGTTTTTCCACTCGAATTAAGTCTTTAAATCCTTACCCCAAATCTTAACCTCCGCCTGTCGCATCCACCATTCACCAACTTTTACATTCTCATACATCTTGCATAAATACATGGGCAGATACAGTACATTCACCTCCAACCAGACACACTGACGCACACATACGTACACTGATACACCCACATGCACACGCACATAACATATATATATATATATATATATATATATATATTCAATTCTTATACATACATATAAATATTCAAGCATTGACTCTTTTTCTGGTATAAACACTACGTTACTACAAAAAATCGTTTAAACACTATTTTCTCCTTTCGGTCTGCTTTCATAAACTAGCTCACACACATACACAAAGCGCTGGTGGCGTAACGGTTATCGTTGTAGTAAATGAACACACATATTAAAGAAAAGCCTTGAGCAATATTGCTCATTGGCTGGCATAGTTATGCCATTTTCTTTGCCTCTCAAATTAAAAATAAATAAATAAGTTTCGATTACTTGTGTTCCAGAGCAAAAAAAAAAAAAATATTGCCGCAATATAATCTTCCCAACAGTCGGTTTCTAAGCTCATTTTTGTTTACCCATGACCTGCTAGACTCTCAAATTTCCAAGTCAAATACTTCCCCATCATCTTTCCGGATAATGTTTGCTTTGTCTTCTTTGTTTAATGGCATATCAACCTTCATGGGTTATTTAATGTCAAAGCCGTCCTTGTAGATACATACAGTCCTATGACTATGCAACAACAACAACAACAAACCTCGTAAGCAACTTCACAAAAAATTAAAAAATGAATGTACAATGAATGTGATTCCCTAATCTCTAGATATAAAATAACCTTAGACGAGTTGACAACCCCATTAAAATCAATTAACTATGTTAGATCGTATCTCCTTCTTAGTTAATTCCTTCTCTACAAGCAAATCTCGATTTATTCTATCCTACATTATAATGAAATATGTTTATAACTTCGGCCAAAAAGTAGCCTTTTTAACCGAATACTCAAAATCCGCTTAAACAAAATATCATATATTTTATAATTAGTCATAATTAACAGCAAATCGTAGTGATACATATGCTTGTATTAAAATGCTTTATCTTTAAAAAAAATGAAACAGATCCTAATGCTGTTTTTCATTTAATTTTAACAGCTGCGGAGAGTCTGCATTCGTGTCCACTCAAATCATTTCAATTCCCATCTAAGTATAGAGTATTTCTCCTAAGAGAATCGCCCAAAAATAAATATACTCCTAGTAATTTTTAATAAAAAGTTAATTTTCTCCTCAACTAGGACTTTATCATTTCTAGTGGAATATTATACCATCAGTTGTTGGCGACCTTTGTCGACGGTCACTCAAAGGCTCCCTTTTCAATAGCTACAACGCCATCGTGTAGGAGAAGGCGTAACTCCATTCCATGGATTGCTTCATTTTACGCTTGACGCTTACCTTATAATGCTCAGTGTTAAGCAAGGCGGCATCAAGTACCATTTTTGACTCTTTTGGTATGACTCGACCTGGAACTGAACCCCAGTCACCTGGATCATTGGCGAACACTCTACTCATTGGCGAACACTCTACTCTAGCCAATGGCCCAGTTGCATATTATTAAGTATTATTTATTACTAAATTCTTCAGCATTGAAACTCTTCAGCAAAAAATATGAATCAGCAGTCCAAAAATAAGTATACTACTTCGCAAAATTGAAAATCGTAAGTATATTTAGGAAGAAACCTTGATTTTGTTTTGTTTTGTTTTATTTTTACGACAGAGTATAAGTAATATGGTTGCTTTAGAAGAAAATTAAGTTTTTATAAATGTTTTTATAAATTAAGTTTTTATTTATGGGAGATAACAGATGAGAATAAACAATTGTTTAAATAACATTTAACAAACCAAAAAGTGCTCACTTACTTTCCAGCCGAGCAATATAAAACCCAAAAGGAATTAACATCTAACTTCTTACTATTATTTTATAGTTATCAGTTTCATGTTGTTTTTATCGAATGAACGCTTCATCTGGTGTTTGTATCTACTTTTCTCCAGAAGACGTGGAACTAATAGTTATGAAGGAATCGTAATCCCTTTTAGTTTATATACATATATGTATGTAGAAAAGGTATATATATATATATATATATATATATATATATATATATATCGGTCATGCAATCTGATATCACTCATTCAAGTGCAATGAGAAATCACTTAGTAGTATCAAGTGTGCTAAATTGTGACTTCGTAAGCGAGTTCGGACGCTACCCTTGCTATTATATTTTGAAAAAGCATGAACAGCCCTTTTCCCCAAGCTATGTATTAAATAGCACTACTACTGACATTTCACAAGAAAAAACTGCAAGAGAGATAGAGAAAAAAGAGAGAGAGAGATTAAGTGCTGTCCCATACATAAATCGCCATATCATTTATGACGGGAACTATACGAGTTAGTATATCCTGCCTATTTGGACAACATATATATATATATATATATATATATATATATATATATATATATATATATAAAAGTAAAGTCGGCAACTGTAGTCGAGGGCGACTCGAAGGCTCCTTTTCAATAGCAACAACACCAAAGAGTAGGGGAGGGCGCTACTCCTTTTCCTGGATTGCTCCACTTCACCCTTGATCCGTACCTTATAACGCTGAATGTTAAGCAAGGCGGAATCAAGTATTATTTTTTGAGTCTTTGGTATGATTTGACCCGGGATTGAACCCCAGTCTCCCGGGTTATTGGCGAACACTGTTTGTCCCTCTGTCTGTGTATGTGAGTGTGCTTATTACTTGTATCTGTTTACGATACCTTAATTTATTTTGTACACTAAATTGTATACGGAGGGTCCAACATCGTATTTAAGATAGATAGATAGATAGATAGATAGATAGATAGAAATAGAATGTCGAAGATATTTAAAGGCACGTTTTGACGTAAATAGATATGCACAGATTGAGATATAGAGATAAGACTATCATTTATTGCATTTACATATTCCGTCCGATTTGGACTAATATATATATATATGTGTGTGTGTGTGTGTGTTTTAATAATTACTGATCGATTTTCGTTGTTTATGATGATCTATAAATTGTGTGCAAACATGTATTTATGGAAATATCCAAAAATTGTATTTCTCTCTCTCTCTCTCTCTCTCTCTCTCTCTCTCTCTCTCTCTCTCTCTCTCTGACTCACACACGCACAAATTTACATATATATATATATGTGTGTGTGTGTGTGTGTGTGTGTGTTCATTATTACTGACCAGTTTTCGTGGTTTATGATTAACGTTTTTTTTCCATATTGAATTGTGTCTATATCATTCATTGTAATTTATATAAATATACTTATTTCCCCTGAAACCAAAAATAATCGAGACATTTAAAATCCATTCAAAACACGAAAATTGAATTAATCTCGAGCTTGTAATAATTAGTGTGAGATAGATAGATAGATAGATGTGAATAATCATTTACGAAGTTTTATTTGTGCTACAAGACAAGAAATATGAGGCATGTAGTAAGTATCGAACTCATTTACAATTGTTTGCTAAACTAACGTTTTAATAAAAAAAAGACTAAGTGCCCTAAAAACTAAACATAGCTTAGATTTGACTCGAAACTGTTTGTATCGTTCACCCTGTGAGAATAGAAATCAATGCCCAGTAGTAATTGTTCTGCGAGACTATCTTGCTTATTATTACTCTTCCACGAAGAGTTCTTTATAGGTATTAATAGACTTAGATAGATAGATAGATAGAAAATTTCCATGAGATATTTTTTAGAAATAAAGTATAAAGGGAGATAATTGTAGATGATATCTGATAAGTAGGATGAGTCGTTGCTGATTTTGTTGATATTTCAATGTTAAGTTAAATCACTTTCAAAAAGAGAAGGGATTTGCGTTGGCTCATTATAAACATGCTGATTTTTTTTTAAATAACAAAATATTAGACTAATGTAAATTTTATCAAAACTATTTTTTGGGAGGTGCCCGTGGTGTAGTCGTTATCGTCGTAGGAATTGGACACGGCGACACGAGTTCAAATCCTGGACGAGACTGATTGCATTTCACATAGCACTTATACCCTTGGGAAAGGTATGAATCCAATTATTCTCCCTCCAGCTATGGGTAAATAGTAGGACAGACTAGGTTCTTCAGCCTTGGTTAGGCAACTAGTCTAGGAGAAGGAAAACTCTGAATTCAAACCTGTTAAACTCCGCTTAAAAACTGACCTTGTGTCATATCCTGCCCGAGCGGAGGGGTTGGTAAATAGTATCAAAACTATTTTTTGTGCAATGTTAGCGAAATCTTAGAAATATCTTTCATTTTAACCAGCAATTTATTTTTTATAAGCGCAGTTTGCAAAAATATGACAATCCATTGGCTATTTGGGTAGTGTTCGCCAATGGCCCGGGAGACCGGGGTTCAATCCCTGGTCAAATCATACCAAAACTCAAAAAATGGTACTTGATATCTCCTTGCTTAGCTCTTAGCATTATAAGGTATGTATCATGGGTAAAGTGGATCAATCCAAGGAAAGGAGTAGCGCCCATCCCTACTTCTCGGTGTGGTAGCTATTGAAAAGGGAACCTTCAGGTCGCCCTCGACTATGGTCTCCAATTTTACTTATTTCATTTTACCAAAAATTATGGCTAGATATATATTATGGTTAATGCTTCATCCCTTCAAAAAATTCAATGGAAGTTTAGCAATGGATTATTGAAGCAGATGGTTATAATGCAGTAAGTGCAAGCATGTTTCGGAAATGGTTTGCAGAGGTTTAAAAAGATTTTAAGTTCAATGTCAAATGATGTTCCAGGAAAAATGGGTTTGACAAAAAAAAAATTAAGATTAGAAATATAAAATTTTAGAAGGTAACATTAGTAAAAAAAATCTAAAAATCTGATTCAAGATAAAAGAATTAAGTTTTAATTGTAAGATAAATATTTTAGAATGTCACATTAAATAAATGAGTTCAACATATTAATGTTGAATTTAAGATTTTAAATTTTAAATTTTAGAATGTCACATTAGAGAAAAAAAAATTGGAAAATTAATATATTAATATAAAGAAATGTAATCTTAATTTCAAAATATCAATTTTAGAATGTCACTTTAGGAAAATGGGTTTAACATAACAATGTTGATTTTTAAATCTTTAATTTTTATGTCACATAAGGGAAAAAATCTAGAAAAATCGGTTCAACATAAAAAATTAAAATTTCAAATTTTAAAATTTACTCTAAATATACGCCTTAATACATTTAGCGCCGAAGGGTGTCGTCAGTGATGTTTTGCTTGGTTCCTTGGAGAGTTTCAGGTCTTCCAACATAATACTCCCCTCCCCCAGCAGACCCTATCAGAGATGATCAGTCTCTGACACACCATCCAGTTCACGTAACATAGGAAAAAAAGGGAAATTGAATTGGCTTTTTATTTATTTTGACGATTATTGACCGCTCATCCACGTATCTGATTGGTTGTTGCAAACAACCAATCAAATTCAAGGATCTGTCTTTTTTAGTCATCTGCGAGGACACTAGCACTTTTTTACCATATGGATTGTTCGAAATTATTCATTTACACAACTTTTGTCTTCCAGTCAGTAATCAGCTCTTGCTGGACTAGGGTGTTTGGTTTTGTAAGGGTTTTTTTTTCCTTTCTCTGTCACATTAGGAAAAAAATCTTAATTTAATTCTAAATTAATATATCCATATAAAAAAATGTAATCTTAACTTTCAAATATCAGTTTTCGAATGTCACTTTATGGAAATGGGTTTAACATAACAATGTTGATTTTTAAATTTAAAATTTTTGTGTCACATTAGGGAAAAAAATCTAGAAAAATCGGTTCAACATAAAAGATTAAAAATTTAATTCTAAATTTTAGAATGTCATATTGGGAAAAATTTCAAGGAAAATAGGTTCAACATAAAAAATTTGAATTTTAAAATTTACATTTGACAATCTCACGTCAGAAAAAAATCGAAAAAGAGTTTCTCCACAAAAATCTTAAATATTAAGTTCTAAAATTAGTTCATCATAAAAAATCGAAACTTTTAACATTTAAATTTTAGAATAGCACATGAGAGAAAAAAAACTAGGAAAATGGCTACAGCTTTAAAATTCAAATTCTAAATTTCAAATTTTAATTTTAAAATATCACCCAGGAAAAATATATTCAACGCAAAAATGTTGAATATTGAATTTTAAATTTCGAATTTTAGAATATCACATCAGGAAAAAAATAAAGTAAAATTAAATTTTTTAATATAAATTCAAGTTTTTGAATTTAAATTTCAGAATTGGGGAAAAAATTCTCAGAAAACGAGTTCAACATAAACTTACGAAAACCTACTTTGATCATTTAATACTTTTTTTTTTTTTCGATTCGAAAAAATAATATTTTTAGATAAAATGGTTACTCGTGGTGAAAAATAATTTTATTGCAAGAATCCAAAATGAAGAAATTCGTAGCTTCATTTAAGACAAACTTCAGCATCTCATTCTGAACAGAAAGTACTTGTAGGTAAGAGATCTCTCCGTTTGCTGATCCTGTTAGTCTCCTTTGCAGAGTACAGAACCAAAATCACATTATATCAGTGATGGTGCTGCCGTGTCAATAGAAAACCGACGCATCTAGGTCTTAAATTCAAAGTTTATTTTCTGTTTCCTCATCCTGTACCACTTTGCCTACATACTAGACCAGAAGTCCTTGTAATTTACTAAGCTTTTTGCTTAAATGTGGCTCAAAGCCGAATGAATGGGGTACCCAATAAGACTCGAACTCACTCTTGCAGGTTTGCTAGTCAAGCTTCCTAACCATTACACTACTCGAGGCGCCTCTCAGCCAGAAGTCCTAGTCAGTCATACTATTTACTCATAAATGGAGGGATAACAGTTGGATTCACGCCTTTTCCAGATTTTGAACGAGGATCACCCATTTCATTTCCTACGACGATAATCGTTACACAAAGCGCATCCCTGTCTCTATGATTATCGGTTGCGTATTTAACATAACAGTTATCGTCTTAGGATATAGAATTGACCACTCGAGTTCAAACCTGGACATAGCTGTTCACGTTTCACTTCGCGTCGGTGCCCCAAGGAAAACCATGAACCCATCTGTTCTCCTTCCTGCTATGGGCAAATAGTTGAGAAGACAGAATTTTTAGCCTTGGATAGACAGCCAGTCTAGGAGAAGGAAAACTCTGAATTCAAACCTTCTGTACCTCCCTTAAAAATTGACCTTGTGTCGTATCCTATCCTTGACGGAAGGGTTGAGTAAATACTTACTCCAGCAGACCACTAAAAGAAAAGCGGAGGAATGTCTAAACTTCTCTTGGGAATTATGAAAAAAAATAGAAGTAAAAAAATAAGTGCTACAAAAATGTTATGATTGTACCCATTATTATTAGCATGCTTGGAACCGTCCCGAATAGCCTTATAAAGTTGTTTAAAGAAATAAAATTAAGCAAACAATAGCATCACTAAAACAATTAGAGAATTCAGAAAACCTGCTGTCACTTGATATCCAGAAAAATCTACCGCTTATTACCAGTGTGAAAACTCAACGGGTAAAATTATACTAATCAGCAGCAAAAGAAGAAGAAGAAGAAGAAGAAGAAGAAGAAGAAGAAGAAGAAGAAGAAGAAGAAGAAGAAGAAGAAGTTAAAAGAAAGAGAGAAGGAATTGGAAGAAAGAGGGTAAGAAGAAGGGAATTGGAAGGAAGACAGTAAGAATCTTTTCCGTTGACCAAGCAGGGTATGAAAATAGTGTCAATGAATGACTTTCACGATTCTGATTGGCTTAATGATGAATTCGGTCTGCAGACATTTTTCTCTCGTCTTTCTCATCTTCTTATTAATATATTATTCATGTTATTACAATATATTTCGTTGTTACCGTTGCTGTTCACATTATTTCCTCCTTTTCTCTTTTTTTTTATTTTTTTTATTTTTTTTTTTTACTGTTGTTGTTGTTGTTGTCAGCCTGATGTTGTCGGCACTGAAGCGTTCAATAAGATTACGTAAAACGTCTGTGTGCATCCGCCAAAGAAAGTAAATCCCTTTATAAGCAGCATTTGATATAAACGTAAACATTGTTTGAACAGCTGCCTGAGGTGGAGGTGAGATAGAGGCAGAGAAGGTAGGAAGAGGTTAGTCGGCAAGGGAATTGAGTAGAAAGCCCCAGAGGCGGACTACAAGAGGTGTTGAGAGTTGTGAGAGGTGGAGCAGTTTTAAAAAAATTGGTGTTGGTTGAGAACTTGCTTATTCACAAAATAATTGCACAGCAACCAAAGATGTTTTGCTTCGACAATTCTTATTAAAACAGAAGCGCCATCGATTTTTGAGTTTACCATCTCTTCTCATTCGTGTTCGTTTATTCCAAATTCTGTTTCTTCGTTATTCTGGAGCGGCTCGAACGGATATAGCTACCCCTGTATGTTCACTCAAGTCACGCCCAGCTTAGAATACGCTGACTGTATCCACTGCAGAGGGGTAAAACTCCCCTTCCCCACAAAAAGGGATGTCCTGAGTATAACATTAAACTGCATCAAATAAGGAGGCTCCACTGCAGGAGATCTGGGAAGTGTGGAGTACACTGGAGGGGTTATACTTCTAGGGGTACCATCTATTGGTCAAATAGATCTGTTCAAAAATTATTTGTTTGCTGCTTACTGAACCGTTTCGTGGAAAAGATTAGGTGGTGCCTGAACACTGACTTATAAATTGGGGTAAGCCTTCTCAGTATCTAATGGGTGAGCACTTTTGAACAACAGATACAGTAAGTAATCTGGGGCCCGTATACCCTTAAAGAGATACGCTCATTTCAATCAGCAATTAAAAATTGTTCACAAAAATCATCATCATCAAGTCATTCTGATAGTACAGCTTCCCTTGACTCTCTCTCTCTCTCTCTCTCTCTCTCTCTCTCTCTCTCTCTCTCTCTCTCTCTCTCTCTCTCTCTCTCTTCATCCATCTCTCCTGGAAGGTTTTCTAGACTGTATCTGCACAGAGCTGATTTAAGTACATCTTTGCAGGTCTCCTAACACTGGTATGTCCATGTGCAAGAGTCAATAAGAGAACGTCACTAATGAGCTCATCCTTACTTCTACAGCAGTGTTCGTCTCTCTTGGATAGTTCGTGAGATGAGTGGTAAGTGGGTGCACAGCAGCTGTTTTAAGGTGCTGCATCGAGGATTTGTTCAAGACAGCGCGCTGCATTTTTGTGCAGTGCCTATCAAGCTTTTTTCCAAGTGTTTCGTTAGAGTCCAGGTAGCGTATCTGTACACTAGTACCAACATGGCCACTACAAGGAAGAAATCCAGTTTTATTCTATCAGAGATAAGATTTCCACATGGTCAACAACTTGTCAACAGCAGTCCACACTTTCCCTATGCGTATGTTGACATCACTTTAAGTTGATAAGATATTTCTACCGAGGTATGTGAACTGCTCTTCTAATTTCAGAGACTCGCCACTTAACGTGGAGGTGGGTTCTTATTTAAAACACGTTTTGTTTTTGGTTTGGTTTGGTTAATGTCATATCAATCTCAGAAAGATTTACTACGCTTACTACGATGTCTCAGCCGAGCATGTTAACCACTACGCCAAGAGGACTCCCCCAACATTGATACAAAAATGTACAAAAAAATTACTGAGTAAATTAAGATAAGACAGAAACATAATGAAAAATATTCCATGTGACTAAATGAAATATTTGTAGCCAATCACAATTAACAAAGAGATATTAACTGGGCCATCAAGTGATCCCACTGAATTTTCATTTATTGACAGGTAGTGAAGCATTCGAATTAAGTTATAACCGTAAGAACGACTGTAAAAATACTGTTAGAATGTCACTCAGTTGGAGTGATGTACGGTGAGCCCAAGGGTCATTTGATATAGGAATGCTAAAAACATTTACATATTACATTTACTGCACACGTACAACAATATTATCGCAAAAACATATTTTGTAAGTCATGACTTATTTTAAAAAAATACATAAAAATACTTCTGTTCAACTCAACTTCGGTTATTTTTATCGCATAGAATATTCGGACTATTGCCTTCATTGTTTCGGCTGATATACATATATATGTAGAGAGAGAGAATCGTGGGGTAATTGTTACCAATGGTGTCCCAAGTTCAAATCCTGGATGCAGCTTCTTACATTTTACATTGCGCTTATATTCTTGAGAAAGGGATGAATCCAACTATCCCTCCTCCAGCTATAGGTAGATAGTAGGGCAAACAGTTCTCTTTAACCTTGGTATGATAACTAATCTCAGAGACGGAAAACCTGTTAAAATCCGCTTAGAAATAGACCACGTGTCACATCCTGTTCGTGCAGAGGGGTTGGTATATATATATATATATATATATATATATATATATATATATATTGTAAAAATCGGCTTCCCTCACGGTTTTCGACTGTTAAATAGACCGTGTCATTATTGAGGGATGAGAATTAGGGAGGAAATATATTTACTTCCCACTCCCTCTATCATTCTACTCTTATTTATTTGTTGTTTTTTTCTTTTGTTTGCTTTTTTTATGTTGTACAGAGGTATTTTGCATTGGAGAGGTGTCTATTGGTATTTATTTGTTTCCTCTTTCATTCTTTTTCGCAGACAACTCTGAGTTTTGCAGTTTTCTACCGCCGGCCAGAGAAAAATGCACGAAACAAGCGGCAGCCAGGGATTGAAGTAATTGAACCTCGCTTGTTTTACTTAACTCTGCTAGTATGAACACTTTTGTTTGTTTTTTGATGATAACTTTAAAAACTTTTTCGGTTGCTAATTATATATATATATATATAATTAGCAATAATTAGTTTATATATATATAAACAAGACAGTCATTCAATAAATAAACGCAACTTTTTAAGAAAGCGTATAAACTCTGAATTTTTTGCAACTGATTAATAGAAAATATTATTTCAATCTCGCAAGAATATTGGTTTTGAACCTATTTCAAACAGTGGGAAATCAAAGTGCTCTGGGCTTGAACAGAGGTCTGTCATCAAATATTTAGTGCTTGACAAGTGCAAACCATGCGAAATTTGCAGAAAAATGTGATGTGTACGGAGAACGATGCTTAAGTCCAAAAATGTTTCGAAATGGATTTACCATTGGGAGCTTGTGACAGTCCGTAGAGTGGAAACACACTAACGGTCTGGTAAAGCAAAAGAATGAGGCGATACAACTGTAGATACGTTTATGCCGACAGTTTTCTGGTATTTGAAAGGATACATAAATATTTGAAAGGATACGTAAATAATATCATTGAAAAAGATGCATCTGTGAACAGTGTGTCCGATTGCCGACTCCTTAGGCAAAAGCGTCTCATTTATTGAATCACTCCTATATATATATATATATATATAGATAGATAGATATAATGTAATTAGAAGAAAACTCAAACCAGATTAAATTTTCATTATAAATTTATTTCGGCGAAGAATATTATACTCTTCGTCTCATCCGATGATTTCACATGTTTAATTTGAGATTAAAAAAGATGAGACGAAGAGTATTATGATATTCGTCGCCGAAATAAATTTATTATAACAATTTAACCAGGTGTGAGTTTTCTTTTAATTGCATTGAATACGCTTTGTATGTGAGTTTTATCATATAAACATGGAGAAAGAATATATAACAATAGCTATACATCGGATACTCCCATAGATTTATATGAAATTCCTCCTATATTCTATACGCGAATAATCCACACTCACTGTCGTCGGATGCAGACCGGATATTACTGAAATATATATACATTTATATATGTATATATATGTATGTGTGTGTGTGTGTGTGTGTCTGTGTGGAGACATGTGGCTGCACGGTTATCTAATTAGGAAATCGACACAGCGATCAGAGTTCAAATTCTGGACGAAGCTGTTTGCCTTTCCTTTCGCGGTAATGCCCTTTTGAAAGGGATAAATCTATCTTTTTTCATCTTCCCTCCAGCTATGGATAAATTATTGAGCTGATTGGTCTCTTTATCTTTGTTACGGTAAACGGTCTAGGAGAAGGAAAACTCTGAATTTAAGCCAGTTCAAATCTGCTAAAAAATTATCCTTATACATATACATATATAATTGTTTTCAATGAATCTTGCATTTCCAAATGATATTAAATGATATTTCCGTACCACTCAATAATTGTTTGGGTCATTATCAATACAAAAAGCGTTCAAACCATTAAAATCATTCTTTGTTGCTTTTTATGTCACAACAATATTCCAACCAATCTGTCCTGCAAGGAAAGACAAGTGTTTTCTTCTCAAAAGTAAAGACCTCCTTCCCCCCTCTCTCTCTCTCTCTCTATATATATATATATCAAAGTATGTCAATGTTTTTACTGGTTAGCCAACACTGGTGTGTCATTGTGTCGGAGCCCATGGAAGATCATCCGTTATGAATTTGTCCTTAACTTCACCAACAATGTCCAACATGTATTGCTCGTCTTTTTTTTTGTATGCTTTGTGAGATGGTGGGGGTAAATAGCTGTGCAACTGCTGTTTTGTTGGATCCTGCTTCCGGGATTTGTTCAAAGCACCTCACAGCATACGAGTGGAGTTTCGATAAGGTTTTTTTTTTCTCCATGCATTTTTTTGGTCCATGTAAGGAAACAATATAGTAGTGCTGACATGGCTACAGCTTGGTAAAATTCCTGTTTTATTTTATTAGAGAGATCAGATTTCCTTATGATCGTTTACCTTTCCATAGCCTTCCCTGATTTACATATGTGCATGTTATATATATATATATATATATATATATAACTTTATTTTTGTAAATTCTATAAAACAAAAAATTGCTCAACATCTACCGGAATAAAAAAAATCGTAGTTCATTCAGGACCCTTTGGCTGCCACATAACTGTCAGTTTCATGCATTCATTTATGGGAGTAAGAAAAAATGCAATCCTTAGAAGAGAACAGAATGCATATAAAAGACAGTAATGGGAGAGCAAAGGAGAGCTGAGTGAACTACGATTTTCATTTTACATACATACATATATATATATATGTGTATATATATATATGTTGGCTCTATATATATATATATATATATATATATATATATATATATATATATATACATGATGTGTAAGCGATTGTATTCGTGCGAGCAAATACTTCTAGCATATGGTTGTCCGGAAAGAAACAGTGACAGCCATAATGATGCTCTATAGAAACAAGAAAGTCAAGGTTTGCTCATCGGTTGGAGACACAGACTTCTTCGACATTGTAGCTGGAGTTCTGCAAGAAAATACATTAGCACCATATTTGCTGATAATCTGCCAAGACAACGCACTTAAAACGTTGTTAGATCCAATGAAAGAAAATGGCTTCAAACTAAAAAAAATAAAAAAGGCAAGAAGTAGACGTTATCCCACAGAAATTATAACGGACGCAGACCATGTAGATGACATAGCGCTTCTTGCAAATACACCAACCCAAGCTGAATCCTTGCTTCATCGTCTGAGACAGGCTGCAGGAGGTAGTGTCCTCCACGTGAACGCAAGCAAAACGGAGTACATGTGTTTTAATCGAGAAGGAGCCATCTCCACTCTAAATGGGGGTTCTCTGAACTTAGGAGACAAGTTCATGTACATCGGCATCAGTCGATTGGTTTCTTTGTTTGATGGCATATCAACCTTTGTTGGTTATTTAATGCCAAAGCTATTCTCCTAGAAGAACAGTAGTGGTACTATTTAACCCATAGCTGGGAGGATAAGGGGGTTCATACCTTTCCCAAGGGTATTTGCCCGAAAGTGAACATAATAGCGCGACTGGAGTACGAACTCGCGTACTACGATTCCGCAGTCCATCGCTTTTACCATTACACCACGAGGACACCCCCATTGGCAACAGTGTCTCATTTAATGAAAGAGATGTTAGTATGCACCTAGCGAAGAAATTGGCTGCTATCGAAAAGTTATCTATTATATGGAAGTCGATAAAATATTGGATAAAATATTCGATTAAATAAAACGGAATTACCTCCAGGCAGCGGTTGTGTCATCGGTTGGATGCACCACATGGACGCTGACAAAATCTATGGAGAAAAAGCTTGATGGGAACTACACTAGTTTACTTAGAGCTACATTGAATAAATCCTGTAAGCAACACCCCACGAAACAACAGCTGTATGTCCACTTACCTCCCATCTTTAAACTATCGAAGTAAAACGAACGATACATACTGGACACTGCTGGTGGAACAAGGACGAACTCATAAGTGACATTCTTCTATGGACCCTGATACATGGACGTGCAAGCGTTGGCCGACCAGAAAGAACTTATTTACATCAGCTCTGTGTTGACACAGGATGTAGTTTTAAAAAAAAACCTACCAGGAGCAGTGGACGATAGGGACAGATGGGGAGAGTCAGGGAAATCCGTACTAGCAGCATGACTTGATGATGATGGTATATATATATATATATATATATATAATTGATTAACAAAGAAATGCTGCCCGCCACCGCACACACACACACACACACACATACACACACACGCACACATATATATAAATCAGTTTCATGCATTCATTTATGGGAATAAGAAAAAATTCAATCCTTAGAAGAGAACAGAATGTATAAAAAATACAGTTATGGGGAACAAAGGGGTGCTGATTGAACTAAGATTTTCATTATATATATATATATATATATATATATATACAGCCTAGTCGGCTGAAACTCTACAATACATGGACTGCATCTCTGCAAAGGGGCAAGATTACCTCAACGAGTGTCCTGATTATGGCACTAAACAATCTGATGGTGAGGCTTTAGTCTTGGAGCTTTGGGAAATGTGGAGTACCCTTTCATTACCATTGCTCCCCAGTCCACTCTGACGCAGAGTTCCTTTCTATGGGTGAATAGAACTGTTTGACATTTAAACTGTGTCCAAACAGATGATATGCCAAATTTAATAGTTAGAAATAGAACTTGACCATTTAACAGCGTGTAAACAAATGACTGATGTTTAATTAGATTGTTAGTGATACATAGTTATACTTGGAACCATTTAATTGTGTGCAAATGAATGAATACTATTAAATAGAATAATTAGTGTTAAACAACAATACTTGCAATACTTGTAACCACTTCATTGTGTGCAAGCAAATGATTAATATAAGTGCAATTACTAGAGTTATACATCAATACTCGAAACCATTTTATTGTATAGAAACAACAGCAATACTAATAAGCAAACAAGTCACTTGTAACTCATTAAAAATTACATTGCCTACAAACTATGTTCGTAAAGAAAAGACTGATGTTGAATTGTGACTGTTATACTTGAGGCTATTTAGCAATGTGAAAGCAAATTATATAGAAATACTTGAAACCATGTAACTGTGTGCAAATAAAAAATGAACTTAGGCTCGTTTAAAAACGTTATCAACAAAATGTGTTTACAAATCATATGTACAGGGTGGAACGATAAAATTGTCGCCCTAGAAAAGACATGATTCCATTTCCGTTAAATGAAAACCGGTTTTCTTTTTTTTTTTTTTTTTTTTGTTGCAGACCATCTACTAGTTGGCCAGTTGTGTACAAATCCCAAGAGCGATAGGAGCCTTCTATCATGTCTGAAAGTGACACAATGTTCAACGAGCGAGACCGGAGATGCGGCTCTGCACAACTCATGCTCTCTACCGATCCAAGTTATGACAACAGGATCATTGCCAGCATCCTTAAAATGCAAATCTGGATTGCCACGAATGACAGGGACGTGCCCAGGGTGATGAAAACAAAGTTTCCGGCTGCGGTTATGGTCTTTGGTGTGGTTTCAAATGAGGGCCACATCATGCCTCCTCACATCTTCGAAGTCAGCTTGAAAGTCAACACCAAAGTGTACCTGGATGTGCTAAAAAGTGTGGTGATCCCCTGGTGCAATCAGGTAGCCGGTGGCAGACCCTGGGTGTGGCAGCAGGACTCGGCGCCGGCCCACAAGTCCAAAGAGACCCAGGCTTGGCTTCAGAAGGAGTGCTACGACTTTGTACCCTTCTCTCACTCGCCCCTCCTCCCCCGACCTGAACCCGCTGGACTACTTCGTTTGGTCATACGCCGAGAACATCACCAACATGACCTTCCACAACACCAAAGCCAGCCTGATCGTCGCCATCCGCCGAGTATTCGCCGAGCTCCCGCCGGCGCTTGTAGAAAAGGCATGCTCCCAGTTCCGGATCCGTATCGAGGCGGTGATTGAGGCTAAAGGTGGCTAAATTGAATAGATGTCAGCTCTACTACATAATCAAGTTACCTGAATTGATTGTTTCAATGAAAGTTTTAAAATAAAGCTGTAGTGTTGTTTTTAGGACGACAATTTTATCGTTCCACCCTGTATTTACCATATATGTACGAACAGAATTTGGCATTAGATAATCCACAATAGTTGATATGCCATAAAATCCAACCAAACTATATATATATATATATATATATATATATATATATATATATATATATATAAAACAACTGTACAAACCATGTATAATGAAAAGGCTGAATAGCAAAATTTAAATCATTAATGAATTTTTCATATATATATATATATATATGTATATATATACTCTACCAGTCAAAGAATATGGCCACCCTAAGAAAATTTATTTCTCATCCTAAAAGTGTTATTTTTCATGAAACAAGTTAAGCACCACAATGTTTGTTTTTTATTATAGTGTGTATAAGTCTTCCTGAGCCACATAAGATACAAATAAAAAAATAAACACATTAACAACTTCATCAAAATGACACTTTTGCGTACTGTCACTGCTTCGCAGATTCCAGGCATTCTTTCTCCTAAAGACTGGAGTAAGACTGAAGATAGTTCTGTCCAGCTTTCCTGCAAGAGTTGCCAGAGGTGAGCCACACTTGTGGATTGTTTAGCTCTGACTTTTCGGTCAAGTTCAATCCACACCAGTTCAATGGGATTCAAGTCCGCTAATTGCGCAAGCCAAGACATCAGTTGAAGGACGTTTTGTTTCTCTTTGCTTTTAATGTACCTCTGACAGAGTTTACTAGTATGCTTTGGGTGAGAACAAATCCTTGAGCCACAAGCCGCGTTAGTATTCTGTGATAACCGGTCTGATTCAATTTGCCCGTCACCTGGTGCAAATCCTCTACTTTACAATTTGCAAAAAGACCCCTATACCATAATAGAGCCTCCCCCATGCTTTACGGTTGGTGTGATACTGGGGGTTGCAGCTCTTTCACCAACCCTTCGCTGCACATAGACCCTCCTGTTTGACCCAAGAACTTCAAACTTCATTCGTCAGTCCAAAGGACTTTATTCCACAGCTCTATTGTCCAGTCTTTGTGCACCTTGATCCAAAGGAGCCTTTTGGCATTATTTCACTTCCTCAGCCGTGGTTTTTGCCAGTCGGCTGGAGCTGTATGACAATAAACAATCTGATGGTGAGGTTCCAGAGATGCTGGAGATTTGGAGAATGCAGAGAACCCCTTCCTCGCCATTGCTCCCTGGTTCACTCTAGCCCAGAGTGGTAGCACCTGCTGAGGCCCTATGTATGGGTTAAATAAAAATAAACTGTGTACTTATGCTAAACTGAATTGTTTGAAATAGAACTGTTTTTTTACATTGAAACTGTACTTACGCTAAACTGAATTGTTCGAAATAGAACTGTTTTGACATTTAACTGTGTGTAAAAAAAACTATACTGATACTAAACTAAATTGTTTGAACTTGAAATTTAACTGTGTAAACAGAAACTATAGTTATACTAAACTGAACTTCTTGAATAAAAACTGTTTGACTAAACTAATTAGCTTGAAATAGAAATGTTTTGACAATTGATCTGTGTACTTATGCTAAACTGAATTGTTTGAAATGGAACTGTTAATTTGTATAAAAATGGATTTGGCATTAAATAACCTACAAAGATTGATATAACATGAAACCCAAACAACCATCCAATCAACCGTGGTTTCTTGACAGAAATTCTGCCATATAGGCCAGCTTCACAGAGTTTTGCGGATGTTGATACATTCATTTTCACGGCATTTTTTCAGTTGTGCTGTGATATTTGGAGCAGTTCAGCTTCTGTCACACAAGCTTGTGACTGATGAAATAGTCCTCTACTCTTATTGTTGCTTTCGGTCCACCAGCCCTACTTTTGAGCTTGTTTTGTCTCGTTTTCTGATGTCTCCGAACAGTATGATATATATATATATATATATATGAGACTGGGCTGAAAAGTTCAAACGTAAAAATGTTCATATGATTACGTCATATCTGTTGTTGATTTTTTTTTACCAATTGTTGGTTCGTTGGTTATGTTTTACAGCATATCAACCCTTGTGGCTTATTTAATGCTCAGTACTGTTTATATATATATATATATATATATATATATATATATATATATATATATATATATATATATAATTTTTAAACGAATAGTTTGTAGGTAACATTTTTAAAATGAATTAGACCTTATTTGTTTGCACGCAGTAAATAGTTTCAAGAATTGCTAACATTAGTTATTCTATATTTGACCCATAGATGAGAACGAGCAGGTAGGTCTACTCCGGGTCAGAGTCAACCTAGGAGTAATAACAATGAAGGAGTACTCCACATTTCACAAAGCTCCAGGATTGGAACCTTGAGAATCAGATGGTTTGATGTTATATCCAGGACACTCGTTGAGGATGTCTTACCCTTCTGCAGAGATGCAGGCGGCATATTCTTCAGCCCCAGCTAACTGGGCTATTTTGACGAATGGGATCCAAGAACAGCCATATCGTTGATTAAAAGAGCATGGACTGCAAGGGGAACTATGTTGAAAAATAAATTTGATTTGGTCACATTCCTTGAGAGTATCTTAGTTAGCCTATGAACTTTTCAGCTCACTATTGCATATATATTTATAGGCTTGTTCCATTATAATTTTAAACAAATGCATATTAATAAGAAGTAGCCACTGGATTTTTAAAAGAAAACACCTGTTTGTTTTTATCTATAATTGTTGCTTGATTAAAAACGATGCTTTGGGGAAATGCCTGGTTCTTTGAAGCGGTTTTCTTTTCTTTCTATCGCTGCACGCTCGGCAATATCGCTCGAAATTGTGACCGACTGCCCACCTTATTTATACACCAGTAACCAGAACAGCAATCCACGTGCCAGTACAGCAAAGCATAAAAAGGTTTTCACAAATAAATCATATGAAAGTCATCTCATTTTCAGTGAGCCGTATTTTTCTCCTCGGGTGTTATAGCAAGGTAAAGACTTTGCTTCAATGAATTCTGTGTACTGGTTGATTTGAAATAGAATATAACTCAGATGAATATCACAAGCTTGGTTGAGAGATCTTATTTTTTATCAAGATCTTGTGTAGGGAATCACATTACTTCGTATAATTTGTATCTAAGTTTCGTTTATTATCTATATATTACATTTTCCATTAGATAGATAGATAGATAGATAGATAGATAGATAGATATTCGTGTAAGAAGTACCCGTAGCGTAAAGGCTGAACTACATCCTCGAAGTAACCAAGTCCGAACTCTTGTTTGCTATTACGTTCATTTTTGGTCTCCTCATTTTGAAAAGTTATGAACCTCCCAGCTATGGGTTAACTAGGATTACTACTGCTTTTCTACAAAATTGGCTTTGGCGTTAAATGAGCCAGGAAGGTTGATATGCCATTAAAACAAAGAAACCAAACCAAGTACTCGTGTAATGAAGTTTATTTTATAAAAATTTTTCATCTCAAAAACAACCGCGAGTTTCTTACACGAGAGATATTAATAAAACTTCAAAGTTTACCTTGTTTTTTGTTTGCTGTAACTTTGATGCAAAGTTTTCCCGAATAGCTTATACCTAAACAAAGGCTATTAGTCAAGATTAATAAAGTTTCCATTTTAATGCTGTTAACTTTTTATAAAACAGTGCATATAATATGTGCAAATATTATAAATAGGAAACAAAATTACGCAAAAACTTCATTATCTTTACTTTTAATATGTTTGGAATATCCAAGTAATCTCATAAACTACATCAAGATCTAGACTACATTGTTTATTTACAGAGTCGCATTTATTTTTTTTTTCTAATTGTATTTCAGTAGTTTCGAAAATAAATAATTGTTTGAATGTTCGCCCTTCATATCATTAGATCTCAAAAGATTATTTTTCTAGGCTAAGATAGGCAAAAGTTTGGAATCATTCATTATACGTAATATATGATAAAAACATCTTTTCGAGGCCGTTCATCAGTCGTATATATATATCCTACATATAAACATTAATATATACCCCATCCCTCATATATACGTTGAACACTATTGTGGTGGTGTTTCACTCGGTCGATGCTGCCTGACGTGGATGCCGGAGACGTCCAGCATCAGTGTGGTGAATATGGGAGAACTGCTGCATTAGCAATTGTCCGTCTTCCATACAACTTGATTTAGGTCTGTGATGATCCGTAAATACAATAAACCAATCACCTGAGCTTACAGCGTCTGCAGCCGATAAGTATCCGGACATCATATGTATACAGGAACATAGATATTACCATAACGAACAAGAACTAAAATACCTTGAATCCGGTTATGGATTGACATTTGTATAGGCATGGGCATGGAAAAAATCAGCCAATGCCGTCATTGGAAATACAGAAATGCTTCTCATTCCTCATGTATTAAAATCCCTAAATAGCATTGAAAAAACCCAACCGAGAATGATGTGTGCTATATTTAATGGTAACCCCAGCACAAAATTTATGCATTTCCTATTTTGACAGCCCGGCCTGGTCGTAGGACAATATACAATACGTGGAATAGGATTACGTTTCATAAATCTGGGCTATTGCCCTCTTGGTCATCTGATAACTTTTTAGCACCCCCTGGTATGTCAAAAAGATATTCATTTTTTTTTTTTTTTTAGTTTTCCGAACAGTTCTGAAAAACGAAGAAAATAAATGAATATCTTTTCGGTATATATATATATATATATATATATATATATATATATATATATATATATATATACACACAAGTTTGAGTTAAAAGTTTTGCAATATTTAGTTTATATGATTCACAATTCGGCAGCTCCATATGTTTTTTGCCGAGTTCGTCAAGTTGACGAACTACACTGGACTGTGAAATGCCGTGCTTTCCTGATACTCTGCGAGAGCAATTTGCTTGATTTGCTTCTATGGCTGCGAACCCAGTCGGCTGGCGCTGTAGAATACACCGACTGCATCTCCGAAGAGGGCAAGACCCTCCCCTAAACAAGTATCTTCAATATGATACTAAACAATCTGATGGTGAAGCTCCAGTCCTTGAGCTATGGAAAATGTGGAGAACCATTTCATTGCCATTACTCCTAGATCCACTTGGAGTGGTAGCACCTTATAGGTTCTTACGTATGGGTCAAATTGAACCGTTTGACATTTAAAGTGTGTCCAAACAAATGACATGTTAAATTGAATTGTTACAAATAGAAATTTGACCATTTAACTGTGTAAACAAATGACTGTTTAATGGAATTGTTTGTGATACATAGCAATATTTGGAACTCTTTAATTGTATGCTAACGACTGAGTAATGTTGAGTAGAATAATTGCTGTTAATAGCTATACTTGTAACCACTTCATTGTCTGCAAACAAATGATTAACATTGAATAGAATTATTAGTGTTTGATAACAATTATTGAAACCTTTTAACTGTGAAAAACAATAGCAATGTTTGTGTGCAAACAAATTAATTGTAACTCATTTAAAAATCAAAAAGATCAATCTCTTTTTAAAATGTTATCTATAAAATATATTTATAAGTCATATATATTTGATATATATCTATAAACAGGATTTGGCATTAAATAACCTACAATGGTTGATATGCCATGAAACTCAACCAAACCAAATCATATATATTTAATATATTTGTATAAACAAGATTTGGCATTAAATAACCTACAATGGTTGATATGCCATGAAACTCAACCAAACCAAATCATATATATCTAATATATATGTATAAACAAAATTTGGCATTAAAAAACCTACAATGGTTGATATACTATAAAAAAAAAAAAAACCTACCAAACGAAATGTAAGGTTGAGAGCGGGACCTCAGAATCCACGGTTTTAGGCTGACCTGATCTTTTCTGATCGTCGAGGTTCTTGCAACCTCAACAAAATTTCTTGAACCATCTGGTTAATGTATTCTAATCAACTGCGTCTTTACATTTCGCACAACAAATGTTTTTAGTTGTTTCCGTGACGTTATGGCTTAGTTCGAACTTGTAAAGCATCAATTCCAGAATTAACGTTGCACGTTCATCTGTGTGGCTTTCAAATCACACGGAGGGAAGCAATGCTCAACGTTTCAGCGCACTATCACGATACTAACAACTACAGCAGGTATTTTTCATGTCTTGAAAGTACGCTCTTAGAAAAATAAGTTAAAGCTTTTTATTAAGATTTTAATATATGTATAACCGACTGTCAGAATCAAAATTGCTTCGCAGTTAATGTTGCCTTTTTCTTCTCGAGTCATGAATGAGTGTACTCATTTGCCAAACATGTCAAAGGGAGATAACTATAACAAAATTAACTTGTATCTGTCCACAACTGATTCTGCTGCCAGTTTTTGACACAAGAGTTATTTGCTTAACTGAATTGAGTGACTCAGAACAGCGACCCTATCCCCTGAAAATTATCAAAAGAAAAAAAATAAATAAACAACCACAAACTATTCTTCTGGCTTGAATGGGTAATAAAATGTCTTTGTTCTTCAAAAAAATGTTTTCGTTTCGTTTTTCCCCCTTCTTATTTTCTTACTTGTTAATATCTTTCTTTTCTATAATATTTTTTTATCAACACTCGCCTCTCTTATTCCTCTTTCTTCTCCTCCTTTGATTCTGCAATGGAAATTTGTCCTTGTTAAATCTTTTGTTTGTAACATTTTTTTTCCTTAAGAACATGTGTTGACATCTCCACCCCCACGACGAACTCACCCCTCTTTTTTATTTGCCCTGTTCTCCCTCCTATCACCCTTGTCATTTTTTTTCTTTTCTTTTTTTTTCGTTTTTTTGTCTTTCTGTTTTTCTTACACGCCTATTTTTGTATTCATAATTTTCTTCAACTTCGTTCTTATCAGGCATCCGCCCCGACCCTCATTTTTCTAAATTTTATTTACCTTCTTTTCTTTTTCTTATCCCCCACAAAATACTCTTATTTCTTTTTTCATTCTTTCTTTCTTTCTTTCTTTCTTTCTTTCTTTCTTTGTACCATTAATATTTCTCTTCTTTCTTTCTTTGTCGTCTTAATTTACCGTATGTGCTCTTGTATAGTTCGGTGTTTGAAAACCTAATTATGAGGCAAAAAATCTTGCGTCAAACTATATATAAATAATAAATTCATATACTCAAACTTTAGACAACAATTTGATATACATGGAGCAACCCTTGGTTTTAAATTTAATATTTTCCTAACCATAAAGTAGACCTATACACGAGTTTATACGTATTTCTTCTTTCTTTCTTTCTTTCTTTCTTTTGTTCGTTTTTACGTCCTTCTTTTTACCAAAGTTTAATCCTTTATTTTAACCCTTTTCGTTTCGTAGTCGGTTTCTTTCTTTCTCGTTTCTGTTTTTCAATAATCCATATTGTTTAAATGTACCTTTTTAACTTTCGTTGATTAACATTAAAACATGATTTTTCCTTCATTTTACTCTCTTTCTTCTTCTCTCTCTTATTACAAGTTCCCTTTTCTCCTTTATTCGCCATGTCGGTGTGCTTATATTAAGCTGTCTGTATCTCCTTCAGAAAGATAAGACCCCTCCCTCAAAAAGAAGGATCCTAGGTATGACACTAAACTACATCAGATGTTGGGGTTTCAGTCCTAGATATCGAAGAAGAGAAGAGTTCTCCTTCATTGCCATTACTCCCAGGCAAATTCTGACCTAGAGTAGTCGTATCTGTTAGGGTCCTATCTATAGGTCAAATTGATAAACTTTACAATAATCCGTATTCAATAGGACTATGTGCAAAAAATTTCTTAAAAAAACAACTACACAAATATATATATATATATATATATATATATATATATATATACAAACGCGATTCTCAAACCTCGTGGTATGAAATAATCCCAGAGGGTTTGACATGCCATTGACGCCTCCACATGATCAATCAATCATTTTCTTTCCTATTTTTTCCGAATGGTATTTTTATGATAAGTTTTTATTAATCTGTCACAAGTTGCTTCCAATATAGGTATTTCTAAGCAGTCACTCATCCAAGCTTCGAGCAGTTGTTTCCTTTTAATATTCAGATGACAACCAACACCTTTAGTGTGTACCTGCTGTACTTAAGTGGTTACCTAGCTAAATACTGAATTGGCTTATTGCTGTTTAACTTTGGGGGTCTAGCGGTAACCAATGGTTCCATCCAGACTTGAATATAAGTGTAATAAGTCATTTTCTTTTTATCTCTTTCGTTTTCTTTTATTCTTTCTGACTTTCTTTCTTTCTTTCTTTCCTCTTTTTTCTTTCTTTCCTTAACTCTTTACTTCTATCTTTCTTTCCTTCTTTATTTATTTTTTATTCTTCTCTTCGATTTTGTCTTTCTTTCTCTTCAATTTCTCTTCAGTTTCTTTTTTCCTTTCTAAGTTTCTCAGAATACTTTGTTCATATACCTTAATTTTTCCCTTTTTGTTGTTGTTGTTGTTGTTGCTATGTGTGTGTGTGTGTGTGTGTGTGTGTGTGTGTGTGTGTGTGTGTGTTCGCGTTTTTAATTTAGTTTCTCTGTTTTTTCTTTCCCTTTCTTTTTTTCACACCCAGGAAAGTCGCAAAAAAAATATCAACTGTCACGTGACGCTACAGACCCGCGCATAGTCATGATTATTACGTGACACTTTTGTGTATTTCTGAATGCTAAATCCCATTTATGTGTGCCCGCTGACGTCACACAATTTACACAGAAATTCTTACGTTGAAGTTAACGTTGACCGCACATTTCTATTGGCGCTTTGAACTTTGGAGAAAAAGAAAATAATAAGGAAGTCACTCCTCATATGCATGTTTCTATTTTTACAATTACATTATTATTATTATTATTATTATTATTATTATTATTATTAGCCATAGTAGTAGTAGTAGTGAAATATTTATTAGTAGCAAAGAGATTTAGTCGAGTTCTCACTCTCCAAGAGCCAATATTAGCATTAGTAAATCCATGATACACTAACACTAAACAAAACATAAGGGAAAGCAAAATAAACCTAATTACACTGCCAACTGGACATTGGCATAACGGTTAGACTGTTCGCCAATGGCCCGGGAGACCTGGGTTTAAGTCAAGTCATTCAAAAGACTCAAAAAATGGTACTTGATACCTCCTGGCTTAACACTCAGCATTATAAGGTACAGATTAAGGGTAAAGTGGAGCAATCCATTGAACGGAGTAGCGCCCTCCCCTACACCTTGGTGTAGTAGCTATCAAAAAGGGACACTTGGGGTCACCCTCGACTACGGTCGCCAACTTTACTTTTACTTACACTTCCAAAGACATTTAATATTTTTATATTCACAATATACATGCAGGTGGCATTACAAAGAAAGAATACACAAATATGTCCCAATAGCAAGACTTATATACATATTTATCCATAAACAAACAGTATGTGGAAGGGGTACAAAATAGCAAACGGCTTACTTATAAAGTTAGTTAAAAGTTTGGTTGGTTGGTTGGTTGATTCTTCAGGTTTCATGGCATATCAAAGCTTTCATATTATTTAATACCACGTTCTATTTATATATGATTCGTAAACGAATGTTTTGAACATTTTAAACAAGCCAGATATCATTTTTTGGGGCACGCAGATGAATGGTTTTATGTATTGCTATGCAACACGAATAGTTCTATTTAGTTTAATCATTTCTTTGCACACAGGCAAATGGCTAGAAGTATTCCTAACACAAATAATTATATTTAGTTTTAAGCTCCAGGACTAAAGCCTCCCATCAAATAGTTTTGTATTATATCTAAGACATTCGTTTTAAGTGAAAGGTCTTGCCTCTATACATAGATGCATTCGGCTTATTCTACAGTCCAAGCCGACTGGGCTGTTACATGTCAAGTGTAAGTAAGATGACCATTTGGCTTCATCGTTACCTGGCAGGGTCAGAGATAATCTCTCCTGCTGAAGCACCATAGGTGAAAGAGGCCGAAAAAGAGTTTCTGGGATTTGTAATATAATAGCCGAGAGATTTCGTTTTATATATCTTGCCTTTCGGTTTAGTTAGGCTGAGAACCTTTCGCTTAGAGCATGGGTTAGTTAGATGCAACATGAGCGCAGGTGTTCACGCGCGCGCACGGGGAGGATGTGTCATTCAAAAATGTCAAAATAAAAATCCCAGATAGAAAAAAGTGACTTGGGGATGTGAATGACGTCATGCACCGGAAGCGTGCGCGGAGGATTTGGGGGATTTTGAAAAAAGTCAGTGAGTTGAGTTCCTGGCTCGGAAGAAGAAGGTTGACTTTCGTTTGCTCGCCGAAGCCAGGTCAGTGGCCTTGTGTCGGGTGCGCAGGTATATCTCTCTCCTTATGTCGAAAAACCTTTTAGCTCAAAGGTAATAAAAAAGTTTCGTACCTGAACTAAGGAGTCGTAAGTGTTTTTTGTGTTTCAGGATTCCTATGTTCTATGTTATCTATATATGAACATTCTATGTTTTTTTTTTTCACATATCCGTATCATGGGTATGTTACAGATTGTTGTGTGACAACCATCGTGGCCCGTAACAGACATATCAATTCTCTATGAGAGATAAGTATTTATAGCATCACTACATTTCTCTTAGCTGTAATTATTCGTATTATATAGGGATTTTAATATGGTCACTGATGTCCATTATCTGTATGGAATGACTTAGGATGAACGATCCGAGCCAGAACAGAAATGTAAACATAAATTTCTTAAAGATGAACACAAAAAAATATTTCTCTCCAAAATTCCTCAGAATTTGTTTATTAAGGAATATCAAGTTCATTAGATATTCATAAGATAATATAAAACATAATTATTAAATCTCTTTAATGTAGATTCATCCCTAATAACAATCAGCGTTTGTAATAATATACTCAGCTTAAATCTTTAATTAATGAAAGACAAAAAACTTCTTAGGAAAAAAATCAATTAGTTGTCTTATTAGATCTTTATTCACATTTAATTGGACATTTCTCATTAGGTTGATAAGTAGCTCTTCAAGATGGAAATGATTAAATTGCTTTCATTGTTATGAAAAATCTGGACTTACAGATAAAAATAATTTAGCTTATGAAAGCAAAATTTGGAAGTTTTATCGATACATTATTTTAAAAACAAAATTAAAATTCTAAAATCTCAATACTATTTATCCAAGACATGGATTCATGTCTTTTCCAAAGGCATAAGCGCGAAGTAAAACGCAGTCTCGTCAATTATTTGAACTCGGTTCTTTACGCTCAATTTCTAAGACGATAACAGTTACGCCATTGATGCCTCCACATGATAGGTAAGTAACTGAATTAAGAAAATAATCCGTCTTTTTCCTATAATATCTAAAAAAATATTTCGTTACTTTGAACTTTGAAAATGACTTGCTCGATTCTAATAACAATTCTCTTGAAAATCCTGACAACCTTTCATCCAATTTTTATTTGAAGAGTAAAAAAAATCAAATAATTCTTGCCGAGTATTGTTAAAATCTTTTTCAGAAATGACCTAAAAATTCTGGGAAGTTTGATTGAAATCAGGCTAAAAATGATAGCGCCTTCGTGTACAGACGAAAAGGAAGACATTAGGTGAAGTGTAAGATAATTATTATTTTCACTCATTGCAAGTTTTTCACGTCAGTTTTACCAGTTAACTTTTCACTGAAATCTGAGTAAGAACAAGTCTCCTCAGGTCTTCAGGACTCTTCTAAGTATTCAAGCTTATTTTAACTGTGCTGTAGTCTAGATGGTCTCGATCACCAGCTCCCTCCGGATTTTTTTCAGGCTTTTAGGCATTAGCTACAATTCGTATCACTGTAACTTTTATATTCCACATCTTTTTCAGTTCTCTGGCAAGATCCATTAATTTGTTCATATTTTCGCTCTCTTTTATTTTCACTCTGCGGTCTGCTGGGACGGCAAAATTCACCAGACGGTAAGTTTTTTTTCTCTTATTAATAAACACTAAGTCTGGTCTTCTAGCCGGGATTAGGTGATCTGTTTGTTTCTCAAAATCCCAGAGAATTTCATGCTTCTCATTTTTTTAACGGATTCTAACTTGTGTTTATACCATTTGGTTTTACGATCAAATTTCAATTTCTTGCACAATTTGCAATGGATTACCTTTCCCAACCATCCATGCCTAGTCTTGTACTCCCTTTTGCTAATTTGCTGCATTCGTTTATTATTTGATTAATTGTCTCATCTTGGTCACCACATAACCTACACTTGCTATTCTTTTGCATATTATTAATTCTAATTTATACTCCTTGCATGTTTTGCCCACTTGCGTTAGCTGATCGTCTTTCACTGTAGTGTAAGTGACAGCCAGTCTTTTCGGGTTTCCAGGACTCTTCTCTATATTCTGGCCGATTTTACCTATTCTGCATTTTGGATAGTCTCAATACATCTTCCGATTTCCAACTTTTCCGCTCCCCTCTCCAAGCCTTTGGAAACCGTTCCAAGCCCACCAATTACAATTGGTATCACTGTTCTCTAGCAAGTTCTAAGTACGTGTCTCTCTTTTCACTTACATTAATTTTCACTGTGGTCCACTAGGAGGCAAAGTCCACTATTCAGCAAATTCTCTCTCTCTCTCTCTCTCTCTCTCTCTCTCTCTCTCTCTCTCTCTCTCTCTATTAATGATCACTTGGTAAAAAAATGCGGCTCTATCTCTTGATGATACAGCTCCGCTAGTTACCATGATCATTATTTCTAATCTTTTCCATGTTGTCGGTTTTCTACGATGGATTCCATCTTCTCCAGTACTTTTATGTAAAATTGTTACGTTTAAGTTCCAACTTCCTAAAATAATTTTGACTTGTGTAACATTCAAATCTTAAACGATAAACTTACAAGAAGGCAGCTGATCTTTCTTTTAAATAAACAAGAGAACCAACTCACTTGCTTTAAACATGTCTATATTACTAGCTTAGCGTTTAACGACAAAGGTGCAATGTAGTCTAATTCTGCAACTTATGCTTTACGAGTTCGAACTGAGCCATAACGCCGCGGAAGTAATAAAAAAACATTTGTTGTACAAAAGATAAAGGCACAGTTGATTACTATACTGTAACCAAGAAATTTTGCACGGATTGCAAGAACCTCGATGATCAAGCAAGGTCAAGTTGTTCTAAAACCGTGAATTCCGATAATGTACTCCGTACAATAGAGGCAAATCCGGCGTGTAGTAATCGGAGAGTATCAGGCGAACTCAACAAAACTTTTGACTCACCCTAGTAATAAAAAAATAGATTAAGATAACACTGACTTTTTTCAGTGAGTGGTACTGTCAACCAACTCATAAGAATTCTTCAACTCAAAAATTGTACTATAAAGTATCTGATGACAATCTGTTAGTTAACAATAAAAATAAAGAAAAGGAAAATTGGGTGTCGACCAAATCATTCAAACACATGTAATTAATTAGTAATTAATAGAAATAATAATTTGTTTATTTACAGGTTAATTTGCAGAAACCAGTAAATAAACAAATAAAAAATAAAAATATTGAAAAAACTGCTACCTCATTCAGTAACAAGGATGAGTCAAAAGTTTTGCAATATTTTGGTAGTACGTGAGGCATAATTCGACCGTCGAAATGTTTTGCTGAAGTCAAGTTGACGAACCATACTACACTGTGAAATGCTGAGGTTGTCTGATACTCTCCGAGGTTTACTCGCCAGATTTGTCTTTATGACTGGGAGCACGATTTCGGAATCTTCGGTTTTTAAGCCTACTTGACCTTGCCTGTCATTGAAGTACTTGAAACTTGAATGAAATTCTTTTAACCATCTTGTCTCCGAACTGTCTTTACCTTTCGTACAAGAAATGCTTTTAATTATTTCCGCAACGTTATGGCCTTGTTCGATATCGTAAAACCTAAGTTCTCGAATTAGACTATGTTGCATGTTTATCTGTGTGGCTTTCAAATCACACATAAAGTGAGGCGATGTACAATATTTCAGCGCAATAACTACCACGATACTACCACTCCCAGCAGATACCTACTTCGCCTTGAACTGCTTCGGTCACGTGATATATGCACTGCTAACTAGCACGTACCAAAATATTGCAAAACTTTTGACTCGCCTTTGCAAAATGAAAACTTCAAGGAAAGCTTGTTTTTTAATGATTTTATTGTCAAACGCTTTTCTTCTTAGGAATTAGTTTATTTCAAACAGCATTCATAGAAATTCCACGGTGATATATAAAGTTTGGCTTTTTTATCCCTTACCCAGATTGTCTGATGTTTTTAATATCGCTGGCGACGATACGCTTCCATTTCTTTCTTGATTTTCAACCCTTTCGCTGGACAATTTTAACTTTCCGAGTTTTTCCGAGTCATCGTTTTCAGTCTCTCGAATACTACTCAGCAATTGTGCAGATTCACCTGTTGTCTGTGAACATTGCCGTGTGTACTGCCCAACGGAACTTCTGTTTTCAATTCTCCCCGATTACGTCCTTCATTCCGCTCCGCTCACGCTATGATATTCTTAGTATAGATATTTCCATATCCCTCTCTGTCGTAACCAGTCACTAAAACAATATAAATATTTATTCATCTTAATAGGATATCAACAAAGGAACGATTTGGTTTGATTTCGATTTCTTTGTTTAATGGCATATCAACCTCCTTGGTTTATTAATTGTCAAAGCCATCCTTTTAGAAGAACAGTAGTGGTACTATTTAATCTATCATTGGAGGAGATAGTTTTCCCAATGATATTAATCCGAAAGTAAACATAATAGGCTGACTGGAGTTTGAACTCGCCAACTACTTTGTCGTAGTTCAGTACGTTAGCCACTACGCCACGGGGACTTCTCAATAAGGATCACATCTGCCACAGTAGTAATAGTATACAAGTCTGGCTCGTTTAGTACAACTAATTTGTTAGATACTTAAAGAAATAGTAAATATTACTCAGCTTAACTTAGGACTTACGATCGAATCACACTTAAATCTCCGATCCTGTTAGATCACTGAAGTTAAGTAGTGATAAGCCTCTTGAATATCTAAACTGGTGACAACTTAAGAACAGCAGATAGTCAGCAGGCTGTGTGCCAGAATAAAGTAAGCTTAGTAAATTCTTGGTCACGTGATGAAATGGTTAAAAAGTCAGGCTAGCAGAACATTGTTAATTAACCCAATAAGCTTGGGCTGTAGAATACGCCGACTGCATCTCTGCAGAGTGAAAAAGCACTCCCCAACGAGTCTTCCGGATATGATACTAAACTACATCTGATGGTAAGGTTCCAGTCCTGAGGAATGTGGATTACATCTTCATTGCCATGACTCTCCGTTCCTCTCTGTCCTGGAGTGGTTGTACCTGTTAGAGTCCCATTTATGAGTGAAATAGAACTGTTTGATCATTTACTTTATTTGAAACCCTCTAACTTTGTAAGCAAATAACTGCTGTTAAATTGATTTATTAATATTGCATAACAATACTTGGAACCATTTAGTCGTGTGTAAAGGAATGTATGATGCTATATTTTTAGTGTTAATTTGCAATACTTGAAAACTTTCACTAATGATTATAATTAATATTAGATATAACTATTAGTGTTAAATAGTAATCCCTGAAACCAATTAACTGTGCAAACAATAAATAGCTATATTTGAAACCCTTTTACTGTTTACTAACATTTAAAAATGGTACTTGATACCTCCTTGCTTAACACTTAGCAATATAAGGTACATACCGAGGGTAAACAGGAGCAATCCAGGGAAAGGAGTAGCGCCCTACCCAATACATCGGTGTGGTAGCTATTGAAAAGGAAACCTTCTGATCATCCTCGACTACGGTCGCCAACTTTACTTTGAATAGAATTAGTGTTAGATAGTAATACTTGAAACCATTTACCTGTGTGTTAACAAGTGATTGATATTAAATAGAAATTAAAGTGTTAAGTAGTGATACGTAAAACAATTTAGCTTGCTGCAAAAAATGACCTCAAGCTCGTTTAAAATCATGTTAGCTTCAAACTATCTGCTTACAGATCATATATATATATATATATATATATATAAAAGCTTGAGGGTTATTCAATGCAAAATCCTGTTTATATATATATATATATATAAACAGGATTTTGCATTGAATAACCCTCAAGGTTTTGCATGCTATAAAACACAACCAAGCAAAACAAACCCATTGTTTATAATTTTGTTTCTTACTGGTTACCTAATACTTCTGACCTTGTGTCAAACAAAGAAAGGCTAGGTAAATATGCTGCAGAAACTATTACTGATGCAGAGTATACTGATTATCTATCACCTCTTGCAAATACACCTGCTCAAGCCGAATCTCTGCTGCATAACCTGGAGCACGCAGTAAGAAACATTTGTCTCTTCATGAACTAAGATAAAATAGAGTTTATGCGTTTTAAGCAGGATAATTCTATCTCTTCATTTAATTGCAAACCTCTGAAATTAGTAGACCAGTTCGTTTACCTCGATACAAATATCTCATCTACTAAAAACGATGTCAACATACACACTGGTGAAGCGCTGGACTGCTGTTCACAGGTGAACGATTATATGGAAATCAGATCTCTCTGATAAAATAAAACAGGAATTCTTCTAAGCTGTTGCTGTGTAAGTACTACTTGAAATTTAACTAACCTCTTGGATAAAAAGCTAAATGGGAACCACGCAAGGATGCTGCATGCTATTTTGAACAAATCTAGAAAGCATCACCAAAAAGCAGCAACTGCAGAGCCACCTAACTCCCATCACACAAACTATCTAAAGAATACGAGCAAGATATACTTGGAACCGCTGAAGGAGAGAAGACGAACTCATAAGTGACGTTTTCCTATGGAATCTTACACATTGACACTCTAGTGTTGGCCAACAAACACAAACTTACATCCATCAGTTCTGTGCGGACAACGGATGCTGTCTTGAGCACTCACAAAGAGCGATGGCCAGTAGAGACATATAGGGAGAGAGAGTCAAAGGAATCCCCGCTGTCGGCACGCTTTTATGATGATTATGATGATGAAACTTAGCTTCGTATGGTTCAAGTTCTAATAGTGGCCAGAATTAGCTTGATAAGCTTCGTAAATGCCTTGCCAAAAATATTTTCCTATTTCATGGATGCTAACAACAAGCATAAGGAAAAAGCTAGATGAGAACTACGCCAGAATGCAACGAGCTATCTTGAACAAATCCTGGAAGCAACACCCCACAAAACCACAGCTTTACGGCCGCTTACCTCTCATCTCTAAAACAATCCAAGTGATACGAACAAGACATGCTTGAGAAGCAAGGACGAACTCATTAATTGACTTTTTTTTTCTATGGACCCCTACACATGGACATGCCAGTGCAGGCCGACCAGCAAGGATGTAATTTGGAAAATCTTCCGGGAGCGATGGATGATAGGGACAGATGGAAAGAGAGAGAGAGAGAGAGAGAGAGAGTCCGGAAAATCCGTGCTGTCAGCACGACTTGATGATAATGAGGGCAGGGCAAGGCGAAAGGAGTAGAATACCCAGTGAGCAGTATAGTAGTAATGGTTTGTATAACTTTCTAAATTCACGATGTGATTAATATTTATTCAGCTTAGTCAGGCATAGGATACAATAACGGAGCATCCGTGATGATCAAATGCAGTACACTAGTAAATTAGCGAAACTGTCTAACATTGTCCTATGATTTATAATCAGGTCATGCTAAAAGAAACGGTTCTTATGCATCACCGAAGTTAAACAGCAGTAAGCCTGCGCAATACTTAGGTGGGTAAACTATCAGGAAGAGCGGTCGGTGTGCTAAACTCAGCAAAATTTTGGAGCATCTTAACATGGTGTAATGGTTAACAAACTTGTCCCAGAGACTAAGTATTACTGACTAGTGAGTTTGATTCTCACGTAGTGCTCTGTATTTGTGGCTTTGAGCCAAATCTAAGCAACGCTTATTTTTTGATGGCTTCTTGTATGGTATACTGGTTAATGAGTCTGGTTAGTATGTAAATATGTGAAACTTTTATTTCTGAACAAAGGGCTGCATGGCTACTTGATCTTGGAGGACGCCTACTTTAACAGACAAGAAATTTACCCCAAGAGTCAGAAAGAAAGAAAGAAAGAAAAAAGAAAGAAAGAAAGAAAGTGATCGAGAGAATGGTAAAAGAAAGAAACAAAGAAAGAAAGAAAGAAAGAAAGAAAGTGATAAATAGATGAAGGAAAGAAGTAAAAAAGAAATAAACGGTAACAAAAAGAATGAAAGAAAGAAAGAATCGAAGTCGCCTAGACAAACGGTTATAGAAAGAAAGAAAGAATAGAAAAGGGGAAAGAAAAGAGACAAAGAAACGGTAAAAGAAAAAATACTGATGAATAATGCAACGACTGAAAATATATCTGAAAGGAAATAAATAAAAAAAAAACGATAGTGAAAACTTTTCTTTTCTTTTAATAGAGAGAAGCTAAATTTGCATAATGAATGAAAAGAAAGTAAGATTCCCTTCTTTGGATATAAAATAATTTGATGAGATTCATACTGACTGGATTGTAACAGTGGCATTTGTGAACGTCCAACCACCAGAGGATATGCCTACTACATCCATAGGGTGGCATATTAGAAACATTGAAAAAATATGAAGAGCATCCAACTGTAGTGTAATTAGTAAAGAACACATGTGAAGCATTAAATAGACGATTTGCTGTCAGCCAACAGCAAGAATGAAGGGATTTGTGCCAATCAGTCCTGCGTGTTCTGCTTTCTTTTTTAAGATGGTAAATATTTCGGGCGTCTGTTTTGTTTTTTTTTGTTGTTTTTTTTTTTTTTTATTGGTGTTTTTTGTTGTTGTTTTTTTTTTGTTTGTTTGTTTGTTTTGGTTTTTTTTAGTTTGTTTTTTGTTTTTTTACGAGACTGAATAGGGTTTCGCGACTAAAGAAACTACTCTTTTTATGTTGCTTCACTACTGAGCTCACCCGTATAAAAACATTTACAGTCTTGAATAAAAATGGTAAGCAATAATACTTAGCTTTTAAAAGATATCAATAAGCGTATAAGCTCAATATTTACAAAGAACTAAAAAGATAACTTCAAACCAGAATGGAATTGAGATAATCTTAACAAAGTGATTTAGAGCTTCCACTTCGGTTGGTTGGTGGGTTGTATTTTATGGTAAATCAACCCTTGTAGGTTATTTAATGTCAAATCCTGTTTATATCTATGCCGGCTGCCACATACGCATAAATGCAAATCTCTTTTCATGAATTGAACACTTGGGGAGCTGATAGTGTATATGTAAATAAATATATATGCAAAAAAATTCTTTACTTACGCTGAGAGGTAAGATATCAGACTGACTTAAAGTCAGCCGAGCTTCGATCTCTGTTTGAAGCATCTCGTGTGTCTAACCACACTGAAGAGTGGTGATAAAACGAAACAGTCTCTCTAAGGAGGATTATATATATATATATATATATATATAGCTATTATTATTTCTAAACGAGCCAGAGCTCATTTGTTAAATGGGTTCAAGTATAGTAAATAAATCATTATTTTTATTTGACCTGTTGATGGAAACCTAACAGATATGACCATTCCGGATCAGAGTGGACCTGAAAGTAATGGCAATGAAAGAGTAATCCACATTTCCAAAATTCCGACACTGGAGCCTTACTATCAAATAGTTTATAATCATACCCAGGACACGGAATAGTTTCAGGAATTGCCATCATTCTATTCAACATTATTCATTCGTTTGCACAGTTAAATGGTTTCAAGCATTGCTATATAATGCTGATAGTTTAATTTAACAGCAGTCATTTTTTTTCACACAGTTAAATGGTTTTAAGTAAAGTAAATGATTAAACAGTTCTATTTGACCAATAAGTGGGACCCTAACAGGTACTACCACTCTGAGTTTGAGTGGATCTATGAGCAATGTCAATAAAAGGACGATACACATTCCCTAAAGCTCCAAGACTGCAGCCTCACCATCAGATACAGTTTAGTGTCATATCCAGGTCATCTCTTGTGGAATGTTTTACTCCTCTGCAGAGATGCAGTCGGCGTATTCTACAATCCTAGTCAACTGGGCTGCTTCCATCTCTGTCTAAACTCGAACGTTTTGAATTGTTAAAAACGACATATTGAAAATTTTTTTTTCCTTTTATTTATAAAGAAGAAAACATTAATTAGATTATCCGAATAAAAATATGGTTTTCCTTTGTATTGAAGATACTATATAAGGTAGAGTGCCTCTAATTATTAGTCCAGACGATTTAAAAGAATGACTGTTCTCTGATCAAGTGCGCACAAATGCCTGGTTACTTCCACTGCGTAAAGCATATGTTATCGAAATAGACTACATTGCATCTGCGCGTATTTCAAATCCCACACAGATTTCAAATCCCACACGGATTGAAGTAATACACAGCGGTTCAGCGCACCAATTACCACGACACTATCAACAACTCTGGGTACTTTGAACTGTCTGAACTGCGTCGATCACGTGATATACACGCAGCAAACCTGCACGTTCCCAAAATTTTCCCTCAGCTTATAATTAAAACATCACCAACGCTGACCATTTCTTCGCTGACTTTCGATCTCTTGAAGAATAATATACAAGATCAGTTCATTAAGTCATGTGACTAACTGTAAAATGTGTTATAATCAAATCAGATTCATTTCTTTCAAACTATTTCGCTTGGAAAGCTACACATTGACAAAGTGTGGTTTCCATTCCTGAAAACCACGATGGAAGTCTTCAGATTACACTGCCTTTGTGTTAGTTTATCATCAGTCGTTGTATGTTCTCAAATGACTACCACAGAACTGAATTTTCCTTATTTAAAGGAATATCAATCTTGGTGCGTTATTTTAATGCCAAAGTCGTCTTTGATGAATAACAAAAGTGGTACTATTTAACCCAAACCTGGAGGTAATAAGGGGGTTCATGCCTTTCCTAAAGGTATTAGTCGGAAAGTGAACGTAATAGCGCGACTGGAGTTCGAACTTACATTCGACCATGTTGTAGTTCACCACATTACCAACTACGCCACAGAGTCCCCTCTCAACTGAGTTTTGATTTGTTTTGTTTTGGTTTGGTTTGGTTTTATGGCATATAAACCATTTTTGATATTTTAATGCCAAATTCTCTTTTTACATATATATTAGATATATCATTTGTAAACACATTTTGTAAGATAAACACAGTTAAACGATCCAACATTTCTAATTCTAAAAATTCAATTTAGCATGAGTCAAAGTTGAATGGTTCCAAGTATTGTTATGTATCACTAACAATTCAATTAGATATCAGTCGTTTGTTTATACACAGTTAAATGATAAAACAGTTCTATTTCAAACAATTCAATTTGGCATAAGTCAATTGTTTGCTCGCAGTTTAAATGTCAAACTGTTCTATTTGACCCATAGATGGGACTATGTCAAGTACTATCACTCCGGGCCAGAGTGGACCAGAAGCGATGGCAATGAAAGGGTACTCTGCATTCCCCAAAGCTCCAGTTTTACTGGAACCTCACTATCAGATTTTTTAGTGTTGGGAGTCTTACCTCTCTGCAGAGCTGTGGTCGGCGTATTCTACAACCCCAGTCGACTGGGCTTTTAGTTGAGTTTTGATTTGAATTATTTTGAAGGACTAAGATTAGAAGAGTCAAGGGGCAATTGTACCACAGGAATATTCTTTTGGAATTGCTCCTTCCTATCTATTTCAATCTTAGTCTGATAATTTAGGTTTGGTATGATTTGTTTAACCTTATGGAATATTTTATACCAAAATTCATTTGTAAATGTTTGAATATAATCATAACTATTTATATTTTCAATATTCCACAGTAATCATTCTTATATCGTATTTATCAATAATAACAATGATTTGTTTGTACAGTTATATGGTTTTAAGTATTCCTATCAAATACGAGTAATTTGTACACATGTGTGGTTCCAAATATTCTTATCCAGCATTAATATAATTCTATCTAATAATGAGGAATTGGGTGCACCCAATTATATGGTTTCAGATATTCCTATTCAATGCCAATGATTTTCGAACAGAGCTATTTGATCTATAGATTTTACCCTACGCACGTCAAATCAGAGTAGACCTAGGGGTAATAGCAATGAAGGGTTACTCCTCGCTCCACAGAGGTCCTGAACTGGAGCCTCAGCACCAGATGCAGTTTAGTGATATTCAGAAACCTCGCGTTCTCTGAAGAACATATCCAGGAACTGCGTTCTCTGAAGAATGGCAAGACCCCCTCCAAAAAGGAGGTTTTGCCATTCTTCAGAGAACGCATTCGGCAAATTATAAGCCTCGCCGACGAGGTTTAGATATAGTAGAATACTAATAGTTTATTAACCCAAATTATCGTCGTTATATTCACTGATTAATGGTTTTATCACCTGTCTGGTTGAATTAAAAGCTTGACTCATATTCGTTGTAAGTATATAAAAAATATGTATTACCCACGGGGTTTCATTTCGTGAAATTAGTCAGGCTTGAACTGTCGTGTCCGTAAAGCCAATAAATGTCTGCTTTAATTACCTGAAATAACCAAAAGATCCTATATTCGTAGTAATCGTTTTAACAAATGATTTCAGGGTAAAGGCTTTGAAAAATAAATATTGCCCTGGGTAGAAATTGCGATTAGGTTCTGTGAAATCACTCAATTAAAGATGAAATCCAGCGACAAAGTACCTAATCTTTAGTTTAATGGTGACTTATCGCCATTGATCGCTATCAGCAACAAAACCCGTGCAGAAAGGCTAAATAAAGGAACCGCCCGGTCGACTGGAGTTTAGAATACGTTAACTGTATCCCTTATAGAGGAGTAAGATCCCCCGCTAAAAGGTGTGTCCTGAGTATAACACTAAACTGCAGCTGATGGTTAGGCTAAAATTCTTGAAATTTAAGGAGTGTGAAGTACTCCTTCGTTGCCATTACTCCCGGATCCACTCTGACCCGGAATGGTAGTACCTGTTAGGGTCCCATCAGTGCGTCGAATAGATCTCTTTAAAAAGATGTCTGCGTTCGAAGGGAATGTGTGCCAAAAATTCTTAAGAAACGTAATTCCCTAATCTCTTGGCATAAAAGAACCCAAGACGTGGTTGATACGTTGTTAAAAAAAATAAAGTACAATGATAAATGATTGAATAAAAAAAATAGATAAAATAGAATGAATAAAATGAAATAGATATTATTCATGAATAGGATTATAACTTTTTGTGAAGTAAAAGATTAACTTCCGAAGGAAAAGTTTTTTATTCTAAATTTTAAAACTTTTATTCATAGCACAGGTGACCCACGCTATTCAATAACTTCACCGTAAAATCCTATCAGGTAATTAGAAAAATTTCAGCAAACTAAACACACTTGTAATAAGATTTGGGTCAAAATAAGTTTTATCCGATTCAAAATACAAAGAAGCTTTCGTTTAGCGATTTTTCAAAAAATGGTAGGAGTACGAAAGATTAATTACTATATTGGTATTTGAAGAAAGACATTCTGTTTTTCTTTTTTTTTTAGGAGGTTGGGGGTTGTTATTTATTTATGGTTAGATTGTTTGCTATCTATTTGTTTATTTATTCATTATCAGATGGTCACCCAGTTGACTACCTAGACTGCAAACGGGTCACTGCTCCAATGAAGGATTGAACCTAGGCTTGCCCGGCCATCTACCTACGTTGTGTTTTTAGAAAAACCGAAATAACCACTTGTCGATCGCCAAATAAATCAGAATTGGTTGATCATTCAAGAAAAATGAATTGAAGTAGAGACAAAACAACACCGAGTGTTCAGTAATTGATAAAAAAAAGGTTTACTTTACAAAAAATAACAAAGTCCGTTTTTTTAAATAATCAAGTCAATTTTTAAAAATGAATAAGTCCCTTTCCTGTTGAGTGAAGTTATGCGATTAAGAGACAGGATTCCTTTTATTTTAGCAGTCAGTCTATTGTAGCAGTATGTACAAGTTTTCACTAAACTAAGTCGCTTAGCAGTTCATAATACGGCTATCAGTTCTCTCTTCAGCTTTCCGATAACTAATTCAGCGTTCTCGCTTTTCTGTCTCAGAAGATGTGGCTCATTGCTCAAGTGCAAAGCGTTGGGGGTTTCTCTGCTGACTGCTACCCGTCTGGCTTCTCTTTACCGTCTGTTTGGCTTTAGGAAAATCATGGTTTATATAATTATTTTTCTTATTTCCAAGTGGGTTTATATCATTAACGGTTTTCTTCTTAATTAGATTTCAGTAAATAATTTCGTCCATGGTTGCTTATCTCCCGCTTCAATCGGTGACTCTCTTTGACTGTTACTCAAGGGGGAGGGTTTCCTCCCACTTCCACAAGTCGGCTGCGGGGTCTCTCTCGTTGCAGTGGGCAGCCTTCTCACTTACGTGATCAACATGTCACGTCAAGCAAATTACTCCATCTTCCTAAGGAAAAAATAAAATGAATAAAATTTCCATTCCTCAGGATCTGAAATGTTCTTTTACAATCATATCTGCCCTTGAGCTGCAATTGACTTCTTCTCTGACCTCATCTCTTGCTTTGTCATTTTTTTCGACTGCGCTGCTTCCGATGATACATTTAATTCAATCAAAATAGATATTTTAGCTTTCTCTTTCCTTTCACTTTCTGGTTAAAAAAATAATTCCATAATTAAACAATATTTCTGGCTTTTCCAATTTGACAATGATTTGTATCATACTACAAAAAATTAATGTGTTGATTTTATTTTTCTAAAATCCTCGCTGATTATTTCTCTACTATTAAAATCATTCTCCGATTTCTCTCGCTCCTGATCTCCGTCACACTAGTTAACTATAAGATGGTTATTTATTTATTCCTTCATTTATTTATTGTCACATGGTTTCTTTGGTTGTTGTGTATCTGGTGTTCCAGTCACAGCATTTTTTCAAAAGGTATGCATATCTAATTGTGTAGTTATTAATATTGACTAAGCTTAGTTCAGTATCACAAAAAGTTACAAGAGTGGGGCATCCACTCAGAATCGAACTCACGACATTATTATTAAATAACAGATTCACTGAATCTTTTATTTGACAAGTAGTGTATTATTTTAAAATGACTTAGATCATTGTACTCAGAAACCATTGCGTAAACTATTTAACGTCATTTGATTAGAGGATTGTAAAGTCAGGTGACTTTAACCGAGAAGTTTAAAAATAGATTTTAACTTTGAATCAGTCGGCTGAGAGTTGTTGAAAGGTCTGCGCTTAATTTCTATCTGTGATTTAAATGAAAACTTCCGACTTACGTAATTCCTTTAGGTTAAGTGTGAGAAGACATTTTGAAATTATGGTATTTATCCGACTTCCCACCAGGTCAGGTTTGACATGAAGTCATTTTATTGTTTGGGGTGCGCACACAAATCGAGACTCATGCATGGCCGTCACAAAAATAGGTTGATATCGCAGAGACGCCAGGCGATAAACTTAGCCCAGTTAAGTAGGTATTGCTTGGGGACTAACATTAAATCACCCATCCAGTTCAAATGCCAGGTGGGCCTTGCAAGGAACCAGAGAACTTGAACCAGAAATGTTTGAAACTGAACCAGACATGTTTTAAAATGAATCAGACATGTTTGAACCTGATAATTTTGAAAATGAACCAGAACTATTTGAAACTGAATCACACATATTTGAACCAGAGAATTTTGAAAATTGATAAAACGTGAACATAGAAAATGCCTATATTATCAATATCCAAGCGAAGAAGGAAGTAACAGCGTGAAACGGCAGGAAGACGACTACTGACTGAGAAGGAAACAAGATGGTGAGATGGCTGAGAATAGTAGTCTGAGAGACTCGTTTACTAACTACTGTTTCTCAAAGGAAACCTAATATTTCTGTTATTAACTTAGATGCATGGTGCAATGGATAGATCGTCGTCTAAATTACGCCAAAAATGAACATTTCATTTGATCAGATATATTTACCAAAATCACTTGAAAATATCTTAAAATACCTTCGACTGAATTAATTTAAAGAAATCGCCTTTGGCTTCAAATACGGCCTCCAGACGACTTTGAAATCTCCAGTAATCTATTCTAACGGTCTCCTTGTTTTAATCGGTAAATGCTGTCATTATATTTACCTTCAATTCATTTGCAGAGTTTTATTGGTATCTCGCTAAACAGTTCCCAGCACATGATAATCAAGGGGTTTACAATCTGGGATTGTCAGATGGCCAGATGTAAGGCTTGTGAGGTCGCAGAAATTTTCTGACTGTCAACCTTGGGTTCTCCCCTTGGTGTGGCATGGTGCCGAGCCATGTAGTTAGATCAATGGTCTTCCAGCAGTCAACTGTCTCGATCCAGGCCAGCACTGCCTCCTCTATTGATGTTGGCCCCTCTGTTGAGTGTGAGGCAATGTTGGAAGATAAATGGATGTATAACGCTACTATCACTAATGATTTCTTCAAACACCATGATGTGAATTGGGTGTTTGGTTTTAATTAATATTGGTTCATCTCGTGGAGACGGAGCAAGCCAACGGTTGTTCTGTAAGTTCACCATCTGATCTGGGAAGAAAATTTTCTAATGAGAAAAACCAAAGCATGTTTGGTTGGATGAAATGCTTGAGCTTTTTCAAAAGTTATGCAGCTCAGTCTTTCTTCTTTTCCTTCATGGCTTGTGGTAAGAAATTTCTCCTGTTTCATCTTCTATGAGAACTACCGAATGTCTTCATGTACTACCAGCTTGATAAGAAACTCAGACATACATATCTCCCTGACTATGGACCTGATTGACTTGCTGGTATTGTTGTCAATCATGACCTTGATCTCACCCACAAGTTCTGCAGTTCTTTTCTCATCAGAACGATGAGAGTGAGACTACCCAGCTGTCATACCTTCTTAATCACCATTGAACTCATCCAGTTCTCAGCCCAGTCGGCTGGGGCTGTAGAATACACCGATTGAATCTCTGTAGAGGGGTAAGAACCCCCACCAGCAAGTGTCGTGATATGACATCTGATGGCGAGGCTCCAGCTTTGGGGATTTGGGAAATGCGGAGTATCCTTTATTGGTAATGCTCCCAGGTCTACTATGACCCGGAATGGTAGCACTTGATAGGGTCCTTCCTATCTATGGGTCAAATAGAATAAATTTTGGGCAAAAAAATGATTGATGCTAAATTGTGACTGTTATATACCAATACTTAAAGCTATTTGAATGTGCAAAGAAAGCTCAGGCTCGTTTAGAGATGTTATCAACAAAATGTGTTTACAAATCATATATATATATATATATATATATATATATATATATATATATATATTTAATATATAAGTATAAACAGGATTTGGCATTGAATAACTTACAATGGTTGATATACCATAAAACCCAACAAAAGCAAACAAATCATCCAATTCTTTGCGAAAACTTTGCACTGTCCACAGATTGACGCCCAAACACTCAGAAATCTTCGTTTTGGAGCTTCGCATTTGAATGCCATGAGATCAGCATGCCATTTCCAAGTTTCTGGAGGAGTGAATTGCGTTATCATTGTGCTACTTTACTTAGAGACAGTGCTCCACTGACTCTCGTTTGCTGTACAGTAGACCAAACATGAAATAAAGAAATTGCATGCGCGAAATTGAATTGAAAATGGTGACAAATTACCCACCACAGTCTTATTGAATAAATAAATCTTTTCCTTTCTAATTCAAAAGCTATAATTTTATTGGTTAATGGATATATCTAATTCGATTGATTTATTGGTTGGTTTACGTAATTCAGTTGATCAGTTGCAATTTGAAATTCTGTTTGGCCAATATTTATGCCTTATGAATAACAGATGCTCAATCCAGAAAAAAATGGCTTTGGCATTCTCCGATGAGATAAAAAAAATAATACTATGTCCAACTGTCTAGAGTTTTGATATGTGTTTCTAGTCAATTTTGCAGAGAATTTTCAGTGGTTTTATGCTTTTGAAAATGTCTAAAGCTTTACTTTGTTAACTATCAGCAATTCTTGACATTGATTATCCAAGAGTGGGAAGGATGCAAAAATTATTTGTTGCTGAGTGATTTCATTATTTCTTGTCTCCTGACTGGCTCAAACTGTCACGCAAATTGCTTTTGTTGATTCTTTTTGCTGTTATTTCATTTTAGAGATAATTCAATAATTTTATAGCCAATTGAATAATAAACTTTACTTTGATTCAGAGAAGTTTCACATTTAATAACAAACATTATTACTAATAAATATTATCTATCTATCTATCTATCTATCTATATATATATATATATATATATATATATATATATATATATATATATATATATATATATATATATATATATATATATATATAGTGTGTGATAAGTTAAAAAGAAACACACTGAAAAAATCACATTATTCCTTATATTTTCCACTAGCTATAAATCTTAATTAACCTTTCTACTTCTGTTATGACTTATATTCTTATTATGATGTTAGCACAGTACCCATAAAAAATAATTAGGTCAATTTATTTATGAATCAGTTTTCTGTACCAATGTGAATCGTCATTTAGAAATCGAACCTACCATTATAGTATTGGTACGGGAAACCAGATTATAACTATTGTTCCACAGAGATACATTTGACATTCACTAAGCTTATATTAATCGGGCACATTTAGCGTGGGAAATAGATTAGGTGACCCAAGTTCAAATCTCTGGCTGGGCTGTTTGTGTTTCACTTCGTGATAATACCCTTGGGAAAAGCATGAATTCATCTGTTCCTTCCCCCACCAGCCACTAGCTATTATTAAATAGTAGGTCAGTCTGATTCCTTTACCCTTGGTAAGGCAACCAGTCTACAAGAAGGAAAGCACTGAATACTAACCAGCTGTACTCCGCTTAAAAATAGATCTTTCCCGTGGCGGAAGGGAGTAAATACAAACATACACTCTTATACACATTGACACCTTCGTATACAGACACTTTCATATATACATTTACTTTCATACAAGACTCTTATACATGCAGACATTCACAACATACGAATACCCATACACTCATTCCCACATACACAAATATACACTAATATTCCCAGACACTCACATGTACATACATATTTTGATTTTTTATAATTTTGAAAAGGAAAACTCAATTCAAACAAGATGTATTCCACATAAAAAACGACCTTGTTTCAAATCCTGTTCGTGGTGTGGAGAATAAATACATACATTCCTCCTCCTCCTGCTCCTCTTCCACCTCTTCCTCATCATCCTCATCCTCATCAAGGTGTTCCAATAGCACGGATTCCATTGAATATTTCTTGTTATACGTCCCTATCCTTTATCACTCTTATTAAATCCTCTCGAGTTGGCATGTCAAACATACGGTTCCTTACAAGCACTCCAGCGACTCGCAAAAAGGATACAATTTTCTTTTATTTAACGGCGAAGATTACAGTTTTTCTTCTTTACTAATTACAGTAACTAAGGAAATAAATCACAATTTTTTTACAATTCGATTTATTAATGACGAACTATACACCAAGCCATTGCATTATGTAGAAAAGGGACAGTACTAGAGGCTGGTTCTAAACCTACCTTGATCCAATGAGATCCAATGAGATTTTAGTTTAGATTGTCTTTGAGATAGTTACTACTCACTCCAGGGTTGTCACCAAAAGAAATTCAAAGAATTCTTTTTATTTTCACATTTAGAATATTTTTTCTCTTTTTAAATGAAGTAAGTATAAGATTGATTTATTTTATTTTGTATTGCTATAATAGTTTTATGTAGATTGTAAAAACTAACTTTTAAGTCTAATTCTTTAAGCAAAAAAGATATTTCTTTACGAATCTTGATCTTGTCACTTGGAAGTTTAGACTTCTTATTGAATATTTTTGAATTAAAGTTTATTTAACAGTTTCCCACTAAAGTTTGTTTAACATTTTCACTTAAATTTTATAAAGGTTCTTCTCAAACAAAAAGCAAACGCGCTTTCATGATGAATATTTTTTTACGATATCTATTTATATCTAACTGGTAAAAAAGTATTATTAATTTTTTGTTCCCCTCAGTTCAGTATTTAAATTTTAAAACAATAACAAACGAATAATAGCTTTATTAAATAAAATTAACGTCAATATTTTGTTAATTAAACTGTTCTTAGGTTTAGATTTTCCGTAGACTTTTTCCACATTTCTGTTTTTACTTCCAATCCTATTCATGTAAAATCAAAATAAAATGTATTTATTGGTCAATGGTCACAAAATTATCTTTATATTTTTCTTTAATATAGGGATTCATAAGTTTTATTCATTGATGAAATGTAATTCTTCTATGAATAATTTGTTTTTATTTCAAACATTAAACAATTTTGTATAGAATTTAGTTTAGCTTGAAATCTAAAATTAAAAACGGGAAATAAAAGCAAATGTAATATTTTTCTACAGCAAAATGAATGAAAATACATTTAAGAATATTTCTTCGTAAATTTGATATCGTAAAAAATGCAGTGAATTTCATATAATAAAATTCAATTTGATATTTTTTGTATTGTAAAAACGTGGTGAACAAAATATTAACCCTTTTCCCCGATTCTTCTAAAAATATTTATTTCAGCATGAACTACTTTGAATTTTTATACAAGACCGAGATTGAAGTACACTGCTATATGGATTGCCCCACCACATGGCATTGTCCCGAAGATAGGCAAAGCCCTCTCCGTTTGGAATTTCTTTCGTGGGTTCTCAAAGGAATTGGGAAAAAAAGCCCTTCCCCTTTAAATTATTTTCATTATTATGCAGATTCTGTAACATCAATTTTGGAAATTATGTGTTTCCCATCTACTTTAACTTTTAAACGGCAAGTGCTCCAACAGCTAAAAAAGAAAGAAATTGAACGAAGAAGGGTGAGTGTTTCAAGAAAGGTGGGAATTACAGTATTTTTGCACTACAGTGAATGGAAAGATATATTTTCTAATTTGCAACAACTGCTTTACCACATCAAAAGAATACGATTTGAAAAGACATTATTAAACGAACCATTGATCTTACGATATAAAGAAGACCAAATGCGTGACTCGATGAATTGTAGACTAACTTGACGCAATCACAGAATTGTTTTACGAAAATTCGGAAAGGGAATGTTGCTTCTGTTACCGCTACCAATGAACTCAGCTGCATGGTCGCCATAAGTGGGAAATCGTACAGTGAAGATCTCGTAAAGCAACGCCTTATCAAAACAGTTGAAATTGAATCTCCAGAGAAAGCATATTTATCTAAAGCCATTTCTTTAACTATTCGTTGCTGAACGGATTGATGAAATGTCAGGGGATTCGAAACAACAATTTAAGGCTGTATCAAGTTTTGAATATTTTTCTATTGCTATCGATGAATCCGTTGACATCTCAGAAATAGCATGGCTTACAGTCTTCATCAGAGCCTGTGATAGGGAATTTAATACTCATGAAGATCTGATTGAACCGGTACTATGTATGACACTACAACAAACCCGGACATCTTTGAGAAAGTCGAGCTAGTTCTGTATGTCTATGGTTTTGATTTGAGTAACCATTCATGTTTATCTACTGATACTGCGGCGAAAAGGATTGCTAGACATGTTGCTATCAAGTTGCAAACAATTTTTTTTTAAATCTCGAATCCAGATTCATCTTTTACATATTTTTCTGTATTATTCTTATTATTATTGTGTTTTATGGTGTAATAATATAGTAATACTGAAATGGCTTTAGGTTGGAAGAATTCCCGTTTTATTTTATCTGAGAGATAAGATTTCCATTTTGTCGATAACCCGTTAAAACAGTCGATACTTTACCAAAGCATATGTTGACATCGCTTTCAAGAGATAAGCTATTGCTACCGAGACATATGAACTTGTCTACTAATTTCAGAGGCTTGCTAATTAACGAAGAGATGACACTACCTGAATTAAAAATATGAATTCATTTTGATTACATAGAGTTCATGTAGAGACCAATGCCTCTTCTTGCTTGTTCCAGTCTATCTGCACAATAAACACGGAAGATTAACCTTACAACTGAAAGTTTTGAGGATCAATTGATTTACTATTGTTCCACGGTAATGTGAAGATGTTTTCTAAACCTGGCTTTAAATGATAGAATATTAAAAGTGTTGAACACTGCTTAAGTATTAAATCCGCAAGAGTTGTAATTTTTTACGTGATCAGCTCGAAGGGTTGCTTAAATTGCATCGTTATGAATGACCTTTACCCATCACAAGAAATTGCAAATGGTTTCCTCCTGCAGTTAAGGAAAACCGTTTTGACAGAAGCACCATCAGCAACAGGTCTTTGAGTAATTAACATGAAAATTTTCACGGAAGAATTCGCCAACGTGTTCGTTATTCTTAACGTCTCTTCTTCTACACTGAACTCTTCTCTTTCTGCGGTCTGCACTGAACTGACTTTCCGTGCAAAAAGCTAACACTCTGTCTTTGAAGAACATCATCGTAATGATGAATATTCATTCCAGTGTAAACAGAGATGGGAGGTGAGTTGAAGGAAGAAGAAGAGAAGTAGTAAATAAGAGAGAAAAAGAGGGGGGATTAGAATTAGAAAGACAATTGTGAAACTGGGAGAAAGGGAGAGAGAGAGAGGGAGAGAGAGAGAGAACGCGAGAATAAATAGATTGAATTGCAAGAATTAAAGCAAAAATAAGCGAAAGAAAGAGAGAAAAAGAACTTATGAATGAAAGAAGAGGGCGAAAAGGAGAATTAGAAGGGATGAGTGAAACGGGGTGGGGAGTAAATGAGGAGAATGAAAAGGAGGGAAAGTAAAACGGAGGAGAGAGAAAGAGAGGAGAGTGAAAGAGGTGAGTGATAGAAGAGTGGGAAAGGGGTGAGTGAAATGATACAGTCAAAGATGAGAGTCAAAGAGGAGAGTCAAAGACAAGAGTCAAAGAAGACAGTAAAAGAAGTGATGTAGATAATATTTTTGAACGAGCTTGGGCCCATTTTTTGCACACAGTTAAATGGTTTCAAGTATAGCAATATAAGTTACAATTCAAAATCAGTCATTTGTTTGTACAAACTTTATTCTATTTGACCCATAGAAATGTCTAAATCCGGGGCTACCACTCTAGGTCAGAGTGGACAATAAAGTGGTATTCCACATTCCTCAAATCTCCTAGGCTGGAGACTATTTGGGAGGAGGGTCTCTGTTCAGATATTTTTAGCATACTTCAAATAAATAGATTGACAATGATTTTACGATCGAAATTGTCTAGAAATCATGTATTTACCCAACCCAATGCAAAGAGTAGGATGTTAAACAAGGTCAATTTTTAAGCGGAGTACTGCTGGTCTGACTTCAGAGTTTTCCTTCTTCCAGACTGGTTGCTTGACCAAAGCCGAAGAACCCAGTCTGCTCTACTTTTCACCCATAACTGGTGGGAGAACAGATGGATCCATGCCTCTCACAAGGGCATTAGCTTGAAGTGAAACACAAAAATCTTCGTTTAGGAGTTGAACTCGGGTCACCGATTCCATTTCCTACATCGCTAACTACTATGCTATGCGTATCTCCAAGAAATCATAAAGTAAGGGACTTTTTGTGATAGATATAATGAAAACTAATCTTTTTAGCACGTACCAATATAAAAGAAAATCCCTAGATATTTAAAATAGATACATCATCCTCGTTTATTTATATATTCATATGCCTTCATTTTTTTATTATTATTACTATCATATACTCTCTCTCCCTTTTCACTCGCTTCTTTCACTCTCCCATTTCGCACTCCCCTTTCACAACCCTCTTTCACTCGCTTCTTTCACTCTTCCCCTTTCAATATCCTCTTTCATTCTCATCTTTCACTCTCCCCTTTCACTTGCCTCTTTCACTCTCCTTTCATTATCTTGTTTCACTCACCTCTTTCATTCTCTCCTTTCCCTATCCTTTCTCACTCACTTCTTTCACTGTCTTCTTTCACCATCCTTTTTCACTCTCCCCTTTCACTCTCTTCTTTCACTTACCTCTTTCATTCTCCTATTTCACTCTTCTCTTTCACTCTCTTCTTTCACACTCTTTTATCACTCTCCTTTTTCACTCCTCCTTTTCCCGCTCCTTTTTTACTCACCTTTTAAACACTTCTTTCAGGGCCCCGTCAGCTTGGGCTGTAGAATACACGGACTGCATCTCTGCAGAGGGATAAGACTTCCGCAACGAGTGTCCTAGATGTGACACTAAACAATCTGATGGTATGGCTCCAGTCTTGGGGCTTTGGGAAACGTGGAGGACCTCTTAATTTCAATTGCTCCCCGGTCCACTCACAACCACAGTGTTTGTTTTTTGTTTGTATTTTATAGCATATCAACCTTTGTATGTTATTTAATGCCAAATCCATTTTTATACAGATAAACAGTTCTATTTCAAACAATTCAGTTTAGCATAAGTACACAGTTTGTTAAATACATTTCTATTTCAAGCAATTCAGTTTAGTCAAACAGTTTTATTACAAATAATTCAGTTTAGTATAAGTATAGTTTTCTGTTTACACACAGTTAAATGTCAAAAATAAAATGTTTCAAATAGTTCAGTTTAGCGTAAGTACAGTTTCAATGTCAAAAAGAGTTCTATTTCAAACAATTCAGCTTAGCTTACCAAAACAATTCTATTTCGAACAGTTCAGTTTAGCATAAGTTCACAGTTTAGTTCATATGTGAACTTTATAGAATGTTCGACATTGTTCAGTCTGTCAGTGATGCGATGTAAATCAAGATCTTGTGGATAGATAAGTAGTATATCGTCGATGTACCTGAAGTAATGGGCAGTGTTGGGTATAATTCATTCAAAGGGGCAAAATTCTAAGAATTCTAGATAAATGCATGCAAGAACTACGCTAAGCGGAGACCCCATTGGTAAACCAAATTTTTGTTTTTAAAATATGTTGTTATATTGGAAATAGCAGTGTGAAGTGCATAAGGTACAAATTTTAATCAGTTTAGAGATAGGTAGAGGAAATGTGGAATTAGATTTTCGAAGGTGATTATATAGACGTTCAATGCATTTATCAACAGGTATGTTTGGTATATAAGGATTTGATGTCTAAACGAGCTAAATATTTGTTGTTCATGTCAATGTCAGTTAGTTGGTTGAGCAGTGATCCGGAATTTTTAATGTGCGCGTCACTGATTGTACCTAATTGAGGGGATAATAATTTGGCTAAAAGTTTAGCGATATTATGGGGTAGGGGTAGATCCTATGCCGGAAATAATAATCGGTGAAACATCTCGGAACCTTCACGTTCGCTTAAAAGAACACAAAAGAGACATAAGAATTGGTAACTTAAATAATGCATTATTCCTACACATTTCTCAATCTAATCACAACTTCGATTTCAGTTCGACAAAGATGCTCATTTATATCCATAATAAAAGTCTAAGACGAATTTTCAAAGCCGCTGTTATTTCACTCTTTAATTCCCTAAATACTCGTCCTGGCTTTTATAATATTTCTCCTTACTTGAGCAAATCCATTTTAAATAGCAACAATATATTCCATATTTAGTTAATATTTTCCACATATATCATAATTTTTATGCTTTCTATTTTTCTTTTTGTCTTTCTTTTTCTTCCTTTTGACTCGAAATCTTTCTCGATAAACAAACGTAACATAAATTCTGTACAATATTACTAATAAGTCAAATGACGTAATTTAAAACAACAAACGCTGATTCACTTATTAAACGGCCAACTTTTCCTTGTTATACAAATTTTCCTCAAGGTATTTGTATTTTGCATTTTTAAACATCCATCGTTGACTTAACATCGCTAATATCATCCCTCATAGTCCTGATGACGGTTCAGTAGAACCGAAACGCTATAGTGTCGACTTTACTTCTCAATAAATCTCTCCAACTTGGATTGCCTTGTTATCAATTTTTCTCTACATATTGTTGGATCACAATCCTTTATTTACTTATATATATATATATATATATATATAGCAAATCAGCTGATTTCTTTACTAAAAAGGAGTATTTATTTTTGCATAAAATAAGCTCGAGAAGCTGTAATTTTTGTATCTATGTTTTTGAATTACATTTGTCAATCAGTGGGCTTGTGCTACTTTCAAAATATCTTAAAGAATTCGCAGATGACAATATTTGACTTACGGCGAAAAATCTGAAATATCTAAAGCCAAATAAATTAAAGAAAACTTTTCCATCGAAGAATTTTAAAATTACAATTCGTTGGCCAATTAGATTCAGAGATGAATTATCAACTTTTTATCTAATATCGAGCCAGCCTAAGTTGTGTGAATAAGCAAAGAAATAAATATTTCTTCGGTAAGTATGAATTTGTCTATACTTACTCAACTAACAGCAGGTATGGAATTTATTCGATATCAACAAAGCCTTTCGGTTTATTTCTTTTAAGTAAAACTCTTTATTCTTTTCTAACAAAATTGCATTTTATTTCAACATTGCTTATCAATCTTAATTTTAAACAGACATGTTAGTGTTTAAATAGATTTATTAATACTGATATATCAGCATAAGTTTGCTGATTGAAATGCCAACAGCAGCAGCCTCATATACGATAAGGCATAAATACATTTTCTCTCTCTCACATTTTGGGACACACTTACACGAAGAGTTTTGTTACATACACAAAATATATCTCTTAGATGTAGCTATCAAAATATTTCTATATTTCATTGCACGAATCTTCTCAACCTCTCTAAAAAAAACTTATCTACGCGATGACTTACAAGAAGACATGTTGCAACTTCTGTTTTCATCAAACTTTTCTCTCAATTTAAAAAAAATTAAAATGTATATATTCGTACATCAGAGTTTTATTCAATTATTCACTCCTTTTTCCGATATATATATATATATATATATATATATATATATATATAGAGAGAGAGAGAGAGAGAGGCATCCATGTTGCAGTGGTTACCGTTGTAGTAAATGGATATGGTGACCCGAGTTCAAATCTTCGATGAGGTTGTTTGCATTTCCCCATTACTCTCGGAAAAGTGTGAATCCAACTATTCCCCTTCCAGCTATGGATAAATAGTAGAGTAGACTTAGCTTTTTCACCTTGGTATGTCAACCGTTCGAGGAGAAGGAAAACTCTGAATTCAAACCTGTTAAACTCTCCTGCTTTGCATCTTGCTCATGTAGAGGAGTTGAGTATATATATATATGTATTCTTTTTTATAGCAGATAAACCATACATGATATATAAACAGAATTTGACAAGTGTTTATAAACTACCTCAGCCGAAATTTGAACTCGATTCACCGATTCCAATTTTCGTGCCATTAACTGTTAGACCAGATACAATCATCCATAAAAGTCTAAATGTACTGATATACTACTTAGTCGAAAGCACCACTGATTGTTTTACAAAACAGATGTAAATTTACATTTAGTTAGATTAATATGTATAATTATCTCCTTTCTCTTTCTTGTTTCCTCTCTCTTTCCCCCTCTCTTTCTGAGTCTTACATTTTCATTTTTAACTCATTTACTTACCCTCAATATAAATTTTTATTGTTGCAAGTCGATTATATAAGATAATTCAAATGTAAACACTAGTTCCTTAAACTACTCTCTCTCTCTCTCTCTCTCTCTCTCTCTCTCTCTCTCTCTCTCTCTCTGTGTGTGTGTGTGTGTGTATGTATATTTATATATATATATCCTGCTCTATCAGTCTGTTTTTCTCTCTTTATTTACCCTTTTTTCAATCCCTGCCTGTGTTCTTGATTATTTGTTCTTTTACGTATCTTTTATGTTCCATGCATTTTATAATTGATTTTCTCGTTCTTTCTTTCGATTTAATCAACTAATGAAAAGAAAAAAGATTGTTGAAATGGTTATTACAATTGTAAGAGAAACAAAGCAAAAAAATTTGAATTGAAAGAGAAAAAGAAAAACGAGGAAAAGAAAGAAAATCATGATGAAATATTCTCATGCGTTAATGTTCTCTTGCTCATGCGCATTGAAAACATTTTCACATGCTGAAGAACGCTTAAATGCACACGTTAAAAATTGTATTGCGCTGACATTAGCGAATAACGTCGCAGCATGGTTTGATATTTTCTATTTGACGTCTGAAACACACAATATTGGTAGAGGAGTCAATAAAGATACTCTCTCTCTCTCTCTCTCTCTCTCTCTCTCTCTCTCTCTCTCTCTCTCTCTCAACATTCTACGACTGCGTTCCTTTGTGACATCCGTTTGTAAGTTGATGGCTTTTACTAATGGAACTGGACATGCGTGAATAAAAGAATAGTTGAAGGTTTCCAGGCGGAAACTACTCCTTCTGCTCTTTTTATCTATCCAACTTTCACTCACTACGGCCACTTACCTCCCATCTCACAAAACATTCAAGTTAGACGAACAAGACATGCTGGACACTGCTTGTGAAATAAGGACGAACTAATAAGTGACGTTCTCCAGTAGATGCGCCAGTTTTGGCCGACTAGCAAGGACATACATTCATCGGCTACATGCGGACACTGGATGCTGTCTAGACGACCTGCCAGAAACGATGGACGATAGGGATCGATGGCGAGAGATTATATATATATATATTGCGTAGGTGTAGGTCCATAGTTTTCCTTTCTTTTACCGAAATTTAGTATTAAGGCATGTAAGTCCATTTTTTTGTATGAAATCCGTTAGGTGTTCCCCAATTTTGTTTGACAAGTTGTGTAAGCTGAATTTGTTATTTACGTTTGTCACTATTTGGACGTTCATCTCTCCTCCGATGATGAGAACGTTGTGTTTAGGGATGCTATGAACAAGAGGGGATTGCTCGTTATAGAAAGAGTCAAGGTTTGTTTTATCACAAGTGTTGGTAGGGCTGTAGGAGGAGATGATCGCTGTGTTGGGGTTGCCGTTTAACATAGCTACCATCATTCTCGGTTGTATTTTCTGAAAAGGAAGGGGAAACTATGAACGAGAATAATGTTAAAGCACAGATAGACAACATCCTCATGAATAAGAAACAGCGCTTTAAATTGTGAGGCATATTCCTCTTTTGAAGGTTTGTGTTCTGACCACCGAATTGTCACGGCAAAGATATGTCTGAGCTTACGCAGGAATGCGACGCAAACAGCCAAAACTGTACAATTAACTGGTCCATGCTTTACAATTGAGATATTAGCGATAAATATACGATAACACTAAAAAAACAAATTCGATGCGCTTCAGAAGATATCAGAAACACTGACTCCGGATGACAATCCCCACATAGAAGCAAAAGTAGAGTGCATACCAACCAAACTAAGATCAAAACACAGAGTTCCTTGGGAGACATTAGCTGTTAAGAAAAGGCGTGACGCCTTGAAAACAGAATCCCTATGCAATAAAAGGAACCTAACTAATGCCAACGCTTAGAAACTTAAGAAGGCACAAAGTGAACTAATACTTACCAAGAAGAACAAACAGAATACATCCAAGAATAGATCAATAATATTAGACAGTCGTGGCAGACATGAAGTGAACAAAAGAAAAAGCACAGCGGGAGCGAAACTAAAGCTGTCAGCCAGAAGAACGAATACACTTGTGGAAAGAACATTTCAAGAATCTGCTTGGAAAGTCCGCTAATGTTACGGATGAACCTATCACGAAAATTATTAATAATCAACTTGATATCAAACTGGGACAGTTTGTGCCAGAAGAACTCGACATAGTACTAAAAAGAATAAAAACAAGAAAGCTGCCGGTTTTGATGAAATACCACCAAAATTATGGAAAACAAGGAAATTCGACGACAGACTGCTCCGATACTGCAACACCGTATATAACCAGAACACTATAGACAGATAAACAAAAGGCTGCATCCTCCCTTTTTCCAAGAAAGGTGACCTCGGAAATGCCAAAAACTACCGGGGTATAATCTTTACTTCTATAGCAGCTAAAATTTACAATGCTCTGCTACTCAACTGCATTGAAACGGAAATTGAAAAAATTCTCACGAAAAACCAAAATGGCTTTCGTAGAAATTGATCCACATCACAAATTCTGACAATTCGTCGAGTTTTAGGTGTTCGTCGCAGCCATAATGATGCTCTATAAAAACACGAAATTAAAAGTACGCTCACCGGATGGAGATACAGATTTCTTGGACATTGTCACAAGTGTACTGCAAGGGGACACATTAGCGCCGTACCTGTTCATAATCTGCCTAGACTTTTTACTTCGGACGTCGATAGATTTAATGAAAGAAAATGGTTTTACACTGGAAAAAGCAAGAAGCAGACGATACTCCGCACGAACTATTACAGACGCGAACTACGCTGATGACTTAGCGCTTTTGTCAAACACACCTGCCCAGGCTGAAACCCTGCAACATAGTCTGGAACGGGCAGCAGGTAGCATAGGTAGACAAAACGGAGTACATGTGTTTTAATCGACGTGGTGACATCTCAAAACTAAATGGTAGTTCTCTGAAACTAGAGGATAATTTCATCCACATCGGAAGCCGGGTCTCATCTACGGAAGATGACATCAGTACGTGACTAGCAAATGCATGGTCAGCTATCGATAGGCTATCGGTCATATGGAAGTCAGACCTATCCGATAAAATAAAACGCAATTTTTTTCCAAGCAGCGGTCATGTCCATACTACTGTTTGGATGCACCACTTGGACGTTGACTAAGCATAGAGAGAAAAAGCTTGGGGGCAATTACACAAAGATGCTACGAGCTATATCAAACAGTACCTGTACGGCCACCTACCACCCATCTCGAAGACCATCCAAATTAGACGAAAAAGACATGCAAGACATTGCTGGAAGAGGCAGGACGAACTCATTAGCGACGTTCTCCTATGGACCCCTTCTCACAGATGTGCGTGAGTAGTACTACCAGCTAGAGCTTATCGGCAACAGCTCTATACGGACAAAGAATGTTGCCTGGGAGACCTGCCGAAAACGACGGATGATAGAGAAGGATGGCGAGAGAAAGTTAGGGAAACCCACGCTAGCAGCACAACGTCATGATATATATATATATATATATATATATATACTTGTGCTGCATTTAAGTCATATTTGATTGAACAATATAAACATTTTTGTCTACATATTTTTGTATTTATCCTTTCAAGTTGCTGTATCGATTATTTAATATCCGGCTGGAATTGGTTATTGAAACTTCTATAATCAGTTGGTTCCCAATTACTTGGGACTTTCACCAGCAAAGAAGAGGGAATATATAAAAAAAAAAAAAGATCCAAAACAAGACTGTAACTACATCTGAACGGATATGGCATTCGTACAGATCAAACACCAACCAATAAAGTTTGGTAGTATTGCGAGATACTGCTGGGGAGCCCTGGGTTAGTGATAATGATGCTTCGGCCCCGAAACCATGCCTGAACCCAGGGTCATCATCTGATGAAGACTTTACTGGAAGCAAAACTGCTTTTTCTTGCTACAGTTGTTGTACATATATATATATATATATATATATATATATATATATATATATATATATATATATATATATATATATATATATACGGTGAATTCAATAAGTTTCCAGACTTTTTTGTACAGGCATTTAAAATTGTCGTAGACTCCTGAAAATTCAGTATGCTATTGCTATACATCTTATGAGATGACTGACCAATTTTTATGACCTCAGGTTCAAATCAACAGCTACAGCAGGAATTAGAATACACCCTACTAAAACCTGTTTGTCACAGCTGTCAATTTCAAAAATGCAATCTGACACTTTAGAAGAACGATATGCAATAAAGTTCTTTTTTAATCTTGGAAAAAATGCCACAGAAACGTATGGAATGCTTCAAACTGCTTTTTGACCATCTGGCATGAATCGAGCATCAGTTTTTGTGTGGCATAAGAGATTCAAGGAAGGCAGGGAGTTTGTGAGGGGGGATGAGAGGTGTGGGAGGAGTAAGGAAGTCAATACACCAGAGTTGATTGGCCAAAGGGTTAGGGTTAGGGTTACTATGTTGAGGTTTTAAGGGAGTTCAGGAAGAGATTCCTTCGGAAGAGGCCAACAGCACTCTTCAAATCGGGTCAGTAGCATTTCCACCAGGACAATGCACCAGTCCACAACTCCATCCTTGTCTCAGACTATTTGACCAAGATGGGCATCAAGACAGTTCCTCAGCCTCCCTATAGTCAAGACCTTGCTCCCTGTGACTTTTGGTTATTCCTTAAGCTCATAGGCAGTCGTTACGAGACAATTGAAGAGATGGAAGAGGCTGTGACGAAGGTCATTGACATGCTCACACAAGAGGAGTTTCATGGGGTCTTCCAGAAGTTGTTGTAACACTGCAACAAGTGCATTGCAGCCGGAGGAGATTACTTCGTGGGGGACTAGAGTTTCATATGTGTACTATCAATAAAAGTGCCCATACGAAAAAAAGTCTGGAAACTTATTTAATGATCCCCGTGTATATATATATATATATATATATATATATATATATATATATATATATATATATATATATATATATACTGTAAAAAAAAAATTCTAAAATTATCATTAATTCTAAAAATTTAAAGAAATTACTTTTCAGATATATATAAAATAAAAAAAAGTTAAAATAAGAATTCTCAGCCTAAAACAGTTAGATTTAAAATGGAAACGCTTCTAGAATTTTTTAATTGAGAACATTTGTTTATTAGTCACAAGTCGTAACCAAGAAAGTTTCTAAGTTTGTTGGGTTGCCTTGGAAACTTTCCAGCCTTTTCATTGGTCGAGATTTTATATAAACTTTGATTTGTTACGGTTGAAGATTTGCGTTCTTGTTAATTCAATAAAATTGCCATTTTTTAAGTGTGTATTTTATCTATGGGTTGTTCGTACAGGCTAACTTTTTGTCTCTCTGTGATAGGAGTGAAGATTTAATATAATGTTAAATTAAGTACGAAAAAAGTGCAGGGCAATATTCATCCTCATAATAACTGTAATTAGCGAAAAATATCATTTTTAATGGGTTTTTTTTTTTGTAATTTAGAATTGAATATTCAACTTTGAATTGCTAAAGAATAGCAATTTTGAATTTTTTCATTCGTATAAATGGATTCATTTATTAAAATTCTTAAATGATAACCGGAGGTTTATGATTGAGCAAAAAAAGATTTTTTTTTCTGCATAAGGCTTTGCAGATTTTTATTGATTTTCCCCAAAGAAAAATCCATTAAATTTTGAATGCTATAAATAAATACTATTTAATATATTCTAATAAATATTTTACACAGCGTGTGTATTCAATTTTTATTTTGTAAAAGGAAATTTAAAAAATTGATATTCACAGTACATTTTTCAGAGTATAGGCATAAATTGTCATACTTTAAATGTCTTAAGTGCTGAAAAATATTTTTATTGTAAAAAATAATGAACATTAAGAACCTTTTGAAAATGATTTATCATATCATATTTACCCAACCCCTCCGCTCTGGCAGGATAGGACACAAGGTTAATTTTTAAACGGTGTTTAACAGGTTTGAATTCAGAGTTTTCCTTCTCCTAGACTAGTTGTCTCACCAAGGCTGAAGAAACCAGTCTGTCCTACTATTTACCCATAGCTGGAGGGATAATAATTGGATTCATACCTTTCCCAAGGGTATTAGTGCTATGTGAAATGCAATCATTCTCATCCGGGATTTGAACTCGTATCGCCGTGTCCCTTTCCTACGACGATAACCATTACACCTCGAAAATAATTTATTGTAAAAATTTCGAGTCGCATGAAAAGGATATTGTAAGTGAATAATATAATGATTAATTGAAATTTTTTAATCTTTCTTTTTAAGTTACTTATTCTGCATATTGAAATCACATGTATTTATCGAATTATTATTATTATTATTATTATTATTATTTACTTATCTATTTGAACAAATTTTATTCATTTATTTTGATAAACTTATTTATTTTGATAAATCAAATTAGCAAATATTTTATGGTCAATAAGTTATTTTTTATTGTGATCATTAAAGTAGCTTAAAATAACTCTTACTCTTACTCTTATAATTACTGCATTTACATATCTTTCTTCTTTTCAATACTCACACGCACATGTGTGTGTGTGTGTGTGTAAAGTAGATTACTCAGCTGGAAAAGAAAAAGAAAACCTAGTTGCCATGCAATAAATATTGAAAAAGTACTCAATATTGGTAGAGCTGGTTTAGCGAACCAAACAAGTAACTGCAGCTTACAACCTAGGTTTCACAGAAAAGGATCTTCAGGTAAACTCTAAACAAGCGAATTAATGTATACAAGCACACAGTAGAAATTAGAGAACAAAACAAAGAGTTAAGGATTTAGCAGCCATTCTTTTTTTCTTTTTTTTATGCCTACATCTGTTCAATATCTCAGATCTTTGAGTTAGCTGTTCTTCACGATTTAGATAACCAGATTTTCTTCCATTCAGATTGAAAATTTATCATCAGCCTTGTATTTACAACCTCTATCAACAATTTCCTACTTTGAGATGAATCTATGCCATATTTTATTTTAATGTCCCAGACATGCACATAACCCGAAGTACAATGCATATATTTGGCATGTACTAAGGTGGTTTTATGCTTATAAAACTTTAGTAGGGTCCAGGAATACTTTTTTTTAAATTTTCGCCATCCATTTGTATACTAGCCTTACATACAATACAAAAATATCACCAAGCATTATTGGTAATGATATGTTCGACAAAAATAAATGGAAAGGGGAATAAACTAACACCCGTTATCAGTGTTGGTTTTTCCACTTTTTCACTTATTTTTATCTTGTTAGATTTACCAAAAGTCTAACATTTCTCCAATGATATATATGTAACATAATAGATCGGTGATATCTATTTTTGATATGTAGTGTAGTATTCAAGTTGAGTCCAGGGTAGAAAGATACGGTAAGTTCAACCAGTATGATTGATAATCGTTGAACCCGAGGTCAATCTGGGACTACGGTTCTCATTGAAAGGTTTCAATCTGGCGATGAAATCGGTTCTAGAGTTAGAAATAAGTTAGTCAGTGAAAAACGCTCAAAGCGAACTGTTGAAAGCTCCATCATAATTTCACTGATTCCACGTTTAAGCCGTGCGAGTAAGGATTAAAAGTCGACAGTAAATAAAAGCAAAATGGGTAATATGAAATCGTGATAACGTTGGCATTCCTCATCAACAAATAAGAACAAAAATGGCGACGCGAAAGAGACATTGGAGTGACCAAGGCGATAAGACGACCTACCGGAGAAGCAAAGTGAAGAACGTAGTGGAATGAGGAGATGGAAGCTGACCGATCGGAAAGCAAAGCTCATAAATGTTGGTTGGCCGAAGAAAAGAGCTATACAAAAAACGACAACCTTTACACTACATATGAAATGGACACAGTGACCCGAGTTCAAATCCTGGACGAGACCGTTTGCATTTCACATTGCGTTAATATTTCGGGGAAGGCATAAATCCAATTATCCCTCTGGCTACGGGTAAATAGTTGAGCAACCACGATCTCTGAAGAAGGAAAACTCTGAATTCAAACCTATTAACCTCCTTTCAAAAACTGACCTTATGTCGCATCCTGCTCGTGCATAGATGTTAAGTATATATATTGTCAACCACAGACAGTTCTGTTTCGTTCTATCAGAACTCTTCAGTGTGGCCAGACAGGCTAGATTCCCGAAGCTGGGATCGAAACCTGGTTGACTCTAGCGCAAGCGAAGGAAATTTAAACGCTTATGTATCACAATTGTTTTTGTTTACATATATCAGCTTAACGCCTACCGAGAGCTCGATTCATATGAAGAGCCTTGCATTAAGCTAATTATATATATCATTTGAATACTGTTTATCTGTACTTTTTGTTTTAAACCTTATAATAGCGAATAAAAGTATTAAAATGCAGGCATTTTTTAGACAACATTTTAAACTGTGTCTCAAAGCTGGTGAATGGACTCGCAGAATTCAGTAAGCTTGAGAAAAGCAATGTCTGACGACAGTGTTAAAGTGTGATTCAAGCTTTTTTTAAGGTAGAGAATAGTCACTTGAAATACTTTCCCGATGTGGACGATCACTCGTTGGTGATAGAAGATGATCCGACGATCACTCGTTATGGTGATAGAAGATGATCCGACCACTAATATTGGAAAACTTTCAGAAGAACTTAAGTCATCAAATGATATCACGTGTAAACCATTACATGAACTTAAATAACATGCAGGATCTGTTGAGGAGCTCACTGTGAACGACGAATTCATTAGGGAATCAAAATAATTTTAGCAGACCCGAATACTTGTGGAGTATGTTAGCATTAAATTCAATGAACTTGCGAGTTACAATGCGAAACTAGCTTAATGATGGGTATTTCTTGGAGACTTATATTTTGCAGCTTTGTGCTATCCTACACTTTGTAAATATAGTGCCTACCGTGGTAAGATGGTTAGCAAACTAATTTTGCAGAGCAGTTATGATTAGTGATTTTTAAGAATCGATTTCTTGTTTTTTGTTTTTTGCTTTTGGTTTTTTCTTTGTTTGGGGGAATTCATTTTCAAATTTTTACTGTAAATTTGTTTTTTCTGCACTCAATCTGCATGTTGTGCATTGAAAACAACAAAAATAGCAACTTCATTCGTAGGAAATAAAAGCTAGTGTTATAGGAAGGAAATGCTTATTATATAATTTCAAGATATTAATTTAATGTATATCCCATATTTGACTGATTAATCAATCGATTAAGTGATTGATTTTAACGGCATCTCAGTCCGTATAGGGTTATTTTATGTCTAGAAGTTAGGTAATCGCGTTTATCGCACTTTATATTTACATTTTTTTGTGTAGTTGTTTTTAAGAGACTTTTTTTTTTGCTCACAGTTCTGTCGAGTACGAATAATTTTTAACCATCTACTTAACCCATAGATGGGACCCTAACACTCTCAGGTTTAGAGTGGACCTGGGAGTAATGACAATGAAGTGATAATCTACACTTCCCCAGATCTCTAGAACAGGATTTCATGATCAGAGGCAGTTTAATGTTTAGAACACTCCTGTTCTTTTTTTTTTTTTTTTTTTTTTTTTTGGTGGGGGTTATGTGGGGGTATTACTCCTCTGCGAGGGATTCAGTCAGTGTATTCTAAGTGTATTCATATCTGAAAAGTTGACGGAGAGACAAAAACGTTCCGTTCAAAGTTGAGAACTCCAGACGGCCATTTCAGTTACTTATGAAGGTTAGTTAACGAACCATCGCCTGATAAACAACAACACCTCCGTCTCCTCCTTGACGCAGTTGAAAGTAGAAATGTGCGAATTTATAGGTTAATCAGAGGAAGGTTCATCTTTTTTCTTTTTTTTTCTATAGTTAAAAATGTTCATTTATTCTTGTCACCCTACTTACAGCATCTCCCGTCTAATACCTTCTGACATCTTCTCAAAATATGCTTCACTCTAGCACACTTCCTTTCCCGCTTGGAGCTTTTAATTCAACACCTCTCCGAACTGATCGGCCCACAGAAGCCCGATAGTAACACAAACATCCGCCTAACCCCATCCATAAAAGCACCGTTCTTCACTACTAACCACCAGCTTCTTTTCTTTTTCTCCGGCCCGTAACAGCGTCTTTAAGTGCGGTCATCTGCCTACGTCACAGAGGTCAAGTAAAGTGATGCAGAAGAGAAGGGTTGAGAAACAGGATATGAAGACAGTGTCAACAATAAGGTCTCTTTTTTTTCCCAAGCCTGGAAACCCCCCGAGCATTTTCAAGAAAGGCCAGTGCGAGCGAGGGTCTTATTGCAAGTGGTCGAGACGGATAATGATGAATACTGTCCACATGTAAAATAAACCTCACGTGTGGCGACCAAAACCGACTCGAGACAACAGGGTGTGTTGTTGGCCCCTGTAAACGGTTCACTGTACTGTTTTGATCGCCACTAACCCCCACACACGCACACACACACACAACCCTCCAGCATCAAAGAAAGAAAGGAAAAATATATTAAGCATTTGCATTCTTTACCTAATGAAGTGGCAGTAAATCCGTTCTATCGCAAGTGCAAAGTTGGTTAAAGTTTATTTTTAAAGACAAGGAGTAAAAAAACAACTCTTATTAGTAACCGCGCAAAAAGAGTCCGTTCAATGCAATGCTTCAAACATTATGAATGTTTATTTAATGATTAGGCACTGGTGATAGAGAGACAGAGGTTGGGGAGAGAAAGAAAAAGATTGTGTGTGTTTGAGAGAGAGAGAGAGGATGATGGAGAGAAAGAGCAGAAGACTGTTGATCATGAAAAATAAAGGTCCTACTAAAAACGTTTTGTAAGCAAGAAAAACTCCAACAGAATTTTTAAAGTGATTTTTAAAAAATTATTTTCGCGTAAAGATTCGACGCTCTATTGCTGCAGTCCTTTGATAAATATTGACTGGTGAAGAATATAGTCGTTAGTCAAATTCAGCTTTTAATCTAATCTGTTGGATATGACTTAATGTCATACGACTTTATATATTGTTGGTTGTGTTTTACAGCACATCAATCCTTGTAAATTATTTAATGCCAAATTCTTTATATAAATGTATTTTAATATATATGATTTATAAAGAAATTTTGTTGGTAACATTTTAAACAAGCTAGAGCTTATTTGTTTGCACACAGTTAAATGGTATTGTTATCTAACACTAACAATTCAGTTAAACATCAAACATTTCTTTGTATACAGTTAAATGGTTTCATTTATAGACAATGATTAAATATTTCTGTTTCACCCACAGATGGGAGCCTAACTAGTATAACCACTACGGATTAGAGTATACCTGAGAGAAGTGGCAATAAAGGGGTTCTTCATATACCAAAAGCTCCAAGATTGGAGCCTAACCATTTGTTGCAGTTTCGTGTTATATCCTGGACACTCGTTGGGAGAGAAGTCTTAACCCTCAGCAGAGATCCAGTCGGCGTATTCTACAGGCCCTACCAACTGGGTTTTATTTAATATATACTACTAGGTAATCATCATCATCTTGTACGTCTTACTTGGATGGTTTTATTGATGGGAGGTAAGTGGCCGTACAGCTCTTGTTTCGTGGGATGTTGCTTCCCGGATTTGCTCAATATAACCCAGAGCATTCTATTGCAGTTCCCATCTAGCTTTCTCTCTTTGCGTTTTGTCAGTGTCCGTGTGGTGCACCCACAGACTAGTATTAGCAAAACTGCTTCCTGGAAGAAATCCCGTTTTATTTTAACGGATAGATCAAACTTCCATATGAGTGACAGCCTATCGAGAGCAGTCCACGCCTTCGCTTGGTTATTATTAACATCCCTTTGAGTAGATGAGACACTGTTGCCGAGGTACGAGAACTTGTCTACTAATTTCAGAAGACCGTCATTTAGAGCGGAGATTGTTCCTCCTCGTTTAAAACACATGTACTTCGTTTTGTTTGCATTCAAGTAGAGGCCAATGTCTCCTGCTGCATGTTCCAGGCTATGCAGCTGGGATTTGGTTTGAGTAGCTGAATTTGCAAGAAGCCCTATGTCATCTGCTTCGTCCGCGTCTGTTATAGTTACTGCGGGACATCGTCTGCTTCTTGCCTTTTTTTAGCATAGAGCCATTTTCTTTTATTAGATCTATCGACGTTTGAAGTACGTAGTCTAGACAGATTATAAACAAATATGGTGCTAATGTATCTCTTTGCAGAACTAAAGCAACAATGTCGAAAAAGTCTGAGTCTCCATCTGGTGAGCTAATCTTGTCTTTTGTGTTTCTATAGAGCATCAATATGGCTGTAACAGTTTTTTTTTTTTTTGTGAGGGAGGGAGACCATAGGCTCGAAGTATCAGCCCCATCTTCTCTCTGTGTATGGAATCAAATGCCTTAGAAAAATCTACAGACAATACAGTTGCCTCGAGATTTTTTGCACGAACTCCTTCGATGATTCGAAGAAATCTTAGAATCTGTGATATTGTGGGTCGATTTCTCCGAGAACTGTTCTAATTTTTCTCTATTGTATTTAGTTTATATACGGCGCTGCAAAGTCGAAGGCTAGCAGCTTTTCTGCTTTTAATTTTTGTCTGAATTACGTTGAGATCTTCTTAAGTAAATTGTTCTTGTTTGATGTCAAATTGGCTTTCAATAATTTTCGTGACAAGTCTATCAATGACTTTAGGGGAGTATTCGTTCTTCTTGCCAGGCAGCTTTTCGTTTTGCTCTTGAGGCATTCTTCTTTTTACTCACTTCATTTACTGTCCGCCACGCAATTCGTAATTGTCTATCTTCTACCGAGTTTTTTTTTTATTCATCTAACCTTGAATGTATTCTTGTTGTTCTTTTAGGTATGTGTTCGTTCTGTTAGTATTTTCTTGAGTTTCTACTCGTTGGCATTTGTTGGGCTCCTTTTATGACACAAGAGAGCTATTTTCATGTTATCTCATTTTTTCCTTATTATTATAGACTCCCATGGAACTCAACATTTGGCTCTTGTTTTGCTTGATATGCATTTGCTACTGTTACCATGAGGGCAATGAAGAAATTTTCGTTTCGTCATTCGGAGAAAGTGTTTCATATATCTCCTGAAAAGTGTCGAATTTGTTTCTTATAGTTACCGTATATTTATTGCTAATGCTTTTATTGGTGAGCGAGGATCAGTCGTAGCGTGTGGTTTTGACTGTTTCTATCTTATTTCTACGTAGACTCAGGCGTACTTTTCCTGTGAAAATTCTATGATCAGAAGACACAACTTCAAAAGAGGAGTGTGCCTCCTTGTTCAGAGCGTTATTTATCCACTACTTGTTTATAAGTATGTAATCTATCTGTGCTTTCGCATTATTTAGGTTAGTGTAGGTCCCTTTTTTTTTCTTTTTTTTCTTTTTTTGAATTTGGCATTAAGGCATGTTAGTCTGTTTTCGAGTGAGAATTCTACTAGATATTCCCTGATTTCTATTTGATGAGTTGTGTTAGCAGAATTTATTATTTCCATTTTTGGCTATTTAAGCATTCATATCTCCACCGATGATTAGAACGTTGTATTTGGGAATGCATCAGACAAGAGAATATTGCTCGTTATAGAAGATGAGGATGTACGCTTCATTACTGGTATTGGTGGGACTGTAGCAAATGATTGTTGTGCAGGGTTTGCCGTTAAATGATACACACATCATTCTCGGTTGTATTTTCTCAATGCTGTTTAGTGATTTTAGGGCATGAGAATTGAGAAGCATTCCTATTCCTCCTATGACACCATTGATGGAGTTTTTTCATGTAGATACTGAGACAGACGTCCATCCATTACCAGTATGATGGTATTATATTTCTTGTTCGCTATGGTGGTATCTATGCTCTTTTATGCATACAATGTCTATATTATACTCTACTGTGGGAGCTGTCAGGTCAGGTAAATGGCCAATTCTATTAAAATTCTAACACGAAATGTTGCTGTGTGAAGTGTATTTTTGTATGTAAGTAATTTTATTTGGGATTTGAACTGGAGTTCTATGACTGAATTTTTTTAAAAACTCCAACCCCAGCAGAACACGTCCCTTGTTTTCCTGCGTGAATGGCGATGTGGTTTGACATATGGTTTGAATTACAGGCATGGTAATCTTTTGTTGGCTTTTTTTTATCTCATCAATAGACGCCATCCAATATGAGTAGCAGTAGTTTCCTGACTGAACTATTTGACCCTGGCTGTTGACCTGTGAGGTTCTACCCTGCAACTTGAGAGATTCGCTGTTGACCCAACTTTGGATTCATTCGCCTTGCTTTACATCCACCACGTTGTTTCTTATGGTTTCGAGTGATATTAGTGTAGAGAACAAACTTTTTCCCTTAAATTTATTAAGTTTTTACTTATTCCATTTTTTTAACCTGTTAGTTTTATTCTAATTTGTAACTGAAACTTATGTTCTTAAATTGTTCAGAATAAGACCAATTAGGTGTTATTCGTTTATATTTAATGCTCTGTGTTTCACGAAAGTTATATAAACCTTAGATCTTCCATATCTGCTACTGATTTATGGTTTTAAACAGAAATGGTATCATACTGAATTAGCATTGTTTACTTTTATGTATTCAAATTGACACATGCTACAAAAGGATAAAAAGGCGATAAATAAATAAATAAAAACAAAATAAAACAAGCGTCTAGTTCCAATAGTTTTCGCAAAGAGAACTTTAAAACCATTTACAACCTTTTTGTCTTCTCTTCCTGAAATGAATGTACAGATAATACAGCGTTGCGGGGTTTGTGTTTTGTTTTTGTTTTGTTTTTGTTTTGTTTTTTGTTTTGTTTTTTGTTTTTTGTTTTTTTTTGTTGTTGTTTTTTTGTGGGGGTCCCTCTACTTCCTTTGGGGTGCTTAATGATATATCGTAATAATATATATATCATGTGCTTCTTGTCTTTTTTAAAAATGTGAAACCAATTTCTTTCAGTAAATGCATAAACATTTGCTGCAGATCATAAATGGAAATGCTGTGAACGTATCTGCTTGCAAGACTCCAACACCAATATCGAACAAGTTGGTGTCGGTGTCGAAATAGTTTCGCATTAAAAACAAGAAGTCGATCCACCTCTTCTCAGATGTTGACTATCTGTCGAATCATCGAAGAAGTACGTGCAAGAAGCAGACGATCTACCACAGAAACTATGACAGACGCAGACTATACTAATAAATTACAGGAGGAATCCCCGTGGCCTAGTGGATAATGTGCTAGAATACGATATCGTAGCAATAAACCATATACTCTATTTACTTCTAACATATATATACATATATGTTAATAATCTTATTATAATTGAGATTATGTGTCTATCTATGACCGAAACCACGTCACCTCTGGCGTCACAATTCCTTTAGTTATTTACGTTATATTATTAAATAATTATTCAATTCCAATTTAATAATTTATTGATTATGTCTCTATTAGAGTCAGTCCGCGTTATATTTGCCTCAAAACAGCTCATGCTATTAAGGAGTTTGAAGTGCAGCAATGTGTCTAATATATCACTATTAAATTACGGTTTCCATAAAATATGACGTGAGTAATTTGCATACTGGTTTTAACAAAACTGGGCCATTGGCCTAATGTTTGCCAATAGTCTGGAAGACAGGGGTCCAATAAAACCTTTTATGCATGGTACTAAGACAACTGAAGGAAGAAATCAAGTTTTAACGCAGAGTGAAGTTGATGGCAGTTGTGCTCATGCTCCAGGATAACACGTCCGTTCACACTGCTCAGATTGCAGTGGCTGAAGTAGCCAACAGTATTTGGATTTGCTACCCCATCCCTTACACACCAGACTTTGGTCCATATGACTTCTTCCTGTTTCCTAAACTCAAATCCGACCAGCATAGTCACCATTTTTAAACAATGATGTGGTCATATGTGCCGGGGAGAAGTTTCGGAAAGATTAATTGGCTGGCTGTTTCGTTTTTCGCCATATCAACCCTTTTCGGGTCATTTAACGCCGAATGAAATTTTAAACAATTCAGTTTAGTAAGAGTATAGTTTTTGTTTACAAACAGTTAGATGTCAAAACAGTTCAGATAAATGTCAAAACAGTTCTATTTCAAACAATTCAGTTTAGCATAAGTACACAGTTTAGTTCTATTTGTTATGGTGACCTCCCTACAAGATAATGAATTCTTCCTCCTTCATAAATACTAAACCTATTTTACTCTCACTAAGATTTCTTCCCAGCTCTGGGCTGGGGACACGCTTCGGTCGGTCGTGTTGGTCGGTACACGGATCTGGTCGGGTGTGTCCTGGCTCTGCTGGCAATCGGTCGAGGCCACCTGACATGAATTCCGGTAAGCCGACATTCATGTAAGGCACACCAAGATCGGCATCCTCGACCATCAGGGAGTCGTCTACCTAGGCTCTAAACCTCTTTTGAGGGGCTAGTTTTATCGCCTGGCGCCTGAAGCGCCCCTTTTTAGTAACCCGAGGCATTTTTGGGGCGTGTCTGGGTAACGGCCCAGCGCTCGTACCCACCTAAAAATGCCTTGTGCCACACTCATCCGATCGATGGGACGAAGGATAAATACCGACTTTCTCCCAGAAGTCAAACCTGACAGTTCGGACGGACACTTCTACCGGCTGTACTAACACTATTATTTTGTATATATGTTCTGTCTATTCAATACACTTGTTCAACCTATTTTCTCTTCTTCCGTGTCTTCTTTCTGGACCCTAACAGGCCACAACCGTACTTAAAAACAGTTTTATTTCAAACAGTTCAGTTTAGCAAATGAATGCAGTTTCAATGTCAAAAACAGTTCTATTTCAAACAATTCAGTTTAGCATAAGTACACAGTTTAGTTCTGTTTGAACCATAGATAGAACCCTATAGAGTGCTACCACTCCGGGTCAGAGTGGACCTGGGAGCTATGTCAAAGAAAAGGGTAGTCTGCATCCCCTAAATAAATAATAACTTGCTGCTAGAATACACATACACACACATACACACACACACACACACACACATATATATATATATATATATATATATGTACGGGGGGAAATGAATAAGTCCGCAAATCATTTCAAATTTGTTTTTTAGTTTTTATTCCATATAGTTCTGCTACATGTGTTTCGGACTTTTCAGTTCTCGTCAGGCAGTCAGGCAGGATTTGAATTTTGTTTGAGTATTGAGTTTCTTTCATTGTAAAGATTGTTTTAATAGATTGTTTTGATGTTGTTTAATTCCAACATTTGCGTCTGTGATTGTCCCATAGGAGTTAATTATCCGTGAAGATTGCTTTGTTAATGGCCTTTTTTAGAAACTTAATCTGCAATTCAAAAAATGTTGTCTATATAATCAAAGGTACTAATTGCAACGAAATTTATATAAGTTGCATACAAGCACTAAACAATAGAGTATATTTACATAAAAGCAACATTAAATTATTTGAAAAAAGAAAACTTTATTCATCAAAACACTTTTATGAATACAAAAAGAGAATCCTTAAAATATTGCAAAAATACCAACCCGATGACTACTCATTACTCCAAATAAATAAAAACACTTCATAGATTTAAACAAACATTAAACAGAGCCTAAGTGCATGCACACACACACACACACGCACACACACACACACACACACACACGTGCATGTGCACAAACATATACATACACTGACTGCCTTAAAACGTCTCTGTATGAGAACAAATAAATTCTTACACACAATGTCCTTTAAAATGTGTTCAAGTATATGGATATATAAGCGTACATATATATATATATATGCACATACATACACACACACACACGGAATATGTTCATATATATATACACAAAAACATAAAGAACACACAAGCATTTACATACACAAGCGGTAAAAAGAAAGGAAAGGAGAAAAAAAGATCATTACACAAACAAAAACAAAACGACCAAAAATCTTTGCGAACAATTTACTCTAGTAGGACAATTAAAAATACAAAAACTGGAATTAAGCAAAATCAAAATAACCTATCAAAATAATCTTTACTATAAAAGAAACCTAACACTCACCCAAAATTCAAATGACACGTCACTGCCTGGCCTAATTGCCTAACAAAGACGGAAATTTTCTGAACACCCGCAGCAGAAATGTATGGAATAAAAATAACAAAAATGAACTTAAATACCAAATTTGAAATCATCATCTAAAAATATTTGATTTTCTCTCATTAAACCAACAACAACGTTAGTATATATATACACACACACATATATATATATATATATATATATATATATATTGGTATATTGGGTTGAGTATTTGCTGAATGGTCCGGGCTACTGAGGTTCAGTCATAGGTCGACATTATAAGGTATAAATTACACTCGACATTATAAGGTATAAATCAAGTGTAAGTGGAGCAATCCAGGGAATGGAGTAGGCCCTTCCCCACACTCCGGTGTAGTAGCTATTGAAAATGGATTCTTCGGTTTGCCCTCGACTTCGGTCGGCCAACTTGCATATGTTGCCCTCGACTTCGGTCGGCCAACTTATATATGTGTGTGTGTGTGTGTGTGTGTGTGTTGTTTGTGTGTGAAAAAAAAAAACGAGCATATGATTGTGTCCGTACACTTGGTTAGTGGTACTAATCAAATTCACAATAATTAAAACACATTAAATTCGATATTCCTATATATTTTTTATTTGTTTATTGTGAGATATATTACGATAACCCAATAATAAATTCGTATTAAATTAATTTTCAGATGTCAATCTTTTAAAATCAGTTACAAAATACAAATCTCGCTTAAGAAGCCCATTAAAAGAAATTGAATTAATGTCGGATCCACACTGAATTTAATGCAAAGTCACTTAATTTACGGACACGAGTATATTAGTTGAAGTGAAATCATTTTGTCGTATTTAATTTATATGGTCTTTTAACGATATGTACACTAAAGCACATTTCTGCTCTTTTAATTGATATATATATATATATATATATATATATATATAGCGTGAATGGTTTGAGCAGAGCAATATAATTTCAATTTGTCAAAAATATCATCGTCAAATTGTTTTGGTACACTTCAATTATCTGCCATTATTAAACAGAAAATAAAGGCAGTAAATGATATAATAACTGTTAGGGTGACCGAATTTTCTAAATCGAGCATCTCATCAACGGTGGGGCTGACTGATAATTAGATTCTTTTCAGTTTATGATGGCATTTCCCTGCTTTCTCCCATATGGTTTACTCGCATTTGCCAGGTTATTTTTATTTATTTAGATTTTTATGAGTTCTGAACATATTTGAGGTCGCCCGATTGGGTCGACAACTGCAGCACCTTCCTTCTATTTTCTTCAATTAAGCATCTGTAAAATCTAGCAGTAGGATTTATGTTAACCTCCGCCCTGTCAGCAAGGCTTAGAATACGCTTGCTGTATCTCGAATAGAGGTTCTTAATCCTCTGCAAGGGATATTGTCAGCATACTCTTAGCCTCATCGGCAAGGCGGTCAACTAACAAGAATTTAGACAAAGCAAACACGAACTGAATATGATCACATGTTCATATTCCAAACTGATTAGCGTTGCCAACCTGAAAAATTTTAAGAATTTAATCTCATTAATTTCTAGGCTAGCCTTTTATGGTTGCTTTTCACGCTTGCTGTACTGTCATTTTCAAGCTTCCAAAATCGAACTTCCTACGATTTCATATTATTTAGTTGCATTATTAAAAAAAAGCAACATCAAATTATAACAACGTGATAGTTTCATTCAAAACAGGTATTGCAGAAAACTTTGCCACATATTATTTACTATTGCATGAGAGCGAATACACATAAAAAATGTGGGCTGACATACCAGAAATTGTTTAGATAATTGAACCTCTTCTTTGTACTCTTGATGCTGTTATCATAATATTTCAGTCAATTCATTCTTCACTCCATGTCAGATGTATAGGAGGTGGAATCAGAAAGAACTTGATGATCGCAAAAGCCGGAAACTATTAATTGCGATATATCGCTTTGGTTTGGTTTGGTTTTATGGCATATCATCCATTGTAGGTTATTTAATGTCAAATCCGGATTATTCAAATATATTAGATATATGATTTGTAAACTTAAGCCAACAAAGTCAAATAGTTCCAAGCATTGGTATGTATCACTAACAATTCAATTAAACACCATATATATTTTTCTTTTTTCAATTATCGTATCAACATGCATTGGAAATGAATTGAATGCCTTCAAAAAATTCCGCAGACATTTTATTCCATTCCTCCCCAATAGCATTCTTAAACGAACCAGTATTTGGATGGGAAGTTGCATTTGTTTTGTTTTCTAAAACGCCCCATATAGTGTAATCAAGGGGGTTAAGGTCTGGACTTGATGGAGGCATAAAGAAACTCCAATTATTTCGGAAATTCTTTTTTTGGCTTGGTTTCGGCACAAAACAAATCATAGATTCTCTTCGTTTCTTTTCTTGCTAACTCATATTAGGCTTAATTTTAATGAAAACGTGTTTGAATAATAGAGCTAATCATGAATGTTTTGGGTTCTTACATAAAAGTAACATTAAAATAGAAAACTCTGTGTTTCTAGCCTGCAATTTAACGCTTAGCCTTATATATATATATATATATATAGGTATGTTTCAAAATACCTTTACATATGCAAGAATGGAATCTTTAAAGTAATACCAATATACTAAACTGACGACTACTCTTTACTCAAAATAAAAGAAAAATCATAGACAAATTTAAACCTACATTAAACAGAGCTAAACTCCTCACCTCACCCCACACACAAGCAGAATCAAACTTCACGCATAAACTCATAGACTATCTTGCCTTCAAATCAGGAAGTAAGAGAGAAAAAGGAAAAAAAAAAAAACACAAACCTGGAAATATATGAGTACATGGATATACGTACATGTATACGAATGTACATATACACACACAGAGTACACCCTTGTAAATGTATACAAAAATATCATCTGCAGAGGTCAAGTGTTTTCACGGATAATCAACTCCAGGTGGACATTCACAGACACAAATCCTGGAATTAAAAAGAATCGCAACCCTATCAAAAAAATTTTAGTTTTAAAAGCCCCACCCTCCAAAAAAAATACTGCCCTAACGATTATTAGTCACCTGAAGACGGCGATAAAGTCTGAACCACGTGTAGAGCATAGTTATATGAAATAAAACCTGAAGTACCACACTCAAATTCATTTCCAGACCGATTCATTTTAAAATATTTACTTTTTTCTCGTTGGGCCATCAAAAAATTATATATATATATATATATATATATATATATATATATATATATATATATATCGACTTTGTTGTTTAATTTGCGGTTTCTAGTGATCATTTCTTTGAGGTTATTTGGTCGGCAAGTTCTTTATATGCCCTGTTCTTGAAATATATCTTTTGAGTTGGGATTTACTCTCAAAATGTTTCAATTGTACTAGATTATCTGGGCTAGTGGTGGGAGAGTATGGTTGAATATTACAAAGAGGATGTGATTCATCTTCACTTTTGTTCCTGTTTTTAGGGTGTCTTGTCTGGGGTTGGACATTGCTTTGGTTATCTGCTTTTCAATATCCTCGTGCTGAGAACTGATGTTTAAGTTTAGTGCTTTGTCTTTTTAATTCGTTGTCGATTGTCTATAATCTTCTCGGTCTGATCGCTTGTGAGTTCGGAAGACTGTCTTTGAGATGTTTGAGGTGAAAAGATCTGTAATGGAGATATCTCCATTATGATCACGACTTTAATAGAGATGCGAAATTCACAATCTTAAAAAGAATTGAAGAAAATACTAACATGAAGCCAAATCCTTGACGAGGTTGTTTGCATTTCACATAGAACTAATATCCTTGGGAAAGGTATGAATTTAACTATTTTTTATCTATCCCGAGCTTGTCACGTGGGTACAAAAAGGAAGGTTGGGGTAGTTAACCTAGCTTCGACAGTAGCAGTTTAGAAATAAAGGCAGAAGAGTAGTTACTCAACCATTAACATATTAAAAAACGACGACTATATTTCTAAGACAAATAGCTTTTATCTCTCTACAAAGAATCTATTCCGAATAAAATAAATTTTACAAATTTATATATATTCGCATTGCACATATTTCCCCATACAAAGTTGAGTTCCACATACAACTATTGATTTAACACAAATAAAAAGATATAAAATATAACAATAAAATAAAATACAATAAAATGAAATATGAGGCAAAGAAAGGACAGAATTGGAATTAAACTTACTCGCTGTCGGACCAAAAATAAAAGAAGGTATTAATAAAAAAACAGTTTCTCTTTGCAATACCTACATTTGGTATTTGAATTTAAAGTTCTTACGTTTTTTTTTTTTTTTTTTTTTTTTTTGATTGATTTCAAACTTCTAGCACTGAGTCTGCCGGGAACAATTCTCTTCATTCGGATAGTTCCAATTTTCTGTGGTTTGACTAGACAATTCTTTAGGTAGGTTCGCAGAGGAATTCAAACTCTTTGATAAATTTCTTTCACTGTCCTTCTAAAAAATATGCCTCCCAAAATATGTCTCCCAAGTAGAGGTTTGCAACTTTTCCTGTGAAAAGAAACCCACTCTTGGCTTCTCTTCAACCGCGGAAAAATAATTAACTCTTTTTTTGTTAGTTATAAATTTTACTCCGTTACTTATAGAACAGAAGAGTCGGACAAAATGCAGTTCATGTTCGACCCTGCACAACCGTCAGGCAAAAGGCTATTTGCCTAGCCCAAAGCAGCTTCCAGACTAAAACTATCTGGTCCCCGACTGGCCACTCGTTTTTATACCTACAAAGGGACAGTAACAGGCCAAAAAAAAGCAATTATTAGCTGCTGAATACGTGAACCCTATAGAAAGAGCATGACAACATAACAGAAGACTCTAACGCAGTTAAGCTAAGTTGGACCTTTGTTATATAAGTTTATTGTTATATGTCAATGTCGGAGTCCAAAGTTATTATTGATGTAACACCTAACGTCACCACGCAAACGAATAACATAACACATACTGACTTCTGTGCTCGCTCTTTCATAGGATTTTAGCCTAGTATATACTCTGGTCAAGGTCAGTATCTTTTCTTCTATAGGACTGAAATGTTAATCTCACAAAAATTTTCCCTCGTGCTTGAATTGAGTCTATATTTTACTTTTCTATACATCCAAATCTGAATTAATCATCAAGCAAAATAAGCGTGCGCTTAGAACACCAAAAAAAGAATTTTTTTTCTTTTTTCTTATGAAAATGTTATATCTTGTAGTGACCTGATTCTGTTAGCCATAAAACTGAAAGGGCTTACGTAAAAACGCTTTAAAAATAATGTAAGTCATTTGGCAGTGATAAAAAGCGGACGTTTCGTCTCTGTGTACCAGTTTAAAATACACTTGCTATTAGTATAATAATTATCGTCATAAGAAATAAACTCGGTGACACGAGTTCAAATCCTCGACGTGGCTATTTACATTAAACTAATACGCTCGAGAAAGGTATGAATTTAACTATTCTAGCCCTGCTAGGGGTAAATAGTAGACCGATTAGGCTTTTTAACCTTGGTGAGACAACCGGTCTGAATTCAAACTAGTTGTACGCCACTTAAAAATTGACTTTGTGTCACATCCTGATAAATACAGAGGGGTTGGGTAAATATCTGCAAATTCACTTCATGCAAAATAAAAGTTATATATATATATATATATTGTGCAATTAGAAGGAAACTCAAACCTGGTTAAATTGTCGTTATAAATTTATTTCGCCGAAGAATATTATTATACTCTCCGTCTCGTCAGATGACTTTACATGTTAGATTTCGGACGCTGACTGGATATATATATATATATATATATATATCGTCCTACTGCCCAACTCTCCTCTCTCGTTATATAACATGATAATTACAGAGGACAACATCTTAACATATTTGTTTTATAAATTCAATGAATGTTTTTAAGTTATCCTCTTTTTGTTTAGGCTGAGAACTTTCCAGTATTCCGTGTATAACTGATGATAGAAGTGACTGAAAATATTAATGTACTTTTTAAACAAATCCAACCTGTTATATAATTGCTGTCTTAAATAGCTCGTTCACCCAGTCGGCAGTGGCTGACTGTACTTTTTGCAAAGGTACAAGACCCCACCCCTAAAAAAGCGGGTGTAACTCGAATATAGCGCTAATCTTTATCTGATGATGAAGCACCAGTTCTGAATAGCTGGGGAGTGTGGAGTACCCCTACATAGCCATTACTCTCAGGTCTATGACCCGAAATATACTACCGTTTAAGGTCCCATGTATGGGTCAAATAGGATATGAAATCAAGGAAAAGAAGATCCTTAGAAATGTCTTATTTTTTGGAATTTCTGAGAATTTTCTTTTTATGAATTTATGACTTTCTGCTACAACTAAGGGAACTTTGACCATACTGATCAAGAAAAATAATCACTTCCTATGTATGTCTACGTTTCATTAAAATTTGTGGCAATAATTAAAAAAAGATTCAGTTCTTTCCTTAGTCTGTCACTCTATGGACTGAGATAGATAGATAGATAGATAGATAGATTTAGAATTGGCTAAAATTGTTTAAAGCTTTTAAAGTGATGACTCTAACAATGCATGAAATTTTGTTTAAATTGATTGATCGAACTTAGATAGAGAGAATAAATTGATCCTCTATCGCTCTTTAGAAAATCATTTTTGTTCCTTTTTTTTTTTTCTTTTTTTTTTTTTTTTTTTTTTCAAGCCAGATGACCAAAAACGCATTCGTATTCTAACTGGTCTTTTATTTTTGTAAGTTTCTTCCCATGCGGTCGGAAGTGTCAGCTTTGAATTAGCTTCTTTTTCCCTGTGATCCCTCAAAAAAACAATAAGCCCCACCCCAGGATCTCTTTTCTGGATATCCGCCCCCAACTGGTATTGTTCTTTTAAGAATCATGGCCTTCGTGTTCTCCAAATATTTTGATTGATCAGTCGCGTTGATATTAAGTATCAAAGATAAATATGTAACTGCGAAAAAAGAGATATAAAAGTTTTGAGAAGTCAAAGATACGATTGATATTCGGGAACATGTGTGTTTTTTAGGTTTTTTTTTTTCTTTTTTGCTGAGAAAGGGGACTTTTTATTTTTTATTTGTACGTGTCTAGATTTGTATGTATTTTACAGTATATATGTGTACTATCCAAGCAAAATTAATGGACTTAGAGGGTAGTCCATGAAAAGGTTTTATCTACCTAAAAAGATCTATTTATTGAAAAGTTGGAACAATTTTGATAAAGAATTTTTCTTTAAATTAACGTCATTATTTGTGTATAATATGCACTCATGTGTAACATGCACCCCTTAATTTTAACAGGGAAATTCAGGCGGAAAATTCTCAAATATAATACGCAATTATATTTAAGAATTTATAGCCGTTGATTTTAACCAAGATTTAGCATTTGTTCAACTTTTTATCGGTTCCTACTGACTAAAAATAAGAATTCATATAGTTTTCATTATCTTAAAACACAAAATTTACACAGTATTTTGAACAAATACACGTTCACACCAAAATGCAAGAAGCTGGAAGCGAATATATTATAAAAACAAAACAATAAAAAAAAGCATACATTTCAGTGAACTTACTGAAATGTGTGTTGGTTCATCTCATCCCAAATATATGTTCTTTATAGCTTTGTTATATCTATCACACTACTAACTACCGACCTATATATTCCAATCTGTTCATATGCTTGTATGCATGAATATATATATATATATATATATATATATATATATATATATATATATATATATATATCAGTCTGTTCGTTCATATCAATCTATCGATATTAGTCTGTTTGTTCATATCTATCTATTTATCTATCTGTTTGCCAATCTGTATAACTAACTATCTATCGCAGATGTATGTATGTATGTATGTATGCTTATATATATGTGTGTGTATATGTGTGTGTGTGTGTGTGTGTGTGTGTGTGTGTGTGTGTGTATCTTTTTGTTCAAATCTAACAATTTATGTATTTTCCTACCTACCTTTCTATCCTAGTTTGTTCATATGTATGCCTGTATCTGTTAAAGTCTTTGAAAAAGTTCTAAGCTTTACCCAGAGAGAACAACAAACCTGAACCTCTTTGCTAATGCCATTGTTGGGAGACTAAACGGAGTAGTCTCCCTTGTCACAGTGTTTGAGGAATTCTCCCACTTCCCTAGTTCTTTTTGGTCACGTGACAAGGAGAACCGGGGAATCCGCTTCTTTCATGATCAGGTCTTGAGAAGAGCAGACGTGGTAGTTCGTTCCTCCCTCCTTTATTTTCCTGACCTGAGAAGAGAAAGTGGTTCCCACCTTTTTGGTGTGTGGACATTTTTGTTTTTTCCTTGAAGGCTTGTGACTCTTGAATAGCTGGAGACGGAAACTTAATTCCCAATCCGTATTGTGTACAATTAAATGTCATATCATACAGATTGATTTGTTTTGTTTCCTTCTGTGTTAGGAAAATAAAGGAGGGTGGCCACATGTGCTCACCGCTCAGTAGCGCACTTTCACGTCTGCTCTTCTCCTGTTTGTGAAAGATGCAGATTCCTCGGTTCACCTCGTCACGTACTTAAAAAAGACTCGTGAAGTGGGAGAGTTCTTCAAACAATGTAACAAGGGAGACCACTCTGTTTAGTCTCCCAACACCATTAAGAATTGGTGAGCATCCTCGGCCTCAGTGAGATTTTTTCTAGAATTTAAAAAATTTGTTTCCTGAATGAACTTTACTTTTAAAATATGCGTAAATATACTTTTTTGTACGAATGAAATATATCTGGTTTATTATACTTGTAAAAGTTTCGAAAAGGGAAGTATTTGATTTTTATTCGTATATTCTGAAAATGTATCTGAAATGGTTATTTTTCAAAGTATCATCCCTAAAAATAATAATCCAAGTTAAAATTTCTTTTGTTTAATAATGAATTTATTTGTGTGCTTTTATTTGATTCGAAAAATCTATGGTCATTGGTCATGAAGAAAGATCAAGATAGCTTTTATGTATGATATAAGTAAACATTATTCCTCCGGATCTTAGTTCCAGGCAACGCTTGACACTCCTGCTAGTTTGTCAATATTTCCTTACCCTTGAACGAAATTTTACACAATTGTGTACTGTGAATAACCTAATAAACTATGTAAATATATATGAACATACACACACACATACACACACACATATCATCATCATCATCATCATGTCGTGTGGCCAGCAAGGATATCCCTGACCTCTCTCTCCACGTCTCCCTATCATTCATCGCCTCCGGCAGGTCTTCATGGTTACATCCCGTATCATCACATAGCTGCTGTATGTATGTTCGAGCTGGTCGTCCTGCTTTTGATTGGCCATATGCGGGGGTCCACAGGAGAACATCACTTACGAGCTCGTCCTTGCTTCTCCAGCAGTGTCCGGCATGTCTGGTTCGTCTAGCTTGGATAGTTTTCATGATAGGAAGTAGGTGACCGTATAGTTGGTGCCTTGTGGGGTGTTGCTACCGGGACTTGTTTAATATTGCTCTCAACATTCTTGTATAATTGCCGTCTAGCTTCTTCTCCAGCCGTTTGTCAGCGTCCAAGTAGTGCATCCATATAGCAGTATCGACACGACCGCAACCTGGAAGAAACTTATGATCGAAAGCCTATCGATAGCTGTCCATGCCTTCATTAGCCGTGTGTCGATGTCTTTTTCGGTCGATGAGACGCTGCTTCCTAGGTAGGTGAATTTGTCAACCAGTTTCAGAGAGGTTCCGTCTTGTGTGGAGATGTCACCTTTCTGAATAAAGGTCATAAATTCAGTTTTGTGTGCATTAACATGGAGTCCAATGCCTGCAGCGGCTCGTTCCAAGCTATGCAGTAGTGTTTCGGCTTGGTTGGGTGTATTGGCCAGTATCGCTATGTCATCGGCGTATTCGGCGTCGGTAATTGTTTTTGCGGGGTACCTTCTGCTTCTTTTCTTTGTCAGCACGAAGCCTTTTTCCCTAATGTTATCGATCGATGTCCTAAGTAAGTAGTCTAGACAGATGGTGTGTGTGTGTGTGTGTGTGTGTGTGTGTGTGTGTGTGTGTGTGTGTGTGTGTGTGTGTGTGTGGTTTCGGTTTCTTTATTTAATGGTATATCAACATTTTTGGATAATCTAATACCAAATGGCCTCGCCGGCTGGAGCTGTTGAATAGACCGACTGCATCTCTGCTGAGAGGTAAAATTTCCGCAAAGTGTATCCTGGACATAACACAGAACAATCTGGTGGTGAGGCTTTAGTAATCCTCGACCTTTGGGACATGTGGAGTACTCCTTCATTGCCATCGCTCCCGGGTCCACTCTGGCCCTGATAAGGTGCCCCCACTATCTATAGGTCAAATATAACTGTTTGGCATTTAAACTGTGTACTTTGATATTTATACATGCAAACCAATGACTTATGCTAAAGTGAATTGTTTGAAATAGAACTGTTTGATCATTTAACTGTATGTGAATAAATGACTGATGTTTAATTGAATTGTTAGCGTTAAATAGCAATAACTGAAAGCATTTAACTGTGAGCAAACAAATCATGAATATTGAATAGAATCATTCGTATTTGATAGCAATACCTGAAACCATTTAACTGTGTGCTCAAAAATGAGATCAGGCTTGTTAAAAAAATGTTATCTATAAAATGTGCTTAGAAATCTTATATTTAATATATATGTATAAAAAGGATTTTGCATTGAATAACCTGCAATGGAGGATATGCCATAAAACCAAACTACACTATTTTTTTTTTTTCATCATACAACGTGTGAAGGCACGTGCGATACCCTAGCCTCATCAGCCGCCAACCATGGTGATAACACAGTTTCGGTAGCTCAAGGCGGTACTGCCACTCCTGGCGCTACCGAGCAGCTTTTGCCACCGGATAAGGTATTTAAAAGAAATATATATCTATGTATACACAAGATCAACTAAAAGCGGACATTACATTAGGCGATCGTTCATCTTCATTTTGGTGCAGTTTGTGATTTAAAAAAGCGTTTACTTACGGCCGTTAGATGTCATAGCAACCATCTAACGGCCGTAAGTAAACGCTTTTTTTAATGCAATGGAGGATATGCCATAAAACTAAACTACACTATTTGATGCAAAAGTCATTCTTGTAAAAGAACAGAAGTGACGCTATGTAACCCATTGCTGGGGGATAAGGGAGTTCATACCTTTCCAAGGTTATAAGTCCGAAAGGGAACGTAATAGCACGACTGGAGTTCGAAATTACTTACAACAATTTCACACACCATCACCTTAGCCATCACGCTACTGAGACTCCCCATGTATACATATATACACACATGAGTTAAAACTTACACTCACATACACACACACACACACACACACACACACACATATATATATATATATATATATATACTTACAAGCACACATATATATACACACATATATACTCATATACACTCATACACATAAGAATAAATAGTAGGGTAGGCCGGGCTCTTTCATCTTATTCATCAAGTATTCACATCCAATTTAATATTAATCATTTGTTTGCAGACAGATAAATTGTTTCAAGTATAACTATCTTACATTATTTCGATTCAACATTATTCATTCGTTTACACACATTTAAATGGTTCCAAGTATTGCAATGTAATAGTAACAATTCAATTTTATATCAGTCTTTTGTTTACACATAATTAAATGGTTTCAAGTACAGAAAATGATTCAATATTTCTGTTTGGCCCTTAGAGTGGAACTTGATAGGTATTACCACTCCCGGTTCAAATGAACTTAAGAGTAATGGCAATGGAGACGTACTTTGCATTCCCCAAAGCTTTACGACTGAAGCTTTACCAACAAATGATTTAGTGTCATATCCAGAAGACTTGTTGACACTCTGAGATGCTGTTGGCTTATTATACAGCTTCAGGCGACTGGGCTGACGTTATTTATTGAATGACCGCTGAATATACATAAACATACATACATACATACATACATATACAGATAGATAGATATATGATCTTCTATATAAAGATATATATAGATACACACATATATTAATACATAAACCTTTATATATATATATATATATAGAGAGAGAGAGAGTGAGAGAGAGAGAGAGACATATATTAATAGTTCGATTTATATGAATAATATTGACTACTTAAATGCATTGATAAGGATGAAGATTATGTTTGAAAGTAATAAGTTAAAAAGTTAGCGACCATAGTCGAGGGTGACCCGAAGGCTCCCTTTTCGATAGCTAATACACCAAGGTGTAGGGAAGGGCGCTACTCCATTCCCAGGATTGCTCCACTTTACCCTTGAACCGGACCTTATAATGCTGAGTGTTAAGCAAGGTGGTATCAAGTTCCATTTTTAAAGTCTTTGGTATGACTCGACCTGGGATTGAACCCAGGTCTCCCGGGCCATTGGCGAACACTCTAACCGCTGGGCCAGTTTCTTATATCATTAGAGACTGTACAATTACTTGAGTATCTACGAGAATGTATATATATATACATATATATATGTGTGTGTGTGCGCGCGCTCGCGCGCACGCGAGTAAAATGGACAAAATTAATAAGACACAGGAATATTTCTTTTGTGTTATTTCTTTTGAATGAACTCAGGTTCAATCTTACGTCATAGTCAAAAGAAAAGTTTTGGAGGAAGAAAAATCTTTTAGAAAATTTTACAAATTGTTTTCAAAAGAACTGATATGCTGTAAGAGAAACGACGAAAATCTTGTAACGTAGCATATCCAGTGTGTGAGTGTACATGTGTGTGTAATGCGCATAGAAATTATAAATAAATAAGCAATGATAGATAGATAGATAGATAGATAGATAGATAGATTTCTTAAGGATCTATTTTAATGGCCACTTGCTTGTAGAAATAAGTCTAAAGGATTATACCATAAGTAAGTAAAGTTAGCGACCATAGTCGAGGGTGACCCGAAGGCTCCCTTTTCGATAGCTACTACACCAAGGTGTAGGGGAGGGCGCTACTCCATTCCCAGGATTGCTCCACTTTACCCTTGAACCGTACCTTATAATGCTGAGTGTTAAGCAAGGTGGTATCAAGTACCATTTTTAAAGTCTTTGGTATGACTCGACCTTGGATTGAACCCAGGTCTCCCGGGCCATTGTCCCGGTTGAACATTATACCATAATTGGCTGATTTATTTAACATTTCTGGTTATACATACATTAATTATTCTTAAATTAATTAATTCATCAATTATTTACTTATTACTTTTGAACAGCAATGTTAAAGTTTTTTTAAATGATAGCACTAACCATTTCATCTTCATTTGAAGCCGGTTCTCGCACTGCTTTGTACCATCAAAGAAAATCTTTGAAATCTTCTTGCAACACAAAAAACACTAAATCATTGTTTTTTGTAACTTTATTACGTAAACTTTATGTAACATTGTTTTATGTAACTTGTTGATTAAAGGTGTCTACATTTTACTTTTTAAACAAAATCGTGTCACCGGTTCAATGAGTTTCTCTTTGTTCCAACATAATTATGTTGGTGTCTTAAATGTCTTCGTAATGCGACACTCTGTTGCGTCGTTTCTTAACATTTTTACCTTTTTGGAACGGTTGAAATAATTCTAATGTCTCAGGGAACCTCCGCATAAAAATTATTATATCCATTATTAATATTTGTCTCTTTAATATTTTTATTGTAGTTTACGTGGAAAACATTTTTTTCAGATAACTAGTTGAAAAGGAAATGACACTTTTTGACAAGTTTATTGGCAATTTCGCAAAAAAATATACTGCTCCTTTATAAGACCTCACACCAAGGTTTTCATTCGCAAAAAAATTATACTGTTCTTTTATAAAACCTCACACCAAGGTTTTCATTCACAAAAAATTATACCGCTCCTTTATAAGACCTCACACCAAGGTTTTCATTCACAAAAAATTATACTGCTCTTTTATAAGACCTCACACCAAGGTTTTCATTCACAAAAAATTATACCGCTCCTTTATAAGACCTCACACCAAGGTTTTCATTCACAAAAAATTATACTGCTCTTTTATAAGGCTTCACGTCGAGGTTTTAATTCACAAAAAATATCTGTGGATATACACAAAAAATAAACAGAAATAAACAATATTACTTATTATGAAACTGATATATATATATATATATATATATATATATATATATATATACATATATATATATATATATATATATATAATGGGGATTGTGTATTTACACGTCTGTTAACAAAACTACGTCACCGCCAATGTCACACTTCAAGTTATTTACGTCATATTTTCAATGATTTAATAGAGACATCATCAATAAGAAGCTAATTAAAATAAAATAATGATTAATTAATTAGTATTTCTTCTTAATTACCATTTTATCTATTTATGCTATCACTATTAAAATCTAGCTGAGTTAGATTTGCCATAGGATTTATCTGACATCCCGCCGGATCAGATTTGACATGAAGTTATTTCATATTGCATGGGGTTATGCACGAATCAAGATTCATGCTTAGCCGTCACAAAAAAATGTTTAAACTTTTCTGTATTCCCATTTTGGAGCACCTCAAGTGCCAAACAATTAACTTAGCCCTGCTATGCAGGTATCACCAGGGTAAAGGTTCCTTGTGACAAGCGATCAGCTTAATAATACCCACGGCGCTTACGCCAGGGTGCTCCCGGACAACCGACATCCGACCAGTTCAGATTTTACATTAAGTAATTTTGTGGGGGGCACACATGAACTGAGATTGATGCGTGGCCGTCACAAAAAAAAATGCTAGATCCTCTTAGCATTCCTCATTTCGGGGCGCTTCAAGTCTTGCTCGGCTGGTATTGTTCGGCGGAAGCCCTATAACTTCACCTTTACTGGGACCAGGTGACCAACCAAGTAACACCAAACAGTGGCCTTCGGAAAACCGGGGGAGATATTTATCCGACTTCTCACCAAGTCAAATTTTACTTTAAGTCATTTTATAGTGGGGGCCCATGCACGAATTGAGACTGATGCGTGGCCGTCACAAAAAGTGCTTGATCCCTTCGAGATTCTCTATATTGGCACCAAACGATAAGCTTAGCTCTGCCAAGCAAGTATTGCCTGGGAGAAGCCCCCACCCCCTCTGAGACCAGGTAATCAACTTTATAACACTGGCAGGAGGACCCTGGAAAAACTGAAGGGCAACCCATAAATGCGTTTATAATCTTGGAATGTGTGTTCAATATTACAAAGAAATAATGATTTGCAAACTAGTTCTAATAAAACCGCGTATAATAAGTAATTAATCGGTGTTAATGATTTCTAATCGTATTATTTTATTCGTAAACGTATTAAAAGCAATCACTAGGATTGTTTGCGTGTCTCTGGAGATCACGTGTATGTTGATCACGTGAGTGACCAGAACCCTTCCTCGTCGCCTTTTAGTTCCAGTTCTTTAAACATCTTAGGCCTCTTTTGTCAGCTCTGTACATAAAACAGATTTGGTCTCGACAACCAGCAAATGTCTTTGTTCTTTGTCTCACGATTGCGACGAAACCCACAAAAGAATACAAGTAAGACTTTTTCACCAATTTGTTATGCCTTCTTTTTGCACAGCTTTTGCATACAACACAGTGCACATTTCATCTGTTTGGATCACGTTTGAGTATTGTCATAATATTCCAGTAGTACTTGTGATACATTTTTATACATGTTGTGACGTGGTATGCTACCGAGAGAGGGAAGGGGAGGTCAATTCCCCTACCCTTCTGTGTTTGAATCAACAGGTACTAAGACTGACCGCTAAAACGGTAGGAGAATTAAGGTCAAAGCTACCTGCACTCCATGACCTGTAATCTGTTGGACAAAGAAAGGAATCCAGGTCACTCGAGTATCGTGACCGGATAAAATAGTGAGAAAAGGAAAAAGTCAAATGATTGGCCCATAGATCCTTAGCGCCAAAATGCCATTTTTTCGTTAGAGAAATTTGGAAAAGAATCTTCAGTTTGAGGACAGAAGTTGGTGTAGAAGGATATGCTGACTTACAGCCAATTCCGGGAAAAGTCTCCCGTAAAAAGAATCGTTAGTTCTGGACAGAAGTCAGCGTTTGAAAGACGTGCTAAAATTCAGCCAAACTTCGGGAGGTCCCTCGCCTGTAAAAAGACAGAAAGGAACCTGAACATTAAGCCTTGTCAAAGATAAGTACAACTTAAACTGTTTTCCTTCTACCTTTCCTAAATATTGGGAAATTATATGTATTAAAAAAAAGAAATAAAGAGAGAAACTGAAAGGATTCCGTTTCATCATTAGCAAATTAGTGAATGAACTTTGTTACATGCTTCAGTCCGGCGACTTAGATATTTTCTCAAGTAAAAGAAAGAAAAAAGAAAGAAACAAAAAAAAAGAGAGACATTTATGTTTGAGAGACAATTATGTTTGATACTTCCTGTTGGCTTAATATTGCCGGTATTTTAAAAAGAAAACAGAAAAAAAAAAGGAACTGTTTTTAAATCTTATCATTATTTGTTTGGTCGTCGCCTATTAAAATTTTGTTATAATTTAAGTGCACTCTTGTGTTGAAATCTATTGGTTGTGTTGTTTCTTCTATCAATTCGTCTTCTGTTGCACATATCTGTTTCAGCTTCGTATGGCTGTCATTTATTCTCGCTAAACGTCTTATTGCACCTTAAAACATAATAAGGGAATTTTGGGAATTTGACTACAGTTAATATTTTCTAACCCCGAAGTCCGTTTTTCCGATATCTGAGGGGGTAGGAAAACGAAAGACTTGGTGGGATATGTGAAAGTGAATTGGAAACCCCCTTATCAGCGTCGGAGATCAGTCAAGCCCCAGATTAAACCCCACATTATTTGCCGGTTTACCATATGCCGGAAATAGGAATATTGACTAGGACTTATTTTGCAGAGGGTCAAGTACCAGACTGCCCTCGACGTCACATGCGCATAAAACGAACTCTCGTCCTGGGATAATTATTTACGCAGCGTCACACATGTATACATTAAATGTGTTTGTAAATAATGTGATTGACGACAGACTTGACAAACCATGACAGTGACAAAAAAGTAAGATTAAAATGCCAGGCCTTTATTGGGCGTATCGTACCCGGAAGGTTTGCATGGGTGTGGAATTGCTGCTGCAGCATAATGTCCGTGTCGTCTTAGCGATGTTAAAAATCAGGGCGGTCAAAAAGCGGAGACATGGTTTTCTAAAAGTTCATGAGGACAGCGAGTCTAGAAGACCAGGATAGTCTGGATGCTTGGTACAGGTCTTAGGTGTAGATGCATGGTCAGGAATCTGGAGACGGTCAAAGAGGTGGGCTCATCAGTTGTTGAGACTTAATGATCGATGTCCTGATTAACCGAGGGTGTTGGTGAACGTAGCCTCGGAGCGATGATTTACAGTCCGAGCAGATTTGTCGCACGTGGACTGGATTTGCTGCTGCATGGTCTAGTCTGCTGAAAAAGAAACTGGTCTGCTGCCTGGTGATGAAGGAACTGGTGCTGCAAGAGAAATTGGTCTGCTGCCAAGTCTGGTTGGCTGTTGCATCGATGTTTCATAGTAACTGCAAAGTCTTACAACCCTAAAATGGGTTGTAATTGAGAGGACCAAAAGTAATCCTCATGAGACTTTCTGAAATACCTCTTAAAAGAGTTGGTGATAATTTTCGTAATTTAGTTCTGATAAGAGCTGTTTGAGAGTGGCATTGTGATTGGTTAAATCCGAGCATCGGCTGTGCAGAGTCTGCAGCTATGATTAGTTGGATCCCGCCACGGCTGCTTGCAGCTGGCTAGTAAGGGAGGCTCTGGTAAGGAATGTCCTGTTACCAGTAGAAAGAAGTTCATCTATTTCCCTCGCCTCCGGGTACGAATGCCCTTCGCGAACAGAGGTTTGTGGTCAGACTACTATCATATAGAAAGGAAGGGCAACGTGAGTGGCAAAAATTCTGTTTCGTCGGAGCAGGATGTCTTTCTTTTAAATATGAGTAATAATGAAATATATTATACTGACGAGAGGAGCTTACACATACAATCTGTTTTGTTCTGCATCTAGAAGCCATGTTCGAGATAATCTCTAGAATTAATTCATCCCAAAAATACCTTCCGTGTTGGTAACGGAAAATTCTCTCCGCCAAAGAAGGGGTGACGTTATTGCTGATACCAGAGTTCATCGTTTCCGGTAGGAGTAAAAAATTCCGTTAGCTGATGTCACAAATGACTCTGCGTTCCTTCAACAGGGATTTTAGATTTGTGTAGCCAGAGGGCTACGATACACTAATGCTAATACTGGGCCTTAGTGAGTAGGAAAACGACTAAATACCGTAAAAAGTTTAATACCCTGTTCTACGAACGATAAAGATTTCTTAATTCTGGTCTCTATTCTTTGAATGAGTAAAACGTGCTTTTTTTTTCTTTTACTTCCGTTCATTGAAGAGATTTGGTCTCAATGACCGGCGAATAACGTTGTCTTTGGAATCGGCATTGAAACGTAAAGCACACAGGGCTATGATCACCAAAGAAGACAAGTAAGACTTTTCACCGTTTTGGTACCCTTTTTATATACTATTTGTTGACAGAAAAATATGGGCACATTTCATCTGTTGGAACACGTTTATGTATTCTTAATACTTCTTGAATGTTTATTGTGTGTTTATTAAATGATCCGATATGTGTAATTGAGTTTTGCTTGTCTTTCCTTCCGTTTGATTAGTGTTGGTATATCATTGGATATTTTCTAGAATACCCTCTGATTTGTTGGATTGGTTGGTTAGTTGTATATTACGGCATATCAACTCTTGAACGTTATTTAATGCCAGATCCAGTTTATATATATATATATATATATATATATATATATATATATATGCGTGTATAATTTGTAAACGAATAATTTTTAGTAAAAATTTTTTAACGAGCCAGAACTCATTTGTTTCCACAGGATTAAATGGTTTTAGGTATTGCTGTGCAATACAAATAACTGAATTTAACAGTCATTTGTTCGTACAGCGTTGAATGGTTTCAAATATAAAAAAGTGATTAAATATTTCTATTCGACCTAAAGATTAAACGCTAACAGGCACTATCACCCGGGTCAGAGTGGACCTAAGAGTAATGGCAATGAAGAGTTATTACACATTGTCTAAAGTTTTAGGACTGGTTCTTCACCATCAGATGATTTAGTGTCATATCTAGGACATGAGTGGAGATATCTTACTAAAGATGCAGTTGGCGTAATTTACAGTCCCAGCCAACTAGGTTGTCTGATTTGTTTTAATACCATTTGTTCATATGGATGGACTCTAGTCATTTGCACAGTTCATAGTGTGTAACTACCTTTGCTCTGTCAGGTTTTTTTTTAACCAGGAGTAGCGCCCCCCCCCTAAACCTCGGTGTAGTAGCTATTGAAAAGAAAGTCTTCGGGTCTTCACCCTCGAATACGGTCGCCAACTTTACTTTACTTACATTAATAATTATATATATATATATATATATATATATATATATATATATATATATGTATGTATGTATGTATGTGTGTGTGAGAGCCATGAGTAAAATAGAATAAACAAGGCTCTTTAGCTTTGATGGGTAGAAGGACTAAAAAAATAAAAAATTCAATTCAAAACCTGAGGAATGTTGTTTGTGATATTTTGTGGCATTCTTTCATCCAAAAATTGTGACTGGTACTACCCAAGACATCACCACAATAAACAAATTTTCTGTATAAACACCCCCCCCCCTCACGAAACGAATACGAATATTCACGCATACACACAAACACACGGAATGCTCTCTTGTAAACATTGAAAAAACAAAAACATCTCCAGTGACCAAAGTTCGTCACGGACAATTAACTGAACATTCACAGACACAAAGCAGGGAATTAAAAGAAAACAAACCCTATCAAATCAGTCGCCACGATAAAAACCAAAAGGAACGCTCAAATCAACCATTAACTTCCTGAAGACAACTTTAAAGGTCAGAAGGTCGTGTAGAAGAAAAATAAATGACCTAAAAGTACATGTGGACCTATTCTTTTTAATACATATATATATATATATATATATATATATATATATATATATATATATATATACTGATAATGTCTTTTGCTGTGTTCTTAAATTATGAGTGCTCAATATCAGTGATAGAGCATGTATATTTAAGTTAGGATAGCGTAGACAGTGTCATCGGTGCTTGGCAACTAACAGTTTTTCGCTTATGCGTTCATCGGACATTGGTTCGATGATCACATTGGCGAGAAACTGACTGTTATCAAGCTCTGCTGACTCAATCTACGTTCTCTTAACTTATATGTATGCATATATATATATGTGTGTGTGTGTGTGTGTGTGTGTGGAGAGAGAGAGAGAGAGAGAGAGAGAGAGAGAGAGAAAGAGAGGGAGAGAGAGAAAGAACTCGTAATTGGCTACCTATGAACACAGTTGAGTAAAATACGAAAATACACGGAGGTAGAGAGTCCTTATTCTGCTTTTTATATTTAATCGACATTACTATATTCAAACGAAATAACTACTAAGGCTAATTAATGGATATGAACTATCTCAAGGTATAGACAACATAATGAGAACAGTCGATCTATATGGAATGAATAAAGGGTTCGGTTTAAAATTCTCTGAAGGTTAACGACAACGACAACGACAACAGAGTCCAGGAGAAGAGAGCCAAGCCTCCGAAACACCGATTAAAACTAAGGTGAAGAGAATAATCCGAGACGTATAGATAATATAAATAATTACTCCTTATCTTATGAATTTTGACAAATATTGAAAGACTTTGTCGAACTAAATATTTAAATAAGCAGTGGACCATCCAAAAGAAATGATAATAAAGATATGAACACGAAGAATTGGTGCTGTCAGCAAAGCCGTATTTATCATTAAATATGACGAGCAAGTAAAATTCTCAGAATCATTAATGCTTGTGGTTTAGTGGTTAGCATCATAAGAAATGAAATCAACGGCTTGAGATCAAATCCTAGACAAAACCGTTTCGTTTTGCACTAATGCATTTGAGAAAGTCATGAATTCAACTATTCTCACATTAATTATGGAAAAATAGTTGGGTAAACTGGACTCTTTTGCCTTAATACGGAAACCAGTCTAGGGAAACTCTGAATTCAAACAGTTTCATTCCACTGAGAAAGTGATCGTGTATCATGTCCTGCTGTGGTGGTGGTGGTGGTGGTGTTGGGTAAATGAATACAAATGCAGGATTCTGATCGGAAAGAATTTATTTTTAATGGCATATTAACACTCATGGGTTATTTAATGCCGAAATTTGAATTATGAGTAAATATTTGATCGCAGTCAAAACAAAATTTTTAATGTCCCATTGCATTTTTCTTCAGATTAAACTTTTTTTCTTCATCAATAATCATTTGTTTGAGCTCTGTTATATGGTACCAAGTATTCTTATTTAATATGAAACATTTTTAAAGAAAACTGTTTGACCCATAAATTAAACCCGAACTGGTACTAACACTCCGAGTCAGAGTGGAATTGGGAGCAATGACAATATAGAGATGCTTCATACTCCCCAGAGCTCAAGAATTTATTTCTTACGATATTTAAAAATCTTCAAACATTGACTCAAAAGAACTTTAAAAACTCTAACTGTTTTTTTTTTGGGGGGAGAGGTTGTTTTCGTTTTAGTTTTGTTTTTTGAAAAGGTATTGGATATCAGGTTCTTAAATGAAGGTATCCAGTTTCAAATGGTATTTTATCAAGGTTTTACAAGGTTCAAGTACAACCTTGACAAAAGTCGTTTTAGAAAGTTGCATGCTACCTTAAGATCGCAGATTCTTCATTCATCGAGATACAAGCATAGATGATCAGAGTTCTAAGTAGTCTAATTACCTTAGATTGTGATCCAAATTTAATGAACCACTTTTATCAGCGTATTATGATCATTTGCTCTGGGCTCTTATTCTCAACTCGTAGCTCCTCGAATCCAACAGGTGTTTTTAAAAAAAATCGGACTGTACTCTTCAACCCTTTATTATACCGCTAGTGAATAAAATTGAAGAACTCTTCCGTAAAATAACATACGTCTTCTTGAGGCATGTTCAGGGACTAGATGGATTTAACATGTGAAGCGTAAAAAAAAGTTATTCAACGTCTATACATCCGCACCGGAGGCCTGTAAACGGGACGCCAAGTTTCTAACATTTGTACTTCCGGTGCGAGCGTCATAACAACCACCGGAAGTGTCATATCGTTCGACTTCATTTTTGCATGCCACAGCAACCTGTAACAACTTTGTGAGGTATTTCGTCTTGTCGTGAAAGATGGGTATATATATATATATATATATATATATATATATATATATATATATATATATATATACTTTATTCAATGGTCGTTCAATGTCAGCAAGGATAATGGCAATAGATCATAGAATTTTTTCCGAACTAACGTCTGAAGTAGAAAATCATCAAAGATTTGCTTCTGTTACTTTTGTTCCAAGATTAAATCCCTATAATAGACACCATTTCAAAATCAACTTCTACTTCGCTACGTTCATTTTATTCGTTTTTATTGTTGGTATACGCACTCAAAATTTATCTGGTTGTGAATCATGCGTATGCATTTATCCAAACCCTCGACTACGGGTAGGATGAGACGCAAGGTCAATTTTTAAATGAAGGAAAGCTTGTTTGAATTCAAAGTTTTCCTTCTAGACTGATTCCTTAAGAATCCAGTCTGCCCTTCTATTTAGCCGTAGCTGGGTGATGAATAAGATGGATTCATGCTTTCCCCAAGGGCATTAACGCAAAGTAAAATGCAAACAGCCACGTCTAGGATTTGAACTCGGGACGCCAATTCCATTTCCTTCGACGTTAACCGTTATGCTAAGCATGTAAGTTTCGTGATGCGGAAAATACTCTGGGAATGTTACCCGCGGAAAAAATTATCCGTATATTATTAAAATTCTCAGTTTGTTTGTAAGTACGTGATTGTAATGAAAGTGATCGTAACCCATCAGTAGTAGTAGTAGTAGTAGTTTAGTTGGTTGGTTGGTTGGTTAGTTGGTTGTTTTTTTTTATGGCGTATCAACCTTTATAGGTTATTTAACGCCAAATCCATTTTTATGCAAATAGTTCTATCTCAAACAATTCAGTTTAGCATGAGTACACAGTTTAATTGTCAAAAACATTTCTCTTTCAAGCTATTCAGTTTATTCAAACAGTTCTAATTCAGCTAAATCAATTTAGTATAAGTACTGATTTTGTTTACACACAGTTATATGTCAAAGCAGTTCTATATTAAACAATTCAGTTTAGTGTAAGGAGAGTTTCAATGTCAAAAGCAGTTCAATTTCAAACAATTCAGTTTAGCATAAGCACGCAGTTTAAATGTCAAAAACATTTCTATTTCAAGCTATTCAGTTTAGTTAAACAGTTCTAATTACGTGACAGAAAATGCAAATTTCGTGTGTTTGATTATTATAATAGACCGATAATAATAATAATAATAATAATAATAATAATAATACCAGCAGACCACAGAGGGAAAATGAAAGAAAACAAAAAGATATAAAAAATATTTAGACCTTGCCAGAGAACTAAAAAAAGCTGTGAAATATGAAGATGACTGTAATACCAATTGTTGTTGGTGCGAAATATTCCACTGAAATATTCCTTATCCACACGTACACAAAAAAAATGGATGAAATTGTATTTTGCATATATTTTACTCCATTTTTCACATCAGTAATAACTGATGGTCTTTAATGGAGTCCAGGTGACTAGTTTTCTCAATTCACCGATTTCAACAGTGCTGTGGTCTGAACTGCTTCAGTCTTCCTCTGGATTTTCTGTCCCTCAACTCTTTCCACAGTTCTTTGAGATTGTTCCAAGAGCACCAACTATTAATATCACCATCACTTTCATATCACCATCACTTTTTGGATGTCTGGCATGCGCGAGGTTTTTATTCATTTTTTTCATGATTTTATACATTGCAAGTTTTTCATTAGGGCTAAAACAAGTGGTTTTTCACTAAAGTCCGGGTGACAGCAAGTACCTTAAGTTTCCATTATACTTCTATTTATTCACGCTGATTTTAGCAGTGCTATGGTTTGGATGGTCTCGATTCATTCTCTGATATTTTAAATTTTTTTAGAGACTTTGCTATTATTGGCATTACTGTGACATTCATGTTCCACATTTTTGCCTCTCAGGCAAGGTCCTGGTATTTATTTTATTTCTGCTTTCTCTTGATCTGTATTTCTTATATGTACCACCAACCGTGAGAGAGTGGCACAAGGCCTCTTTTCAGGTGGGTCTGAGTGCAAGACCGAAGCCCAGATGCGCTCGGTGGCTCCAAAAATGCCTCTGGCCCCGTCGGCACTCCCAAAATTGAGACGCCTCAGGCGCCAGGCGACAAACCCAGCCCCTCAAAGGAGGGCTAGAACCTGGGGTGACGCCCTACCCATGACGTTCGAGGATGCCGGTCCAGGTGCATTTCGACCGACTGCCACCACAACCAGAACACACCCGACCAGATCTGTGTTCGCCCAAACACGGCCGATCGAAGTGTGAAATGGCTGGGCGATGGTAAAATCATCCGGTTGGCAAATTTGAGGCTTCTGATTCACTACAACACTTGGTCTGGTATTCTGATTTTATCTCAAAATCCAATAGAATTTTGTGTCTTTTTTTTTTTTACTGGACATATTCTGGTCTGTGCATAGTCTATTTATCTATTGAATCAAATTTAATCGCTTCGACTATTCCCAGCGGAATTATTATGATACCCATTGCGAGTTTTTCACGCCAACTCTAACTGATGGCGATTCACTGAAGTCTGAGTGACAAAAAGTTTCTTCGAGATTCCTGGACTTTCTTTCAAGTATTCTGGCTGATTTGAACAGTTCTTCTCAGTTCTTCCTCTGATCTCCAGTTCTCCTCGTTTGTTTTCCCAGACTTTGGTGACTGTTCCTTCCCCACTTAGTCATGTTGACTCTTTTATGCTACATTCACTTATGTGATTAACTGTTTCATCTCTATCACCTCATTGCCTACACTCACTATTCTCCTGAGAATTATCAATTTTTGTTTGAACCTAATCTTTTCGCTTTCTTTCATTTTCACTCTGTGACCTGCTGTTATTATTATTATTATTATCATTATTGGTATTCTATAATAATCATATCCAATGAGTTCATTAAAGAACCAATACCAGTAACGTCTCAAAACGTAATTCATGTTCCAATGTCAAATAAACTTGCTGATTCTTATCGGGCAGAAAAGCTGAAAAAACTTGACATTAGAATATGAAAGTATTTTATATATATTGGGCAAGTTTGTACCAATAGAAATTAACAAATTGAAATAATAAAATAGATAGATAGATAGATATGAATAGAATCTAATAGAGATATGAACAGATTGGGATAGATAGGTAGGTATGAACAAAATGAGTTTTTTTTTTTTTCTGTTAAAAAACAACTATGTGTGACCTTGGGTCGAAAGTATAACGCGTACAGCATGACCTCTCCAAATTGCAAATAGTCAACGGGCTGGCAAAATCTAAAGGTAAAACGTCAGGGACCCATCAACAGGTCCGCATGGGTATTTTTGTTCCCTTTTCTGTCTTCAATCTATGTAATACGAGAACACACTCTCCAGTCAAAAATAGGTCGCGTAGTTTTTTCTTCTTCCCTTAATGAATGGTAGCTGAGTCATCATTGACTGACCAATCAAAGGTATTTGGCTGGGCTGAATTCATAGCTTGGCGCCTGAGACACCCCATAATAGGGAATGTCAAAAGGACCAAGCATTTTTTAATAGCCACGCATGAGTCTCGATTTGTGTGTGACTTATAAAACAAGCATTCTGAGTTGGTCTCTTTAAAATGACGTAAAATTATTTATTTTCTTATGAAGTTAGAACTGAAAAAAAATTACATCAAATTTTGCAATTCCAACTCTAAAAGTTTCACGTGTAAGTGGGTCTTAATGATGATATATTGTGCGAGTGAGGTAGATGCTCAGCAAGTCACTTTTCATAATTTCCTGAGAAAATTACTGTCTCACAAAAAAAGAAATAATTTTAGAGTGCATATCGCACTGTCTTTGGATAGCTTTGTGGTTGAGAAATCAGTGAGCGAAGCTTTTGCTCCAAGCAGTAAGGAAGGTCAGATTTTCAACTGCGTGGGTGAGTCAAAAACTTTGCAATGTTTTGGTAATTTGAGGCACAATTCGGTAGCTCCAGATTCTTTTGTCGAGGTTGTAAAGGTGACAAAAAAACACTGGACTATGAGATACCGAGTTCGACTGACACTTTCCGCGTGCTACATGCTGGATTTGCTCCAATGATTTGAAGCACGGCCTCGGAAACTGCGGTTTCAGGCCTACCCGACTTTGCCTGATCGTCGAAGTACTTACAATACGAGCTTAGTCTACTGCGATCAGCTGCGCCTTCATCTTTTGCACAACAAATGTTTTTGGTTGATTCCGTGGCGTTATATGCCAGTTCGAACTCATAAAGCATGTTCGCGAATTAAACTGTATTGCACGTTCACCTGTGTGGTTGACAAATCGCACACGGAGTGAAGAAATACACAATGTGTCGGCACACTATGATACTACCAACCACAGCGGGTACCTACTAGGACATGAACGGCTTCAGTCACGTGATATACACGCCGCAAACTAGTGTAACGCTACCGCTCTCAACAGAAGTTTGTAACATTACGGCTTCCAAATAGACGTTTGTAATAGTACTACACCACATAGTCGTTGCACCACAACGGTTCTCAGCAGACTCTTGTAGCGCTACGGCACCACATAGATATTTATTCAACAACAGTCCTAAAAGTTCTCTATGAGTGTAGCACTATGCCTAACGTTTCAGTCTGATCCCCGTTGTAACTTCGCCGTGAGAAAAAGTGACGAACACACGAAACACCCACTTCTTTCAGCCAATCAGAAACCGGCGCCGATTTGTTGCTGATAGGTTTTTAACCCAGGCACCCGCTGCTCTCGCGACCTAGACTTGGGGAACCTATAAGTCTAGCGGGGGAAAAAATCATAGCTAAAACAATCACCCAGCTTCCAAAATTATATTACACTAGCACGTACCAAAATATTGCAAAACTTTTGATTCACCTAAGTATTTGATACACTCACTCATACGAACATTTCTCGTGGGTGAGAGTGTCAAAAATATATATAAATTCTAAGTAGAGAGTCGGTTGGTTAGTTGGTTGGTTATGTTTAATGGAATATCAACCCTTGTTGGTTATTTGATGCCAAATACTGTTTGTACATAAATATTAAATATATATGGTTTTTAAACGAATATTTTGTAGATAACATTTTTAAATAAACCAGAGCTTATTTGTTTGCACACTGTTAAATGGTTTCAGGTATTTCTATGTAACACTAGCAATTTGATTTAACATCAGTCATTTGTTTGCACACAGTTAAATGGTCAAACAGTTCTATTTGACCCATAGATAGGATCCAATGAGGTTCGACTACTCCGGGTCAGATTGGACAAGAGGCAATGAAGGGATACTCCACATTTCCCAAAGCTCCATGACTGGAAACTCATCATCAGATAATTTAGAGTCATATCTTGGACACTCGTTGTGGGGGCGGGGCCTTACAACTCTGCAGAGATGTAGTCGGTGTATTCTAAAGCCCCAACCGACTGGGCTATTGGGTAAAGGACGAGAGATCAAAAATTATCAAGACTGATACTTTTTTCTCGTTTTTTTATATTCAAATTTAAAATGTAAAATAAAGACATTGTGCACCGCTGGGCAACTTAGAAAATAGAGTGATAAGAACAACTAACGTGGTGTAATGGCCAGCAAACTTGATTAGTATTTCATAACTAATGAGTTTGAGTCTCACTGGATGTCCTATTCATGCGGTCATGTGCTACAACTGAACAAAGCTTAGTAAATAATTGTAATAAACTGATGTCTACACATCTTAATAGTCTAGAATCAAATGTTTTTGGTGCATTACAAAATTGTATAAGTACAATACCCTCTATATTCAACAAGACCGAACTACGCGCGACTTTTTCCCGCTTCCCAAACTAAAAGTTCTAAACAGCGAGATTTAAAATACACTATATGTATATTCTGCTGAAGTACCCCCCAGTCGTCAAAAAAAGGGGCTGTCTTTGATATAACACTAATGGTGAGACACCATTTCTGGGACCCTGGGAAGTGTGGTGTACACTTTGATTCCCATTACTCTCAGGGTCCCTCTCACTGGGAGTGTTAGTACCTATTCCGGCCCTACCTATGGGTCAAATAGATCTGTTAAGAAATTACTCGTATTCGATAGGAACTTATGCCAAAAAAAAGAAAACTCTTAAAAAAATTACAAGACAAAAAATATAAACGTACAATGAACACAATTCCCTAACCTCTCGGCATAAAATAACCATAGATTAGTTGACATACCGTTAAAATCAATTAGTTAATCTTCTCATAAAATTTAATCTGAAGATTTCGATTCGAAATAGGTGTGTTGAATGTCAAGGGTATTATTTCGAGAAAATTAGCGTTTTATTCATTGTTCCTTTCTGTGTTGGTAAATACAGCTTTAGTCAATACATTTTGAACACATTTCACACATCACAATGTGTGTGTGTGTGTGTGTGTGTGTGTGTGTGTGTGTGTGTGTGTGTGTGTGTGTGTTCTGGTGCTTAAGAAAAAATCAACCAACATCTGGCAGACGACTCTATATGGTTGATTAGGGATCTGTCGACAGAAAAAGGAAAAAGGTAAAAGCAAAATCTGACATTTTTGTTTACTCATTTCCTTTTGTACTGCTTGCTGCTTTTTTTTTTTTTTTTTTTTTGAGGGGTTGGTGGTGATGGTAGTGGTGGTGGTGGTATTATTATTATTATTATTATTATTGTTGTTGTTGTTGATGTTGTTGTTCCTTCTCGTTACAAGCGAGTTTCTTCGCGTATTGTTTTCTTTCCTCTTCTCCCACTTCACTTTCTCTTCTCTTTTTCTGCCCTTTCTTACTCTTCCCCTCAACATTTGCTTACTTCCTCCTCCTTTTCTACTTTCACTCAGTTCAGTCGTCTGTTCTTCCTCTTCAACTTTGCACGTTTTTCTACTTTAGATCACATCGACATAAGAATTTGTACCTCTGTCCCATAATACTGGTTACATTTAATTCAGGAAATGTATATGCAAATACAACAGTTATGTTGGGATAGAGAGATTAATATTCTGCTTTTTATTCCGAAATTTTTCTTTTTTTTTCTTTTCTTTTTCTTTTTTCTTTTCTTTTTTCTTTTCTTTTTCTTTTTTTCTTTCTTTCTTGAATCTTCAAAATATTTTCTTCTATTATCTACTTCTTTTTTTTATCATTTCATTTCTTTCACATACGAACTATTTTTTTTTTTTTTCATCTATCTCTTTGCTCAAACGCATAACATTTTTTTTTACCCCCGAAGCTTTTTTCTTTCTTGGCTTCAGTCTTGCATTGCTTTTTTTAAAGTCTTCATCGTGTCAAAATGTGGCCCTGAGTTCCTGCGCTAAAATTGGGAGTCGATGGAGATGATAAAGGTTTAAGTCGAAGAAGCAGACGGCTAATTATAACAAGCCTGAAAATGCTGAAGATTTTGGTATTTTTTGGTGACGATGGCTGCTGATGCCAGCACTTGACGAACCAGTTGCCCCACCCCGACTCTTCCACAGGGAAGACGCCAGCTCGTCTGCAAATCAAGCAGACCCGTACCCTGTGAAGATGCTCAAACAACTGGCATCGGCCGTGCGAGAGAGTTGGTGAAAGAAACGAAAAGAAAAGAATGAAAAAAAAAAAAAATCGCATAAATAAAAAAAAGAAATGGCGCCTTTCCCATTGGTGCTAGTGGTTGGTGTTCGAGCTCAGGTAAGAAACCAAGATTATTGAAGGTTAATTTTCAAGGCAGGAATGGTGATCCTCTCACTAGGACCTCTGGCTCCGCACAATCTTTCTCATATCATTTTGGCTTTGTGCAGTACTAAGTTAAGAATTACAGTATATTCTCGAGTAATGAACTACTTCGTGCAATGAACAATCATTTTTAGCCACGAAAAGGTGCTCATTTTTAGGCCTAGAAACAAAGTTAGCTTCTACGCTTCAAAAACATATCTCCTATATTGAACGACCCCTTGTTTTTGATTTTAAAAAATGGTCTTAAAAAGTCATTCATTACACGATTATATACCATTGTAAATATTAGATAACTCTTGAACCTGTTCGATCTCCGTTGACTGCATAACCCTTTTTAAATGGGTTCAATACACAATGAGTGTTCCCAAAATATGCAAAGTGTAATATAAGGGAGAACATACTACCTCCCGTATCTTTTTAAGTTGGACTATTGCGTGTTTTATTTAATTATTTTTCTTATTGCCTAGCAAACTTATCCCCGCTTGTGGGTACTTTTCGGGGGGCAATGGTTAATAAGCTAGATTAGGCGACCATTGTTAGTGAGTTCGATTCCCACGAGATGAATCATATTTCTGGCTTTGTGTCACAACTAAGCTAATCTTAGTAAATAATTATGTCTACATAATGTGGGCACTTCTCGTGGTGTAATGGTTAGCAAGCTAGATTAGGCGACTAATATTAGTGAGTTCGATTAACATTGGGTATTACATACTTCTGGCCTTGTGCTACAACTAAGTTGAGTGTAGTAAATACCTAAGCCAGATTAATGTGGGCACTTCTCTAAGTGTATTGGTTAGATAATTAGATTAGGAAAATACTGAGTTCGATTCTCACTCGGTGCCCCGTAAGCTTGGCTTTGTGTCACAACTGAGCTAAGCTCTATCAATAACTATGCTTGATAAATGTATAATAAATTTTCTTTCAGGTCTAGTGTAGATTTGGCTACCGTACTAAATGACTAATGGGGGTTGTCTCCGTAGGGTATTGTCTAACGTACTGATCTGCGACATCGTAGTAATGATACATTGAAGCCTGGAGGGGGTTAATCCAGGAAGCGAAAGTAAGTGGAGCAAGTAAAAAGGGTAAGGTTGTACTCTGTTGAAAATCTAAGGTGCTGGACAAAGAAAATATTTTAGAAAGCCAAAGGTAAAATGGCTTAGACAAACAACTAAGCTAAGAAAAACTGCCATCTGGATTAACTCTGAAATTATCAGAGGAACAAGATTGTTTGCTTTGGAAAATTGTCACTGGTAGACAATCTGATCAGAAGATCTTAATATTTTCTGGGCAAAGAAAATGCTTGGAAATCCAAAATGAATAAAATTACTTTGTAGAAAAGAGAGGGGCCGTCTGGATTTTCTCTGAAGTTGTCAAAGATGGACAGCATTGTTATTAGCATTAGAAAAATGTCTTGGGAGATAATCTGATTGTGGATGTTTGATATTTTGGGACATTTTCCTCGCTACACATTTTGAAAATCAGATTCATCACGCAAAGCAATTGTGTCCGCCCAGGAAAATGAGGGCTAGGTTGAATATAGAGAGAATGGCAGGAATAAGGGAGTTTTTAAGATCCTGCTGGTAACGGGTATAGTTGAGAGATACAAACTAAACAAGGTGGGAATTGAGAGGGTAAATCCAGCCATCTGACCAGTCAACCCGAGCAGAACCGTGCCTAACAACACTATAATAGCAATACACAAAAGACGCGTCTGCAAGTGAGACAGCTAGATGATGACGGTCAGAAGAACCTAAAGAAAGTCGATACCAGAAGAGAACAGTAGTAGTCATCAAGGACTACATTATTTTGATGTGACACTGAGTGGGTAAGTGAGTTTGAATTCCAATTATTCTATTACATGCACTTTCGAACAATTACTCTTAGGAAAATATGATCTTTCCCTTATCCCGCAGCTTAAATGGTATCATTATACCCTCAGGTTAAATGGTACCATTACTTTTCTTTTGCAAGGATGGTTTTGGCATTAAATAATCCACGAAGGTTTATTTGTCATTAAAATAAAGAAACTAAAAACCTAAATGACTTCTTTGAAAATTAACATTCAATATGCTGATCTGATTTTTATGACTACTGCTCTACCTCATATTCAATATTTATTGGCCTTGTGCCACAACTGAGCTAAACTTAGTAAATAATTAAACTATAAAGAAGACACAAAATTTCGGCTAAGAATAGTCTCAAATTGTCAAGGCTAAATATTTATTAGACAATTATAAAAAAAAAAGTGCATCTTCTATGCCCTTAACTACAGTTTGAAATTGACAAAGATTCCGTTGTTCTTTAAGAACGTGCTTTACTTTAAATGTAGACGAAAAAAGAATTACCTCCCCTTTTCCAGATGACTGTAGAATAAAGTCTTTGTAGTCTCTTTAATTAACCTGGACAACCAGAATGAACCCGTTCACTCTGTTACTTGCACTGAGAAAAATAAAACCCAAAATGAAAAAGAAACATAAATTTTTTTATAAAAACATGTAAAAAAACACAATACAATACATACATATGTAATGTTGAAAATGCTGCAAGAGATAATATAATTTATACTCAATACAATGTAACAAGTATATACACAAAATTATGTATGAAAACTAGGCAATACAATAAAAAACAATGTAATGTGTACATAAAGCAAAAACTGTTAACTCAATATAATATATTGCACAAAGAAAGCAATATAATAATCAGATGTACATAAAAAAAAATACATCAATGCGGCAGTATGATAACTACACCTACAAAACAATATAACAGCATATACAAGCATGATCAAAGGGAAAATCGCATACCCGAAGACAGAAACGAACCTGAAAGAAAGTTGGGAGCTGTCAGAGCCCCAAATTAAAGAAGTAATAAGTTAAGCTTCATTCGAAAGCAGTCGAAGAGTCAAGGGCAGACTGGAGATAAACGTTGAAGAAACGAATATTAATTATCTAGTCCCATGTTTGCCTTAAAAATGTCACGTCTCTTGGGCGCAAAATTATATACCTTCATCTCAAGTGATTTGTTATAATCGCACTTCATCTTTCCAACACCCTCTAAGAAAATACAAACCAAGGTTTCTTTAAAAACGATATTTGTTATTGTTGTTGATTTGCATAATCCCACGAGAATCAACATTCGATTACATAACATCTTATCTACTATGGGCAGAATGTGACACAAGGTCAATTTCTCAGTGGAATAAAGTTGGTTTGAAATCAGAGTTATTCTTCTCTTAGACTGGTTGCCACACCAGAATTTCACTTAAGAGATTGTGGATTCAGTTTCAAGTGATAGGTCGGAGGTTATTTCCCCTCATAAGAACTTTCCAATAAGAAGTTATAATAAAATGGCTATCTTCTCTTTAGTCCAATCAGACTCTCTTAAATTTAAAAGCTGGATAAAACTTCTTAATTTTCATTCATTATCTGTATTTACAAAACTTCTCCACTCCACTCAGAGTGTGACACAAGGTCAATTTCTTAAGTTGAATACTGCTGGTTTGAATTCAGAGTTTTCTTCTCCGAGACTGGTTGCCCAACCAAGGCTAAAGAACATAGTCTGTCCAACTATTTATTCATAACTGGAAAATAGATAGATTCGTGCCTTTTCCAAGAGTATTAACGTGATTTGAAACGTAAACAACTTCGTGCAAGATTTGAACTTGTGCCGTCGATTCCATTTCCTACAACGCTAGTTGTTTCATTTCACTACGAGTGCTTTATCTTTTTTGCTACGAACACCTCCATATGGATATCATTTAGTACGTATTTACCCGACAATTATTAGTGTTGATAAAGTAAGTAAATTTGGACGAATGAAATCCAAATAAAAAATTAATAATGGTTGAAAATGCTTCAAAATTCAAGGCAAAATCCATATATTAAAACTTGTGTATCTAAGCAAAGCTCAAACACAGAGCATTGAATGTTTGTGCAAATAAAGAATGAGTTACTGTGGTTTGAGTTGATCTTCTACACCAGCCTGATGGATTTATGTCTTTCTCAAAAGTATTAGCGTTAAGTGAAACGCAAACTACTTCGTCGTAGATTTGAACTCGGTTAGCCTATCTTATTACTTACGGCAGCACCATTATGCTAAGCGATTCTCTATAAGTGCAGTCAGTTTCGTTGCCATCATATTTATAAATATCTTTACAGACATTTTCTGGATGTTCAGTTTTGAAAAGTTACTTGAACATATTTTAACGATTAAAAGAAGAGGAACTCTTTAAAAATAGAAATGCTTTTTTTTACTATCAAATTTGTAATAGTTCAACAGCGGCCAAATCTTTCGAATGTCTTCATTGCACAGTGAAATATTTAGGCCGTTAATTAAGCAAAAATCTAAAGCATGTAAAAGAAGTGTTGATGTAATTCTGCTTTGTCTAACATGTCATAATAGGAGTCGTCCTGACTTAAAAAACGGTTGAGTTGAACCCAAGCACATAATTCATATTCTATGACGAAGATGAACAGTGAGGAAATGGATTTTCAGACACACGTGCTGAAGCCCCTGCGTACTCACACACACGTACACACATACATACACACATACTCTCACACACACATCACATACACTGAGGATGTTTGCAATATGATGCATTGAACTGTCGAAGGGGCTTAGAATACGCTGACTGTATGCCTTCCTGAGAAGTAAAACTCACCTACCCCAAAATTGGCGTCCTAGATATGATTCTAAACTGCATCTGATGGTGAGGTTCCAATTTTGGAGATATGAGGAGTACCCATTCATTGCCACAATTCCCAAAACCCCTCTCACCCAAAGAGGTAGTATCTGTTTGGGTTCCATCTAAGGGTCAAATAGATCTGTTTTGAAATTATTCGTTTTCGATAGGACCGTTTGTATAAATGATAAACTCTTAACAGCAACCCAAAAATGTAAATAAGAACGTACAATGAACGCAATTCTCTAACCACAAAGCCAAAAATAACCCGAGACAGATTAAGATGCCGTTAAAATGACTCACTCAAAATTATGAAGCTGCCTTTTTGACTGCTTGTATTTAAATCAGTTTACCTTCTTTTTAGCCCTAAAAACAGCCATTGTAGACAGTTCAATTAGGGAAAATAGATTTTTAAAAGACTTTCATGATGAGCGAGTCGGTTATTACTAAGCTTTGGTTAGTTGTGGCACAAGGTCAGATATATGGGACACTTAGTGAAACTCGAACTCATTAGTTATGCTTTACAAGTCTAGCTTGTTAACCATTACACTACGTGAATTGAATGTTAGGACACATCGATTGTTAACTAACACCCTGTACACTCGCAATCTCGTGAAATTTATCAAACAAACGTAATATTGTCCAACCCAGTTGGCTGGGGCTATATAGAATGCACCGAATGCAACTCTGTAGAGGGGTAAGATACCCCGCCCCAACGAGTGTCCTGCATATGACACTAAAATATCTGATGGTGAGATTCTAGTTCTGATGCTTTGGGGAATGTGGAGTACCCCTTCATTGCCATTACTCTCTGGTCTCTGACCCGGAGTGATGGTACCTGTTAGGGTCCTATTTATGGATCAAATAGAATTGTTTAATCATTTACTATACTTGAAACCATTTAAATAGAACTATTAATGTTGGATAACAATACTTGAATCCATTTAACTGTGTGCTAATAAAACTGTTAGTGTTATATAACCATAATTAAAACCATTTAACTCTGCGCAAACAAATGATCCCTAGCTCGAGTAAATATTGTTACCTACAAACTATTTGTTTACAAATCCTATGTATTCAATAGATATGTAAAAAGAAAATTTGACATTAAATAACCTACAAGAGTTGATATGCCGTAAAAGACAAGCAACTAATCGTAATATTATCAATATGTTTGGAAATATAGATTGAAGAAAACGTAACTTTAAATTCGTCTTTTTACACGGCTGTAAAACGTAAACGCAAAATACGTTTGATCATTGTTTGTTTGTTTGGGTTTTATGGCATATCAACTTTTGTAGGTTATTTAATGCTAAATCTATTTTTATGCTAACAAACAGTTCTATTTCAAACCATTCAGTTTAGCATTAGTACACAGTTTAATTGTCGGAAACATTTCTATTTCAAGCTATTCAGTTTAGTCAAACAGTTCTAATTCAAACAATTCATTTAGTATAAGTACAGTTTCAATGTCAAAAAAAGTTCTACTTCAAGCAATTCAGTTTAGCATACAAAAACAGTTCTGTTTCAAGCAATTCAGTTGAGCATACAAAAACAGTTCCATTTCAAACAATTTAGCATAAGTACCCAGTTTAAATGTCAAAACAGTAATATTTCAAGCAATTCAGTTTAGATAGGACCCGACTCCGGAACAGAATGGACCTGTGAGTGATGGCAATGAAGGGGTGCTCCGCGTCCCCTAAAGCTCTAGCATTCCTGGATCCTCACCATCAGTTTGTTTAGTGTTATATACAGGACACTCGTTGGAGGTAGGGATCTTACCCTTCTGCAGAGAAGCAGTCGGTGTATTCTACAGCCCCAGCCAACTTGACAAGCAAGTTGGATTAGTTTGTTTATCATGATTCAATAAGTCTACATTTAAAATTTCATTTTCCAGACTTTTTTCGTATGGGCACTTTTATTGATTGTACACACAGGAAACTCTTGTCCCCTACGAAGTAATCTCCACCGCCTGCAATGCACTTGTTGTACCGTTCCAACAACTTCTGGAAGGCCCCATGGAAGTCTTCTTGTGTGAGCGTGTCAATGACCTTCGTCACAGCCTCTTTCATCTCCTCAATTGTCTCATAACGACAGCCTCTGAGCTTATGGAATAAGCAAAAGTCACTGGGAGCAAGGTCTGGACTATATGGAGGGTGAGGAACTGTCTTGATGCCCATCTTAGTCAAATAGTGACTTTCGGGCAAATACCCTTGGGGAAGGTATGAACCCCCTTATTCTCCCTCCAGCTATGGGTAAATAGTAGGACGGACTAGGTTCTTCAGCCTTGGTGAGGCAACTAGTCTAGGAGAAGGAAAACTCTGAATTCAAAACCTGTTAAACTCCGCTTAAAAATTGACCTTGTGTCATATCCTGCCCGAGCGGAGGGGTTGGTAAATAGTATCTTAGTCAAATAGTCGGTGACAACGATGGAGTTGTGGACTGGTGTATTGTCCTGGGGGAAATTTGAAGAGTGTTGGCCTCTTCCGACGGAATCTCTTCCTGAACTCCCTTAAAACCTCAACATAGTAATCCTAACCCTAACCCTTTGGCCAATCAACTCTGGTGTATTGACTTCCTTACTCCTCCCAAACTTCTCATCATCCCTCACAGACTCCCTGCCTTCCTTGAATCTCTTATGCCATTCAAAAACTGATGCAAGATGGTCGAAAAGCAGTTTGAAGCATTCCATATGTTTCTGTGGTGTCATTTTTTCCAAGTTTAAAACATAATTTTATTGTATATCGTTCTTCTAAAGTGTCCTCACGTCCAGATTGCATTTTTGAAATTGACCAGCTGTGACAATCAGGCTTTAGTAAGGTGTATTCCAATTGCTGCTGTTGGTGTTCATTTAAACCTGAAATCATAAAAATTGGTCTGTCATCTCATAAGATGTATAGCAATAACATACTGAATTTTCAAGAGTTTACGCCAATTTTAAATGCACCACGTATTCACTTCGAGTAAATGTCGTTGAGAAAAGGCATGAATACATCTAAAAAGCAGTTGAATTTAAAAAATTAGAGAAATCCTCATTCAAATTTATTTGTCCATCAAAAACACACACACACACACAGTCTTCTAGTACGTATTTAAAAGACTAGATCTAGTTTCCATTAACACGTAACGAAGATCTTTTCATCTAGTGGGTTTTACAGTTCTGGCTGATCGTAGAGTACTAATAAAAGAAAATGAATAGATTGACAAATACTTCGATCTTGATAGAGAGCTAAAAAAATCTGTGGAACATGGGAGTAACGGTGATACCGATTGTAATTGGAGCCCTTGGAACGGTCTATAAAGGTCTGGAAAAGAGAACTGGGGGACTAGAGATCAGAAAAAAAAATCAAGGAAAGTGTTCACCCAACAATGGATTGATAGTAGAACAGGCTAGGTTCTTTAGCTTTTGTTAGGCAACCAGTCTAAAAGAAAGAAAATGCTGAATTCAATCTAGCTTTTGGACACAATAAAATATAAAAGCAAACGATATCATTTTATGATTAATACGATGATTTCATATACGAAACGCTACTCAAACACCTGAGCAATCAGAACATTGTGCTCGAATCAACTCTTGTCGGAACGTTAGGGACTATCTTTTTCAAACAGTACCCTTGCAATATATGTTTAAAAAAGAATGCAACTGTCTCTTTGATTACTTGTATTTAGATCATTTTATTTTCTTCGTAGCCCTGAAAAGAGCAATTGTTGACGTCTCAATCAGCGAAGATAAATTTTTTAGAGACTTTGGCAGTGAGCAAGCTGAATGTTTGGATACACCATTAAGAAGTTCGCTAGGTAACAAAGATGGCCGGATCAGACTATTTCTACTCTGTAAAAACTAGGAACGTCTCGCAGGTTATTATACAGTGTATCCAAAAAAAAAAAAAAAAAAAAAGAAATGCAGCCATCTTTTTAACAACATGTATTTAAATCATTTCATCTTCTTTGTTAACTTGAAAACAGTAGTGATAGACAGCCCAATCTAAGAAGATTGCTTTTATCTGACATTCTAGGTGAACCAGTTTAACGCTCAGACGATTAACAAAGATAATCGGCCTGAGTTCCTTCGATGCTCTACGCACTGTCTCACAAATTTTATCAACTATTCACCATCATATTGTCAACGTGTACACAAGGAGATATTTCACATTAAATTCATGTCTCACGTGATGATCGGCCTGAGTTCCTTCGATGCTCTACGCACTGTCTCACAAATTTTATCAACTATTCACCACCATATTGTCAACGTGTACACAAGGAGATATTTCACATTAAATTCATGTCTCACGTGTTGATAAAATCTGCATGCAAAATATAGCACATTCATTTCAACATCTAAATATCGTTGTATCTGAAGATAGCATTGACACATGACTAATGTTGTAACATAAAATTGACGAATACATAAATTCTACTTCTTGTTGTAAACGTTGCGGCCTTTATGAAATAGCCAGTAGATGGTATTGCTGTTTTGTCTAATATATCTTATTGGGATCATCCGAAGTTATGCCCGAACAAATAATTCCTATTTTTTCTACGAAGAATAACAAATGTGGCAATATATATCGTACAACCATCTCATAAAATTTATCAACCAAAAATAATTTTGGCGATTTGTTGGGAAGTGAAAACGATCAATTGATTGATTTTAACGGTGTGTCAACCTTTTTAGGGTTATCTTAAGACTTTTCTTACACATGCTCCCATTGAGTAGGAATAATTTCTAAACAGAATATAATTGATCTATTGATCGGAACCTAACAGGTACTACCACTCCGAGTCTGAGTGTACCTGGAAGTAATGGCAATGAATGGGTAATCCACACTACGATGATGTCTAAAGCTATAGCCTCGCCATCAGGATTGTAAACAACGGAAAATATTTTTATAAACGTATATTTGAAATACATTTGTCCTTGGAAACGAAGAAAAGATAATATGTGTAAACACTTTGTAGGGAAGTAATAAATTGTTTATTTCCTTAGAGAATAGACATGTCCATACGGGGCCTCACGGGGTATCACATCAGAGAGCAGAAACCCATTTTCAGCTTCCGTTATTTCGGTTCTTTGAATAGGGGAGACGTTGTTTCAAACTCTACAGGGAACAGTAAAGCCAAATGGCGATTTTACTTTCACTCATCCATTTTTGTAACCCTTACATATTCTGCTTGTTCATGGAACAATACGAGCAGTTGCGACACGTTTATGTATTCTTTTTTCTTAGTGCCATCGGTATGTATATTATGCATATAAAAGGTTAAATGTGTACAAATGCATTTATCTTGTCTTTCTTTCTGTTGTGTTCAGAGTTAATATATCACGAACATCATCATCATCATCATCATCATCATCAAGACGTGCCGACAGCTCGATTTCTCTCAACTCTCGCTCACGATCCGTCCCTACGGGCCATAGCTCTCAAGTTCTCTAGACAGTATTCAGTCCCTAAAGAGCAGGTGAATTTAAGTTTTTGTTTGTCGGCCAACTCTGGTGTGCCCGTGTGTACGATTCCATAATAGAACGTTGCTTACTTCTAATATTAGTCCATGACTTAATAACTTAATATCTTCTCTACCGTTAACCATACTAATAACTCGATCAATCCGCTCCCCAGCAACTATTTGTCCAGAAAGCTGAATCATTAAGCTGTTACCAATGTTGTTAACCTTGAGAGCAGCCGAAACAGGCACTAATTGGTTGAATCAGTAGTTAAGCTTAGTCTATGTGAAAATGTTTTCGCGAGTTCTCACCTTGTTTGGGGTTTTGTCTTAATGCATAAATAAACAACTAAGTTCCTAGGAACGTATTTACATTACATGTGTATTTTGAAATATAAGACTTTTTCACAACAGCAATGAAAAAACAATACAATAAATAAACACACAATATTGTGGTTAAAACCACAAATCATAATTAACATCTTCGTGTCATGAACAAGCAAAAAAATACGAGCTTGTCTGAAAAACAAAGTCGAATGACAAAATGCCAATATGGCAGCGGTATCATTGTCTAGCGCCATCTAGCGTCAGAAATAATAACTCATTATTTGGTGGCAACCAGCATCGTTTTTTGTTTTGTTTTTTTTTCAAACACATAAAAAATATATATATTGACACTTAAAAAAAAGGAAAGTGAAGAAAAGAAAAGAAACGTAAAACAAAATTAATGAAAATTATAAATTCTAAAATTTCCGAATAACCGACTATTTTTAGCACGCTTCATATTGCAATTATTTTTCTCGCCTTTCAAATTATAAATGTTTAAAGAATGCAAGTTTATTCATTCATTTATTTATTCTATTTAAAGCACGGATTATTTCAATGGTGGAAATAAATTTACAAGTTATTTAATTATTTAATTAGTCTCATGATACTATAAAACATTTTTCTTTGTCGTATTGGAAATTAAATCATTACTCATATTGAAATTATACTTATTTAGTTGCATCTCTATTCACCAAGTTCCAATATTAGCATTAGTGTATCCACTAATACACTAGCAATGAATAAATGAAAATAAAGACAATATAAACTCATATAAACATATATATGAAATTTAAAACTTACACATAACAATTAAGAAGTATTACAATTGGCTAGTGGGTAGAGTATTCGCCAATGGTCCTTGAGACCTGGGTTCAATCCCAGGTTGAGTCATACCAAAGACTTTAAAAATGGTACTTGATACTTCCTTGCTTAGCACTCAGCAATATAAGGCACGTATCAAGGGTAAAGTGGAACAATCCAGGGAAAGGAGTAGCGCCCTCCCCTACACCTCAGTGTAGTAGCTATTGAAAAGGGAGCCTTCTGGTCACCCTCGACTACGGTCGCCAACTTTACTTACTTACTTACTTACTTACAATAATAAACAACGTGTCCAAAAAAGATTAATTGCACACATCATTATATGAACTGACTGCGGCGTAAAAGGAGATGCAAGAATGGGAAGTCTTACTTATCATCTTTTGGCATTCATAGCCATGTGGGCTTACACTTCGATGGTAAAGTGAAGCAAAGTACCGAGACAAAGTCTCTCTTCTGTTTAATGATCTGAGGTACAAAATACAGATCTTCGAAGACGGTTACCAAAAAAAGAGAGAAAGATAAAGGGGTCTCAGTTCTCTCGTGACGTGGGAAGACTCGCGTCCAATCCAAGTGCAGTCAATTATTTTTGTCTCCTTACATTCGTATTGAGACTGAAGCCGCGATTACCTTTGGTTTTACCCGCCAGGAAATTTGTTTTAAGATAATTATTTTCAAAATATTTTGTGGTCTATTTGAAAATCAACTGGATGATCTCAATACTTGTTGGATTCCAACCGTACCAACCCTAGATGATGCGGTCTTATCACTGGAAGGACCACATGCATCTTTCAACTGGTTACTTTGGCGATGCTTTCTGCACCCACGTTGTGTTTTTAAAGATCCTATGAACGGGGATCGACACAACTTGGTCGGGGCGTCTTGTGATGGGTCAGGAGGTTAGTAGGAATGAGTCGCTGAAGATGTTAACAACTCCAAGAATGACACAACCCTCCGTTAACAATAACAACATAAGCTTTTATAGCAATATAATTACGTAACGATATACAATATTAACAGAAAAAGGTTCTCACATTAGCAAAAACGCAGTGAGGAATTTGGCGTTTTTTCTATTACGAGGTATTTTTTATTTATTTGATTCGTTTATTTATTTTTATTTCTTTCCAAACGTTACTTGTACAAACATAATTTGAATAATATATACGTAAATTATTTGTCGCCCAAGATCTCCAGAACTGGGACCTCAGCATGAGATTATGTTTAGTTTTATACTCAGTACACTCTTTTTCTGGGAATACAACTCCCTGCAGGAGAAACAGTCAGCGTATTCTTAGCCCCATCGACAGGGCAATAGAAATAATAAATTCCTATCATCTTCGTTTTAGAAGAAAATTGACTTTTTATTATAAATTGAAAAAGGTGTAATTGTTTATGATAGAGAGATATCTGAGACCTCATTAAAGAAGACATGATGACCATTGTTTTTAATCACCAGACAGTTTGTTTTAAGGTAGTTATTTCTGAACTATTTTATACTTTATTTGAAAAAAAGTTCTTGCAGTGTGATTTTTATCGTCGTAAGAAATGGGATGAGAAATCCCGGACGAGACTGTTTGTATTTCACATGATGCTAATATTCTTGGGAAAGGTATAAATCCATCAATTCTCCCTCTAGCTATGGTTAAATAGTAGGGCAGACTTGGCTCTTTAATTTTGTTTTGCGAACTAATCTAGGAGAAGGAAAACTCTGAATTCAAACCTATTAAACCACGCTTAAAAATTGACTTTGTGTCATATCCTGCGTATATTTGAAAGGACTATGTTTAAAAACAATATCTGTTTTTATAAATGTAAGTCTTGAATACAGACAACTGAATTCACATATTCCTGCTGATCAAAAACAATTAGATGACAAGAGTACGTGATTTCTAGGCCGATATCAGTACGATTTTTGTTGTACTGCTAGTTAAAATAATGAACTGCGGCCTTGAAGTAAGTGAATTCGAACTCCAGTCCCTCTATTTCGATCACTTTCGAACTAATACTCTTGGTAACAGTATTTACCCCTTTATTTCCCTATCTATAGAATAAATAGTATCAATTGTGTTCTTCTACTAGGATGTTTCTGGCATTAGATAAAACACAAAGAAAACAAATTAATCAAGTACATGTCTAAAACATGAAGAAAACGGCAGAAAGATATTGATGGAAAAGTCACGAATAAAAGAGAAAAACGTCTGAAATTCTAAAAATTGGATTTTTTTTTCAACACACACACACACACACACACACACATATATATATATATATATATATACCAATATGCACATGCATTAAATACGAGGGTGGGCTGGAAAACCTATACAGATCTGATGATGATGACTTCTTGACAAGTGGGATCCCAAACAAACTGCAACACCGGTGGAAGAAGCGAGTGGACCTCACAGAGGACCATGTTGAAAAATAAATCACATTCCATGAAAGCATTTTAGTCAATCAATGAACTTTTCAGCCGATCCTCGTAGATACTAATAGTTTACTCACAATTTCATGATTTGAAGTATTCCTATTTAATATCAATATTTTATACACAAATATCTATCCTAATCTGTCAACGGGGTAGGGCATAGTGGTAAATGTGCTGGACTGCGATATTGTTGTAAGCAAGTTTGAATTCTTATCGTGCTATTACGTTCACAATAGGTTAAATAGTACCACTACTGTTATTTTCCAAGGATCGTTTTGGCAATAAATAACCCTTGAAGGTTGATATGATATTAAACTAAAATGCCAAAACCAATTTGTCCATGACTTAAATAGATAGATACCACAAATGTGAAGAAAATACTCTGTTGTATTCCGAATGCAATTAATGAATGGACAAATTTCTTGTGTATGTCTCTAATTAAGTATCGATTTCTTCAAATACATTTTCTTAGTCTTTGTAGAACACACAAGCACTGTGAAAGTTTGTTTGTTTGTTGTTTTGGAGTTTGTTTTTTTGTTTGTTTTTTTGCATGGTATCTTTCCTCTCTCAACTTTATTTGTTGTTTTTTTAAACAGCATCTTTCTTTTTGTCTTTCTGTGCTCTTCAATAAATGCCTTTATGGGCTTCTCAATAACCCTGGTTTCCCACTTGTGAGATTGTCAATAAACATGACTGAAGATTCTGGGTGTTTGTGTTAACACTAAATAAGGAAAGAAGAAAGGAAATGGACGCCGCCAAAAGAGAATAAATAAAGACAAAAAATTACTTCCGTTTTTAAACAAGCAAACGTCTTCACCGCCCTTCTGCCCTCCCGAGCTCTGACATCTGCATCCTTGTCACCCAGCAAATCCAACCCTAAAATATTTTTACGATTTCATTCTGCTTGGTTGACCGACGTTTCCTTTCTGTCTGTACGACTTCCGTTCAGAACTTCTTTTCTAATAATTTATTGAAAGAAACAAGTGCGTAAATAATTCTGCCTTTCTCTAATACTTAAGTCCTCTTAAGTTATCCAAATTTCTTAGATGAAGCATTATCATTATTGATTGAGTGATTCATTTTATCTTATCTGGTATTGGAGTGGTTACTTGTTATTGGTAACAGTTGATGCTAGCGTCGCGTCCCCACACACCAAGGTTCAATAATAGCGTCTGGATACACTAACACTGTGTAAAACAAAAGAACAGACTAGATAAGCTCATATACACGTATAGGATATTTAATACATCGATATAAAACATATAAGAAATATTACAACAATGCACAAACTTTTCCTAATAGAAGGGATATGCACACTGTTCGATGAACAAGAAGTATATACAAAGGGTACAAAAACGGCAAAAAGTTTTGTCTTCTTTGACAGTTTTCATTCCAATAGCGAGGTAAACGATAAAATCAATTATCAGGTGGTTAAGACTAAGCCTGTTCAATGAACAGAGATAAAAAAAGAGGACTTATTTGTTCGAAGAGATCGAGAAATAATTCTGAATCGTCCTTTGACCAATGGACGGCATATCTTAAAAAAATGTATTTTTAATATTCTTGGAGGAAAAAAAAATTGCTAAAATTATTTTGAGTTTTGTTCCTTCAAATATTTCGCGGCAAATATTGTCGTCTGCAAAGTACCTCGAAGTTTAAAAACTTGCGTGAATGCACCTATTGATGGATAAATAAAAAAAATATAGATACAAAAATTGCAGCTTCTCGGGCCCATTTTTTACACAAAAATTAACCCTTTTTTAGTATGGAAATCAGTTGGGTTCCCATAATGGGTTCGCTTCCAGCAGTTCTGCTTCGTTCACCGGTGAGTTGTATTTATTTTAACGGACGTGTCTTTTTTGCAAAATTCTGTGTCTGGCTGTGGGAGCCACGGTGGAAGAGTTGTCTCGGCAGAACTTCATCTCGAGAATTTAAAGAATCTTCCATGTATTGTTGCATTGGTGCTAGTGCACAATAGAGTTCTGATTGCGTACAGAGCCTGAAGCAGCAGCTCTTTCCAATGTGTAATTGGGCGTTTGTAGTTTGCGGCCGATTATTGTATAGTCTTCCATATAATCCCATTGCAACGTTCACACAGTCCATTACCCTGGGGATTATACGGCGTGGATCGACTTACAGCTACGTTCCTCACAATTAAGAATTGTTTCAGTTGTCTCGACACGAAGGCGGTTCCCCAATCAATGTGAATGTACGCTAGTACACCGAAAATTGGAAATAAGGAGCAAACATTTCAATACTGTTTCTGCTGAAACATTTGGGTAGAGAAAAGCGAACGGGAACCAAGGATATTCGTCGATAACCGTTAAAATATATATATTTCTAGTCTTAGTTGGTAGTGGCCCTTTGAATGCAAAGTCCAGCTTCTTGAAGGACTGTGTAGCTTTTAAACGCGTTATTTATTTGGGTTTATAGAACGGTTGTTTGATTATCAAAAATGTCCGACAGTTGATCGTAATCGTCCTGACGTCCTCGACGGAGAAACATTAGTTTCGACTACGGATCGTATGTAGTATTCCAGAGATGCCCGGATGATACCGTTTTTTTTGTGCAGTTTCTGGATATTTTCAGAACTCTCTGCTGATCCACACACCCTTGAAAAGGCATCAGCCACCGCATTTTCCTCACCAGAATGATAAACGACATTGGACAAAAAGCAGGAGAGTCCAATTTTTCATTTTAGAATTTTGTCATTCTTCATTCGGCTAGCTGTCCTTATTGGTTGCGTTGAACGCATATCAGCCTTTGTGGGTTAATTAATGCCAAATCCTTGTTAGTTGTTTTTATGGTATGTCAACCACTGTTTATTATTTAATGCCAAATCTTATATACATATATATATATATATATATATATATATATATATATATATATAATTAATATGATCTGTAAACCCATAGCTTGTACATAACATTTTTAAACGAGCCTGAGCTTATTTGTTTGCACAGAGTTAAATAGTTTCAAGTATTGTTATATAACATTAACAACTTAATTTAACATCAGTCATTTGTTTGCACACAGTTAAATGGTCAAACTAATCATTTGGTGGTTTTAAGTAGTATTCACGCAAATAGTTTTATTTATACACAATTAATTGGTTCCAAGTATTGCTATGTAATACCAATAATTCAATTTTTTAACACAGTTAAATATTTCCAAGTATTTCTATTAAACACTTATAATTATATTTAGTATTCATCATTTATTTGCACACACTAAAATGGCTTCAAGCGTTGCAATCTAGCACCAATAGTTTTATTTGCAAGCACTTAAATGGTTTCAAGTATTGTTATGTAACACTAACAATTCGATTTAACATCAGAGGTTCGTTTGCAAATTGTTAAATGGTCAAACAGTTCAATTTGATCTAAAGAGGGGATCCTAACAGATACTCCCACTCCGGGTCAGAGTGGACTGAGGAGCAATAACAAAGAAGTGGTACTCCACATTCCCCAGAAATCCAAGATTAGAGCCTCACTATTAGATGTTGTTTAGTTCCATATCCAGAACACTCATGGGGGTGGTGTCTAACCCCCTTTGCAGAGATGCAGTCAGCATATTCTTCAACCCCAGTAGACTGGGCTGTAGTTAGTCCTAGGATTGTACATGAATTAAATTTTTGGTCGGTGACTAGTCTAATGTCAGCACTTTTAAGGGCTCCACAATGGCGTAAATCTCTTTCCCTGTCATCAATGCTGTTGTCCTAAACAAAAAAGGGTGCTGGAGAATAATGTTATGGGGCGTTTGGATTGTTTTCATGAAGCCGCAGTGGTGCAGTCGTGGGCGTCTGTTTCTAACACAAGCGGAACAGAAGAATCTATAGCTGTGATAGCAGAACAGGCGATATCTTTTTTTAGACCATTAAAGGCTTTGCTGGCACGGGTAGGTAAAAGGAAACACGTAATTTACATTAACTTTTGTATTTTCCCCTCATAGAATGAGGCTACCCAGGGAGTGGACAATGTGTGAATATGCTCATGGCTCGCAATAAGGCAAAGATTGTATGAGGGATCGATAATTTTCGTTCTGGCTACAGCCTTTCAGGGTCCGGTGCCATAGTTTCTTTGCTTACAATGTATCCTAGTAGGTTAGTTTGGTTGGGTTTTATGGTATATCAAACAATGTAGGTTATTTAATGCCAAATTATGTTTATATATATATATATATATATATATATATATATATATATGATTTGTAAACACATTTTAGCGGTAACATTTTTAAACGAGCCTGAGCTATTTTTTTTTTTTTTTTTGCTCGCAGTTAAACGATTCCATGTATTGCTTTGTATCACTAACTATTAAACATGTCATTTGTTTGCACACTTTAAAATGGATATATATATATATATGATTTGTAAGTGAATAGTTTGAAGGTAATTTAATTTTTGAATGAGTTACAAATAACTTATTTGCACACAACAATTGCTGTTGTTAAATGTTAACACAGTTAAATGGTTACAATTATTGCTATCTAACACTAATTATTCTATTCAATATTAATCATTTTTTTGCATACACTAAAGTGCTTATAATTATTGTTATTTAGCACTAATCATTCTATTTATCATTACTCATTCATTTGCACACACTTAAATGATTCCAAATATTGCTATGAATCACTAACAATTCAATTTTGAATGAGTCCTTTGTTTGCTTACCGGTTAAATTTCCAACAGTCCTGTTTGATCCATAGATAAAACCCTATCAGGTGCTATCAATCCGGATTAGAGAGTACCTGGGAGTAATGGCAATGAAGGAGTACTTCACATTCTCCAGAGTTCCAGGAATTGAGTCTCACGATCAGATTGTTTATTGTCGTTTCAGGACACTCGTTGGGGAGGTATCTTTATCTTCTGCAGAGATGCAATCGCTGTATTTTACAGCCCCAGCCATCTGGGATACCTAGTAGGATAATTGCATTTGACCCGTACAAATACTTTTCATTGTCTAGCGTAAGGTTGCTATTTTCAACAGTAGCTATTGTTATGAAATAGCCGAGGGATTTCGGTTCATGCCTTTGAGTTTAGTTAGGCTGAGAACCTTTCGGCTCAGCACATGGGTTGGTTGGGTGTAACATTGAAGCAGGTGTTAACGCGGGTGCGCGCAGGTGGATGGAGGTGTCACTCAGATGTCATAACAGTCCGAGACGATACTGGGTGACAAGGTGCGGGTGACGTCACGCACCGGAAGCACGCGGAAGTTTGTGTGAGAATTTGAAGAAAATAAGAGTCGAGAATTAGAGGCCAAACGAGAACGATCGATTTTTGAGCTCGCAGGCGCGAGGCGAACTTGCGCCCTATGGGGGGGGGCTCGAGTTGTGGGCCAAATGAATAAGACAGCATAGAAGATTGTGTCTCTCCTCCTTACGTCGAAACCTTTAACTCAAAGTTAATAAAAAGGTTTCGTACCTGAACAAGAAGTCGTTACGTGTTTTCGAATTCCGAGATTCCTATGTTCTTTATATATTCTATAGTAATGAACATTACATGTCTATTTCGCACATGGCCATATTCGTGTATATGGCTACGCAACACTATGAGCCTCTTAAGGTTGCGATCGTGATCAGTTCTATAATAGTAGCCCAACGTTATGTTGTCAATATAGGCGTACGTACCTTGCAGTCATTCATTGGTTATTATTATATCCTCGACTCTCTAGAAACTGACCACACCGTTTATAACGCCAAATGGGACCCGTCTAAATTGGAACAACCGTCTGCAAACTTCAATAGTTGTGTAAAGCTTGTCTTTTGGATTAAGTACTATCTGGTGGCTGGTGCTTCTCAGATCCAGAATTTTAAGTTTAGTATTTGGCGATCTCGCCCATACGTGGTCGCGGATAGTCATCCTACTGAGTAATAATTTGCCAAGCTTTTTGCTCAGATCTGGCACAAGGTAGAATGAATGGGGCACCCAATGAAAATCGAACTCATTTGAGAGGGTTTGCTAGTCAAGCTTGATAACAATTACACCACTCGAGGCGCCCAAAAAAGGAAACTGTATGTTTATAGCGGCCAGGCCACAGATATTTAACGCTGGTTTGGGGCCCCAAAAAGAGTGTTTGATACAAGATTAACGGCTAAAGAAGTTATGTCCTAGTATGGCATCACAGCATGGGTTATGCATTACTAGCCGTTGTAATTATCTGTGTAATGCTATATCAAAACTCATTTAGGTTGGGATTATCCCCGTGGCGTACTGGTTACCGTATTGGACTGTGATATAGTATTAAGCAAGTTCGAACTTAAGTCGTGCTATTATACATTAACTTTCTACCAAGTACTCTTGGGAAAGGCATGAACTCTCTTATCCCCCTGCTATAGGTCAAATATTCCCACTACTGTTTTTCTATAAGGATGAATTTCGTATTACATAACCCAGAATTGTTTATATACCATTTGACGAAGAAATCAAACTAAACTCATTGATTCGTTATGTTTTCTCAACCCAAAGTACTTCGTCTTTCTTCAAATTCTCTCGTTTTTGTCCCCACGTCACGTCCAAAACACTAATCTTGCTAAAACAGTTCTAGTCATTTTTTTACAAACCCTGTTACAGTTCGGCGTTGATATTTTTGTGGGCCCAATTATCAACACCATTCGTCCTTTCTGGCACACGAGTCGATATTTCAAAATGAAAAAGGTCATTTTTCAAAAATTTGTTGATTCATTTCTTCTCGTTCAGCAGGTTGAGGAGCGAATCTATTAAGCAACTAATTAAGATTATCAACTTCGTCCATTAAAGACCTTTTTAAAGGCCATTTTAAAATTTAAAATTAACGAGAGAACTATTAAAGCTTTAATTGGTACGGGAAGCTCACAAAGTTTCGTGGGGGTGTCCTGGTGGTGTAATGGTTAAAGCGATGGGCTGCGGAATCGTTGTAAGCGAGTTCGTACTCCAGTCGCGCTATTACGTTCACTTTCGGGCAAATACCCTTGGGAAAGGTATGAACCCCCTTATCCTCCCAGCTATGGGTTAAATAGTACCACTACTGTTCTTCTAGGAGAATGGCCTTGGCATTAAATAACCTAAAAAGAGTTGATACGCCATTAAACGAAGAAACCAAACCAAAAAACACACAATTCTACACATTTATTTAAGGAGTATGAAATTACATACAGAATAAAAATATCCTCATTTTATGACCAATAAATCAATATGTCTGATCCTGAAAGTTTGCCATAGTAGTATTCATCATAAGATTATTTGTACTGTTAAGCTGTCTTTATACTTTAGCTTAATTTTATTGAATGGCCTTGGCATTAAATAACCTACAAAGGTTGATATGCCAACAAACAAAGAAACCAAACCAAACCAAACAAAGTTTCGTCGTTAGTCATGGCAAAAGCAAATCGGCGGAAAATCAAGCGTATACTCGTTTGCTATATCTAAGAAAAAATCTTAATGAATTACTAGTTTCCCTCTTTCTTCGATAATCTCACTACAGACTATAAAGCTGTAGCCATTAAATGTAGGCTATATTCTTCTGAATGATAATAAAGACGTCTCTTACAAATTCGTCCCGGACTAGTTCCGCTGTCAATTATTTCAAAGTTTGATTTGGTTTGGTTTCTTTTTTTAATTGCATATCAATATTCGAGGGTTATTTAATGCCAAAACAATCTTAGTAGAAAGGAGTGGGATAAGGAAGATAATACCTTTCCCAAGGGTATATGTCCGAAAGTAAATGTTAGAGCTTGATTGGAGTTAGAACTCGCTTACTGCGATGTCACAGTCCTGCACATTAACCATTATGCCTGTCACTTAATATCTTGAAGTGGCATTCCTGTCTTTAAGGCCTGTATGTATTACTCCAGGTTTTCCTCCGACTGTTTCCTTTAAGCAGAGAGCTGATAGCGAGCAAAAATTGCATTCTATTTTCTTGTACGTTCCTTCTGGTATACCAACAGCAGTTTCATAGTCCTCACAAGACGAAATACTTGTATAATGCCAAATGGTTGCATGATGGAATTATAACTGTTAGCTTTTCTGTCGTGGATATTCCTGTGTGAGAGGAAGTCTCTAGAGCCGCGAAAACGCTGCCGAATAACATATTTCAACGGTACCACCTATCAATCATGTCTGAGTCTGATGAGTCGAGATCCAGCCGTTCGGGCTTCAAATATCCGTCCATTGTTATATTTCAACTTTATCGGTCATATGAAAGCCAGACCTGACCGATAAAATAAAAGTTTTTTTTACAAGCAGTGGTCGTATCTATACTGCTATATGGATGCCCCATGTGGACGCTAACAAAGCGTATGGAGAAAAAAGCTTGACGGCAATTACACAAGAATGCTTCAAGCTGTATTGAACAAGTCCTGGAGGCAACACCCCACAAAACAGCAGCTCTACGGCCACCTACCACCCATCACGAAAACCATCCAAATTAGACGAACAAGGCATGCAGGACACTCCTGGAGAAGTAAGGACAAACTCATAAGCGATGTACTCCTGTGGACTCCCTCACATGGACGAGCAAGTGTTGAACGACCAGCTAGAACTTATCTACAACAGCTCTGTGCCGATAGAAGTTATAGCCTTGAAGACCTGCCGGGAGCGATGGACGATAGAGACAAATGGCAAGAGAGGGTCAGAGAAATCCGTGCTAGCAGCTTGACATGATGATGATGTTATATTTCAGTGAATTGTAATAAAAACAAACGAGATTATAGCTTGACTTGAAACTTTATTGAAATATAAAACAAATGCGGTTGATTGGTATATGTCTGTTTCCTCACCAAGACAGAGTGTGGCACAAGGCCTTTTTAAAGTGAAAGTCGGGTGACGCAAAAATACCTTGGCCCCGTCGGCATTCCCCTAAAAAGGGACGCCTCATGTGCTAGGCAATACACCTAACCCTACCAAAGCAGGTGAAACCTGAGACCTGTAGGGAGGGGATCAGTCTCAACCACCCGACACGAATGCTGGGCCTCCCCAGCACGCATGTCAGGGAGCCTTGACCGACTTTCACGACCACAACACCGAGACACAATAGCTAGCACGAAGTGTGCTTTGACGTTATGTGATTCCCAACTGCGAGCATATAGGGTGGAGCTTATTTTTTTTTTAAATATATACGTGGCTGATCCAGCAGGAGATAACTATGGTTGACTTCACCATACTTTCAAATCGTTTTAATATCAAGTATTTTTATTAAAATTGACTGTAATGGATATTTCTTCGACATTTTATTTTAAAACTGTAATTAAAATTTAAACAATACATTCTTAAGTTTTTTTGTCTTACTTTTTACCCTACAATAAAATGGATGACGTTTTATTAATGACATATAAGAACTAATACCGGGAGTAATTTCAAGGGCTTAAGATGTCTTGGAAAATTGATCCATGTTGCAGAATTACAGATAGACTGAAAAAGTAACGAAAAAATTTCAGGAAAAAGTGTCGGAAAATTGTGACAGGAAAAAAGTAACAGAAAAAGTTGACAGAAAAAAACGAAAAAGCTACAGGGAAAAAAAAAAAAAATAACCGAAAAATGTAACAGGGGAAAAAAGTAATATGAAAGGTGACGGGAGAAAGTAACAGAAAATGGTAATTTGAAAAAGTGACAATAAAAGTAAAAAGCAGCAAAAAAAGTAACAGCAAAAAAGTAGATGAAAAAAGCTGTCAATTTTAGATTGGAAAAAAAAGTAACAGCAAGGGTCAAAATTATTTTAATACAAAAAAAAATGTTAATTGAACTTTTTCGAAAGAAAATTTTTTCCATTTTTATATTTTTCTTTTTAAATCATCGTGATCTAGGAGGCTAAATAGCATCCTGAATCACTAAAATTTAAAAAAATGTTTTAAAACTTATTTGTTTAATCTTTCAGAGGGGTACAGTTGGTTCTGTACTACCTGCGAATTTCGTATTCTAGATATAGAAAACTTACATATCTAAAATGAATCCAAAATTCAATTGAAATATATTAATTGCAAAGGTTGTTGAAATTTGCATTTTTGGATTGAATGTATTTATAACAGTGTCGTCCCCTTTTAAAAAAATGATCAAATAAAAGAAATGATAAGTTTTATCTCATGTCTTAAGATAGAACAGAAATTACAGATATCCAGACGCCAATTTTCAAAGGAAAAACAAACCCACTGTTGTAAATAAACCGCGTGATTCCAAGAATATGTTTCAACAAATGACAATAAAATACAGAATGTCTGAATTTTGGTCGGGCAGTATACAGTATTTATGAGTGAAGTGACAGTGATTCTGAAGAAAACTCATCAATTGCAAAAAAATTTAGCTGGAGTTCTATGGTCTATGCTGTTAGGTTGGTTGCCGACTGCTGTCTTATGTGATTTTCTATAGCCTCATAGGGAGCTAAATCTCTTAAAGAAATCAGTAGAATTGTTGGCGTCTAGACTAGCAGAAGAGAACTTATTGCAACCAGGAACCAAAATTACATATTATCGCAAAAGAAAAATGTTATACAGGAACTATACACTCAGTGACTCTTTTTAGTATGACACCGGTAAAGATATAAATGGACGGTGTCTGACTACTTCAGGGGAAAAAGGCGTTAGTCGCTCTCTGATAGACTTGCCAACTCTTCGGCTTGTACCTGTGGAATACCTTTATTGAACCAACGATACAACAAAAAATTAATTTATTGCCTTTCTGCTCAGAAAGGGATTTTGTTCTTTTGCAGCGATGTTCAAAGCTTGTTGATGAAAACGGGCATATCAAAATATGTACCAAACAAATGGTGCTTGTTAAGAAAGAGTTCTAAGCGGAGCTTAAAGTGTGTGCTTTTAGACAATGGCAACAAATAGAGATCAATCCCAATTCATCACTCGACTAAGATGACTTGAAGAGCAAAAAACAATCACCATAATCCTACAAAAGATATTAAAAAACACGTACTATGTGTCGATCTAAAGATGGTGAATTTTCTCCTGGGTCAGATACTCTAAGTATCCCTGTTTCTGTCTCTGGGATAATAGACCTAAGAATGATCACTGAGTGAAAAAAAACAATGACCTCTTAGAGAAAACATGGTTGTAGGAGAAAATAATGTAATTGCCGAAGCATCGGTTGACGGAGATAAGATCATTTTATCAGTATTGCACGTCAAACTAGGTTTAATGAAACCGTTTGTAAAGGCTCCAAACAAAGAATGAAGCTTCTTTGACTACATATGCAGAAAATTACCAGTGCTGGATGGAGAAGTTCAAGAATGGTATTTTTGATGGGCCACAAATCAAGGAATACATTTCCAAGATTCAATCAACAATATTGAGAGAGATGCATGGTCTTCGTTCACTCTGGTTGTAAAAAATTAGGGGAAGAACTATAAAGTAGATAATTACTCTGAACTAGCTGAAAGCATGCTATCTTCTTTCCATCAATTTGGCTGTAAGATGAGCATCAAAGTGCATTACCTCCCCATCTACTCGGCTCGTTTCCCAGAAAATCTTAGAGACCTTAGCGAGGAACAGGGTGAATGATTCTACCCAAATTTTGGTTCGGTTTTGATCCGTTGTTTAATGGCATTTTAACCTTTGTGGGTTATTTCACGCCAAAACAATCCTTCTAGAATAACAATAGTAGTACGATTTTATTTATAGCTGTGGGATAAGGAGTTTCCTATCTTTCACAAGAGTATTTGTACGAAAATGAACACAATAGTGTAACGTTGAATTCTACTCTGAACTGAAGAGATTGATATCTCGGTCAATGTCCTCTGTAGAAGGCTGTTACGTAGAATGTGTATCACCGAGGGCAGTCTGGCACTTGACACTCGACAAAATAAATCCAGGTCAAGACTCCTATTTTGGGCGTATGATAAACAGACAAATAATGTGGGGGTTAATTCGGGGCTAGACTGACCTCAGACGTTGGTAAGGGGGTGCCAATTCACTTTCACATACACCACCAAGTCATGTGTCTTCCTACCCCCTCAGATCACGGAAGAACGAACTTCTGGGTTAGATAATATTAACTGTAGACAGATTTCCTAAACCCTCTCGTAATGTTTAAGGAGGCAATAAGACGTTAGCGAGAATTGATGAAAGCGGTACGAGACTGACACAAGATACATGCGAAAGAAGTCAAATCGACAGAGGAAATAACACAACCAAAAGATTTCAACACAAGGGTGCATTTAAAATATAATAAAATTTTAATGTGCGATGATTAAACAAATAATGATGATATTTAAGAAACGGTTCTTTTTTCTTTTCTCTTTTTAAAATACCTGCAATATTAAGTCAACTGGAAAACATCAAACAAAAACGTCTCTCAACAGTCTTTCTTCTTCTTTCTCCTTTTTTCTCTTTCTTTTTCTCTTACTTGAGTAAAAGTGTCTAAGCCGCCGGACTGAGGCGTGTAGCAGTGTTCATTCAATAAATTTAATTATTGGTGAAATAGAACCTTTACAGTCTCTCGTTTTTTAAATACATATAACTTTCCAATATTTAAGAATTGTAGAAGGAAAACGGTTTGATTTGTACTGATCTTTGACGGGTTTTCAATTTTCAGATATCTTTCTCTCCTTTTTACGGATGAGTGACTTTTCCTGGAGTCGGCTGAATTCAGCATTTTGTTCTAACGGTGGCTTCTGTCCAAACTGAAGCTCCTCCTTCAAATTTCTCTAACGGGCACTTTTTTTTTTGGTGCAAAGAGCTTGTTGACCAATCATCCGACTTTCCTCTTCCCCTACCTCGCCGGGTCACGCCACTTGATTGACGTAGACTTATTTCGTTCAACAGACTAGAGGGCATAGTGTGCAGATAGCTTGCCCTCTCTTTCCCCGACTTTAACGGTCAGTCTTAATGCCTGTTGATTCAAGTAAAGAAGGGTAGGGGTATTGACCCCCCTCCCCCTCTCTCTCTGTAGCATACCACGTCACAATAGCCATCAAGATTTAATAATTTTGAAAGATACCGAAGACACCGTGATACCTACATGATGGCGGATCACTGCTGGTCTATTCAATGTGATTGTCCTGAGGCAGCTCACTACAATAAATATTTTAGGAAATGTCAGAGTCAATGGACTGTGGAAAAATAACTTTCTTTTCTTTTTCTCTCTTTTATCTGATCTTGTGATGTAATTTGATCATAAATAAATTCTACATGTATGAAACCGTTTCATTAATAAAAAAGAAAATAATAATTTGTAAATATTTATCCTTCTTCCTAACTAGTTATCTGCATAACAGTTAGAAGCTTTATTTGTTTCTGCCTCCCACCAGACAGGACTTGACACAAGGTCAATGACCCGAAGGTCGGCTTAAAGTGAGGATTAGGGGGGTGGAAGGTCGGGCACGAGCCGAAGTTTGAACCCTGCTGGACTTTGTTGGTCATCGGCCCACTTAGTGCAATATGAGCCTGATAATCCTAGCTGGACATGGACCCAAACATGGGTCCAGGCACAGATGCCTGATTATAGCTTAAACTGGACTACGAGGTCCAGTGCTATACTTGCTGGTCAATGGCCGTTGCGCGCCCACCCAGCCAAAAGACCGAGAGGAATGCATAACAGTTAGAGGTTTGGCATATCTTAATAAGCAGACCCGATAGAAAAACAACTGATGCTATATTTAGAATCAGCGACCAAAGTTTACCTAAAAATAGGTCTAATATCTCTGGTACCAAATATCTCAGTATAATTTATCAACGTTGCTCACCGGGCAACTATAGTTTGCTGACACACACACACACAAGAATACCCAGCTACAAAGCAGAGCGAACGAAGCAAGATATTATTTGAGTACACTAATTATTACTTGTAAAACACACCTTTCTCACGTGCTTACATATAAGATTCTATGACAACTTTTTCTGTTGCAATGATATTTTTCGTTTTGTTTGTGCACAAGAACTTTTTTTTTAACAGTTTAAACATTTTTCCATTTCCTCACTGATAACGAATTTCCATTTTGTAATTGTCGCACTAAATTTATTGTCAACTTATTTGTGGTATTCATAAGTCCTTGTAGGAAAAAATAAATAAATTTTAAAAAATTTTAAACTGAAATTTTTAAAAAAACATAAAAAGAAAACTTAAATTTGCAGAAACTCCCAGAGGTCCCTAACAGGAAAAAGGGATGACGTATGCGTAAAAGAAAAAAAGCATTCCTCTTGACAAAGGGGACCAGGCATTATTTTCTCTTTCAGGCAGTGACCAGCGTTTTGATAACATCGTTGCTTTCTGGTGTCTGGGCACCACGCATACGTCTTTGAACGTAGCGTTGGTTAGCCCCTTTCACCCAGTAGCAGCTCTCTCTCTCTCTGTCAGCATTATGCTGAAATATACAAGACCCTCAACTGAACTATAAACTAATCCTTACCGGACTTTGACAAACTTCCAAATGGAAGCCCGAAATACCAAATGAGGACCAATGAATACATGAAACGATTTAACGTATTTTTGACACCTTAACTATGGGATTCAACCATTTCAATGTATTCAGGAAAAACTCCCTCATCCATCGAATGTTTGTTGAACCCAGTAAATAAAGGAAAGTATAAAAGAAACGTTTTCGTCACTTATCTGTTGCTGCCTTTTCTTTTGTATAATTCTTTTCGGGACTTTCTTGGGCAAGGCGTTACACCGACTAACCAACGTGGGGGTAAAATAAAATAACCAAAATATGGAGTCAGATATCTAACGGCAACACAGCCTTGCCCATTGCCCCTGACCTTCAAGCCACAAACCCCACATCTTTTCCTCTTAATTTGTTCTCTTATCCAAATCACTGAATTTTCCCCAATTTCTTTATCAATAAAGCTGACGAATACTATGACATTATTAACGCTTCCACGGCAGTTACAGACAACCTAGTTATCTGGGAGTTTGGTAAAATACACCAATTACATTTCGGCAGAGGGGGTAAGACATCACCACAACGGGTGTCGAGCATATGACACTAAACCATCTGATAGTGAGGTTCCAGTCCAAGAAATTTAGGAAATTAGGAGTACTTCTTCATAGCTATTACACTCAGGTCCACTCTGACTCGGAGGGATAGTATCTGTTCGGGTCCCATGTATGGGTCAAATATAAAAGAAATAACATTTGAAACCTCACATTTACCTCCCTTCAAACATCGCCTGATGAGAGCTTATGTGATTGGTCTAGAGTCATTGTCGGCAACCAATCAGAGCACACAAGACATACAACATTAGGTTCTGTTTTGGGGTACAAATACAAGCACAAGAGAACTATCGTTTAGATGCCAGCGACTAATAAGGGCCGACGACCACGTAAAGTCCACCACACAGAAACAACAGACACTTAATCCAAGTGATAAGATAAGTTCGCAGGCATATTATTTCGCAACCTATTAAGTTCACTTAACAATTCCTTAACAACTCTCGCTTTTCATTACATTTTACACATTACTCTTAGTATTACGCTTGTACTTGATATTGTTATGAATCCATCATTTTTTAATGCGTCGTGTCCTGTTTTCCTTACCACGACCTTTTATGCTTAAATAAAACTTTGACTATTTAACTGTCAGTGAATAAATGACATGCTAAATTGAATTGCAAGCATTACATAGTAATATTTGAAACCATTTAACTGTGTGCATATGAAACTATTGATGTTAGATAACCATACTTAAAGCTATTTAAGCATGTACCAACAAATAATTAATACTAAATAGAATTATTCGTTTTAGATAGGAATCCTCGAAATCTTTTAACTATGTTTAAAAATTAAATTTTTGAAATTGCTTAGCAATACTTGGAACCATTTAATTTTGAGCAAATTAATCGTGCTGAATAGAATTGATAGTGTTAAATAGCAATACTTGAAACGATTTAACTGTGTGCAAACGATAGAAATACTTGTGCGCAAACTAACTAGCTCTAATTTTTCTAAAAATAAGATTACCTACAAACTATTCACTTACAAATTTTATGAGCATATCCATTTAACTGTGTGCAAACAAATGACTGATGTTAGATTAAATTTTTATTGATACAGAACAATGCTTGAAAACATTTGACTGTGTGCAAACAAATGAGCCTCATGCTCGTATAAAATCGTTACCTACAAACTACTCGTTTACCAATGATATATATTTAGTATATATGTATAAACAGGATTCGGTATTGAATAACCTACAAGGGTTGATATGCCATAACCACCCCCAAAACCAACCAACAGTTCCAGAATTTTTAACCGATCGTGTTATTAAATAAAGAATTGAAAGAATTTTTTTAACAAAAGTATTAACTAATAAAATGAAAAATATATTTTAATTTTAAAGCAATTTTTTTTCTTTACAATTCAGAATTTTACTGTATATTTTGATTTTGATTTACGTTTAGAAACGTAAAATAAGTTTTCCAATAAGAATATAGCCTTGTCACATTAAAAAAAAATCCTTTCTCGACATTTGCTGATTGATTTAAATAGGTCACAAGCGTGTCAAAGGGACAGTAATTGCACGTGACATGTGTCATCCAAACTGGAAAGACGATATCACTTATTTGTCCATTTACTTGTTTATTATTCACTCAGTTAGGCCGGCAAATGGTCACTTTAATGCCGGTGAAATAAAACAATAAGTACAAAGTTATTTGCCTTTTAAAAACGATTCAAACAAAAGTTCGACTTTTAAATAAAAGTATTTAGTTTTGTGTAGTTTTTGCTTAGTTTTATTTTATTTTTAGTTTATTTATTTTTGTTTTGTTTTTTGTAGGGTGCGTTTTTTTTTTTTAGTTTTTGTAAGTTTGTTTTTCATTTTTATTAATTTATCTATTTCAAGTTCAGTCGAACCATTCTCTGGTCTTCTTTGAGTGAAGGTTTTTACTGATACCAGATTTATTTAATGTAGCTTGTAAAGATAAATAAATAAATAAATTTCCATTTTAAGTTTAGAATGAACCAAATAGGAAAAAAAAACAAAAAAAATAAAAAATAAAAAATAAAACGAATAATAACGCGCAAAAGAAAAAATCTCCACGGGCTTTGCTAACTCCATAGAAAAGACATCTTTTTTTCTTTGCTTTTTTTTGAGGTCTCTCGAAAAAGTAGTCTATATTCTACGACTTTTATAGTAATACTTCATGGCCTTATTTTTTTAAAAAAATCCACGAGAGAAGCCATTAACTAGCTACATTTTTCCGTCTGCGTATAATTGCGTACAGTAAATCGGTGGGGGGGGGACTCACACTTTGACTTGTGAGCAACCTTTAAAATGGTCAGGTCAAAATGATCTACCTGAAATAAAAATGCTAAATTATATTTATTTATATATGAACTAAAAAAACATTATATATACAATGTACTTTTAAAATGAGTCATGGTAATCTTTCGATGGCAGTGTTTTATTCTCATCCGTAGACGCTAAAAGATGAGCAGCAGTAGTTCCCCGATCGAACTATTTCCTGACCGTTGACCCGTGAGGTTCGTCCACCCAGTATTTGGTTAGGCGCATCGTTGACCCGTCGTTGGTTTCGTCCGCCTTTACGCCCACCACACTGCTTCCGAGGTATAGCATATGGAAAAAAATCTTTTCCTTAACTTACTGCTTGTCCCTCCTCCCCGTGTATATGCATTAAGTTTTAACTTAGTATAAGTCCACAGTTGAGGTTTTATTTTAATTTTTTAAGATTTTTTAATGTCTTTTTTCTTCCAAAAGTATATTTGGTAAACAGCCTCAAAATACAAGAATAGAAAAGACTGACTAACGTAGGAAATCTTCTACAACACCGATGTAAAATCAATTCATAAACAGGAAGTAATATTACTGTCATAAAAGAATCAGAATAGCGTCGATTATATGAAAATGAAAGAATAAGAATAATCTAAACCTGATTAAAATCAAATAGCTGGACTTGGGAAAATTATTTAAGAAGAAAAACTCACATGATCAAATCTTTTGAAATCCTAAATCGTGTCCATGGTGTGCTTCATCTGATGATGGGCGGAAGAACCTCATAGGTCAACAACCAAGATCAAATAGAGCAGGCAGAAAACTACTATGCACCTATCGATGAGGAAAAGTAGCCACCGAAAAATCGCTATGTCTCAAATTCAAACCAAACTTTTAGCTGCATTGCCCTTCATGTGGGTCAACAAGGAGTGCGTTCTGCTGATGTAGAAAATCTAGCCTCACGATTCGAAAACTCAACTACAAAGCCGAAACGAAACTTTTCTTTCAACATCGTAATTTTTAATGTTAGAATATTAAATACAATTAAACAGCCACTCGAGTTCACAGCCTCTGCAGCCGATAAGAATATTAACATCATATGCTAACAGGAACATAGATATTACCTTAATGAACGATAACAAAAGTACCATGAATCTGGTAATGGATGGATATTTGTGTCGATATCTACATGAAAAAAACATTGGAGATGTCGGAATGCTTCTCGTTTCTCGGGCTTTAAAATTCCACTGGCTGTAAAGTGGGTGACCGATTTACATTAATTTTACAGAGCAAACTGAATGTGACGCTATGGACGCATGGTAGTATAGTTAGACAAATGTGTGTGCATATGTATGCGTAGATGCATATCACATTTGACATATGAGTTGGTGTATGTACACATGTACAAGTATATCTGTGTGTGAGTATATATATATATATGTGTATAGATGTATCCATGCGATATGTGACAAGATGAGAAAAGAGGAGGCAGTTCACCCACATACCATCAGCCTGGCTGACCAGTAGGTCAACCAGGGTTTGAACGAAGCGTGGGACTAAACAAAGCGCTAGAAAAGAAACAAAGAAGCGTTAAATGACCAAGCACTTTCGAAAGTAGTGGGAATCCATCGGAGTTAGTTGGTCAGAGAAAGCGATTGGAGTCGGAGATGCGTCTAGAGTCTGTTGGCGCCCCAAGAGCTTGGGTGATCGGTTACGCCAGGCTCATGGCAGAAGTGGACAGAGCTAAAGACAGGTCCGAAGAGACACACACCCCTCCACATGAGAGCGAGTCCCAAGCTCCCCCATAAAGAACAAATTATTTCAATTTTTTTTTCTTTTGCTGAATTAATGAAAATGTCATCTATAAAGAATTTTATCAAGGAGGTGCCCGTGGTGTAATGGTTATCGTCGCAGGAATTGGACACGGCGACACGAGTTCAAATCCTGGACTGATTAACGAGTTCAAATCCTGGACTGATTGCATTTCACATAGCACTAATACCCTTGGGAAAAGTATGAATCCAATTATTCTCCCTCCAGCTATGGGTAAATAGTAGGGCAGACTAGGTTCTTCAGCCTTGGTGAGGCAACTCTGAATTCAAACCTGTTAAACTCCGCTTAAAAAATTGACCTTGTGTCATATCCTGCCCGAGCGGAGGGGTTGGGTAAATATGAATATGATAAAGAATTTTATCAAAGCTCAGAGAAAGGATGCTATCTGTGTCAATCCTTAAAATCCAGGCCTTTTGCTCCATCTGTACCAGTTGCAACAGACTACTACTCACACATCGGCCAGTACAGTCATAGCAGATGTTCCTGCAAGCATATTTCACTTAAAGTACATCTCTATAGCAGTCTTCTGAGACTGAGATGCTAATAATAAAAGTATACCATAAAAGACTTCTTAACATTTTATTAACATGCAAGACAATAAACCTGTAATTTAGATGACTTAAAACTGCTGTAACCTGAGTTGTGTATAGATTTTAAATTCCTACTTTCTTCCCACCCCTGAAAAAGGATAAATTTCATTTTCTGAATCCTAAAATCTTCATGTTTCAATCTTGAATAATTTTATCCAGGCATTTTTTAATCCACTAAAAGATGACAAATTCCCATAGTGATACAAACTTTAAATACTCAATTCTGAATCCTAAATTCTTAAATCCAAACCTTTCAGACCTTGGAATTTATCCTTCATACACTTTTTAGAAGCACCATGTAATTTCTACAAAGTTTACTTAATGCTTTTCTAAAATTTCAGTACCCCAAAATCTTTTTCCTAATAGTGAACAAGTGCTGTGAGATAGTTTTTCAAGGCCATTATGATGATCAAAATAAGGCCATTGGCCTAATGAGCAGAGTGTTCGCCTATGGTCCGGAAGACCATGATTCTATTCCAGGTCAAATATTACCAAAGACACAAAAAATGGTACTTGATGACGCCTTACTTAACACTCAGCATTATAACGTAAAGATCAAGGGTAAAGTGGAGCAATCCAGAGAATGGAGTATTGCCCTCCCCTCCACCTCAGTGTTGTAGCTATTGAAAAGGGAGCTTTTAGGTCACCCTCGACTACAGTCGCCAACTTACTTTAAGATCAGAATGAGCATGAACGATAGTTAAAGTCAATACCTAGTGATAACACTCCTAATAATCACTGTCAATTGTGAAAGACATATTTCATCTGAATATTTTTATATTTGTTAAGCAGTGGGTTGTATTTAATACTTGGTGAATTTACCACCGAGAATTTGGAAATTTAAGACAAAGTTCCAGAAGCGCCTTTTTGTAACAGTTGTAAATGTTATTGAAAAAATTTGTACTGAAAAAACTAATCTATTTATCCAATGAAATGTTGATGTGAAAGAATACAACTTTGATCCAAGCTATAATTGCTCAAAATGTGGATATTTACCAGATGAAATGGCATGCCAAACATTTGATAACTTACCTGACCTTGAAACTAAGATCTCAAAAGATATTAAAAAGTCTCTTTTATATATAACAGGTTATGTTAGAAGAAAAAACTGTCTCACAAAAGAGAATATATCAAATAATACTAGTTTTTATTTTCAAGAATATGGAAATTTTTTGAAAGAAATAAATTGTGATAGTTTTAAACTGGATAACACAATTGAGGATATGCTTTTCTGTTTTATAATATTTAGTGTTATTAAATTAAGGACTTGCAGAAATTTATTCGAAAAAAGGCTTAAGTCAGTTTCTGGTAACCATCATTTTAATTAAAAAAGAGAACATCAGATTATAATGTCAAATATACTTATCAAAAATTATTGTTTGCTTGATTCAATCAAGGCAACTCAAGAACCAACACTAAAATTTTTTAAATAATCTAAAATCTAACTTATAAAATAAATTTAAATTTTAATACAATCCTGAAGACTATATAATCATTATCAATAATTCATTTTTTTCTTGAAGAAAATCTATAGTTATTTTTATTCTTTCTTAGTACATTTGATTTTATTCAAATCAGTCAATAATTGTAAGCTGCTTGCTAAAAATATTGCTAATTATCTAATTACTGGTAATTGCAAACAATTATTTTAAATGTTCCCTGCAATTGTTATTTAGTAATTATTTAGGTCTCTACATGTCCGTCCCCAGTAGGGGACCTGAGTCTCAAGATTGCCAGGGTTGTTTTAAGGATCGTTATGATTCAGTTGCAATAATCATTTACTATACATGGGAGGTAATGCTAAAAGACTCAAACTTAGATAATATGAAAAATTATTTCCCTTGCATATTGCAAAAAATGGCGCAGAATTTTTAGATTTTTACGCATTCTTTAAAAATAAATCCACATTTAATCTTTTAATCTAATCTACCTTCGGTATTACTTCAACGTTTCTCACTATTTTTAATATTTATACTAAGAAAAAATTGTGACAATATATTATCTTTTTACATAGTAACCTAATGATGGTTTTATGAAAGATTACGCTAGAAATAAATAGATAATTGCTGACCGAACACTTCAGAAATTTTTAGGAATTTTCTTTGGGAATTTAATTTAATTTAAAATTTACTCATTTAGAAATCAATTCAATCCATGCAAATACCGCTATATAAAATAATATAACTCTTCTATAATTAAAACAAATTTTTACAGATTTATTTACTTTTAAGTTACCTCCCTTGAGCCTTAAAGTTACTTCCCTTCGATTCTTAATTGCAACTTAGTAATTATTTCTTTCCACACACATACTAACATACAAAATATTAGATCCTTTAATATATATCATATAGGTCATTAGTGTTGATCGATAAAGAATAGCAGAAACTTTTCTTCCAAAAACATTTTCATTCGAAAGAATTTCTAATTTACAATTATGTCGTAATTACGATGATGATAAAATCAAATAAAATTATCTACGTCCATTGTAAAAATTGACCATTGTACCATAATTGTAATTAGTCGTGTGTAAGATGTACCCTAATGAAATTCAGGGAAAAAAAATTTCTCTTGTGTATAATAAGCATTGATTTTTTGGAATTTGTAGCAGCAAAATTAATACTAAATCTAATATTTGTTCAAATCTAATGCATAACAAATGTATGTTTATAATTTGTTTCTTCTATTGTGAATTTATTTTCGTCAAAAGTTTGTTATAATTTCGTGTGAACAAGGTTTTAGCTAAAAATACTGTGTAAATTTTGTGTTTTGAAACAAAAACTATTTCAATTCTTATTTTTAATTGGTATCAATTAAAAATAAGAATTGAAATAGTTTCTGTTTCAAAACACAAAATTTACACAGTATTTTTAGCTAAAACCTTGTTCACACGAAATTATAACAAACTTTTGACGAAAATAAATTCACAATAGAAGAAACAAATTATAAACATACATTTGTTATGCATTAGTTATTTTGGGCTGAGGTTATAACTTACTTTTGGTCATGTTATCCCAAATATGGCAAAGTACATGGTAAAAAAAAAGGTAGTTTTAGTTCTTGTGTATAATGCACACCTCCAGATTTTAGGCTTAAAAATATGGAAAAGTACCTATCATACAGGAATAATTATTGTAACAATTTTTACAGATGGATGCTGAATATCATTTTGCATCTAATACTGTAAGTATGAGGGAAAAAAAGCAACAGAAAAGAGATTATATGCAAGTTGCATAAAAAACCCTGGTTTATTTCTTAGGTTTTGTTCAACAAAGAACATAATGATGTACTAGACAGTAATTGATATTCCAATTCAAATCCTTTCATTCACTCATAGAATACCAATGGAAATACTTACTGGAAAAAGTTAATTGAGTGAGTGTGAGGCTTCTAAAATTACAGAAGATTTACACTAGTGCAAGTTTCATTCACAAAGAGACTATTCTTATATCAGTAAGATTTTACCTTATTCATATTCTAAAATAATCCAATTATAAATGAAATGGACACATCAGGAGTCACACCAAGGAGTCAATACCAGTATACACTGACCACAGAAAAGAATGTTGAATCAGTGATAAAAATTTATTGTTGTCAAAAATAATTCTGGTCAATAAATGAACCTCAAGTATCCAATGCTTGAAAAGCATTTTATAAAATTTGTGAAAGATTATCAGAATCCTAAGAATTTTAGTAATGTTATAACTTTTGGTCAAATTTACTGTACTTACTGTTAATTTGAAAGCTCTAAATGCCAAATGACATGAAAAAGTCAAGAATTATAAAGAAGAATAAAAAGGTTAACTATATTTGTCATAATAATCTATGAAACAATGAAAATGACTCATTTAAGAATTTCAAACAATGTGGAAGGCATAAGAACACATTGACTGAGTTGTAATGTCTTTAACAGGCAGAATGAGAATACTTGGCAAAATGATTGATAAATTTGTAAGGAAGAATATATGTATTTACCAACCACACAAGCAGGAAATGACACAAGGCCAGTTTCTAAGCAGAGTTTAACAGGTTTTAATTCAGAGTTTTCCTTTTTCTAGACTGGTTGCCTGACCAAGGCAAAAGAACCAGTCTGCCCAACTATTTACTTATAGCTGGAGGGTGAATAATTGGATTCATATCATTCCCAAGAGTATTAGTGCTATGTTAAATACAATCAGCTTCGCCCAGAACTTGAACTCATGTTACTGTTCCCATTTCCTATGATGATAACCATTATACCATGGGCAGTGTGTCTGTGTCTGTGTCTCTATGTGTGTGTGTCAGTGTCTGTGTGTGTCAACAGGATTTAGCATTAAATAACCTATAAAGATTGATATGCCATAAAACAGAACCAACCAACCAAACACTCATCAACAGGTTATTTTGATATGAAGCAGAGAAAACCAGACTGTGCATACTATGTATATACAACTGTTCTTGTGATACCATTCACTGAATTATAAAAAAGTACATATTGCAATATGAGTGAGGAAATAAATAATGATAATCATAAAGGCATGTCAACATCTGTCCCAATCAGTCATCTCTCTGAACAGCATCCAGTGTCTGTACAGAACAGATACATGTAAATTTTCACTAGTCAGCCAACACTGGTATATGCACTTATACGAGTCCATTGGAACACATTGCTTATGGGTTCGTTGTACTTTCTCCTACAGCATGTCTTGTTCATCGCACTTAGATAGTTTTCAAGATGTGATGTATGTGGTCATACAGCTATTCTTCTGTAGGTACTTTAAACATTTCATTAAATCCAAGAGGTGCAACCATACACTAGTACTGACATGGCTAAGACTTCATCACCTCAGTGATAAATGAAATGGAAATTTTGACTCCTGAGCTGCACCAGCAGCAGCAACCTCAATAAAAATGCAATTCCAGCACAAGATAAAAACCGAATTCCACCCAAATGACATTATTCTAGTATATGACATGTTCCCGAATGAACAAATGAATAACATTCTAAATAAATCTCTGTACATCAACCGAGCATTAACAAGAATAAAATTTTTCTTTTCTCAAACATGTCTTGTCTCCATTGTTCATGCTGATGGTAGGGCTTAGAATATGCTAACCGTATCCCTTGCATAAGAGTTAGCCCCCCCCCATGAAGTGTCCTAGGTATGGCATTAAATTGCATCTGATGGTGAGGCTCCAGTTCTGGAGGTCTGTGTAAGGTACTGGAAGAGTGTGAGGTACTCTTTCGTTGACATTACTCCCAGATCCATTCGGATCCAGTGTGTTAATACCTGTTAGCATTTCAACAATGGATTAAATAGATCTGTTTAAAACTTATTCATATTTGATAGGACTGAGTGCAAAAAAAACCCTCTTAAGAAACAACTACAGAAAAAGGGAAAATGGGAACAGGATTCCCTAACTTCTAGGCATAAAACAACCCTAGACAGGTTGATATGCCATTAAAATTAACCAATTAATTATTAAATTCAGACCAAGATTTTTAAAAATTGTGCAATTATCTTCATTGTTGTGTTACTTCTCGCTTTTTTCCAGTAAGTGCAAGTTATGGATGACAATTAGTACCTATCCTCACTCATGACTATGATAACTTCCATGACAAAGCTATAGTAGTTTGAAAATGTTTATCATTAGTTACTTGAAACTATATTATTGCTTGCAAAGAAAAAAGACTGACTTCAGCATTAAATAACCCATGAAGAGTTGACATTCCCCTTCTTTTTTTCAAACATGTCTCTTCTCTACTGTTAGGTTACTTCTCACTCTTTTCTAATTAGTTTGAGTAATGATATCCTACATTTAAACTGACTTCCCTTATCCTCCCAGCTATGGGTTAAATGGTACTACTACTGTTTTTCTACAAGGTTAGCTTTAGCATTAAATAACCTGTGAAGGTTGATAGACCATTAAATAAAGAAACCAAACTGGCATTCATACAAGGCCTATCCACACTTGTTAATCCTACAGCTTCTGCTACAAGAGTAATCCTGAGAAAATGAACTTCCAGCGATGAAGAGTTCATTTAGAAATATTATATCATATTTACCAACCCCTCTGCTTGGGTAGGATATGACACAAGGTCAATTTTTAAGCGGAGTTTAACAGGTTTGAATTCAGAGTTTTCCTTCTCCGAGACTAGTTGCCTAACCAAGGCTGAAGAACCTAGTCTGCCCTACTATTTACCCATAGCTAGAGGGAGAATAATTGGATTCATACCTTTCCCAATAGTATTAGTGCTATGTGAAATGCAATCAGTATCATCCAGGATTTGAACTCATGTTGCCGTGTCCATTTCCTATGATGATAACCATTACACCATGGGCACCTCCATTTTAGAAATATTATATGTCAGAATATGGATGCTGTACACAGCGCCAAACTGGCCCAGTCGGCTGGGGCTGCAGATTACTCCAACTGCATCTCTGCAGAAGAGTAAGACTCCTTCAATGAGCGTCCTGGATATGACACTAAACGATCAGATGGTGAGGCTCCAGTAACGCTGGAGCTTTATGGAATATAGAGTACCCCTTTATTGTCATTGCTCCCAGATCAACTCTGGCCCAGAATTGTACCACTTGATAGAGTCCTATCTATGGGTCAAATAGAAACGTTTTGACATTCAAACTGTGTGCTAATGCTCAACTGAATTGTTTGAAATAGAGCTGTTTTGACATTTAACTGTGTGTAAACAAAAAAACTGTACTTATGCTAAATTGAATTGTTTGAACTAGAACTGTTTATTTGTGTAAAAATGGATTTGGCATTAAATAACCTACATTGGCTGACATGCCATAAAACTAAACTTAACCAAACCAAATCACAGTGCCAGACAAAACTATATTACAGCAGAGTCAAGTGAAAGGTTCAGGAGAGCACTTAAACATAAGGTGTGCACTTACTCAAATGTGATTTATGATAATCCTATTTACCAACCCCTCTGCTCGAGCAGGATATGACACAAGGTCAATTTTTAAGCGGAGTTTAACAGGTTTGAATTCAGAGTTTTCCTTCTCCTAGACTAGTTGCCTCACCAAGGCTGAAGAACCCAGTCTGTCCTACTATTTACCCATGGCTGGAGGGAGAATAATTGGATTCATACTTTTCCCAAGGGTATTAGTGCTATGTGAAATGCAATCATTCTCGTCTAGGATTTGAACTCGAGTCGTCATGTCCATTTCCTAAGACAATAGCCATTACACCACGGGCACCTCCAACCATTACACCATGGGCACCTTCAAATGTGATTTATTATTATTGTGATAAAGTTTATTATAGAAGAAAAAATTTTAAAGGTTGGAAAGGTCCTGCAGTTGTGCTTGGGAAAGAACGACAAACTGTACTGATACACCATGGTAGATCTTATTAATGAGTTTATCCATCCAATTAATGAAAGTAAAGAGTTGTAGTAATATGTACCAGGCAAAAAATAAATCAGAATATAAGATTGGATATAAAGTACAACCAATGAAAACTCTTGATGTGGATGAGGAGAATGATACTCAGGAATATTCTATGCCAGATGAAACTGATTCCCAGAAGGAAGATGCATCTGATGGTAGATGTGAAAACTCACCTCAGAAAGTAAGTAATAGTATAAAATCAATATGAAATTCTTATATCAAGTACATGATGAGAAATGATGTTAAATTTTACACTGCAATCCAAAGTTATCTCTGAGAATAATTTATTAAAATAACAACAATCATGAAGACCAAAAGTTTAATACATAATTCTTTATTTTCATTATAAGGTGTCCATAAATTATTTTAAGAAATTCTTTTAATTAATTTCTTTGTGTTACTTTTTTTCTCTTAATCAGAATAATTATAATAATTACTGGTGTAAAGAGCAACTGTTGTTGCTAACAATGACAACAACCAGATATAGAAACAAACAACATTTGAAGAGGAAAAAAAATCCAATTTATCAGTGTCCGAAACAGCCAGACTCTGAAACAGACATGTCAAACAACCCAGGTGCTTGGAACCCACTTCCCTTCCCCATGAACATGCCTCATATCCCATACATCTTTGAGCTGCAACATGAAGAGGAAGAACAAGAAAAAAAATTATTCTTTGTTTTTGTTTTCTGTTTGCCTTTTTCTTTTTCATATTGAGGAAATGCCATTTTTTTTACAAATTAAGTAGCTTAAATTCAATAATTGTGTATTTTTGTATGTACACACACACACACACATATATATCTCAGTTTAACTGAACTATCGGTGTAAGTATCCATGTATAAAAATGTTTTAGCAATTTTAAAAAACTATTTTAAAAAATTATTCTTTGCATTTGTGAACCTCCTGATGATAGCCTATGAAGGGTCCAAAAGCACTCAAAAAAAAAACTTGGTAAATTTATCAAGCAACGCAAACTTGAAATTAAAACACTTGTCAGGAAGTTGGAAAGGATCTTAATAAAATTGTATAGACATGTGTCTATATCATTTAACCAAACATGTTTAACTGAGGGACACCTACCTAATTATACACACACACACACATATATATAAATACATGAATACCTACAGAGCCATAAGTAATCTACCAAGGTTTCACCTAACTGGATCATCAGGACAACTTGTTTTTTTTTCTTTTGACAAGGCATTGTGATATTGATTGATTATTTTCAAGCAGTATGAAACTGTTTTGACATTTAAACTGTGTGCTTTTCTTTTTTTAATGGAATTTTTTCCCAGATATCAGTTTTTATAATATTTTGTTTTATTTACAATTTGTATCATCTATATATATATATATATAAATGTTTACTTGATATTAGTGTAGAAAAATTAAGTCAAGTGCATTAAAAAAGAATAGTGTTTCAGTAAGTATTGCCTGACACAGAGCTAAATTTTGATCTGGACTTCTAATATATATATATATATATATATATATATATATATATATATATATATATATTCTTTGTTTGTTTTTGTAGCTTTTTTCTCAATCGGGCTCACTTTAAAATACACAGAAAGTTTCTTACAATAAGAGATTCCTGAAAAAGGCTAGATAATACAATGGCTGAAACATTGTGACAATAACAACTAGTATAATAATACTTGTCTTAATATCGCAATGTATAATAAAGAGTTTTTAATTCCTCCTTTTGCAATTACCCAGATAGATAGCTGCAATGAATTAAAGAGAAAAGATAAGAATTTGTGGGAAATCAACTTCAAAACTCTTTGCAATTTGCAAAGAAAATGAAAAGATTAGATCACTTTTGTCCCAATCCAATCCTGGATCTTCCTTCAAGACATGATAACTCTGTAACACACACACACACACACACACACACACACACACACAAGAACATATGCATGAACACACATACACATACCTACATACACACACACATATTTCCTAAGAATCCAAAAAGATCATAAATCTTTTCAAATGGCATCTCTAAAATATGAAGTGAGATAAAAAAAAATTCAAAAATGCTAATTTTACAAGTACGCAAATGTACTGGCCACGAGTTTGATTTTATTTTTTTCTGTTTATTATTTAACAATTGAACAATGATTTTTACTCTACATAGATATTTTCCACTGTGGTTCATGGGTCTAAAAGTGGTGTGAAGATGATAGAACTGATTGTGTTCTGATTGGGGGAGTAGGCTTAGCCAAGGCTTTTTTGGGTATCAAGGTAACCTGGGAGACATTGCTGGAATCACAGGCCAGTGACATGGGTCTTTTAATTGTCAGATCACAAAAATGGAGATTGATTGATAAGATTAATAAAGGCTTCAGGTCTTAATATTCTACTTTGCTTATACCAGAATTCAGAAGATAAATAGGGAATATATGCTCGGTATATCTATCAGTTTATCTATCCAAATGCATGAGCATGTGTGTGTGTGTGTGTGCACAACTGTTGTTGTTGTGTGTGAAACACGTGTATATATATATATATATATATATATATATATATATATATATATATATATGAGGTGGTACCTTAAAATTTGAGGGGTATGATTTTTAAAAAATATTTATCCTAACACTTACTTTATATCAATTCCTTTTAAGTATTTCCTTTGAGAGTGTATATAACAATTTAGTCCAAATTCATGATTCATTTTTTTATGGGCAGTACTTTGTTACATATATATATATATATATATATATATATATATATATATATATATATATATATACACACGTACATGTTAGTGGTAAGTGTATGAATAGGAAAAAAAGGTACTCAGAGGATGATTTTATTCATAGTTGAATTATGTATGTATTCATAGATAGATAGATAGATATTTGTCATTTACTAAGTTTAACTTAGTTTAGCACAAAACCAGAACTATTCAGCATCCTGAGAGAATCAAACAATACTCTGCTTGCTTAACTCACAAAAAAATACACCACAAGACCCACCCACCCTCTCTCTCTCTCTCTCTATATATATATATATATATATATATATATATATATGATTGTTTGAAAAATAATTACCAGTTTTATATTTGTATGTATAAGTATATTGGCCATTATTTCCAAAACAACCTACACACACATACACACACACACACACACAACCATGTGTGTGAGTCTATGTGCTTATACACACACACACACACATATATATATATATATATATATATATATATATATATATATGTATCAAAGTCACAGAATAGTAATAATTTGATATGTTTCTTTTATCCATCACTTTATGAATATTTACAAGATAACCCAAAATGAATCTTTCAAAATTTCAGGGCATTGAGTTCCTTCTATACTGTAGATCAAGTGATAATCTAACCCTTTGTGTGTGTGTGTGTTAAATATAATTTCATAAATATTCAAAAAATGCCAAAATATGTAAGTATATATATATATATATATATATATATATATATATATATATATAGAACTGAGTGTTTATATGTTCGTATATTTCATTCAAAGATCCTTAAATGTTTAGGATTTTTTTTGCAAATTTTATAACTTTTTAGAAACAAAAGATCATGCTGCCATGATTTGAATACATTAATCACACGAGTCTTGTATAATGATTAATTTCTCATGACAGTAAATTTATTGTCGTTTTTTTTTTTTTGTTCAAATCTTCTAGTCTAAATCTGATCCAGATTTAGTCCACACACACACACACACACACACACATATCAAAAATTACATCACTCTTTCTAAAATTCATTCATAGTAATTTAAATAATTTGTTGTTAATATGAATAAAAGAAAAGGCAAAAATGCATAATTGTATCAACCCAAATATCTTGAAAAAAGATTTGAATATTCCAACAAAATGAACCTTTAGCTGCAAGAAAAATAATACATTTCTTTTTATTCTACCATTATTTTTATTTTATTTTTTTTTGTTGTTGTTTCTTAATTAGGTTTTAAAAAACTTTAAAATGATTAATAAGATTATAATACATGAATATTAAAGGCAAGTTTTGGGCCCATAACTACAAGGAAAATAAAGAATTTGAATAAACATACCCACCACCAAATCCCCAAGGTATTTTCTCTCTTTTTTTTCTTATCATAACCATGTTAATGGGAATGTTTCATGTCTCATTACACTCTACAGTGAAATTTCATTGACCCAACATTCTTCATGAGCTGGTAACTATGCTGTTTATCTTTTATAAAAGTAAAAGTCCAAAATTAATTACACACTGGCCTGTTATCCAGAACTCAAAACAGAGGAATACATTTTATAACATCACAGCAGTTCAATGATAGGTATAGTTAGAAATAAACTTCAGTAATTGTAATTAGACTTCAAGTAATTACTATTACGTATTCAGCAATTGGAATTGTTCTTAAAATAATTACAATTATCTTTAATTATAATTATACATATAATAATTATAATTGTGTTTTCAATATTTATAATTGTGCTTACGTTAAATATTGTTATGTTTTCAGTGAATGTAATTTCAATTCAAATAATTAAACTTTAATTTTCAGAAAATACAATTAGGTGCAGTGTTATTTTAATAATCACTTCAATATTTAATAATTGTTTTTGGTAATTTCATTTTATCTTCACATAATTATAAATACCCTTCAGTAGTCAAAATAATAAGTTCAGTAATTTTGATAATGCATTAGGTGATTTAGATAACACTTTTAAGGGGTTTTTTTTACTGTTATGATTATAATAAAGCTAATTAATTGCATTTTATTCATAGCCAACCCAAAGTACAGGCAGTTGCCCAGGGCCCCAAGTACAAAAGGGCATTTGTCGTGTGTCTAAGCCAGTTGGACAGTACAATGTGCCATTTTGAAAGCATTCATTTATTATCACACTGAATTCAATTGCAAAGTTGAAACATATAAATTTATATCTTGTACATGATGCACCTATTCTTTTGTTGCTGTTTAATGATTGTGTGAATCAAATTATAAGGTAATAATTATTTGTCAGTAATGCAAATGGAGCCACAGCTTATTATGATAATGAGATATTTGGTTTAAAAATAGATTTTTTAATATGACTGAAAATTATCAGAAAACTAACTTGACTTTTATTTTAATGCAAAGATCATCCTTGAAGAACAGCATTGATACTATTTTACCAATAGCTGGAAGAATAAGGAGGTTCATACCTTTCCCAAAAGTATTAGTCCAAAAATAAGCATAATGGTACAACTGAAATTTGAACTCATTTACTAAAATGTTGCATTTCAGCCACCATGCCATGGGGACTCCCTCCTGAAGATTGTCTGAAAACAAACTTGATTTCTATTGTCTGAAAATTGTCCTAAAACAAATTTGATTTTGATTTTTCAGTCATATCTCTTAACTTCTAAATATCATAATACAAATTATTTAATCACAAATTATTTAATCACAAATTTACTCTATTCATTAAATGATAGTTTGAACATGTGACAATATTGGAACTGTTTTCTTTTGCCCAAGAATTGTATATAATTATTTTTCTCACTGTAAAACAAAAATGCTGTACTTTTAAGTGTGGCAAAGTTTAAACTTGCCTGGGATGCCAGGAAACTAAGGGCTGGCCCTGATTATATTGTTGGTTATTAAAATAATACCCCTAAAATTGTATTTATATTTGTATTGAATAAACTGGTTCTTAAATAATTACATTTGTGCTTTCAAATGGCTACCACTGAATATAAAAATAATTACACTTTTATTAACTGCACTTGTACTTTAAATCATTTGTTCAAAAATTTCAAAGTTAAAAAATTTTTTTCTCGATTCATTTTTACAATAAGTAAATATCCTTTCCATTTCAGTTATTTTTTTCAAACAATATTAATTCAACTTTTAATAACAAAGATTATATTGCATCAAAATAAATTAACTTAATTGTAATCTCATTTTCATGAATTATATTCTTTGAAAAATTACAATTATATAATTTACATTCATGAACAAATTTCATTCAAATTAAAGACATTACTATATTAGGGTGAAACAAAAGTATTTTCCTTTTTTATAAACCTTCACCCCAGAGTTTATTTTAGGTCCACATCAAAAGACTATCTATCACACCATTATATTATATATCATTTTTTGGTCTCAGGACTGAAGCTGAATTCACCCAGCCACCTAGCTAGGTGGCAAAAATCACAAGCATAGATTAACATTGCACTTGGCTTTTGAGTCTAGTGAATCTATGACCAGTAAGGTCACCAGGTATATGTGCTGGGAGACAAAACAAAGGCTAGCATAGTTCACTAAGGGATCCTATGACCAGCAATGTCCAGCTGCACAAGAGTCTCAGCCAGCATGTGACCTCTCCCTCCCTAACCCTCTCGGTAAAATGATCTTGTGTCAATCCTGCCTGGTGGGAGGCATGGATAAATATCAACATATAGTAGTAAGCTATTATATTACTATTATTATATATACTGTATCATACTCAATACTGTTCAGTTTTACTTTTCATTTTAGATGTTATATTGAGATTCTGACTATTTTTAAGCATCATTTTTATCTTTGCCACAAAGCTGCTGAATTATCCCTTAAAATTAATTTCGAAATGGAGACCCATCAGTGATAATTATGATGTTTTAAAATGCAAGGTAGAGAAGAACTCAAACACAAGAATTTGAAAACATTCAGAAGAACTAAGATAATATATATATATATATATATATATATATATATATTTGAAATAAAGGAATTATATTATGTTAATTGACTTACCATGGCCAGAAAATCTGGCAAGCACTTCCATGCAACACACGGAATACTGGACAGCTGTTTCAACCTTATTGGGTCTCATCAGCAGTGCATACCGTGATCTCCACCACTGGTGATTGAACAAGCAACCACAGACTGCAAAGCCGAAACTCTACCACTGGGCCACCAGTTCATATCACACAGAAGTGATGTCAAATTAACTAGTCATAGTAAATACGCGACCACTTAACCTAATGTGTCTTGAAGGTACGTTTTATCCCTACAGTGGAGACGTTCACCCCCGGGGCAATGTCTATATATATATATATATATATATGCTGGTGTTTGGGTTCTTCTCTGCCTTACATATATATATCTAAGTTAGTATAGTACAGACATAGAGTCAACTGTGTTTGGTGACTATCATCAGATTGATGACTACTTAGATGAGAAAATGACAGTCACCAAGCACCATTAACTCTATGTCTATACTCTTCTAGCTTATATAGAAATACATAAGCTTCAGAAAATTTTCAGGAGCTCTTGGGAAGCTCCTCAGGAATTATCATTGAATGAAAAAGGAAAATAATTTTGATACACTCTATATTCATACCTTTAGAAAATGCAGCTACATTTCTAAAATTCAGATTAAAATTTGAATAATTGCAATTGATATTCAAAAATTAAAATTATACATATCATAATTATAATTAAGATCTTAGAAGTGACTTGGCTTTTTCAACAAATTATAATAATATATTCAATATATGATTTTCTTTTACATAAATACAGTTTGAAGTATTAACAAAATATCAGAATTCATACATTGCAAAATAGATTCCAAATAACTGTATATGTATTTTAAGATACTGAACGGAACAATTTGAAATCATTGCACATTAATTTTTTAAATTTTAACTAAATATTCAGAAAAAACAAAAATGTCTTCCCTGATTTTTCTAATGATATTTCAAGTAGTTGCATTTTCAGAAATTGCAGTTGATTTTTATAAGAAGTGTTTTTTTTTTTCAAACAATTGCATCACCATATATACTCAGGTAATAAAAGACTTTTGAAGAGCAATTTTTCATCTCAAAAAATAAGGAATTGTTCATTGCATGAGATATGTTTTTAAACAAGTCAAAACTTACCCATTTCTCACAATAGGATAAAAACACATTTTTGTGGGTAAAAATTAAGGGTCTTCATTACACAAAGTCATTCATTGAGTATATAATGTAATTATTTCTGTAATTACAATTTGACCAAAAAATACATTAAAGCATTTGGAAATTGTAATTACATTGTTTTTATTTTCAAAAATTAGATTTTTAAGTATATCTAAAGTTTGGCAATAGTGCTCAAAATCAATTGTCACTGCATTTATATATTCAACAATATGAATTGTACTCAAATCATTTGTCATTGCATTTGGATACTTGACGATACAACTTTTGTATTACATAAAAATAATTGGAGTTAATAGAACTTGCAGTAATTTTATTTCTAATTTTATTTGATTAATAAACAAGAGAGAGTATGTTTGAAAAAAAGAGAAAAATTTCACCCACAAATATTCCTTTCTTCATTATATAATACCAGCAATGCAAACCTGCAATATTGAAATATCATCATGATATGCAATGAATGCCACATGATTTTCATGTGATCTATATTAAACTTTATTATTTATAAACAAGCTTTTTTTCAAATACCCTCCATACAAGTTCAATTATTCCAGGTTGGATTAAAGAGAAATGAAAGGAAAAATTAGTTTTCTTTTGTGATATGACATTTACTTGTGGATGGAGAAAATAAATAATTTAGTGTTTCAAGAAATTCAAATAAGAAAATTGGTCACTCTGATACAGATATTTAGCAGCAAAATGTTTTTCATGATTGTACTTGCCACATGAAAATTATTGTAATGGATTTCTATTGTTCATAATTTTACATTTTTCTGGGTTGTATACATGCTCTGCAGTATAAGTATTGAGTACTGGTTGAGTACTTGTTCTGGCAAACTTTTCTCATTAGCATTTAATTTTCTATAATTGTGTGTGTGTGTGTGTGTGTGTGTTGGTGGATGGTTCAGCAGAGGAAAGTCATCATTAAGAATTTTAACAAATCACTTATTCTTTATAATGAATTTTTATTACATTCTTATGGACTGTTCTATGACATTTAACCCAACTTGTACATATATTGGTGTATGTGTGTCTCTGTATACAAAAAGGATTATTGGTACATAAATGTATCCATTTATAATATTCATATATGAGTATGTGCACAGATATGAAAGTGTATGTATGTATGTATATGTGTATATATATATATATATATATATATATATATATATATATATATATGGATGAAAATAGTTTACACTTTTAAGCCTTCATTAATTTTCCATTTTTAAAACAAACTATAAAATTCCTATTTCTATTATAATCTGAATATTAAGTGCTACTCAATTTATCAATTAAACCAAATTATTTTTTCAATCATTTTAAAAAGTCGTATATTCTAACTATAATCATTCTCATGACAGAAAGTATTCTTAACTATGTTTAAAACTGTTTATTTCATGAAAGGCAACAGATGCTGTTAAACTCAATAGCCTATGAATTAATCAGTTAATATCATCATCATATAGTCTAATAAAATTAAATTCACATTTATAATATGACTATATTTATTCAAATTATTCTTGTGAATAATTTTTTGTTTATATTCTAACCAGGTCATTAATAAGTTAGGTCCCTTTTAGCTATCTGTGGCAACAGACTGTTGAAATAAATTTATAATGGATTACATCTGAAGAATTTTTCTTGATATTATTGAGATATACATATATGTGTGTGTGTGTGTGTGTGTGTGTGTGTGTGTGTGTGTGTGTGTGTGTGCACATTATCTTTTGCAGAGGACAGGTGCATATCATATATGTACGTTTATAATATGTAAAGAATACAATTTGAAAAATCAGATTAACATGCTTTATTATTGATCCAGTGTCATTAAAATGAATTGTTGCAATGGAAGGAAGAGAAGAGTGAGCTATATTTTTCTTTAACTGTATCTGATAGATTTGTTTATTATTTTCCGATGATGCTAGACCACAAGTGAAACATGTCAGTCTGATTTTCTAAACTGTCCTCTTCTTTCTCATACCTTTAAATTTCATTCCTAACTTTACTCATAATATATATATATATATATATATATATGGGAAAGGTTTGGAAATAAACAAATCATTATAAAATGTTTTTTTCTTTAAATCAGAAAAGTGCTCAAATACTGTCCAGTAGAGCAGTATAAAACCTAAAATAATTTTTTCCTTACCTCTTCTTCTTCATTTCATCAATAGATAGATAGATGATAAAAATAAATTAAGTACAGGCTTAAACATGTTTAATGCTATTGTAACCAAACATGTTTAAAACCTAGGATATGAAACTATTATCCTATGTCACTTGTTCAGTTACTCCAAGTTTCATGTGTCATTACAATCATCTGTCGGAAAATAGAGTATAAATAGTTTGACTTCTATATTAAATAAGGCATGTACAGGTGACCAAGCAAAAAAAATTTTTTTTTAAAAAGAGAGGTGTTCTTTTGACTAAATGAATTATTAATCGTTTACTAATCAACATCTTTGCTTTTTATTTTTTAATTATTAGTTTAAAAAGTAATATTTTGATATTTAGAATTTTAAATTTTCCACAGATAGATAGATATGTGCAAGTGTGTGTGTATGTAAGTATGTATAAGTGTGTGTCCGTGCGTATGCATAAGTGTGTGTCTGTGTATGTGTACATTGAAAAAATCTGTGTCATTTTGATGCATTCCTATATTTATCTCCATTCATTATTCCATAATCCTAGATTTTTTACTTTCTCTTCTCTTTAATGCCATTGGATTTCATTACAAATCTTATCATATATATATGATAGTAATTAATAATAAAAAATGGAAAAGAGTTAAATATACTCGTTGTTTCTGTAGTGGAGCGGGTTTAAAACCTAAAATATGAAACAATGATCCCATGTTACTTGTTCTATTACTTAAAGTTTAAACTGTCAGATAGATAGATAGAATGCGTGTTTGTTTATGTATGTCTGTGTTTGTGAGTTTATAGTTTATGTATGTGCATGTTTATATATCTGTGTGTGTGTGTTTCAAAAATATATATGGTAAATTGGTGCATTTTTATTATCTACACTTTCACAGTAACAGCAAAAAGAAATCTAAATTTCATAATCTAAGACTTTTTTTTATCTCAGAAAATATTAGTTAAAAAAATCTGCTTTAACTTAGTTTATAGTAAAACATAAGTTACATGAAATTTCTAATATAACAAAATTAAACAATAAGTTTTTATCTACTCCCGTTTCTTTTTAGTGAAAATGCATACATTAAACCCAAATAAAGTTTTTAAAAATGCTTATCCAATCTAATTTTAACACTTATTTTTTTATGCTTATATCTTCCACTCATTTAAATTTTAAAGAGAATTTAAAATAATTGCAATATATCAAATTAATCTGAAATTATTTTGATAAAACAAATTGAATCATAGTTAAGTCAACTTTAGTCATCTCCCCCATATATATATATATATATATATATATATATATATATATATATATAAGTGACCAGTGTTGTGTTATATTTCAATAAAGCTTCAAGTCAAGCTAATACCTTATTCATTTTTCATTACATTATTGCAATTAATTTTAACTCTAATTTTGTTTTATATGGTTTTTTTATTGTCATTCACTAGTCATCATACTATGACACCAATGAACAGCACTGATAGAAAATAAAAATAAAAGCAACTGAAGGGTAAATCTGAAAGAAAATACAAGTTAAAATTAATGATAATAATGATTGACAATGTTTCATCTTAATATATTATGAATTAAAAAAAAGTTAGAATTTAATGAGAAGGAGTTGGGGGTGTTGGGAGCTACATTTAAAAGCGTAAAATTCTGTTTGTGTCAATGTCTGTAATTGCTGCTGAAATATCTGAATCTTGTGATGCAAACTGACCATTTTTTAACAAAATAATAAAATACTGCAAGTTAAACCATTAAATATAGACTGATTAGCTAGCAAATAAGAAACAGATAGATAGATAGATAGATAGATAGATAGATAGATAGATAAAGAAGAAAGAAGAGAAACAAAAGTAGAAATGCAGTGTTATGGGACTTCAAGATTGTTTTGTGTATTTGTCCAAAGAGAGGTTTTTGATGAGCTTGATAAATTTTACAAAAAAGGAAATTCAGAGTTATCTCCCTTGCACTTCTGTGTCTGTTTCCATTTTATTTGCCTTCTATTTCACGATGAGTCGTCAACTGACAACTGGACACTTCTTCTGCTTCTTCTTTTTCTTCGTATCGACTCCAGTTCCTCATAATTCTTCCTCTACAAAGTCTGCTTCTGACAAGTTACTTTCATCAACAAGCTCGCGCGTTTCTTGGCTTGAAAAGTCTTTGATGTGTAACATTTGAAGACGTGGCAGTGTACTCTGTTCTGGGAAAATCCATGGCCGGTAAAACGGTCGATTCTTTTGTTTCCAGGCTACATAGTTTTTACAGGCCTGTTTCATTCGGTTGACCACCTGTAAGACGTGAAGAAAAAACAAGGAAAGATTTATTACACGTATATCAAAGAAGAAGAAATAAAGTTTTAAAAATTGCATGAAACCAGAGCTGGATTTGTATCTGCTGAGGTCCTAAAATGAAATTTGAGACCCTTTTCTGTGAAAGAATTTGTGTAAAAAATAATTATATTAATTCTTTTGGTGTGGCACCTTTGGCAACAAATTTATTGGCTGGAATCATTTGATTAAAAAAAACTTGCAAAAAAATAAAAAAATCTATTATACATTGGTATCACACAAGTGAGGTATATTACACAAGTGTGTTTACAAGAGATTTTATTATTTACTAATACTTCTAAAAATAACTTTTTTTTACTAAAGTTTTAGAAGTAATAAAGTTTTTTTGTTTTGTTTTTTTTAATTTTAGGTCTGGGGTATATCACACAAGATCCAAAATTTTTAAGCAATACGTATCAAAATTACAGCTTGCTCTTATGCATAAAGTATATTTGGGCAACTCAAGTTGTTCTCTGTACCAAAAGGGTCAATGTGAATGGTAAGGAAAAAATAATAGGTTTTATTCAACATGTACATCTGTTCAAGTTTACCAGGGAAAAAATTTTCTTGTAATTTGTGTGTGTGTGTGTGTGTGTGTGTGTGTGTGTGTGATTTGGATTAATTAGACCCTCAAATTCATCTCAATATTTTACTTTTCGAAAAAAATTATTTTACATTTCCTGAACAAGTTAAAAAAGAAGACGACCCCTTCCCACAAGTAAAAAAAAAATCTAAATAATTCAACCAATCTGGTTTTATGTCTTTTCCAGTGCTAACTGTTCTGGAAATGGATGAACATTCTATATTGAATTAAAATATGAAAGTGAAACACATCCCTTATAAGATGTAAAATAATTGGGTTTATTTTTTTTTTAATTCCTGTGAATTTGATAGTCTAATTAGTTTAGATCACAAAAAAATTATGAGACCCCCCCCACCTTCCGGTAAACTTGAACTACCCCATATGTAGAATGTTCCTAACTTTGGATGAATTACACTCAAAGAATAAAAATTGATGATAAAATGGGAATATATTTTTTAAAATGAGGCCTCGAAGGTGTGTGGCCTTGAGCTATAGTTTATGTAGCTTATAAGTAAGTCCAGCATTGAATGAAGCTTATTGCCCAAGGCCACATGCATGGAGAGCACAGTGAAGATCAAACAATAGAAATTAGTGATGTTTATTGCTCCAGAGAGAAATATCCAACTCAGCTTAGCTCGATCTAAGGCAAAAAGTGTGGGACAAATCGAATCAAATTCACTACACAAACAATAGTCAACCAAACTAGCTTACTTGTCACTTATAGAGATGAGTTTCTTGTTTCTAAAATGGTCATATATCTGAGTTACCCTCTCAGCATAAATCTCTTTCTGATAGAATTTATTTGTTTGTGAATTATACCTGTCATTTTATGGCAAATGACAGTGCAATAAAAATGTACTAATAAACTTTCTGCTAAATTGACAACATTGAACAAAATCAAAGTATTGAACTCTTTCAAAAAGAAAACAATGAAATCTGTAGAAAGTCAAAATATTAGATATAGCAGAAGAACCTATGAAAGAACTTGCATCTACTATTATGAGGTAGGTTATTTATTTATTTATTTATCTGTACGTTAAAGTAAAACTTGAGCCAAATGATTTCTTCAAACAATTTCAAAGTGTTGAACTCTTTCAAGCAAAAGCACTGCAATCAGTTAAAAGATTTTAAAAAAGACTAAAATAAAATTTAAAAAAACATATACAACTGAAAAGCCTAAATAAATAAAAAATAAAACAAGTTATAAAATATGAAAGCAAAAAATAAAACAAATGATAAAATATGAAAATAAAATAAAACAAATTATTGGACTTTTTGAATGAAATCAGATGAAAGGAAAAAAAAAAAACCTAACACAACTGAAGAGCCTACAAAAGAACTTGACATAAAGAATTAAATCTACTATCATAAGGTAGGTTTTTCATTTATTTTTTCATTTATTGATAATAGGTTAAAGCCAAATTATTTCTTTTGTTGTATTTGTGGTCTTATAATGATGATGTTTAGATAAAATACAGGAACAAAACAAATTATAAAATGATGAAAATTATTTCTACTAATGTATTCACACATGAAGTCATATACATAAAAAAAGATTTCATATTAAATAGCTCAAAAGGGTTTATATGCTATTGCACAAAATAACCAACCAACCAACATTTATTTTTACAATACCCCCCTTTTGATGAGAAGCAAAAAAAAAGAAGGAATATGTCTAATTACAGAATAACATCCCAACAAACAGCTCCTCACACACACCATTGCATTAGGTGAGAGCCAGAGTAAATCCTTAATACCTGAAGTCTTTCAAAATAAATGCAAAGAGAATGAAATAATTTTTGTCTCTACCCACATGTATATATGAAGGTCTCCCCACTTTAAACTTAACTTTGTTATATTTGCCCTCTTGAAGGGAGCAAAGAATTGTTATTGTTAAGGCATTTTTAGAAGCTAGGATAAACCATGAATTTGGATATCCCAGCAGTTGATGACAGCACATATAAGGTTTTTTCTGTTATATAAAAATTTCCACTTGTTATATACATAACTTTACTTTTTTGATACAAGTAAACAAAATTTTTATAATATTATACTTATGTGAACACTTCATTTTGGCTTTTAAATTGAAATATTTTCTTGCCTTCAACACAAATAATTACAGTTGGTATATACATTGTTTTTTATTTTTATATAAATTACCAACACACGCACACACACACATTCATACACACACAGATAGATAGATAGATCTAACTTAGGTTAAGATATTTGAGGTTTGAAGGTTTTTAGGAAGGTCAGGGGCTAAGGGCAAAGCTGTGTTGCCGTAAGATATCTGACTCCATATTTTGGTTATATTATTTTACCCCACATTGACTGGCCGGCGCAATGCCTTGTCCAAAGAAAGTCCAAAAGAAATATACAAAAAGAAAAGGTAGAAACAGATAAGAGACGAAAACATTTCTTCCATACTTTCCTTTATTTACTTGGGGAATGGACTAACCAAAACACCAGACAGCAAAATCGGTGTAGTCGGTTCGACGTCACTACCCGAAAAAGAGGTCGGTTCACAGAAAACCTGAGTATTTATCTCTCTCCACCGGCTCCAAATTCGCCACTCCAAAATCCTTCTAATTTTGGCATGACCGCTTCCCATTAGCTACTTTACTTTTTATTATTTTTCTTTTTTTCTGATTTTTAACCGGATGGATGCATGGAGCCTTATGCGTGGCGACGCGTTTATACATTTTGTATCTGGCAGCTGACGAGTCAACATCCGGTTGGGAGTTTGACTGTTAATTCCTAAATCCCCACAGATATAGACAGAGTTAACAATACTTGGTGATTGTCATTTTCTTACCAATGCAATCATCAGACCAATGATAACATAGGCAAGGGACTGACAGCCACCAAGCAGCATTAACTCTGTGTCTACACCAGAGGTTTTCAAACTTTTTTTGCCACCACCCACTTCACCGCTGGATCAAAATGCCAACGCCCCCCTCTTCCAACGAACACCAGAATGATGGTAATGTTAAATGTCATAAGAATTGGTTGATTCTTCAATCACAAACAGTTTGAAGAGTTTGGTTTCTTTGTTTAATGGCATATCAACCTTTGTAGGTTATTTAATGCCAAATCTATTCTCCTAGAAGAACAGTAGTGGTACTATTTAATAAGGGGGTTCATACCTTTCCCAAGGGTATTTGCCTGAAAGTGAACATAATAGCGCGACTGGAGTACGAACTCGCATACTACGATTCCACAGTCCATCGCTTTAACTATTACACCACGAGGACACCCCCTACAGTTTGAAGAGTATAAAAAACAATTTTAACAAACAAAAATGGTTAACATTTATTTTTCAATCACAAACACCTTGAACTGAACATGAAATAAATTGTAAAACTGAACAAGTAATCATTAACAACTCCCCTGCTTAATGAGATGGGTGGGCTTGGTACATTGCAATCAAACTGTCAACATCAGAATGAAGGTTTGTCAGGAGCAGTCTCAGATCACCACGCTCAGTTATGTTGAGTTTGTTTCTTTGTTTAGTGAGGAGCCTGGACACAGCACTGAATCCCCTCTCAACAAGGTAGGAAGTCGGAAAAGCAATAAAAAACAACTTGATGTCTTTCCACAGGGTTGGGTAGCATTTTGGGATCACTGTTAGCATCCAAAAGGCTTGGTAAGAGGTTTTGAACTTTGGTTTCAGATCCTCGTCATTTTGCAAACTTACAAGTTCCTCTTCTAGATGGGTTGGCACCTCTGTGCTGGGTTCAGTAAATGGATCGATCACCCAACCAGGGATTTCAAAAGAAAATAGGTTGTTGAATCTGACTGACATATCCCTGTAGAGTTCCACTAAATGAGCGCAGTACACAGCAATGTCATCGTCCTTCACTCCTGTTTTCTTCTCCAAGTCAGACAAATATGGAAACTGACGGAATTCGCGGCGTCCAAGGTTCCTGCTGTAGAGCTGTAATTTTGAGAGGAATGCCGAGAGGGCAAATTTGGCTTTGATTAATGAAGTCTCATCATCTTGCAGCTGCAAATTCACTTCATTGAATTTGGAAAACATTTCAGTGAGGTAAGCAATAGCTGTCTTTCAGTTTGTCGTAAAGCTCAGGGTTGGATTCTTGAAAAATATCCAGAACACTGTTAAACAGAGTGTAAAACTTTTTTAAACAGTCACCTTTCGACAACCACCTAACTTCTGTATGGAGAAGCAGGCATTGAAAATCTTTGTCATTTTCAATACACAGCTGATGGAACAGTCGAGAATTGAGAGCATTCACTTTGATTTTGTTGACTGCAGTAATCACAGTCAAAAAGGATTCATGTAGCTTCTCACTCAAATTCTTTGCCACTAAGTGTTGTCGATGGATCACACGGTGAACTGTGAGGACTTTCGGAACAGCTTTTTTCAAATAACTTAGAAATCTATGGTGGTAATCAACCATGGATGGGGCGCCATCTGTAGCACACAAGATGATGCTTGTAAGAGGCATGCTTTTTTTCTGTTAATAGTCCTCCACAGCTCGATACACTGATTCTCCTTTGGTATCTGTTTCCAGGAGACATGCAAACAATAATTCTTGAAACAGTGACCCACCCTTGATGAAGCGTATATATGCGGGAAGTAGCAATTCATTTCGTGGAAGAGTGGATTCGTCCAATTGCAAACTGAACTCAGTTGTCATCAACATCTTACTGAGGGTCTCTTCGACGTTTTCAGCCATTTTGTCTACTCTTCGTTGAACTGAGTTGTCACTGAGAGGAATCGATTTTATAACTTGTTCAGGAGATTTGTGCAAGACTGTTTTAATAACCTCTTTAACTGCAGGCAGAATCAGTTCTTCTCCAATAGTGTGGGGCTTGTCAGCTTTCACAAGCAGCAAAGAAATGTTGTAAGAAGCCTTCAGACTGTCATCTGAATTTTTCGATGAGGAAGTAAACATATTCATTGTTTTTAGCTGAAAAAACAGATCTTGAAGAGAATGAAAGAACACCAGTGTTTTACCAGATTTATCAGGATGAATCTTCTGTAATTGTTCAAGGAGCCTAGACGGCTTCATTGCTTCATTAGAAAAGTTTTTCTCACAAACCAAGCACATGAGTTGTTGTGGATTGGTCGGTGATTGTATAAATCCATACTTCAAGTACTCCACAGAGTATTGCCTACACTTCTTTTTTGATGCTCCTGGAGTTACCATGTATGTATGCTGCGCTCGCCAAATGTTAATAAACATCTTGCTTAGACAGCCAGAATAAACTTAGATTCACGCATAAAGTAACACTAACTAATTCCAAAATTATGAAAGAGAAATTTATTCCGTGAGACAGGTAAATTTCTGAAAGAAAAAAGAAAAACAAAGAAGTTTTCACTGCGACAAAGGGGAAGAAATAAGTAGAAATTTCAGGGGAGAAAGAGAAAGGCAAAGAAGAAAGAGAGGAAGGGAGGGAAAGTAAGGCGACTGTAACAAGTAGAATTTTTGTTTACTACTAAGTAATAAAGCGGGTAAAAGCGAGATAAGTAGCATGGCAAATAGGAATAATATTCCGATATCATTTAAATTGAAGGCAACAAGAAGGAAGTAAACATGGTGAGATAAGACAAATGAAACATACCAGAGTCATGTTGAAGGGGTGACTGAAGTGAGAAGGAAAGAATGCGTGTTGTCGGGAAGAAAAATATCTGGCTGAATGGTTGAAAGTCCTGCCAAGATGAATAAGTCTCATAGCTTTCGTGATGCCAAGAGTTTGGGATTAACTGATAAAGAGAGGATAAACTCCCAAGAGCAGAGCTTAAGGCAACCCAAAAGAGAAATTAAGAAGGGGAGAAGAAATAAGAAATAAAAGGAACGGAGTTAAAAAGGGGCAGAAAGTTTAACGTCGCAGCGAGAAAACGGGAAGTAAACAAAGGGAAAAGTGGTGACCAGGGGAAAATTGTCTCCTACAAAAAGAGTTCTGGATACAGACGTGACACGTACATCTAGTTGCAGCGACTGGGGGATGCTTAATTAAATCGCCCAGGTTTTCCAGCCTTTCTACTAATATCAACGTCACATTTTACTGTAATTGCTCCAACGCCCCCTTCACAATTTCAACACCCCCATCCGACTGGTTACTCGCCAGTGCCCCTCTGAGAGTTCATATTGCCCCCTGGGGGGAGGTACCGCCCACTTTGAAAACCACCAGTCTACACTATCCAAACTTAGATCTACATATCATCTAGCACCAATATTGAGCATTATTTATTTATAAATGTTCCAAACTCTTTTATTAATATCAACTTTTGGTTTGGGTTGTTTTTTGTTTTTTCTTCATATAAGCAGTTACATTGTAAAATGTGACATTCAATATCTATTATATCTACCCTGAAGATCGTCTGTCAAAAAAGACAAATAGGAAATGTAACATCATCACATTATTATATATGAAAAATATTTTATCTAAATATTTTGCTTTTTGTTATTTTATAATTATGTATCATAACCATTTCACTTCTGGACTAATACCCTTCCCCAAAGATATGGGTTAAATTGTATCACTTGATATGCCATTCAACAAAGAAACTACATGAAATTATGTGCTGGAGGGACCACCTGTGTGTCATGTGATGTGGTCAGGGAAATTTGTTGTCAGATAACCCATCAGTGTTATCAGATAACCCATCCATTCAGCTCAATATGGTCTATGGTTCCCCACCCACTGCCTCCACCTGTCCTTTCTGTGAAGTTTATTCCTCCTTTTCCTGAAAAGTAAGTTGGTTCTGGATGAATGGTATCTTACACATCAAGTTAAATTACCCATCAATTTCCCTCAGTTTAGTAAGTAAAAAGTCATTTATCATCCTCTCTCTTTTCCTTTAGTTCTCAGCATGTTACTTTTCCAACTACAGTATTCCAAATCTAATAACATCTCATAATTTTTTCTTTGATATTAAATGTATTATTTTAAACTTTTGATTTAGGAAGGCAGGGGTTCTCTTACTACAAAAAATCTTTGGACTTAATTTAACCAGATCATTTGAACTACAAAATATCTTCTTGATGGATGCTGCTAAGCTGTCCCTAAAGATACTTGAACTTAATTCAACCTAATAGTCTGGATGACTTCAAAGGGCCCACCTAGACTGGTGGGTTGGGTTTTATGGCATATCACCCCTTTTATGTTATTTAATGCTAAATCCATATTTATATCCAGTATATATATAAATCCAAATTATACATATAAGTACTAAATATATTTGATTTGTAAACAAATAGTTTGTAGGTGACATTTTAAATGAGCCAGAGCTCATTTGTTTGCACACAGTTAAATGGTTTTAAGTATTGCTATCAAGCATTAATAATTCTATTAAATATTAATCATTTGTTTGTGCACAGTTAAATGGTTTCAAATACTGCTAACAGCAATAGTTTTCAAATTACTCAGAGCTCATCATCCATGGGTACAAAAACAAAGAGAGGGAAGTTAACAAAGCCTCAAATGTTGCTGACCAAAATAGCAGTAAAACTATTGGTTTGACGAATGTTTGGAAAGAGAAGGAAAAGTTATTTAAAAAAAAAGGTGTATAAGAACAAGGGAAAGGGAGGAGTAACTCCACTATTTCCATACAAAAAAAAAAAACAAAACAAAAAAAAAAGCTATATTTCAGAGATGAACAAACATTTATCCCTTTTCAAAGAATTATAAATTTAACTAATACATTTCTTCCAACATTGCACAAATTTTTCTGTGCATAGTTGAGTCAAAAAAACATATTTGATATAATACACAAAAAATAAAATAAAATAAAAGGATAGAAAGGTAAGAATTGGAAAGTCAAATGGACTTACTCAATATTGGATCAAAACAAAGAAAAGTGGTACATTACAAAACAAGTTTTTACAGAAATACCAATATGGTGTCTGAATTCAAAGTTCTCTTTTCTTTTTCTTTTCTTTTATTTGAAATTTCTGATGTGAAGCTCTTACACACTGATATAATTTTCTTCTCTCTCCAATTTAGCTGTGTCTTTTTCCTCATGAAAAAGCAAACTTTTAACAGACTGTTAACCACATAATTAAAGACTCACAGACTGATAAAAAAAACTGCTCAATCATTTAAATACCAACAAAGAGACTGTAATGGTCCAACTTTAAAAATAAGCCAATGACATTCAAACTATTTTTAACTGCTGATTTGCAAATCATGAAAATAGTTCTATTTGCACACAGTTAAATGGTTTTAAGCATTCCTATGTAGCACTAACAGTTCAATTTAACATCAGTCATTTTTTGCACACTGTTAGATGGCTTTACAGTTCTATTTGACCAATAGATTGGACCCTAACAGGTACTACGAATCCTCCAATTGTCTCAGATTTGGATTATTTACTTTATCTGTCAACTTGTGATTTTATTTACTTCATTTATCTAAAGTTGAGTTTAAAATTATTGAGACAAGAAGTATATTTACCAAGACAGGAATAAATGATTAATGAAATGTTAGCTTTCTTCAAAATATTTCTCTTGGCATTCAATATATTTATTATTGTAAGTTTTTTTTTTATTGGTGAGAGCATCTCTGAAACTCCTATTTTCATTTGATCTGAAGCTGCATCATTGTATTTCTTTTGATGTCCTCCACATCTACAAAACTTACCCAGCCCAATCTACTGGGGCTGTATAATACACCAACAGTATCTGTGCAGAGGGTTAAGACTGCCCCAACAAGTGTCCTGGATATGACACCAAACCATGTGTTATTTAATGCCAAATGAAAATTTGATTTATTTTGGTAAGGAATTATATGGTTAAGAGAGTGATTTTTAAATGTGACTGAAAATTGTCTAAAAAAAACTTAATTTTTATCAAAGGCATATCAACCTTTATGTTTTAATCCCAAATCTATCCTTGTAGAACAGTAGTGGTGCTATTTAACCCATAGGTAGAGGAATAAGGGGTTCATGCCTTTTCCAATGGTATTACTCCAAAAGTGAATGTAATAGCATGTCCTGAGTTTGAACTTGATTATTATGATGTTACAGACCAACATGCTAGCCACTACACCATGGGTATTCCTTCATCTATGTTTTCCTCTTGTCTCATGTAACATTTTGTTTTAAATAATGATTCTTCCAAACTTAAGTATTTTTTATGATTCTCCAAAACATTACTTTCTTTTTTTAGAACCAAACTGCAGCCTGCAGTGCTTTCTGAATGGCCAGCCTAAGACTTTGATTTTTATAAAAAAACATCTTTTTAACAAAGAGGAAAAAAATCAAGTTTTCCCTATTTCTAAGGCAGAAACTTGTACATATGATCTACTGTAGTAAAAATAGTTGAGGTACCTTCATCTTAAAATTACTTTGAATTTTTTTAGTAAAGAGCCATGTCTTATGCAGCCCATTTCTTGAAAAAAGTGGCCTGTGTTCAGCTTAAAATAAAGAACTTACCTACCAATCAGCAGATCTGTTGGAGGTAACCAAAATACAGTTTAGTATGTTAAAAAAAGTACTGGGACTAAAGTATTTACCAAGACAAAAATGAATAATGAATAGAATATTTTTTTCAAAATAAGTCACATTATTCCAATGAGTTTTTCATGGGTCAAAGCACCTATAAAACTCCTCTTTTAGGATAAGCTGCAGTATCTCACTTCTTTTAAGATCTTGATTGTCCTTAGATCTTTAATCTTGAGATGAATCTTCAATTAAAAAAAAACAATAAAAAGTTACAGAGCTACAGTAATTGTGGAGGCTGCTGCACTTGCACAGTCTTGTGTTTTACCTAAAATCTCCAATCAAAATGTATTGAGAATTGGTGATGATTCATCTACAAGAAGTTTAAACATTTTAACAACTGTTTAGATATCAATTTATTTTGTAAGTTACACAGGTGAGCATACTTCTTCATTTAAATTTTAAGTTTTTAACAGTACCTGATACATTTCTTTAGCATCAAGGTCACTAAAAAAAGAAGATAATACATACTTAAAATTGTTATTCTAAAAAATATGTGCACTTTATACCAGAATTTAAATAATTGAACTTCTTTATATTCTTAATGCTGTTAAGAGTATGAAGAATACAAAGAGGTTTAATTGACTGAACAATTTCTGGAATGTTAATGACTCTTCTTAAAGTTATTACTACAAAATAGCTTCTACTGCTAAACCATCTTTCAAAGCCATAATTCTATATTCAAAGGCACAGACTAAAAACCAGGCCGGCAACATTTATTTTAGAGCTGAATGTATTTGGTAAGGATTCTAACAATTTTTAGAAATTTTATTAGAAATTGAAAAATTTTTTGTTGCAGTTTATAATTTAGAAAGAAGTACTATTGAAAAACATTAAGAAGTGAGTATAAATATAAATAGTAAATGAAATCCAACTACTAAAGTATCCAGTAACTTTTTAGCATTAATTTGACTAGGTAAAAAGATAAGTTGAAAAACTGGGTCTTTGTTTGATTGCATTATGATTAGAAGTAATTCTAGATTCAGTAATCTTTATATATTGTTTGTTCTATATATTAACTAACATTTTGAAATCTTTAATGTGAGAATTTTATTGTTTTAAAATTTCTAGCTTAAAGCATAAAGTCATTTTCAATCCAGTCTGTAAGGTCTGCAATCATGCTCTCCTTGATCATTATAATTTATTACTGGAGATAACAAATGCTAATTATAGAGTTCTTCTTATCTAATTTATATGCGGTTAATTATAAGGATATGACTTGATATTAAACTTAATAGTTGCTAAAAGTGGCTTTAAGCAAGTGTTTAATAATCATACTAATCAAATTAAATCTAATTCCAAAGTTTCAGAGAACATTGATAATGATTTCTAACTGGGTTCTCTGTAAATAGTTTGTTGTTCAATGTACCATAAAGATTTTTAATTTAGAGGAAGGAATAGCTGTATGACGGTTGATTTCACCATGGAATTTCCATGACTGAACTGAATAAGTTATCAGCCATGAAAGATGAGTTCTTGGAATGTGATGAATATTGGTTGACTTGAAAGTTGTCTGACACACGTGTAGACTGTTTATTTGTTGCTGCCTCCCACCAGACATGACTTGACACATGGTCAAAAGCCGATTAAAGTGGGGATAAAGGGGAGGGGAAGGTCGGGAACAAACTGAGACTCGAACCCTGCTGGTCTATGCTGCTCATCGGCTCACTTCTGATCCCATTGCCATTTACTGGATGAATATATGGGAGAATAGACACCACTCATGCAAATGTGTTGGGCAGGTCATCCTGGCACCTTAGACCAACCCACCTGCAGCATTAAGTGCTCTCCTATAAATGAGGTAAGCTTAGCTGGCTTGCTTTTACCAAGAAGATTCAAGAAGGCAGCCATGTTAGAAGGTGAGTGATTTGACTTCTACAGAATGGAAGCTGTATCTTTATGCATCCAGTAGTAAGGCTTCAGTTCTGGAGCTCTGAAAAATGTGGAGTCACCTCTTCACTGTCATTACTCCAAGGTCCACTCTCACCCAGAATGTTAGTACTTCTTAAGGTCACATCTATGTCTCAAATAGATTTGTTTGAAAATCATTAGTATTGGATTGGAATACTTGATATCAAATAACTGTGGGTAAACAAATGATTATTATCAAATAGAAATAGTTGCTTGAAATAATATAATTGTTTATAAACTATTTATATTCGGCAGGAACATTTGCAACTGTAGTAGATAGAAAAAATTAAATAAAAATATTTTTTTTAAAAATGTAGAAACTCCCAGAAGCCCCTGACAGGAAGTGGGGTGACACATGCATGAAATAATAAAGAATAGTCCCGGCAAAAAGGAGAGATTCGCTCTCACTTCAGCAGGACCCATCAGACTGAAAGGACTTTCTTCCAACCGGCTGCTAGTGGTGGCATGCCTGTTTTGCCAAGTTATCTGGGCTTCGCATGCAGGTTGGGTCCACTGGACACACCAAAGCAAGCAACATGAAAACACCACTGGACATGTCCACACTGAATTTAGTCTTATTAACTACCAGAGACGACTAATATATTTCAACGCCTGATTTGGGAGAAATGATGAATTTCAAATAGTCCAGGAAGACATTCCTAGCTACAAAGTAGCCAAGCAAAAATCCCAAATGAAATAAAGTTGAAATTGAAAAGATATCTTCTCTCTCCTCCTTTCTTCAGTAGTTCCTTTGCAACCTTCACAGACAAGAAGATGCCAGCGAATTAAGGTGGGTAAGAAGAAACTAATGGAGTTGAATATCAATAACCAACAACCAAAATATTCTGTAACCCCTATAAAACCATATAACTGTTTGCAAATTATTTGTCTCAGGAATATTTGATATCATAAAATTGTGTACAAACAAAGAATTATTATTGACAAAAAAAATGCAATTTAGAAAAATTATTGCAATGGAATCTTGAAAATATGAATAGTTGATATTATAATCAAACATCGACAAATGAATCAAATTTTGGCATTAAATAACCCATAAGGGGTTGATAAGCTGTTAAATAAACCAAACCATAAATGTTTATTCTTGAGTTTTAAATTCATCTTTATTCAATAGGATTATTTGATATTATTTCATTGTTTACATTAAGAATATAATAAAAAAAAGGAAATTAGCTCTATTTGAAATGATAAAAATCTAATTGCACAATTTTACTAATGACTAAATTTTTGTGAATGATTGCTTTTTATGTTTTTTTAAAACTTGTATCTAGAAAATCTGGTATTCAGTGTTTTCAGGAGCAGACAACTCTAGAAGTCAAACTGGCTAGCCTCCATTGGATGGTTTTGTTTCGTCTATTTGTGTAACAGTATATCAACTCCTTATGAGTTATATAATGCAGAAAGTTGATTCCTTTCAAAATATTTAATTGTAATAACTATATTTTCAATGACTCATTGTATTTTCTTTTAATTGCCCTTTTTTATTTGTTTATAATTAATAGTTTGCATATATTTGTATGATTTCAAGTATTCTTATCTAATACTAATAATTTATATACAATTATATGTTTTAAGATAATTATTTCTTTTTAATATCACTTGTTTATGCATGGTTGTACGCAATTTTAGCTTCATGTACTCTAATCCAATATAAATCTTTTTAAAAGATCAAAAGATCAATTTGATGCATAGATGGGACTCTAACAGGTACAAATACTTTGAGTCAGAGTGTACTTCATACTCACTAGAGCTTCAGAAATAGAGCCTCACCATTACATGCAGCTTAATCTCATTTCTTGGACACCCATTTTTTGGGGATGGGTTTTACCCCCCGCTGCTGAAGATGTAGCTGTCATATTCTAAGCCCTTTTGACAGGGCTAACCTCCACTTGAATGAAAGATGCCTTGAATTTCATAATACAAACTTTTCCTAAGTTCATTTGAATCATAATTCTGTGTAAACTATTTTTTTTAAATCTATGAGAAAAGAAATCATTTTTCCCTAATTTTACTTCTGAAATTTAGAACTTTTATTCTTTTAAACAAATAGATTTCCCAGGTACAGCAACTTTGAAGGTAAAATCAAACCATATAAATTCAAGTTTCTATTTTTGTTACCCAAATAATTTATACTTGTTCAACTAAGTCAACACTGGCACAAGATCACATACCTGGAATATTTAGGAGATAAAATACTCTTTAACAAGAGCCTGCAATATTTACATACTAACCATTATACAATTGGAAATCATGGTTCATAACTTCAATTTGAATAATTCTGTGTTGTAATTTTAAAAAAAAACCTCAAAATGCAAGTATGGAAGATAAAAAGCATGAAAAAACAAACTCTCAAATTACCTTTGGAGCAAGGATCTGAGTTGTTTTGTTTACCACCCAGCTTGGCAAGCGACCTACAAATATAAAAACAATTTTATTAGAGCAAATAAAATTATGTTATCTCATAGAGCAAAATAAAATGTATTTTATTACCATATATACCATTATATATCAAGTTATTATATAAAACCCATATCACATTACAATGTTGAGTATAATACAATGTAGCATAATATTACTATATAGAGTATCATATTAGTAAATTGAGTATCATGTTACTATATAGAGTATGTATTTACTGAACCATGGGCAAGATATGACACAAGGTCAATTTTAAAGCAGTGAACAGCTGGTTTGAGTACAGAGTTTTCTTATGTTAGACTGGTTGCCTAACCAAAGCTAAAGAACCCAGTCTGCCCTACTGTTGCAGATGGATTCATGCCTTACCCAAGGGTATTAGTGCCAAGTGAAGTGCAAACAGACTCATCCTAGATATGAACTCAGGACATTGATTTCATTTCCTAGGATGATAATCATTACACCAATGTAGAGAATGTTATGATGTTGGTTATAATGCAAGGAAGTCCAGAATATAAGTTATAGATAAGCATAAATTGACCTGAATTATAACATTGTGAAAGCTATAAATGCACCATAACAGGGTATGCAATACTTCTTGTAACAGCCAGAACAGCCGTGATACTGAGTGCATATATATATATATATAGCTTCACAACTTAGATAACTAAAATGTCTCCAAAATAAATCATCAATCTACAGTGCAGAATTCACAGCTATTGACCAACCCATGAACATTATAACTAACTACAAATCCTCTAAATTTATCCTGTACTCAGACTCCAAATCAGTCTTCCAAGCTCTACAGAATAAAATATATCAACCCCCCCTTATCACAAGACTCATAAACAAAATAAACACTCTTTCTAAAAATGATATTATCATTCTTACCTGGATACCAAGTCCCATTGGTATACATGGAAATGAAAAAGCTGATGAAGCTGCAAAAAACTACTCCTGGCAGACATATCCAATTAAAAAATTCCATTCACTGACCGAAAACCAATCATTAATAAATTCATACTTAAGAAATAGCCAAAATCTAGGGATGATTAAACACAGAACAAGTTCAACCACATATGAAATACTATAGGTGAGTGGCCAGCAGGCTATAGAAGAAATAGAAAAGAAGCAATACACTCCAGACTTCACATTGGTCACATCCACATTACCCATTCACACTTCTTAAAAAGGAAAGACTCCTCAATATGCTCAACATTCACATTCTCATAAACTGCGACAGGTTAAGACAAATTTGCCCCAAATACTACCAGACAAGTAACTTAAAGGACCTTTTCAAAAACACCAAACTAGAGGAAATCTTGAGCTTTCTAAAAGAAACCAACTTCTTCATAAAAATCTAACCAAATATAATAAAACATATAACAAAAACCCATACCCCAAACCCTAAAACATACACAAAAGACAAAATCACTGTGACCCTTCTGGCATTAAATAACCCATGGAGGTTGATATGCCATGAAACAAAACTCAAACTGAGATAACTGTCATGTAACAATTGCAAACATTGAGGTCCAAGATCTAAAAAGATGTTTAAATGTTGATATCCATCTAGTGTTGAGCATTCATAGAGGAGCATACAAATCTGTGTTTGACATGCAAGTTTATCAACAACAGAAGACAAAAGTGTGTATATTGAAGCTTTATATATATATATATATATCTTTATTTAGAAGTTTTATGCAAGTATGACGATTGTCACATCTTGACTGTTGATAGCCATCCTTACCACCAAAATTACAACTCAAACATCTGATTAATAAATAATTCAACTTGTGAAAAATATATAAGATGTATAAAATGTATAAGGTAGTAAGACATCCACTTATCCAACACTTATGCTCCACTCTTGGTCTATGTAGCTACATCCCAGTGATATGCATAGCAAGCTAACTGGTGACTATAAAAACTGCAGGTGTTATTTCTGAGTATTTTCTTTTAGAGTTTTCTCATCAGAGAACATCTACAAGTCATTAGAGGTTTGATGCTGGAGCTTCATTCTTCAGCTTTGATTTTGGGGTTAACTTCTCTAATAAGGGTTGCTTTTATCATTGCTTTGTCATTAGACGGGAGTTTCTTCTACCTCATGTAAACATATATGTACAAGCTGATAAAAAAGTAACTCACATTTTTAAAAGACTGATAATTATAAAAAACAGAAACATTGGTCTAAAGTATAGAGTGTTTAAATGGTCCGGGAGACTGGGTTTCAATTCCTGGTTGAGTCATACTAAAGATTCAAAAAATGGTACTTGATACCGCCTTGCTTAGCACTCAGCACTATAAAGTAAGGATCAAGAGTAAAGTGGAGCAATCCAGGGAATGGAGTAGCACCCTCGTCTACCCCTTGGTGTGGTAGCTATTGAAAAAGGAGGCTTCAGGTAACCCTTGACTAAGGTCGCCTACTTTACTTATAGTTAAAAAAATAAATTATAGAAATTTTAAAATAGAGAGTTACTTTTCAACCATCGAGTATATATGATATAAATATATATATACACATGAAAAATCCCATAAAGAATCCCATCATTTCTTAGAATTTCTCTGCTGGAGTATATAAGATAAAACACTATAATCTGTCATGTGTAGTTTAAATATACTTGTATGGAATATAAATCTGTACATTTTGCTTTTTATCTGATGTTCAGATATTTAGGTGAAGATGAAAAGTAAGAAAAACAAAATGAGAAGTAAAATATTAAAAAAAACTTTAGGTGATAAAGTTACTTCTTTTAAGGAATAACATTCATCAATATAGAAAAATAATCAGTGAAGCAGCAGAGCTGAAAGAAAAAGGACAAGATTGTTCCCAATATTTCTTTTGGTTTTATATGTTTGTGCAAAGTTTTTTCTCTCTCACTCTAAAATAAATAAATATATCTATCTATATATATATGTATGCATATATATCTATATATATATATGTGTATGCATATCTATCTATCTATATATATATATATGTATGCATATATATCTATATATATATATGTGTATGCATATCTATCTATCTATATATATATATATGTATGCATATATATCTATCTATATATATATGTATGCATATACATATATATATCTATATATATATGTATGCATATATATATATCTAAATTTATATGTATGCATA
>OY757905.1:64729568-64822068 GCA_963585895.1 Sepioteuthis lessoniana | reverse complement strand
ACCGAATGTAGTTTACATAAGGATTAATAGATTATCTTTTAACAAAAAAATTTTCAATAAGAATAAAGGATCTATAATGAGGACCAAGAAAAATGTGGATTCTAACTGGGGCTGGAATACCATGAACAACTTATAAACATTAAAGTTACAGAACACTGTAACATAATTTTCTGTTTGTTTGGGTTTTATGGTATATCAACCTTTGTAGGTTATTTAATGCCAAATCCATTTTTATACAAATCATCATCATCATCATCATCATGTCGCACAGCTAGCACAGATTTCCCTGACCCTCTCTCGCCACCCATCTCCATCATCCATCACACTCGAGAGGTCTTCCAGACTACATCTTGTATTGGTACAGAGCAGTTATATATAGGTTCTAGCTGGTTGTCCTACATTTGCTTGTCCATGTGAAGGGGTCCACAGGAGTACATTACTTATGACTTTGTCCTTACTTCTCCAGCAGTGTCCTGCATGTCTGGTTCATCTAACTTGGATAGATTTCATGATGGGTGGTAGGTGACTGTACAGTTGCTGTTTTGTGGGATGTTGCCTCCAGGACTTGTTTAATGCAGATTGCAGCATTCTTGTGTAATTGCTGTCAAGCTCTTTCTTCAAATCTTTAGTTAGCGTCCATGTGGTACATCCATATAGCAGTACTGATATGACCGCTGCTTGGGAAAAACTGCGTTTTATCTAATTGGTCAGGTCTGACTTTCATATGACCAATAGCAGATTGATAGCTGTCCATGCCTTTGCTAGTCATATGTTGATGTCATTCTCAGTTCATGAGACACTGCTTTCAAAGTAGGTGAGCTTGTCTGCTTGTTTCAAAGGATCACCCTTTAGTGTGTAGATGTTACCTCTTTGATTAGAGCACATGTATTCTGTCTTGTCTGTGTTGACATGGAGGCCTATGCCACCTGCTGCTTGTTCTAGACTATGTAGCAGAAATTCGGCTAGGGTGGGTGTATTTGCTATAAGCGCTATGACATTGGTGTAGTCTGCTTCTATAATAATTTGTGCGGGGTATCTTCTGTTTCTTTCCTTTGCCAGCTCGGAACCGTTTTCTTTCATTAAATCTATAGATTTTTGCAGCATGTAGTCTAGGCAGATAAACTAATATGTGGACTACGCTGATGATTGTGCTTTTGGCAAATACACCCACCAAGGCCGAATCCCTGCTGCATAGTCTGGTATGAGCAGCTGGAGGAATAGGCCTCTATGTGAATGCAGACAAAACAGAGTTCATGTGCTTTAATCAAAGAGGTGACATATCCATAATAAATGGTGGTTCTCTGAAATCAGAGAAGCAGCATTTCATCTCCAAAAAATGACATCAATACGTGACTAGTGAAGGCATGGACAGCTATCAATAGGTTATTAGTCGTATGAAAGTCAGATCTATCCAATAAAGTAAAATGCAATTTTTTCCAAGCAGAGGTTGTGTCCATACTATTATATGGATGCACCACATGGATGCTGCCTAAGTGTATAGAGAAAAAGCTTGACAGCAAATGAGCAAGAATGCTACAAGCTATATTGAACAAACCCTGAAAGCAATATCCCACAAAACAGCAGCTGTATGGCCACCCATCTCCCATCTCCCATCTCAAAAACTATCCAAATTAGATGAACAAGACATGCGGGAGAAGTATGGATGAACTCATAAGGGATGTTCTCTGATGGACACCTTCACATGGACAAGCAAGAGGTGGCCGAACAGCTCTGTTCAGACACAGGATGTTGTCAAGAAGACCTGCCAGAAATGATGAATGATAGAGATAAATAGCAAGAGAGAATCAGGGAACTCTGTGCTAGTGGCACGACATGATGAGGATGATGATGATATATATACGAGGATCATTTAATAAGTTTCCAGACTTTTTTTGTATGGCCACTTTTATTGATAGTACACACATGAAACTCTAGTTCCCTTCGAAGTAATCTCCTCCAGCTGCAATGCACTTGTTGTACTGTTCCAACAACTTCTGGAAGGCCCCATGGAAGTCCTCTTGTGTCAGCATGTCAATGACCTTCATCACAGCCTTTTTCATCTCCTCAATTGCCTCATAACGACAGCCTGTGAGCTTAGAGAATAACCAAAAGTCACTGGGAACGAGGTCTGGACTATAGGGAGACTAAAGAACTGTCTTGATGCCCATCTGGGTCAAATAGTCTGTGACTGGTGCATTGTCCTGGTGGAAATGCCACTGACCCGATTTGAAGAGTGCTGGCCTCTTCCCAAGGAATCTCTTCCTGAACTCCCTTAAAACCTCAACATAGTAACCCTAACCCTTTGGCCAATCAATTCTGGTGTATTGACTTTCTTACTCCTCCCACACCTCTCATCATCCCTCACAGACTCTGTGCCTTCCTTGAATCTCTTATGCCACTCAAAAACTGATGCTTGATTCATGCAAGATGGTCCAAAAGCAGTTTGAAGCATTCCATATGTTTCTGTGGTGTCATTTTTTCCAAGTTTAAAACAGAATTTTATTGCATATCATTCTTCCAAAGTGTTCTCACATCCAGATTGCATTTTTGAAATTCACCAGTTGAGACCATCAAGGCTTTAGTAGGATGTATTCCAATTGCTGCTGTAGCTGTTCATTTGAAACTGAAATCATAAAAATTGTTCAGTCAACTCATAAGATGTATAGCAATAACATACTGAATTTTCAAGAGTCTACGACAATTTTAAATGCCTGTACAAAAAAAGCCTGGAAACTTATTGTATACACCATATATATATATGTGTGTGTGTATATATATATATATATATATATATATATATATATATATGGGATGTTCAAACAGTTTTAAGCCTCATCAAGATTTTAGATTTGTAGCACACCTCTCACCTCAGTATGGGCTTCACCAGCACAGAAATTAAGACAGAAATCTGAATTGGTTTTTCTAGTTTTATAAAAAGTGGTAGTGTTATTTAAGCAAATATGTTCAACCATTGCTCTTTATCTGGGTGAAGCTTAGAACTTTTTGAACAACTCTGATATATACATATATATATTTCTATATCCATGTTTCAGCACATATTCACCATCTATCCTAAGTAGACATACCCTTTCACTTCCTTGATTTCATCCCTTCTTACCACTGTCCATGGAAAGATCTATGTTAGGAATATTGCTGCATTAGCATATCTAAAATGAGGTAATTTTGGAGTGGAGCAGAGTGAATTACATTATTGCAGAATACTGAAAGTAGATTTCTACTGGGTCAGTCACATCACAAAGTTCACTGACAACAGGTGAACCCTAGCAGTTATCAAGTGTAATTCTAGAGACTGGAAAGGATTATTTAGTAGACCTCCATAATGATGTGAAAATGAAATTGTCAAATGATTTGGGCCAATATGGAGAAGATGAACAAGACCAAGAACAGAATGGAAGCACATTGTGACCAAGAATTTGGAAATCATCAGGCAACAATGAGGATATATATATATATATATATATATATATATATTGTATCTGTTTTTGTCAGTCTAAAAAATCCACTACTCACCACTAACTAGTCTTCAGATGATAGGCCAAGCAAATAATACAGTCACTTGTATCATAAGCAGTACATGTCAATATATTTACATGGGTGAGATGTCCTAATCATGAAATGGTAGCCATTATGCACATTTCTGGCTACCACTGAGGCAACTCATAATTGCTTCATCCTGGGTAAGTCATGCTCTTCATTCCTATATATTGATTACTCGTTCACTCACTCACCTTAATTATTCATATTGCTTTTCCTCTCTACATATGTGTCCTGGATATCATTCTAAACAGTATCTAATGGTGAGGCTTCACTTCTGGAGATTCAAGGAGTGTTCAGTTCTCCTTTTTGAAATTACTCCCAGGTTTACTCTGTCCAGGTGTGGTATTATCTGTTTGGGTCAAATAGATCTTTTCAGAAATTATTTATATTAAATAAGAATATTTCAAACTATATAACAGTGTGAAAATTATTTGCATTATACAATAATACTAGAACCTATATAACTGGTTGAATACTAATAATTAGTAATATTAGGTAAGAATAGTTATTTGAAACAATATATCATTGCTTAAAAAAACACTGATTTGGGCATTAAATAATCCCACAAGGGTTGACATGCAACTAAGCCAACCAACCCTTTTCCCTCTTTATATTGCTGTTTTCTTCTCTTTTTTTCTCTCTTTTTTTATCCTGCTCTTTTTTCTTTCTTCCCTGACACTTTTGATCATATTTTGTCTTTTTATTTTCCATTTCTTTCTTTCAGTTTCAGTTTCTTTTTGTTTTCTTTTGATTTGCCATATCAACCTTTGTGGGTTATTTAAAACTATCCTTGGAGAAGGACTGTAGTGGTTCTATCTAACCCATAGCTGGAGGGGATAAAGGAGTTCATATCTTTCCCAAGGTTATCAGTTTAAAAGTGAACATAATAGTGCTACTGAAATTTGAACTTGCTTACTACGATGTCACAGTCCAGCACATTAGCCACTACACCACCAGAACTTCTCTTCTCTCTCTTCCTCTGTTATTATTATATCTCCCTTCCTTACTGTCACTTTCTAGCTTATTCATTGTCTTTGACAGTTTCCTACATTCTCTCTTGATCTCTATTTTTCACTACACTCTCTCTCTCATTTTCTAACCCCCTTCTACACTTTCTGATGCTTTAATATTTGAGATGATGATATCAAAATTGGAAAAGTTGTATAGCAATTACTTTATTAAACTTTAGGTTGTCACTGTTTTAGGAAAAGTTGAGATGGAAGAGAAACACACAAGATGTCAATCTTTTACATTCTTATTCATCCACTTGTTTCATCTTTCCAAGGAATGTCATATATCCCTCAACAAGAATCAAATAGTACTGAACCAAAACACAATTTTTAAACTATATTTCTTCTAACACTAACCTTTTACTGCAGCCATTCCAAACCAATTCTTTATGAGGGTTGCTCCAAAAATAATGCCTCCTATTTTATCATCTTATTGTACAATGCCAGTCATATGTTGGTGATATGGCAGTAGAGAGTGAACCCTCTTTTCAATAATAATTTCTTTTGCCTTTTCACAAATAGCAGTTCAATAGCAATTAGAAAAATTGTCTGACATGAAAGAAGTATGTATTTACTCAACCCCCTCTCCATCATGGATATGATACGACACAATGTCAATTTGTAAGTGGTGTAAAGATGGTTTAAATTCAGGGTTTACCTTCTGGACTGGTTGTCTTACAAGGGCTAAAGAATCCAGTCTGTTCTTCTATTTACCCATAGCCGAGTTTGAGGAAGAACATATGGATTAATGCCTTTCCTAAGGGCATTAGTACAAATTGAAACACCAACAGCCTCATCTAGGATTTAAATATCATGTTGCCAATTCAATTTTCGATGGCAACAACTGTTATGATAAGCGTGCCTCTATGCAGAAGGTTACAGAATCCCCTGTGGTGTTGTGGCTAATGTGCTGGACTGTGACATCATAGTAAGTGAGTTCAAATTCCAATTATGCTTTTGCCTTCACTTTCTGACAAATACCCTTGGGAAAGGTACAAACTTCCTTATTCCTCCAGCTATGGGTTAAATAGCACCACAACTGTTCTTCTACAATGATAGCTTTACCATAAAATAACCCATGAATGTTGATATGTCATTAAACAAAGAAACCAGGACCAAAAACCATGCAAAAGTATATCATTAAATTTATGGGAAAAATTACCACCCTTAATATTCATCAATACTTGTTAGACAATTATAAAAACCTAACAGGGAATGCTAGCACAGTGAGAACAGCAACATGTATGACAAGCCACCACCAATATAGCTATTATCCCACAAAATGAGGATCACCATAATCAGCTGATCCATACAAATCCAGCCAATAAAAGATGGACAATACTGATATTTTTCTAAATATCACTACCATCATCTTGTACATAATTTGGGAAGTTCCAGTGGCATGATGTCTTAAGTGCTGGACTGCATCCTTGAAGAAAGTGACTTAAAACTCCAGTTGTGCTATTACATTCAGTTTTGGAAAAATACCCTTGGGAAAGGTATTGAACACCTTTATTTCCCCCGCTGTGGGTTAAATAGTATCACTACTGTTCTTCTACAAAAAATGGCTTTGGCATTAAATAACCCTTAAAGGTTGTTATGCCATTAAACAAAGAAACCAACCAAACCTTATTCCTTGCTAACATAACTAATCATGTGAGAAAATATTGTTTTGTAGTTGAAAACTTGTTCTATCCAATAGTGATAACATGGTTACTCTATCTGTTGTATGTATTTGCCCAAGATCTATGTCAGAAACAGGATGTGACTCAAGGTCAGTTTTTAAATGGAGTAATGCTGGTTTGACTTCAAAGTTTTCCTTTTTCTAGACTGGTTGATATACCAAGGCTAAAGAGCCCAGTTTGCCCTAACAGGAGGAAGAACAGATGGATTCATGTCTTTCTTAAGAAAATTAGCCCAAAGTGAAACACAAACAGCTTCCAAGAGAATTTGAACATGGATTGTCAAGTCTATTTCCTATGATAATATCTGTTTATTTATGGTGGATTGATTGGTGTTTTATGGCATATCTACCCTTGTGGGTTATTCAATGCTAAATATTGTTTATATCAATATATTATACAATTTTTAAGCAAATAGTTTGTACGTAACATTATTTTTAAACGAGCCAGGCTTCATTTTTTTTGCACAGAGTTAGATGATTTCAAGTATTGCTATTTAACATTTATAATCTATTAATAATAATCCTAAGTGAAATGTTAAACAGTTCTATTTGATCCATAAATGGAACACTAACAGGTACTTCAGCTTCGAGTCAGATTGGACCTGTGAGTAATGGTAATGAGGGGGTACTCTCCATTCCTCAAACTCCAAGACCACCATCAGATGACTTAGTGTCATACTCAGGATACTTATTGAGAGAGGATAGTCTTACCTCTCTACAGAGGGGCAGTTGACATATTCTGCAGTCCCAGTTAACAGGGATATATTTATTTCTGTGTCTGTTGTAGTTTCCATGTAAATAAATAGAAGCATTACTTTTGAAACACTTTCATATTTCTGTTAGATGAAGCATTTCTAATAATTATTAGGGCCTTGTTGGCTGGGGCTGCAGAATACCCAGACTGCATCTCTATCAAAGGGAAAGATACCCCCAATAAGTGTCCTGGATATGACACTAAACAATCTGATACTGAGATTTCAGTAATGCTCAAGCTTTGGGGATTGTGGAGTACCTCTTCATGGCCCGGGGTGGTAGCACCTGATAGGGTCCTATCTATGGGTCAAATAGAACTGTTTGACATTTAGACTGTGTACTTATGCTAAACTGATTTGTTTGAGAAAGAACTATTTTACATTTAACTATGTGTAAACAAAAAACTGTGTGCTTATGCTAAACTGAATTGTTTTAAATAGAATCATTGACATTTAAACTGTACATATGCTAAAATGAATTGTTTAAAATAGAACTGTTTTTAAATTTGTATTAGATAGAAATAAGTGAAAGCATTTAACTATGTGAAAAAAATGACTGCAGCTCATTTAAAAAAAAATCAATCATATATTTAATATATATGTATAAAAAGGATTTGGCATTAAATAACCTAAAATGTTTGATATGCCATAAGACAGAACCAAACCAAACCAAACCTAATAATTATTATTTTTACTAGTGTTTTCTTTCATCTCAATTTATTTGTTGTTTTTCATTACAGCTTTTCTCAGATTGTTATTCTATGGCAATAAGTAGAATGATACAGATCAGAAATAAAGGATATGTCCTCACATCTTTTTTAGCTCAAGAAAGACAAATTCTCAGCTGCTCTTACCATCTGTGCTACAAGAACATGATGACTCCACAAAAAATCAAATATAACCCCTAGACCCCTGATTCAGTCTTGATCAGAACACCATGTTCATTTAATTGTTTTTTTTTTTGCGGGGGTGGGGTACTTTTGTTTGCTTTATTTTATAATTTATTTCAGTATCAACCTTTATCACAATACTCATAAGACTCCACTGCTTCAATATTAAGTTATATTTTGTTAAAGACTTCTTATACATAATTTGTTAAAACTCATGCTACATTGTAAGAGAAAATATGAAAATGTTTTTCAATTATAAAACATAATCATCAACTAAAGTTAGTTTCGTTTAACACAAGGTTAGAAAGAAAGAGAATTGAACTCACAAACAATAGTTTGAAAGTCTAGCTCATTAATAATTATGGCATATTGAAAAATGCTTTCCATGATTCTGATTAATTGATTGATTAACTTCAGAGGCATATCAACCTGTCTAGGGTTGTTTTATGCCTAGAGGTGAAGGAATTGCGTACATTGTACATGTATATTTACATTTTTTGTGCAGTTCTTTCTTAAGAATTTTTTTTGCACACAGGGCTACCAAATAAAAATAATTTTTTAAACATATCTATTTGACCTATAGATGGGACCCAAACAGGTACTACCAATCTAGATCAGAGTGAACTTGGGAGTAATGGCAATGAAGGGGTACTCTACTCTCCTCAGAGTTTCAGAACTGGAGATTCACTATTGGATACAGTTATGTATCGGGCCCAGGACACCTCTTTTTAGCATATTCTAAGCCCTATCAACAGGACAAGCCATGATTCTGGGTTGAGTCATTGTTATTTCAAGAGTTGTACTTATTCTATTAAAACTAGTTTCTTCATCTTCGTTGTCATAGTAACATTAGCTAATGGTTCCTCTGTACTTCTTCAGATGTGGGTTTGTTTTTTTTGTATTTGGTATTCTTTTGGACATCTGAAAAGCAAAACCTTTATTAAATCCATTGCATTAGTTTATTACCATTCTGCTGTCCCATACTAGGAGATATATTGTATCAGTTAATTCTTTGTAGGATACACAGAACCGGAGGGAATTATTTTAACTATTTTAAGATTATGACCAACAGGTAACTAGATGTGTGATGAAATATTGATGTTATCAAAAAGTGCATTTGTTAAGTGTGTCTTGTTACTCACTGGCCTTGATTTCAAGTCAAGTTTTTTCTGACTTGAATGATTATCTTAATATAATCTTTATAATCCTATTTCTGCACCCCTTTGCTCCACATTTCACCTTTTCATGTATCCTCACCTTATAAAGGTTGAGGAAATATTTGTGTTAGAAAGAGGGAGAGAAAGAGAGCGATATGAAACTGAAAATGAAAAGAATTAAAAAAAGTTAATAAAAACCAGAGAAAAAAAGAATGCATAAAAAGAACAAAAAAAGAGAAATCTCAGAAAGTTAGTTGACAATTTGGTCAATTCGGCCCATTGGCCTATTGGGTAGAGTGCTTGCCAATGGCTCAGGAGAACTGGGTTCAATCCTAGGTTGAGTCATACCAAAGACTCAAAAACTGGTACTTGATATCTCCTTGCTTAACACTCAGTATTTTAAGGTATGCATCAAGGGTAAAGTGGAGCCATCCAAGGAAAGGAGTAGCACCCTTCCCTACACCTCAGTGTTGTAGCTATTGAAAAGAGAACCTATGGGTCACCCTCAACTATGGTCACCAACTTTACTAACCTATCTTTATTTAAGATGGAGTGTGAATATCCTCAGGAGTGGGGATGCCTGCCTCAGAATTTAATGGATTTGATGGGAAGAAAAATTAGACAAAATGGCATTTTGTTTTGGAAGAGAACTCAAAGAAAAAATTGATAAAGAACAAGTTGAAGAATTAAAAAAAAAAGTATTCAAATAGAAATGCCTCTAGCAGTGAGAATTAGATCGATAAAGCCATGGACTATAATTGATGTCTATGATAGTATTCCTATCTTGTAGTAGTACATATTGACATATTGATAAATGGATGTTATAAATAATACTACTTCTGTCTAATAATAGTTATATCTATACTAATAAATGAGCCTCCTCTTTGTCTGTTTGTTCACGTCATTTTCATGTTAACACCCTGAGGTCTATTGATATAATTTTTGGTGTAAAGATTCACAAGCACTCTACTTGGGACACTCGCTATGTGAAGTTCACTTGGGAGGATTTTGGGGGTCATCAGAAGTCAATCAACAAAAATCAATAATACTAGCTCTGTCCAATAATAATAGGATGAGTCAAAATTTTTGCCATATTTTGGTGTATACAGTGAGTATATCTTGTTCCTAGAGCACTTCAAGCTGTAGAAGGTATGCGCTGTGGCATGTGTATGATTGTGCATTGCTTCACATTGAGTGAAATTTGAAAGCTGCATAAATGAATGTGCAATGTAGTCAAATTCAGAGCTTATGTTTTATGAACTCAAACACAGTGGTTCATCACCTTCATGACCTCAGCAAAAACATCTAGAGCTGCCAAACTGTGTCTCACATAACCAAAATAATGTAGAACTTTTCATTTTCCCAAGTAATTATCAAAAGTTGAGGAAATATCAGTGTGTCAGACAGAGAAGATGAATAAATGATCTTTTCCTTTGTATGTTTCTCCATGTCGCTTTCATGCAAACATTCAAAGCCCTATTTATACAATTTTTGGCATGAAGTCTCACTAGTGCTTTGCTTAGAACAGTGGTTGTATGATGTTCACTTTAGAGGATTTTTGAGACCACCAGAAGTCAATTAGAAAAAATTGAATCCAGTTAGAAACATTGGAAAAAAATAATTGTTATATGGTTTTTTAATTCATTTAACCCCTTCTAAAGAAATAGTCACAAGAAATTTTTTTAAATCAAAAAAATCATTCCTTTCTTGTTTGGGATGAGAACATTTTAGCCAGCCCTTGTATATATGGTTTCAGCTTTTCTTTATGCTGCCCTCTGACTTTATATTAAGCTTAAATGAGTCTGGAACAGGGCCAGAACAGAGGAGCATTTAATGAGGACAAGTTTGGCAACCATTGTATCTGTGTGTATATCAATGCATATAGATATAAAAAATAAATGAAGATTGCTCAAAAAGTAATTCCTTCCATATAATCTTGTTGTTTCACAATGTAGAAGTTGGAGAGATAATAGTAGTGGTTGAACCTCACTGCTAATAACCTATATTTGTTTTTGCTTACTACAAGTCTCACAAAATGGCATTTGACATAAAAGTGCTTACAATGCAAAGTTGCACCATTGAATTCTGCCATGTCAAAGAAAATCTACCATTGGCATTCATCAACACTTGCTCAATGTTTATAAAGACCAAATAGTGGACATTGCATTTCAGCAGTGGTAGACATGAGTGACAGGTCACATTCAAGGCTACTCTACTCAGTGGTTAACCCATGAAATGCAGAACATTGGAACCAGCTCATCATCAAAAATATGCCAAGGGTTGATATGTCATTAAGCAAAGAAACCAAACCAAACCAAAAATACACAAACAAAAAAAAAAAAGATACAAAATTTACTTCACTAAGAAAAAGAAATAGTAGATAAGAATTCAGCTGATCCAGTAAAGGTTGTTCACTATGAACAGACTCTTTTAATTCTGAAAATTCCCAGTCGGTATCTAATATTCCGATATGATTTCAGGTGATTTCATTACTATGTCAATAATATAACATATGCTTGTTTCCAGAGCTGCCAAAAATATACTCTTTGCATATAATTTGCCCATCCTTTTTAAGTACTCAATTTGATTTAAAAGTATACATGGACACACACACACACATTCATATATATATATATATATATATATATATATATATATATATATTGTTGTTGGTCCAATGGGAGAAAAGTAAATATTTTAAAATGAATAGGTCTGTAAATGATTTTGAATTTGGTATTTAAATTTTTATTATTACATATATTTGTGTTATATATGTTTTGGACTTTAAAACTTCTTCAAGAGATTTTGAAGGGTTAAGTTAAGTTTCAATTGCTGTTTTTATAGTGAAGATTATTTTCATAGGATGCATTTTTTCTTATTTCGGGATTTGTATCTGTCAATGTCTCATTAGAGTTAATTGTCTATAAAGACCTCTGGTCTATATAATGTTCTTTGTACATAAGAGTATGTATTCTTTGTGTATGTGTATATATGCTTGTAAATATGTAAGTACACTCCTGTATATATAAGTAAAGTTGGCAACCATCGTCGAAGGTGACCAGAAGGCTCCTTTTTCAATAGCTACTTCACCGAGGTGTACAGGAGGGCACTACTCCTTTCCCTGGATTGCTCCACTTTACCCTTGATATGTACCTTATATTGCTGAGTGTTAAGCAAGGTGGTATCAAGTACCATTTCTAAAGTCTCTGGTATTACACGATCCAATGGTCCATTGGCAAACACTCTACCCACTTGGCCAATGAGCCGGTAACATGTTTACAATATAAAATAATAAAAACTTAAATACCAAATTTGAAATCATTTGCAGACTTATTCATTTAAATACATGTATATATATTTTATATATGTATACTACCAGTCCAAAGTATTTGCCCACTTTCAAAGATTTTTATTTCTCATCCTAAAAGTGTTGTTTTTAATGAAACAAGCTAATCACTACAATGGTTTTATTTATCAAACAAAATACAAGTCCTCCTGAGCCATATTAAATACAAATCAAACCAAGAAAACAAAATACTTCTTAAACTGGTAGGTCGTTTGGCTCTGACTTATTGGTCATGTTCATCCCACATCAGTTCAATGGGATTGCAGCTGCCAAGATATCAGTTGAAAGACGTGCTGTTCCTTTTTTGCTTTTAATGTACCTCTGGAAGAGTTTACTAGTATGCTTTAGATCATTATCTTGCAAGAAACATTTCAAATGGGATCGCGTGATACTGCAGTGATTGCCAGTCTGATTCAATTTGCACTTTACCTGTTATAAATCCCCAACTTGGCAATTGGCAAAAGCTCTCCATACCATTACAGAGCTCCCTCCATGCTTTACACTTGGTGTGATACAGGGGTTGCAGCTCTTTTACCAACTTTACTCTGCACATAGACTCTCCTATTTGACCGAAAGATTTCAAACTTTGATTCCTAAGTCCAAAGGACTTTATTTCAGTCTTTGTGCACCTTGGCACACTAGAGCCTTTTGACATTGTTTTGGTTCCTCAACAGTAGTTTCTTGACAGTAATTCTGCCATATAAGCTAACTTTACAGTCTTCTCGTCACAGTGGATGTTGACATTTTTTTTCACAACATTGGTTCAGTTGTGCAGTGATGATACCCTCGGAAAAGGTATGAATTCCCTTATCTCTTCAGCTATGGGTTAAATAGTACTTCTTTCTTTCTACAAAAATGGTTGCTATACCATTAAACAAAGAGAATGAAACTGAACCTTCTTATCATTGTTTCATTACTATGTCTCATATGTCTTCCATAGAATAAAGGACAAAAACCATCAGACAAAAGTAAAATTTCATTTTGTGTCTGTGTCATTAAATAATTGATATACGAGTATATTGTAAATAGATGAGAATAAACCAAAAAGAGCTCAAATGCTGGCCAGCAGTATATACAATTGAGAGAGAGAGAATAGAAGACATAATAACGAGATGAAAATAAACTTTCATCTGATAATTTCGTCTTCTATAGTATAGAAGACAGATGAAACTTATAGTTATGAAATAATAATAAGAAGGTGAAATCTTAATTTGGTTTCATTTTTATACTCCTCTGCTGGTCAGTATTTGAGCACTTATTAAACAATTGTTTATTCTCATCTGTTTACAATATATATATATATATATATATATATATATATATATATATATATGTGACAAATTAACCTACCTAGGAAGTAGAGTCTCATCAACCGAAAACGACATCGGCATTGATAGGCTCTCGATCATATGGAAATCAGACCTGACCGATAAAATGAAACACAGTTTCTTCCAGGCAGCGGTTGTATCGATACTGCTATATGGATGCACTACATGGACGCTAACTAAACGCCTGGAGAAGAAACTAGACGGCAACTACACAAGAATGTTGAGAGCAATATTGGACAAGTCCTAGCGCAACACCCCATGAGACACCAACTATACGGCCACTTGCCTCCCATCACGAAAACTATACAAGTTAGATGAACCAGACATGCAGGACACTGCTGAAGAAGCAAGGACGAGCTCATAAGTGATGTACTCCTATGGACCCCCACATATGACCAAGCAAAAGCAGGATGACCAGCTCGAACTTACATACAGCATCTATGTGAGGACACAGGATGTAACCCTGAAGACCTGCCAGAGGTGATGAATGATAGGGAGAAGTGGCGAGAGAGGGTCAGGGATATCCGTGCTGGCGGCACGACATGATGATATATATGTGTGTGTGTGTGTGTGTGTGTTTACCTTATTCTTCTACTTTTCATATGACTGTTGTAAAGATTGTTTATGTTTGTGCCTCCAAAGATTAAATTCACCATACTTGGCTTGCAAATGTTGTTGAATCACCCTGTCAGCCATGTGCCAACAGTCAAGGTGGGCCACCCACTTCTTAATCTTTATTTACAAAGCCAAACCATGACAGATGACTCTGAGAAAATGATAAGTGTCTTTTACATTTCAAGTTTGTACAATCATCAGGGGATATGAAGTTTTTCACCAGCAAATACATACATATATATATATATATATATATATATAAAAGAGGTTTTTGGTTCTTACTATCTCATTTGTTGAGTTAATGGAGGACCAAATGTTGCAGTATTGTTAAATAGTGCTCAATATATATGTCTGTGTGTGTGTGTTCACGGGTGAAAATTTGATAAAATCAAAGCATGACAGATGACTCTGAGAAAATCATTGCTTGCTTTTATATTTCAAACTTATACAATCATCTGGTGATCGAAAGTTTTTCACCTGCAAATACATATATATGTGTGTGTGTGTGTGTGTGTGTGTGTGTGTGTGTGTGTGTGTGTGTGTGTGTGTTTTATTCAAGAAAGAGCTGTCTCAACTTTAAGTAGCAAGTCTCTGAAATTAGTTGACTGGTTCTCATACCTTGGCAGTAGTATCTCATCAACCAAAAGTAATGTCAACATATGCATTGGGAAGGTATCGTCTGCTATTAGGTTATTGATCATATGGATATCTGAGCTCTCTGATAAAATAAAATGAGAATTTTTCTGAGCTGTACATGTACTGTTGCATGACTGTACTGCCTAGACTCTTATGAAATGCATGGAGAAAAAGCTTGATGGGTACTACACAAGAATGTTATGTGTTATTTTGAATAGATCCTGCAGCACCCCACAACACAGCAGCTGAACTGCTACTTTGCTGCCATCTCACCAACCATCCAAGTAAGGTGAACAAGACATACTAAGCACTGTTGGAGAAGTAAGGAGAAACTCATTAGCAATGTTCTGTAGATGTCAACACACAGACGTGCCAATGTTGGCTGTACTACAAGTAGTTACATCAGTTCTGTACGGACACTGAATGCAGTCTAGAGGACCTGTCAAGAGTGATGGACGATAGGGAAGGATGGCAAAGAAAGTCAGAGAACTCCATGCTATCAAAATGATCTGATGATGATGCTTATATCCCCTGCATCACTTCCCCATGAAGAGGAATGATTAATGATATTTTGGTTCTATATTTTTTTCATGAACTTAGCTTTAAAATGATGGTGAGTAATATACATAAGGGTGCATTATTTTGTGTAAAATACAGTCTTCCTTCTCTCTTTCTCTCTCTCTCTCTACACATAGAAATATCTCAAGAAAATAATAAAGTCATAGAAAGATTATCAAATCAATAAGTAAAACTTTTGAGAACCAGCTTCTGAAGAAAAAGAATTCTTGCCAATGCGCAGTGAGTAAAGTTCAAAGGTCATTGCTTCAACATTTTTGGCAGATTTTAATGTTGATGCTGGCATCTCCATCTTGGAAAAAATCCAAGAAGACACCTCTCCCCAGTTTCATCTGATGGATAACTATTGATCCCATTATGGATCAAATGGAAGTCAACTACTTCTCTGAGGAAATCCGTAAATGATGTCTGGCAGCACATGGCATCAATAGAATAAATGGTTAGTCTTCGGTTGTCATAACAATATAGTCTCTGATGAAAAGAGTAAAAATAAACAGTATGTTTTTTTATGAATAGTCTTTGAATTCTATGCCTGTTATTGTGTTAATGCCACTAAAGTATAATATCCAAATAAAAATTAAAAAAAGTACTTCTCAAATAGACTTAGATAAGTATAAGCTAATAAAAGAAAAATTCGCACAAAGAAATATATAAGTATAAACTCTTATATGTATCGGCCACATATTTAAGGCAATTTGTTTTGATAATGTTGTTCTTTAAATGGTTTACTCAATAGAAAAAGAGTAGTGCACCTACCATGACAAAAACAGGGGACACTTCCTCATGGAATTGTGGTAAGCAATATCAACCATTACTAAATGGTGAGTTCAATCCTCTCAGAGTGCCTCATACTTGCTGCCTAAAGCCAAATCTAAGCTATGCTTAATTTTTGGGGAGCACTTTTTGGTATGCTGGTGGATGGCAGCAGAGGTTGAACAGTTCTAACAATAAGCTATAATTTTTGTGCTAGGCACTGTTGGAGAAGTAAGGAAAAACTTATTAGTGACATTCTCCAATGGACTCCTTCATGTGAACACACCAGTGTTAGCCAATCAGCAAAAACTTACATTCATCAGCTCTGTGTAGACAGTGAATTCAGTCTAGAGGACTTGCAAATAATGATGGATGATAGGGATGGATTGCAAGATAGAGTAAAAGGGATCCATGCTGTCAGAACTGCTTGATGATGATGATGACAGATTGCAGCTAACTAGCTGTCTGGCAAAATGGTTTTTGACATGAAAGTGCATACAAATGCTAGACAAATCTACAAAATCTACATGGCATAACTATCTTTTACACTAATATAATGGTTAGCTAGTCAGACTAGAAAAGCGTTGTTAGCGAGTTTGAGTCTTATTTGGTGCCTCATACTTCTGGACTTGTGTCAAACTATGCTATGTTTGGTTAAAGAACACTATAAAGTAAGCAAACTCATTTTACAGACCAGTTTGCAGGTGTACCTAACAGAGTGCCCCAACATTATAGCCTTCACCCAGACTAAGCTCAACATAGTATATAATAGCCAGCATGATAAGTTAGGCTGTCACTGATTTCTCACCAGTTGCAGAAGGTGGTATTCAAGACAAATGCTGATTTTCAAGACCTTTTCCAGTTTGAGGATTGGTGCAATACAGTCTTTCTACTGATATTTCCTTTCATTCTGTACTATATCTATATTTTTTCTGGAAATTATCTTTAAAACAATGATGAGTACTATACAAAGATTGATATAAACAAACTAAAATAGATTGATAGACTGAGATTTTGGTAGATAGCCTATTAATTATAAAAAGTAAAAAACTGTGCAAAAGGAAGTGGAAGTAAATATGAATAAATTAGACTGAAAAGTGATAAACAAAGATGATATATCTAATAGCTTTATTTTGCTTGTCCTGCTTGCTTCAATTCCTGACTACTGACAATCCCTCTCTTTTAAAATTTTCTCAATACATTTCTATTGTAAGAACATAATCCTCTTCAGCCAGTAATGCTTGCATTAATTACCCACTACTGACTATCCCATTCTTTCTAATTTTCCATGAATTTTGTCAATAAAAACATTTGCAAGGTATTTTTAAAGTAAAATAATTTATATTGAATTTGTATCAGATATAAAATGACACTACTTTGTTAATAATGCTTGCGTTTATTTATTAACCTCTGACAAACCTTTTTTCTTGACTTTCAGTGCACAACATACTGGTTAATTGATTTTAATGGCCTTGGGTTATTTTATGCCAAGAGTTTTGGGAATTGCATTTGTTGTATATTTATATTTACATTTTTTGCATATGGTTATATGCTTTCAATTATTCTTATTTAATACAAATGATTTTCAATGAAGGAGTACTCCATACACTCCAGAACTTTAGAACTGGAACCTCACTACCAGATACAATTTAGTGTCATACTCAGGACATCTCTTTTGTTTGAGGGGGGGGGTCTTACTCCTCTGCAAGGAATACAGTCGGCATATTTTGAGCCCCATCAACAGAAAATACATACAGATTGAGTGCAGAAATTTATTCAAGCACAGTTTAGATCATAAGAAATGTTTTCTTTAATTTTTTTATGGGACCAGTAAGCCAGTAGAATGAACGGAATTATTTTTTTACTTTTGAGACAATCATTGTTTTTTTTTATTTTGGGTGCAAAATTTATAAAACAAAGATCAGGCCAATATCAAATTGATAGATAGATTGAAACCAAGATAGACATGTTAATTAATAGAATAATTGTATCTATCATTTGAGGGATAGTATAGAATTTTTAAAAAGTGAATTAGAAATCATACTCAGAATCAATGTGTCAACTAATGTGGATAAATTTGTGAGACTGGTGGGGATTAGATGATCTTAATCATGTGACCGAAAAGTCCTAGAAATAAAGAAAATGTTTAAAATCTCATCAGTTTATTGCTTAGCATTGACAAGCACATGTGTAAAAACAATGTGCTCATATTTTTTCATCCATAGATAATAATCACTCCTCAAAGTAGTCTTGCCCAGTCAGCTGGGACTACAGAATACAGTGACTGCAGCTCTGCAGAGGGGTAAGACCCCACCCTAACAAGTACCCTAGATATGACACTAAACAATCTGATGCTGAGGTTCCAGTAATGCTGGAGCTTTAGGGAATGCAAAGTACTCCTTCATTGCCATCGCTCATGGGTCCACTCTGGCCTGGAGTGGTAGCACTTGATAGGTTCCTATCTATAGGTCAAATAGAACTAAAATGCATACTTATACTAAACTGAATAACTTGAAATAGAACTGCTTTTAAAATTGAAACTGTACTTACACTAAACTGAATTGTTTAAAATAGAACTATTTTGATATCTAACTGTGTGTAAACAAAAACTATGCTTATACTAAACTGGATTGGTTGAATTAGAACTATTAGACTAAAATGAATTGCTTGAAATAGTAATGGTTTCGACAATTAAACTGTGTACTTATGCTAAACTGCATTGTTTGAAATAGAACTGATTATTTGAATAGAAATGGATCTGGCATTAAATAACCTACAAAGGTTGATATGCCATAAAACCCAAACAACCAATCAAAGTAGTCAATTTATATGTAAAAGAAATGGCATTGTAGATAAGAAAATAAGTGCGCACACAAAATTATTCATTCTTCTTATTAATAGATGTCTCCATGTTTGTTCCTAACCATGAAACAGCATGAAGCCTGCAGAGAAAAAAAAAAGAGATGTACTATTGAACACAACATAGGAGTCAAAGCAATCATCAGGATCATCTAAAGAAGAAACCCAAGTATTCAACTGAGAGTCAGACATGAACAGACCTATGTGGATAGATAGATATGAACTGATTGAGACATATAGATATGAGGGTCATTCAAAAAGTTTTTAAAGCCTTATCCAGATTTTAGATTTGTCATATACTTCTCACCTTTCTTTGAGCCTCAGCTGAACAGAAATTAATACAAAAATCTGAATTAGTTTTTCCAATTTTATAAGAAGTGGTAGTATGTTGCCATAAAAAATGTTCAGCTAAGCTTCTTCTTTCAGGGCAAGGCTTAAAAATTTTTGAACAGCATTTGTTGATAGATAGATAAAGAGATAGATACAAATTTTTGGTCATAAGCAATGTTCCTTCTTATTTTTTGATGGCTTTCATGGGATTAATAAGTCTATAAACAGATGAAAAAGCAGAATGTACTGAAATTTTTTTTAACTTTTGAGACAATCATTGATTTTTTTGAGTAAAGTCTCTGAAATAAAGGTCAGATCAATATCAGATATGAGAATTGCTAGTTCAACAACAAAAGTTTTCTTATTGAACCATTTTTTTCTTTTTCTGAAATCCTTAAAGATTTGTGTGCAACAATAAGATTTTACTGTGCAGTATGAATTTTCCTTGTGCATAACTTAAAAGGAATTTGCTTAATCATAAATTGCTTAATCATCAAATTTTGACTGTCAGAAATATTTAGATTAGTAGTGCGGAAAATGATGACTAAAGTATCAGATTGAAATATACACTAATTTCAAGTATTAACTGATTTTTAAAGTAATATGAGCAGAAAAACAGACAGACTGACAAATAGATAGATAGATATAGAACAGACTTAGATAGATAGATAGATAAAGAGAGAGAGAGGGGTGCCCGTGGTGTAATGATTATTGTCATAGGAAATGGACACAGTGATATGAGTTCAAATCCTGGACGAGACTGATTGCATTTCACATAGTACTAATACCCTTGGGAAAGGTGTGAATCTAATTATTCTCCCTCCAGCTATGGGTAAATAGTAGGGCAGACTGGGTTCTTCAGCCTTGGTGAGGCAACTAGTCTAGAAGAAGGAAAACTCTGAATTCAACCCTTTTAAACTTCACTTAAAAATTGACCTTGTATCATATCCTGCCCAAACAGAGGGGTTGGTGAAGATAGATAGATAGATAGATAGATAGATAGATAGATAGATAGAACAGACTCAGATAGGTAATTGCTGGTAAAGGTTGGTTAAGAAATCTTGGATACAACTCGCATGAAATAAGCAGGTAGAGAGAGAAATTGAAGGAAGCCAACAGACATACAAAGAAAATTAAGATAGCAACAAACAGGCTGAAAATGATGAAATATGAGGAGTCTGAGATAGATATGAATATACCAAGTTGGTGTAATGGAAACAGATAAAAATGAAGAGATCTAGATAAATATATATTAACATACCTTGATAGATAGATAGATAGATAGATAGATAGATATGAAAAGACTGAAAGCAATAAATGTGAACTGACCATGATAAACATGAACTGATTCAGATAGATACAAATAGAAATAAGTATTATAAACAGATACTTTCTTTGGATATATATGTCACCTTAGGATAAAGTTAAGACATAAAATCTTCCAAAATAATTTTATCTTAGTCAGATAGGCTTTCAAGGATTGAGAGTGCAAGTTCAAATCTTCTTGGAAGTTTATTTTAATAAAAAGAATTAGCATTTTGCAATGTTTAATGAGTTCAATCAATGAATTATCAATAACAACATATCATTATGATAAACTATAATTAATTAATTAAAAATAATGATAATAATGAGAGAAAATTAAAGAAAACAAAAAAAGAAATAGATTCTTTGATCTTGCCAGCGAACTAAAAACACTATGGAACATAAAGGTGACTGTGGTACCAATTGTAATTGGTGCACTTGGAACGATTACCAAAGGCTTGGTAAGGGGGTTGGAGGAGGTAGAAATCAGAGGACAAGCCAAGATCATCCAAACTACAGCATTGTTTTGGTCAGCTAGAATACTGAGAAGATTCCTGGGGACCTGAGGAGGCTTGCTATTGCTCAAACTCCAGTGAAAGACCATCTGCTAATACTGGGGAGAAAAACTTGCAAGTAATATAATAATAATAATAAATTAGATGTAACTCTTTGAGTCAAATAAACATGTTTAAAAACCTTCAACTCAGTGGTTGACATAGGCCATGATTCAAAAGCAGATTCCACCAAATGAAGAAGATTGATGGAGCACATTTTCCCACATCTTTTCTCTTTATATCTCTATATGACTTCTTCATTCATGTAGTCCTATACCATACTAAGTCAAGCTAAGTAAATATTTATTTGTAGAAATGTGGCGGTAGCAATTTGCATTGCTTCCAGTCTCACCTTCCAACTAACCTCTCCCCAAAATTGTGTTCTGTTTTTTGTAAAAGAAAAATCAGTCACCAGTTTTGGTCAAAACTGTTGAAGTAACAGGTCAGCTCCACAAAGAAAAGAAGAAACAAAAATAAAACTGACAGTTCCTCTTCAAAATAATCCTTGACTTACATGAGTAATACTTGGCTCTTCAGTCTAAGTCAAATAAACCCTAGTTATCATGATATGGATAGCAAATGAAGATTTGAATGTGGGTCGGTTCTCTATCTCATTCTATATCTAGCTGCAACTCACTTCTAATCCTCTCATGACTTTCTTCAAACTGCTGCTTGCCCAAATTACCTTTCTTTTCGTATGCTTATTTTTTTATTTGAATTAATATTATTGTCACAATCTTCAAGTCCATAATTGCAACTATCACAACTACTATTTTTGTTGTTGGTGCTCCTGCTCTTGTTTATGTTGCAGTATTGCCCAGTCTGCTGGGGCTGTAGAATACACTGACAGTCTTTTTTTTTTTTTTGCAGAGGGGTAAGACCCTCCCACCACCAATGAGTGTACTAGATATGACACAAAACAATCTGATGGTGAGGTTCCAGTAATTCGGGAGCTTTGGGGAATGTAGAGCACTCCTTCATTACCATCGCTCCCAAGTCCACTCTGGCTTGGAGTGGTAGCACTTGATAGAGTCTTATCTATTGGTCAAATAGAACTAAACTTTGTATTTATGCTAAACTGAATTGCTTCATTTAGAACTGTTTTGAAATTTAAACTGCATACTAATGCTAAACTGAATTGTTTAAAATGGAACTGTTTTTAATGTACATTTCCTTGTTTTAAGTAGAGGAATTATTTTGGAAATTGAATTACCATGACCAGAAAATCTGGTGGACACTTGCATGTGACATATGGAAACACTTGACTGCTGTTTCGACCTTATAAGGTTTCATCAGCAGTGTACACCATGATCTCCCCCACTGGAGATTGAACCAGCGATCACAGAATGCAGAGCCGAAACTCTATATTGTCAATTGAATTACAATAACCTATACTTAAAACAAGAAAATGTATATCTATTTCCTATCTCTTGAGGTTATAATAATTATGAGGATGCATATCTTCAATCCTTCTGGGAAGACATGGCTCTGGAGATAACCGTGTCCTCAGTAAAAAGTGCAGATGTAACTTGCAAGACACATTCAGGTCATGACTAATAGTGTGCGATGTGGATTGGTAGAGTTTCAGCTCTGCATTCTCTAGTCACTGGGTTGATCTCCAGTGGGGGAGATCACGGTATACACTACTGATGAAACTCAATAAGGTTGAAACAGCTGTCCAGTGTTTCTGTATGTCGCACACAAGCGTTCGCTGGATTTTCTGGAACTATTTTTGTATTCTAAACTGAATTGTTTGAAATAGAATGGTTTTTGACATTGAAACTGTACTTATGCTAAACTGAATTTTTTTAAATAGAACTGTTTTGACATTTAGCTGTGTGTAAACAAAAACTATACTTATACTAGACTGAATTGTATGAATTAGAACTGTTTGACTAAACTGAATAGCTTAAAATAGAAATGATTTTGACTATTAAACTGTGTACTCATGCTAAACTGAATTTTTTGCAATAGAACTGTTTATTCATATAAAAATGGATTTGGAATTAAATAACCAAAAAAGGTTGATATGCCATTAAACCCAAACAAACAAACAAACAAATATATCAAACTGCTGCAGACACTCAGCTTGTCCTGCATCCAACAGCAATCTTTTAACTGCTGCTCTCTTGAATCGCTACTACTGACCCAAACCTTGCTACTAGACTTGAACTGCCTCCTTGAATATATGCTGTTTTGACTCCCAGAAAGGAAAATCTCTTTTTCTGCTTTGACCACCCTATACTAAAAAACATAAAACTTAAAATCCTGTCTACTGACCTCTAACCATACCAGCACTGAAGACTTATCTATTATGCACATAGTAAATACCCAAGCTTCTTCATTCCTATTAAGAAATCCTTCTCTTTCTATTTTATTATCTTTTAAAATATGTCACCTTCTCCAACTTGTTTAGCCACCCCTTTTAATACACACATATCCATCTATATACATCTACATACACTATGCCAATGTTTATATATACTCATACAAATACACTTACACCTTCATGCATATATATATATATATATATATATATATATATATATATGCCCATATCAATAAATATTCCTGCACATACATTTGCATCTTAAATATAGGCTCATAGTTACTGAAGAACTTATAATGTTACAGCAATACAAAGGTGAAGAGATTTAGAAAACGCACAGTTCTCTGTGGCAAGATACAAAAAAAAAAGGAAATGATTCTAACAATAAAATAACTTTATCAAAGTGAGCAAATATAGAAAAAGAAGGATGTATATGTCTATGTACAGGAATGAAAATGTATAGTTTGTTGGTTGGTGATTTTATGGTATGTCAACCCTTATTGAGATATTTTATGCCAAAGTTAGTTTAATAATTATTGTGTCTAATTATTTACAGAACAAAAATATATCTTCATTATCATTTTAAATAAATAAACATTTTCTCATCTGAAATTGATGTATTTGATTTTTACATGGGACTCAAACAAGCACTACCAGTCTATCTTATGGAGGGCCTTGGAATAATAGTATCAAAGGGGTGACTCAATACTCCCCCCAGAGCTCCACCACAGAAGAATCACCACAAGATGCATTTTGATCTCATGCCCAGGACACCCTTTTGTAATAGGTGGGGAGGTATTATTCTTGTTCAAGGGAATGCAATCAGTATATTCTTGCCCTTATTGACTGGGTAAGAAGGTGTATGTGAGTGTAATAAAAATGAAAGATAACCCTTTATCTACTGGACAATTTTTTCACTGTTTTGGTTTGGAAAAGATTTTGTAATGACATATTTTTATTTTTTGAAGTCTTTTAGTGTTGTGTCTAATGAAAAGGCATTTTGGCTTTGAACATATGAGTATGACATGATGGTCTGGGCTTCTGAAGGTCAGGGGTCATCTAACTGATGGGAGAAATCAATATCTTTACTTTACTAATTTCTTCCGGTCCAGATGATTATTCAACAGGTAAGGGCAGAGAATCCAACATTTGTAACAATTTGGCACAAGGATATCTTTGTGTAATATTATTTCAGCAAAATTTCTTCTATTCTGGATAATCGTTGCTTTTCTTGTCATCATCATTAACTATTGTCTAGTATCACAGTATAATTTTCTACCTCCCTCTGTCAGCAGGGCCTAGAATACACCAACAGTATTGCTTGCAGTGGATAAAATCCACCCCACCCCAAACCAAAGGGTGTCCGGAATGTTTTGGAGATTGAGGAAAGTGGAGTCACTATTTCATTGCCATAACTCCCAGGTCCATTCTGTACCAGAGTGGTTGTCCCTGTTAGGGTCCTATTTATGGATTAAATAGATCTGTTTGAAAATTATTTATACTTGTAAGGAAACTGCATACAAACAATTTTTATAAAAAGGTATTATTAATCTTTGTAGGAATACTAGAAAACATTTAGCTATGTGCGTAATATTTGTATTAGATATAAATAATTGATACATTTTCACAATACATAATTGGTGACTATAATTGTTAAACTGACTTTGGCATAAAATAACTCAATATGGATTGACATGCCATAAAACCAACCAGCCAACTAATTTTTACCAGTCTAAGAAGACACTAGATAAAGAAATTTCTTGTGAAATATCTTGTCAGCTGCTTCAAAACAATTGTTTTTCTTGGCATTGTCACTACCTATCGTATCACTATAGAATTCACTGTCAGTCAAAAATGACTCATGATAAAGAAATTTAGGATATCATGTCAACTACTTCAGGACAATTACTGCTTCTCTTGTCTAATTGTCTTTAATCAATATCCAATTTTCTAAGAAAATCTAGTACAAAGGTATTTCTCCTAAGATATCTCATCAGCTGTTCCAAGAGCAAAGAATTTTCTTAAAGGGTATCTTATATAGGCAGACAATAGCTTCTTCAGTTTAGATATATTTGGCCCCCAGATAATCAGTTCCTGCAAGCATTCTATAATGGAAAAGTTGCAGGAGGTAAAAGAAAAGGAGGAAGGTTACAGAGATAAAAATAAATAAATAGCGTGTCTGGAAAGACTCCACTTCCGCACTACAGCAACGGCAATTCATCAAAAGAAGGAAATTACAGGGAGAGAATATTTTGTATTCCTGTAGGGGTTGGAGGGGTTGTCATTCTGTGTTTCTAGGTAAGATAGTGGCTGTGGAAGAAGAGAAAGAAAATCAATTATCTATAAAATCGTCAGATTCTCATGGTGAGGTGGCATTGACAATTGGGGTGGAAGTCTTAGAGGCAAATCAATGAAATTCAGTCAGTCAGGTGACAGATAGGTAACAGATAAAAAAGATGGACAAGCACCAACTGCAGAGTTAGAAATTAGATGCTTATTTGATGATTGAGAAAGAGAATGACTTTTTTGTTTTTCGTTTTTTTTGTTTCCTGTTTTCATTGAGTAAAAGTCAGAAAGAAGTAAAAGTTATACTCTAATGAAAAGGTTTTTCAAAGACATAATTATAACTTTATCTGCTAATAATTGCAGCATTTATACTATCAAATTTTTATAAATGTAACAATTATCATGCGACATAGTATATGAAATGGAGGCACATGGCCTTATGGTTATCGTCATAGGAAATGGATACAGCAACACAAGTTCAAATCATGGATGAGGCTGTTTGTGTCTCACTTTTGCACTAATGCTCTTGGGAAAGGCATGAACTTATCTACTTCCTCCAGTTATGGGTAACAGGAGGACAGAACAGGATTTTTACCTTGGTATAGTAACTGATCTGGGAAAAAGAAAACTCTGAATTCATATACAAATATGGTTGTGAACCACATTTGGACATGAATCTCCAAGACTCTCCACAGATATATACATGACTGGAGCTGGCTTAACCAATATCAGGTAAAATACCATCTTAGAGACAGACCGAGAGAGAGAGTGATAGAGAGTATTTGAAACCATTTAAATTTGTAGAAATTTTTCTACTATTACTTGATAACTGGACAGGGAGTATTCATGGTACCATGGTGCTGCGGATGAAATGTGGGACTGCAACATCAAAGTAAGCAAGTTCAAAATCCTGTCATGCAATCATGTTCACTTTCAGACTAATACTCTTTAGAAAGGTTTGAACTTCCTTACCTCCCCAGCTATAGGTTAAATAGTTCCATGACTGTCCGTCTACATGGATGGCTTTGGCATTAAATAATCCATGAAGGTTGATATGCCTTTAAACAAAGTAACAAAATGAAACCAAACCTTGATAACTGGAATTTTTGAAGTATGGGCAAAAAGCAAAGTTTCTGAAGATAAAAATTTAAATATCTATATTTTCAACATTCCATTGCAATCATTTTATCAATCACACTTTTATATTCGTCAATGATCACACATTTGCTTACAGCAATCCCCGGTCGAGTCATACCAAAGACTCAAAAAAATGGTACTTGATGGCACCTTGCTTAACACTCAGTATTATAAGGTAAGGACCAAGGGTAAAGTGAAGCAATCCAGGAAATGGAGTAGCGCCCTCCCATACACCTTAGTTTAGTAGCTATTGAAAAGGGAGCCTTCGGTCACCCTCTACTATGGTCGTCAACTTTACTTATTTATATGGCATCAAATATTCCTATCAAATAATAATACTTTTCAAACAGGTCTATTTGATCCATAGATGCAGCTCTAACATGACAAGAAAATATCCCAGAAGTCAACAAGTTATTCAAACTAAAGATTTTGCAAAATTTTGGCACTTGCTAGTTGGTGGCACATATGACCAAACCAGTTCAAGCTGTGGTAGGTAGCTGCTATGGTTTGTTGTATCATAGTGGTAGGTATACTGGCATATTGTGCATTGCTTCAATCAGTGTGTGATTTGAAAGCCACACCAGATGTACATGCAACATTGTCTAATTCAGGAATTTGATTTCAAACTTGGCCACAATGTCAAGGAAGCAATCAAGAACATTTGTTGTGCAAAGGGTGAAGATGAAAGAGATATTGATTATAGTAACAAAATAATTCAAGAAATTTTGCTTGGTTTGCAAGAATCTTGATATCAGGCAGGGTTAGGTAGGCCTAAAAGCATGGATTCCATGGTCATGCTCCAAGCCATAGTGGTAAATCCAGCAAATAGCACTTGGAGACTATCAGGTGAGCTCAGCGTCTTACAATCCATTGTGTTTAGTCACCTTCATGACCTCAGCAAAAGCATCAAAGGCTGACAAATTGTACCTCACATTACCAAAATATTGCAAAAGTTTTGACTTATGTTTGTACAATTTTTTGGTGGATTATAAATTAACAAAATTTCTAATTATGCTGGATATTCTTTAATATTTCTCCTCTAACTTTAAATTTCCTGCCAAGGCAGATTTCAAAAACTAAGTCTACTAACCAACTGATTTTTTTTAGAAATTAGAAAAATTGCCTAATCAGATCAAAAACAGCAAAAGTGTAAAAAAAAATAAAGATTAGATTGGATGATTTCAGAAAAAATTGTAAGAAAAAGAATCTAGGAAAGCATTTTTTTGGAACTTTCAGATGAATGACTTAACAGAATTTAATCTGTATATCAATATTATATTAACAGTGTATAGGTTGCGTAAAGATTCTTTCTTTTAAAAGTTAATGTAATAAGATATTAAAAGGAGAGATGCCAAAGGAGACATAGCAAACAAATAATAATGAATAATAATATTCATTAACAGGTGAAAATAAACTGAGCATTAAATTGAAACTATGAGGTCCCAGTACTGCTGGGGCTTTGGGGAATATGGAGCACCCCTTCATTGCCATTGCTTCCAGGTCCACTCTTGCCCAGAATGGTAACACCTGATAGGGCCCTACCGATGGGTTAAATAGAACTAATGGCATACTTATGCGAAACTGAATTGTTTGATTAAACTGAATAACTTGAAATTGAAATGTTTTTGACAATTAAACTGTACGTACATTTAAACTGCGTGCTTATGCTAAACTGAATTATTTGAAATAAAACTGTTTTTTGACATTGAAACTGTACTTACACTAAACTGAATTGTTTAACATAGAACTGTTTTGACATGTAACTGTGTATAAAAAAATCTGTACTTATACTTAGCTGAATTAGAACTGCTTGACTAAATAGAATAGCTAGAAATAGAAATGTTTTTCACAATTGAACTGTACTTACATTAAAACTGCGTGCTTATGCTAAACTGAATTATTTGAAATTGAACTGTTTTTGACATTGAAACTGTACTTACACTAAACTGAATTGTTATATATAACTGCTTGAATAGTTTGAAATAGAAATGTTTTCGACAATTAAACTGTGTACTCATGCTAAACTGAATTGTCTGAAATAAAACTGATTATTTACATAAAAATGGATTTAGCATTAAATAACCTATAAAGGTTGATATGCGATAAAACCCAACAAACCAAACCAAACCAAACTAAACTGAATTGTTATATATAACTGCTTGAATAGTTTAAAATAGAAATGCTTTTGACAATTAAACTATGTACTCATGCTAAACTGAATTGTTTGAAATAGAACTAATTATTTACATAAAAGTGGATTTGGAGTTAAATAACCTACAGAGGTTGATATGCCATAAAACCCAACAAACCAAACAAAACATCTACCAAGAATCAAACACACTACTGATGGCCAACTATCCTTTCTTGTCAACCATTATATATGTGAGATACTCCAATGAGAGTTATAGCAATTGCAATTTCATAAGAATGACATTGACAGAATAAAAATAATGAGGTTGATTATCATAATAATAATAGAAATTATAATTGTCCTTTTTCTTATTTTGATAAAGAAATTTACAGAGAAAACTGTGTAACATAATTTTTGTGTGAATTATTTTATATTTGGTTTGGTTTGTTCTTTAGCATATCAACCCTTGTGAGCTATTCAATGCTAAATCTTACTTTTTTGTATATATGATTTCATGTACATTAATATATTAGTAGAAATAATTTTCATTAACTGTTACTCTCAATGCGGTTGACCCTCAACCACTGCCTTTGAGCACCTTTAACATAAAAAAGGGTTGGATGTTTGTTTACAATTTGAAGTATACAGTTTGGACTGTTCTGTAGGTGCCAGGGCTTAACATGATCAGCTGATTGATCAGACTGAGCCTCTTTGACCACTCATCTAGTCTAAGTAAAGACCAAAGTGAAGTGTTGTAGTTAGTACTGGGTGACTGATTGTGCAGCCACTAGAACCCGTCCTCAGGCATTATGAGTTGCCATCACACTGAAAATGTCTTACCCTTTGGTAGAGATGCAGTAAGCATATTTAACAGCCGCAACCAAGAAGGAAGATTATTGTAGAGCTTGCTTATTTATTATTACTCATTACTTACTTCTTTTCAAATAAACAAATAAATAAATAAAAGTAATTTGACAGCCAGTTCTGATTTAATGTTCAGTTTGTTTTCATCTGTTAAAGAATAAGTACTGAAAATTTTATTAAAATTAAATAATTTATTGATTTTAGGAAAATTTCTATTGAATTATCATGTCATTTTATTTTTTAAAAATCAACTTTGAAAATAATTTCAAAATAAGCATTTTTCATTTCTTTATTTTACTCATTTCTTGCTCTCTATCTATCTCTTTTATTTCTTTCACTTTCTTTTCCTTTCTTTTCCCCTCCTTTCATTCTACTGAACCAGATGATAAACATCTGATGTAGAGAAGTATTGATTCCCCTCATTCTTGCCTTTCTTCCCATAGTTGCTTTCTTTTTCTCTCTGAATTGCAGCATGTTTTTTTTTTTTTTTCAACTTTCTTTCTTCACAATCAAAATGGAATAGTCCATTATTCATCTGTGGTGATGACAGGGTACAACATTTGAACATGTGTGGATATCTTATTCTGTTATAGATAATTCTAAGCCTGGTTATGCTAATAAAAAAGTGAATTATGAATTACAATAATGGAAATGATGATGAAAAAGAAACATTCTTTTTTAAATCTGCCTTTGTTCATGGACCTTCTTGTAATGGACCCAGTTTCATCGGCTTTTTATGATTTTATGTCAGCCATCTTTTTCTTTGGCAATAACTGCTTCTTGTTATTAAAATACTTTTCAGAATAATAATTATTATGTAATAAGATGACATTCAAAAATCTAAACATTAGTTAAAGAATCAAAGACCATTCAGTGATTCCAGATTTAGAAGTAACTCAAAGATAGAAGAAAAATTGTCTGGCTTACACTTCCAAAGTTTACTTTTTAGGGAGTGCACAGGAACAGAATGTTTCATTGAGAGTTGGAGATTAGGCACTAGATTACTAAAAGAAAAAATTAAAGATGGATCAGTCAGATTTTTATCTGCAAGATACTATGGCAACAATGGACATATTTCTTGATCCATGTATTAAAAGACTTTAATGATAATAAAAGATAAAAAAGGCGAAAGAAAGAAACCTTTCATTGGATTATTAGTACACATCTCTCTGCATTTAGTAAAGTATTTCATGTCATTACCAGCTGTCTTATCAATATCCCAATTTTAATCATCAATATTTGTGTTAGTATTTATTAAGAATGTGCAAAAATTTTAATTGAAAGACAAAAAAAAAAAGATTTTCAGCTGTATTTTCAGCAGATAGTTATCTGTTCAAAGTCCAGGAAATTTTTGAATACACCAAATATCAAGTCATGACTGTTTTATTACTCAGTTTTTTTTTTAATTGCTATTTTAGTCTAGGTTGTCCTGAACAAGTTGATAGTAGTGGCATCTATATTTGTTATATAGACCTTTTATTCATACTCTTACATGAACTTACTTGGACTTATATCTACTATTTTAGTCAGTGCCCTTATCTTTGATTTGTCCCTGTGTCTGCCTTACATGCACATATTTTATTTCTTATGACACATTCATTTTACCCACATAACCTTTACAAAAAGTGATGAAACATGGTGGAAATCAACTGTTTCTTTCAAATAGTCTTCAGCAACTGATTATCTGTTCCAACTATTTTCTAAACTTCTAAGACCCCTTGGTCACCTGACTGAGACTAAACAATCACAGCCAAATTCTTACATTGATTCTTGGGTCATTATCTGTCAATTAAAATGAGTTGATTCATGGTATCTTTCCATCCATTTAACAGTTTAGAACTACACGCCAGTAAAATATCTCACCACTCTGTTCTGTAATATATTATAATAATCTGATTTTTATGTTTATTCATTACTATAATTAAGTGCAATAGCATTAAAATTTTCTCAGAAAATAATCTCTTTCTTGATTTAATCTTGATAGAGTATTCTTGCTCACATAGATCATTATAATTGCTTAAGTGAGTTAACATCTAAATACTAATTGGAAAGTAAAAGTAAAGTTGGTGACCGTAGTCAAGGGCAACCAGAAGGCTCCCTTTTCAATAGCTACTACACCAAGGTGTTGGGGAGGGTGCTACTCTTTTCTCTGGATTGCTCCATTTCACCCTTGATATGTACCTTATATTGATGAGTGTTAAGCAAGGAGATATCAAGTACCATTTTTAAAGTCTTTAGTATGACTCAACCTGGGATTGATCCCAGGTCTTCAGGACCATTGGCAAACACTTTACCCATTAGGCCAATGTGCCGTTTTTATTTAGTTATCATATAAATTCAATGAATAGAATGTGATTCAACATTGAACTTTATGGCTATCAAAAGGTAGCCTTTGGTTAATAATAATAATAATAATATCCACTGGAAATAAAATAGCATATGCACAGATTAGAATCAGTACTGAAAAATGATATATAAAATTCCCTGGGATTTTAAGATCAAAATGGATCACCTAGTCCTGGCCAGAAGATCGGATTTAGTTTTAATGAATAAGAGAAGAATTTATCAAAAAATGTACTATGTTGTTCCGGCAGATCATAAAATTAAAGTAAAAGGAAGCAACTGGAACATTCCTGAAAAAACTACAAAGGAGAATTGGGGAAATCAAGATGAGAAGAAGAACTAAGACTCTCCAGATCACAGCACTGTTGAGATCAGTGAGAATACTGAGGAGAGTCCTGGAAAGTTGACGTGACTTGCTGTCACTCAGACTTTAGTGAAGACCACTTGTTACTACTGGTTTCAAAATCTCAGAAACAACAACAACAATAATAATAAAAGTGGTAGTAGTTGTGATGTTCATAGAAATAGAGGTTTTAACAGTAAAAGAATACAATCCATGGTGTCTTCCTAAAATTAATGTGGGTACTTGATATAAGATTGTTTCTCTTGGATTAGTCTGTTATTACATACATAGACTACTTTTTCTTATTTCTACCTCTGTCAATATAAACTTTAAAGGAAAAAAGTATCTAAAATCTGATTATAAAGACTAGAATATATATAAAACCACAAGAAATCAGGTATAACTACTTCTACTGATTTTTTTCTGTCATGTAGTAACTTTCTCCATTAAACAAGGAAATGGATTAAAAGTGCTGCTGTTCCTTATCAACATAAGTCGACATTTCTCTGAGTGCAGGAAGTTGAACTTCTTGGTAAGCAAAGACAATCTCATTCCTTATCTTCTTAGAGCTAAGATGTGAAAAAAAAATGGTGGTGATAATATATAACATTGTTAGTGTACAAAATTCTTATCTTATTATGAATAAAGATCATCATCAACAAAGCAAGCTAACAGCATGGTTTCCCTTGACTCTCTCTCACCATCCCTCCCTATTGGTCATTTCTCTTTGTAAGTCCATTAGACAGAATTCAGTGTCCTAACAGAGCTGAGGAATGTAAGCTTTTGCTGGTTGGCCAACTTCAGTACATCCATGTGTTGAAGTCCATAGGGGAACATCACTTATGAGTTTGTCCTTACTTCTCCAGCAATGCCCAGCATATCTAGCATATCTTACTGCATGGTTTGCGGGATTAAAGGTAAGTGGCTGTACAGCAGTTGTTTTGTAGGGTTTGTTCTGAACAGTAGGTAGCCTCCTTATATACTTCCTATCCTGCTTTTTTCTCCAAATGTTTTATTAAATGGTTTAGTTTGGTTGGGTTTTATGGCATATCAACCATTATAGGTTATTTAATGCCAACTCCTCTTTATATATTTACATCGTTGTAAGATGTCTGACAATAGTCGAGGGCAACCCAAAGGCTTCCTTTTGAATAGTTACTACATCAAGGTGTAAGGGAGGGTGCTACTCATTTCTCTTGTTTGCTCCACTTATCCAAGATTCATACGTGGTGCCTTCAAAAAGTTTCCAGACTTTTTTGTACAGGCTTTTAAAATTATCATAGACCCTTGAAAATTCAGTATGTTATTGCTATACATCTTATGAGATGACTGACCAATTTTTATGATTTCAGGTTCAAATGAACACCTACAGCAGCAATTGGAATACACCCTACTAAAGCCTGATTGTCACAGTTGGTGAATTTCAAAAATGCAATCTGGACATGAGGACACTTTAGAAGAATGATATGCAATAAAATTCTGTTTTAAACTTGGAAAAAACGATGCCACAGAAATGTATGGAATACTTCAGACTACTTTTCGACCATCTTGCATGAATCAAGCATCAGTTTTTGAGTGGCATAAGAGATTCAAGGAAGGCACGGAGTCTGTGAGGGATGATGAGAGGTGTGAGAGGAGTAAGGAAGTCAATACACCAGAATTGATTGGCCAAAGGGTTAGGGTTACTATGTTGAGATTTTAAGGGAGTTCAGGAAGAGATTCCTAGAGAAGAGGCTAGCACTCTTCAAATCAGGTCAGTGACATTTCGACCAGGACACTACACCAGTCCACAACTCCATCGTAGTAACAGACTATTTGACCAAGATGGGCATCAAGACAGTTCCTCAGTCTCCCTATAGTCCAGACCTTGCTCCCTGTGACTTTTGCTTATTCCCTAAGCTCACAGGCTGTCATTATGAGACAATTGAGGAGATGAAAGAGGCTGTGATGAAGGTCATTGAAACACTCACACAAGAGGACTTCCATGGAGCCTTGCAGAAGTTGTTGGAACAGTACAACAAGTGCATTGCAGCCAGAGGAGATTACTTCAAAGGGGACTAGAGTTTCATGTGTGTACTATCAATAAAAGTGGCCATACAAAAAAAGTCTGGAAACTTATTTAATGATCCTCGTACCTTTGAATGCTGAGTGCTATGCAAGGAGGCATCAAGCCCTTTTTTTATGTCTTTGGTATGACTCGACCTGGGATTGAACTCCAGTCTCCCAGGCCATTGACATACATTCTAACCATTATGCCAATATTAAATATACATAATTTGTAAACACATTTTGTTAATAACATTTTAAATGACCCTAAACTCATTTTTTGCACACAGTTATATAGTTCTGAGTATTTCTATCTAACATGAATAATTCTGTACCTGTCTTTAATTGGAATCATTTTGAGATGAGGCTTCTTAATCTGAGAATTAATTTTTATTTATTGCGGACTTTTTGTCCTCATCTTGGTAGTTTTTGTGTTGTTTCTTCTTTCACTATGTTTTGGTAAAATCACCTGAAGAAGGCCAGAGGTGAAATTTGGCCGAAACGTAGTGAAAGAAGAAACAACACAAAAACTACCAAGATGAGGACAAAAATTCCGCAATAAATAAAAATTAATTCTCATGAATAATTCTATTTACTGTTAATCCTTTTCATTTATCTGCATACAGTTAAATGGATATACAGATAATTTGCAAGTAAATAGTTTGTAAGTAATTTCAAATAGGATTTGGCACTATATAACCTACATGGACTGATATGTCATTAAACACAACCAAACAAACCAAACATGCCCATTGCATATCTATATTCATAAATTATTGCCTAGTCACAAGAGCTTAAAATACACTGACTGTATCCCCTTCAGAAGGTGAAGAACCCTCACAAAAAGGGCTGTTTTGGGTATGACTATAAACTGCATGTGATTTTAAGGTTCCAGTTCTGGTGATCTGGAGAGTGTGAAGTATCTCTTCATTGTCATTAGATTCAGGTCCACCCAGACCTGGAGTAGTAGTACCTATTAGGATCCCATATATGGTTGGTTAGTTGGTTGAGTTTTATGGCATATCAACCTTTGTAGGTTAACACCAAATCCATTTTTATACAAATAATCTATTTTATTTCAAACAATTCAGTTTAGCATGAGTACACAGTTTAATTTTCAAAAACATTTCTATTTCAAGCTATTCAGTTTATTTAAACAGTTCTAATTCAACCAATTCAATTTAGTATAAGTATAGATTTTTTTTACACACAGGTAAATGTCTAAACAGTTCTATATCAAACAATTCAGTTTAGTGTAAGTATAGTTTCAATGTCAAAAACAGTTCCATTTCAAACAATTCAGTTTAGCATGAGTACACAGTTGAATTATCAAAAACATTTTTCTTTCAAGCTATTTAGTTTAGTCAAATAGTTCTAATTCAAACAATTCAGTTTCGCATAAGTATGTAGTTTAGTTCTATTTAACCCATTGATAGGGCCCCATCAGGTGCTACCATTTCATACGTGGGAACAATGGCAATGAAGAGGTGCTCTGCATTCCCCAAAGCCCCAACATCACTGGAACCTCACCATCAGATTGTTTAGTGTCATATCCAGGACACTCGTTGGGGTGTCTTACCTCTCTGCAGAGGTGCCATCATTGTATTCTACACCCCCAGTTGACTGGACAACCCATATATGGATCAAATATTTAAAAATTATTCTTATTCAATAGGACCATGTGCCAAAAAACTCTTTAAGAACAAATACACAAAAAATATGAATATGAACATTCAATGAAGGCAATTCCCTAACCTTTAGGCATAAAATAACTCTTCATAGGTTAACATGCTGTTAAAATCAATCAGTCAAACATAAATTTGCCAAGCTATGGGTTAAATAGTACCACTACTGTTCTTCTACAAGGATGGCTTTGGCACTAAATAAACCACAAATGTTGATATGCCATTAAACAAAGAAATCAAACCAAGGTTGGCTTTGGCATTAGATAACCCATGATGATTGATATGTCATTAAACAAAGAAACCAAACCAATCATAAATTATTTTGTCAATGACTAAATTTGCAACAACATGGCAGCAAGATGTATGTTTTCTAAACAAAATCTTGTAATTTATTGAATGAAATTTGTTGATGGATAATGTTGTGGGGAAAATTGGGAGTTGCCCATGCTGCAGATCTCTTTGCATATCATCAGTGTCATCACAAAGGTCACTTGAACAGGGTTAAAGTCGGACTGTTTTAGAGAGGCTCCAGCTCCTGAATTTGAATTCAGGATTGTCCTTCTCCAAAAGTGGTTGCTGCATCATAAACAGTACCACATGAGAATTATATTCAGGTATAACAGACTCTTGCTCTTTTTGTTGTTGTGGTAGGTAACCTATCTTAGAGAACAAATGAATAAACCATTAATTGGATCAAAAAAATTTTTTAAAAAGAGAAAAGATAAGAATAGACTTAACATGATCAGTAACTTGATTTAAAAAAAACACAGTGGTTTTATTCATAAAGGGACAGTGAAGATATTTAAAAAACTTACTTGTCTATTCAATGTTGTATTTTGGCCTTTGACTCGGCCAAAAATGCCATTCCAAGGTGATGCACCGGAAGAAAGTGACACATTCTAATGGCAGTTATGAGAGGAAATCACATGGGTGGAAATTGGCTGATGAAATGGGATGAGGTAAAAAATTCCCATGGTACACTCATAGACTGATGCACCGGAAGAGAGTGACCTGTGAACTGCATGACAGTTATTTCTGCTTGATGACGATCAAACATGCGATTTCAAAGATCGAGAGGGCAATCGAGTGGGTGTTGAACTATTATATAACTCAGTCAAGACAGAAGTCAAGCAGTAGAGTTCCAGTTACAGTTGGAGGCAGAGTTATAGACAAGATGTGGTAGGGAAAGCCACACCCGGCTGAGGGGGCCTTCGGGAACCCCGATGGAGTTTGGGGACCAGAGAAGTTGCTGCTAAGATGCAGTAAAGAAAGCCAGCACCCAGCAGAGTGGACCCCAGGGCCTCCGGTTGAGCATCAGGAGAACGAGAAAGACACAACATTGATGGCCATAAGAGTGGGGGTCAAAATATTTCAGTTCTGTTCGATCTCCAGCTCCCTCTCACACGCAAACCTTGAGTAACCCTTTTCGAACCCTTGCAATAAAGTGAGAGGTAAATATTTTGTTAAAGAAGTCTTCCTGCATCTATTTATTATTGTGTTGTTATGATTATGAGAATATAACATCAAGAGAATAAAAGAATAGAGGAATTTGAAATTGATGATCTCGGGTAGGAGATGAGTCATAAACAGTAATACATGAAAATTACTGATTGGTCCGAATTAGGGTATCACAGACTTGTACCCCTTTTGTTGTTGTTATAGCTAACAGCTCTTTGAGAACAGATGAATAAACTGTTAACATGTACCAAAAACTATGTAAATGATTGAATAAAATGCAGTTCTACAGATTCAATAAATGTTATTTATTTTGAGTGACAAGTTTGTTGATAAACAACAAAATTTGTTAAATCTTTTCTCATAAGAAAAGGTAATAATAGTTTGAGTGTTAATATGCTTTGATATGATATCAGCAAGGAGAAAGTTAATAGCTGTTTGCATAGTTTTAAATCTAGATAATATATTTTTTTTCAATAAAAAATAGTTGTCCACCAAGACTAGATACTTTAGTCTGCCCTACAATTTTAATTGTAGCAGGAAGAAGTGAAGGATTCATGCCTTTCTCAAGGCCTAGTTCAAATTGAATGTAAACTGTCTGGGACAATCTAATTTTCCTCTGACATAACTATGACTCACACTACCTCTTTAATAAATAAAATGATCAGAAATCAGAAATTTAATAGGAAAATACTCTACCAATATTTAATTAATACACATGTAATTATGACATGCTGATTGGTGATACAATCAAAGCATCAGATATTGTCAACTGTTTCATAGAATTTCACAAGACAAGATCATCTGATAAATTTATTTAAAAAAAAGGTTACTTGAGCTTAAGTGAATGATAAATTAATTAATTGATTTTAATGGCATGTAAACCTGTCTTAAGTTATTTTATTCCAAGAAGTTTGGGAATCACATTCATATTTAAATTTTTTGTACTGTTTCTTTTCACACAGTCCTGTCAAATAAAAATGATTATTAAATAGATCTATTTGACCCATTGATAGGACCCTAGGAGGAGCCTATGGTGTAATGGTTATCATCATTGAAAATGGGCACGTTGATCTGAGCTCAAATCCTGAACGAGGCTGTTTGTAATTTGCATAGCACTAATAACCTTGGGTTTGAGTCTCATTAGATGCCCTATTCATATGAACTTGTGCCATAGCTAAACAAAAAGCTTAGTAAATTACAAATACTCTTGGGAAAGGCATAAATTCAACTATTCTCCCTCCAGCTATGGGCAAATGATAGGGCAGACTGGGCTTTTTAACCTTATTATGGCTTCACAATCAGATACAGTTTAGTGTCATAACTAGGACTCTTCTTTTTGTTGGGGGTCTTACTCTTTTGCAAGAGTTACCGTCAATGTATACTAAGCCCCATGAATGGGGCATTGAGCTTATATAAAAAAAAGATAAAATGTGAGAAAATATAAGATAGAGTTGGAATTTGTTCATAATTCTCATTAGCTGAGTGTAAATACTCATTTGCGTAAAGTACCACAAGCTATGACTTGAGGCAAGATTACATGGACATTGAGGAATTCCAATGTTTTCAAGTGGCTAAGTCCATTCTCTGGACAGTGATTGGTTGCTGGCCCTGTGAATGGGTATATCAGTGCGTGTATACACTGGCTGGCTTAAGATGTTATGGGCTTGGTATTGAATAACACCCCATTTTATATTTTGTCTGCCAGCTGGACACTAGCTAGGGCTGTTGAACTGGTAAGTGTTGTTTTTGTGGTTTATTCTGCACATTAGAGTAGTGACTTCTACAACATCAAAATCCCTGGACAATATGAGAGATACATGTAAGAACAAGAAGAGCTATATGCCCAATAGTACTAAAAATAAATGTTTCACTCTAAAACTAACAGCCAATTCAGCTAAGGCTGTAGAATACACCAACTACATCTCTGCAGAGAGGTAAGACCCCCACAACAAGTATCATGGTTATGACACTAAACAATCTGATAGAGAAACTTGAGTAATACCAAAGCTTTGGGAAATGCAGAGAACCCCTCCACTGCTATCGATCCCAGGTCCACTTGAGCCCAGAATGGTAGTGCTTGATAGGGTCCTATCAATAGGTCAAATAGAAGTGTTTGACATTTAAACTGAGTGCAAACAAATGACTTATGCTAAAATGAATTGACAGAAATAGAACTGTTTTATCATTTAACTGTGTGTAAACAAATGACTGATGTTTAATTGAATTATTAGTGATTCATTACAATACTTTGAATCATTTAGCTGTGTCTGAACAAATAAGTAATGTTGAATAGAATTATCAATGTTAAATAGCAATACTTGAAACTCTTTAACTAAAACTGAATTATTGATATTAGATAACAAAACTTGGAAACATTTGCCTGCAAGGAAATGAATAAATAGTGTTGAATAGAATAATTAGTGTTAAATAGCAATTCTTGTAACCATTTCACTGTCTTCAAATAAATGATTAATTCGGAATAGAATTATTAGTCTGAGATTACACTACTTGAAACCATTTAACTGTGTAAAAACAAAAATAATACTAATGTGCAAACAAATTAGTTTATACTCATTTAACAAAATGAAATTATCTACAAAGTAATCTTTTACATATCATGTATATCCATTAAAATTTGTGCAAACAAATGACTAATGTTAAATTCTGACTGTTATATAGCAGTACGTGAAACCATTTAACTGTCTGCAAACAAATAACTGATGTTAAAATATTACTTTTATACAGCAATACTTGAAACCATTTAACTGTAGCCAAAAAAAAATGAGCTCAGGCTCACTTAAAAATGCTATTAACAAAATATGTTTACAAATCATATATATTTGATATATATGTATAAACTGGATTTGGCATTAAATAACCTACAATGGTTGATGTGCCATAAAACCAAATCAAATCATATACATTTGATATATATGTATAAACAAGATTTGGCATTAAATAACCTACAATGGTTGATGTGCCATAAAACTAAACCAAACCAAACCAAATCATATACATTTGATGTATATGTATAAACAGGATTTGGCATTAAATAACCTGCAATGGTTGATGTGCCATAAGACCAAACCAAACCAAGCTAAATCAACTGCATTGTTTTGACTTCTAATTTGATAAAAATCAATAAAGGCAACCATATAATAAAAAAATAGGTAACAGAAGGTACATTATTTCATTGTGTTTCATTTGTTCCTTTTTTCAATTCTGCTGTGGCTTGTTCTTATAGTGATTCTTCATTAGATTCTTTTTTCTCCATTATACCTAATATATATATATATATATATATAAGCAGAGCAAATGATATGAGAAAAATCAAATAGGTATATTTTTTGTGTTATTTATTTTTTTGATAGTTCTCAACTAGTTTTGATCTTTGATCATTATCAGGAAGAAAGTTTTTTTAGAAAGTTTTTAAGAGTTGATATGCTATAAAAGATGTGACAGCAAAACTTAAATGAAAAACTATTTATTATCTATCTATCTACCTATATATATATTCTATCTGTAATTGAGTATCTTCAGGCATTTATTTTCCAACATAATCTCATTCTATGTCAATGCTCTCAATCAAATGCTTCTTGAGAGAGAATTTGTGTCAGAAAAAAAATCAAGATTCTACATGTGTGCATTAGTGTGAGTGTATAGAGTGAACTATCATAATAAGAGTAGTAAGAGAGAGAGAGAGAGAGAAGATGGAAGATGGAGGGAGAGATATGTGTGTGATAGAGTGTGCGTGTGTAGACTGTACTCATCATTGTAAGAGTTGTAAAAGAGATAGGTATGTGTATGTGTGAGTGTGAGTGTGCAAATAGTGAAAAAGAGTATATGAGTACATAGTAAGAGAGAGAGAGAGAGATTACATTCATGTTTGTGTATGTATATATATATATATATATATATATACACCCCTGGACAAAATGAAGAAAAGGATATTGTTTACAATTGTTAAATTATGGAAATCAGATATATGAAAGATAAAGTATAAAGATAATTAAATTTAAAATAGAAAGTATTTTCAATTCATTTTTTATATGTATATTAGCATTTATGCTTAATTTTGAAATTTTGTTTTGACATAAATATTAGACCAATGAGCAGAACTATAGAATAGAAAGGCAAATTTAAAAAAAAATATTTTGTAGATCTGCCATTAGCTTTGCTAGCCTCAAATATTTGACAAGGCATACTATCAACTAGTTTCTGAAGTTGAACTGAAGGTATTTATTCCCATGTGTCTAAGATTGCATTTTTGAGTTCAGAAATTGCTGAGTACCGTTGACCTCCTTCATAAACTTTTGTAACAATCAATCCCCACAAATTTTCTATAGGACTGAGGTCTGGAGAGTACGCTGGGTAGTTGTCTTATTTTTTGTTCAAACAAGTACTTTTTTGTTATTGATGCATTGTGGATAGCAGCATTATCTTCTTGAAAAATCTATTCTTCTCCACATAGGTGATGCCCTTCTTGTGCAAGAGATAAATCATTTAGTATCTTCAAATAATCTGCTGCTTTTCATTGATCACAGACAAATTGTAATTTAAGTTTTCTTGAAGATGAGAAGGCCCCCTACCCAGATCATAAGAGATCTTCCTCCATTATGAGTTGTTGAGTAATTTTTTTCTTGAAATTTTTTTGTGCACCAGTACTTTCTTTAGTACTCATGGTTTGATATTGACAAGCATATTCCGGTTGTTTCTCTTTGTGCTTCATAGTTAACCTTGGACGATGAATTCTTTTCTTATGCTAAATTTTTTCGTTGTTTAAATGCCTTCTAACTATTCTAGTGCTGCAAGAAACATCCACTAGAGATTTCTATATTTTTAATGTTGACAAAGTTTTCTTTTTTACTTTATGAACAATTCTCTTGAATTGTGGTGATAATTTTTCTGGCCTGCCAGTTGGATTTTTTGGTCCATACTTATTTGGACTTTTCAAGTAATTGCAGATAACAATTTTACAGCATCCTAAGGCCTTTAAAATTTCTCTCTGAGATTTTCCAACTCTTTTCAGAGGTGTAATCTTGCCTTCCTCAAATTCAGATAATTTAGTTCCTTTAGCCATTTATGTTTTTAGTATTTTAAGTATTATAGTTTTAATAGTTTTTATATTATTTAGACTATAAATAATAAATTTTTCAATTAAATTAGGTTCTCTTTTCTTTAGTTTTTATTGGTGGTCTTATATTTAAGTCAAAAATAAATTTTAAAATTTAGCATAAATACATATAAAAAATGAATTGAAATTTCTTCTTATTTTAAATTTAAATGTCCCTTAACCTTATCTTTCATATATCTGATTTTCATAATTCAAAAATTGTAAACAATTTCATTTTTTAGGGTGGTCTTATATTTTTGTTCAGGGGTGTATATACATATCATACCACACACACACACACACACACACACACACATATATATATATATATATATGCTTGGAAAGAGAGAGTACATGCATACATAATAAAAGTATATACACAGTATATTCATGGATATATACACTTAAAGGCAGAGTTTGTGAGTATATGTAATGTGAGTACATAATGAGAGATGAAGAGAATATGTGTGTACATTTTACATATGTTTTATATACTTAAGAGAGATTGTGCATGTGCATAATAATAAAGAGTTCATATCTATATAAATAATAAGAGGGAGGGAGAGAATGTGTTGATCAGTATATGAGAGAGATCATAATGTGTGGAGATATGTACATCCACCTGTATTCTGAAGGAAACAGAAAAAGAAAAATACCTGCAAATATTCCTTATTATTTCCTCTTTGAATATGGATCCAATTTAGTATCACTGGCCAAGGAGCATGACTCAGGGGTCAGGATACTGAGAAACTGATTCCTATAACACACCTGCCAATTCACTCAAAGTAGAGGATCAGGATACTTCCTGACATTTACTGATTGATTGATATGATTCTGGCATTTTAAGAGAAGCTTACTATTTATAGAAATTAACCTCATGGTATATTTTACCCAATGTAGGTATGCAAATATGTCACTATCAGTAATTACCAAAGTATTTTCTGTTACACTATAAATAACATATCTATATCTAAAGCTTAACACACTAGTCCCTTATAGGGCATAATGTTCCCATTTAAGTATTGATCAGGTTCTGCACTCAAGTGGTCAGACATGAGCCTGTATTTTTAGTATAATTAGATTACACACATACACACACAAATATAATATATATATATATATATAATTTTGCCAAGCAGTCACCATCTAAGAATTGATCAGATTCTACACTGCTTAACTCCACTGATCAGATTAGAACATGTACTTTTAGTATAAACAGACTCTCTCTTTCTCTCTGTTTCCCTGTGGTACATTCAATAAGTTTCTAAACTTTTTTTGTACAGGCATTTAAAATTGTCGTAGACTCTTGAAAATTCAGCATATTATTGCTATACATCTTATGAGATGACTGACCAATTTTTATGATTTCAGGTTCAAATGAACAGCTACAGTAGCAATTAGAAGACACCCTACTAAAGCTTGATTGTCACAGCTGGTGAATTTCAAAAATGCAATCTGGACATGAGGACAATTTAGAAGAATGATATGCAATAAAATTGTGTTTTAAACTTGGAAAAAATGCCACAGAAACGTGTGGAATGCTTCAGAGTGCTTTTTGACCATCTTGCATGAATCAAGCATCAGTTTTTGAGTGGCATAAGAGATTCAAGGAAGGCACAGAGTCTGTGAGGGATGATGAGAGGTGTGGGAGGAGTAAGAAAGTCAATACAGCAGAGTTGATTGACCAAATGGTTAGGGTAAGTGTTAGGGTTACGATGTTGAGGTTTTATGGGAGTTCAGGAAGAGATTCCATTGGAAGAGGCCAGCTGCACTCTTCAACTTGGGTCAGTGGCATTTCGACCAGGACAATGCACCAGTCCACAACTCCATCGTTGTCACAGACTGTTTGATCAAGATGGGCATCAAGACAGTTCCTCAGCCTCCCTATATTCCAGACCTTGCTCCCTGTGACTTTTGCGTATTCCCTAAGCTCAGAGGGTGTTGTTATGAGACAACTGAGGATATGAAAGAGGCTGTGATGAAGGTCATTGACACACTCACACAAGAGGACTTCTATGGGGCCTTGCAGAAGTTGTTGGAATGGTACAACAAGTGCATTGCAGCCAGAGGAGATTACTTTGAAGGGGACTAGAGTTTCATGTGTGTACCATCAATAAAAGTGGCCATACAAAAAAAGTCTGGAAACTTATTTGATGATCTTGTATATATATATATATATATATATATATATATATAGGTTATTTAATAAATAAGGGAAATTTTTTGAAAAAAGTGAAATGAATTTTTTTTCAGAATCTTTTTCTATAAATGTAAACTCTACTCTACTTGAAATTGGTTTATAGCAAAGATTATTTTATTCTCACAAAAATATTTGTTTTGAAGCTATTCAAAATAGAAAAAAATCAAACTGAGAGCTCCAATCTTGAACAGAGGTCTGTCATGAAATTTTTAGCGGCTGAGAAGTGCAAACCATGTGAAATTTACAGAAGAATGTGTGATGTGCATAAAGAAGTATGTTTTAGTCAAAAAACCCTTTACAAATAGGCTAAACATGGGTTTGTCACTATGAACCTGAGTCAAAAAGTCTTTTCATAGAGTTGAAACTCACTGACTCTCCAGTAAAGAAAAAGTTTCAGGTGCAGCAGTCAGTAAAGAAGATTATGCTGACAGTGTTCAGGGACATGAAATGTCCTATCACCATTGATTTCTTTGAAAAAGGTGCAACTGTAAACAGTATTTTCCATTGCCAATACCTTTGGAAAAACTCCCCTCTTTTGTTGAATGATGCGTGCATGTATAGTAAAAAGGAAGACAGAATGGAAAATCTTATTGACATGTTTCACAAAAGGAATCGCATAATCTGAAGGAATTTATTATTCCTCAAAAAATGAAATCTAAATGTAACAAGAGAGATAAGTGTGCTTATATATATATATATATATATATATGTATATATATATTTATATATTGTATCATTTTTTATGGAAAAATAAATTTATCTTCATGACACCATTCTTATAGTAAAGTATGTCAGTTTGATTTTCTATACTGTCCTACTTTATGATGGTATTTCATTCTAAACTTTGCCTATATATATATATATATACACACACACACACCCAAGAAATGATTTGATCATTATCAATTTCAATTACTATATTCAACCCTGGAGAATTTCTCTGAGAAATTTACAGCTTGAGACTTCCCAAACCATTTTTAACATTTTTGATTACACTGGTTTATAAAAATAAATTTTTGGTCTGAGGCAAGAATGGGGAGAGGTGTGTTTTGTTAATTTGGGTGTGCTGAATTCAAATTTATAAATAGTTTTGCTCTATCACCTCTAGTTTTCTGGCTTTTAAATAGTCTCATTTTAGTATAAACAGAGAATATATGTGCATATTTCAAGAGTTGCAGCAGCTTATAACAGATAAAACAGGATAGATAAAGAACACTGATTGAATCAATATACTTGGATGACACAATTACACAATTCACAGTACCACAGACAGTCAAAAGTGTGTTTTCTTAGAAGATCTGGTGTATTTTGCCTCCAGGATGTCACACAAGAGCATCCAGCAGAAGTCTCCCATCATGCTGGGGTTCCATTTGCCTTGATAGTTGCTCTCCAGCTTTGTAATGTCTTGGTGGAATTTTTCTCCATGCTCATCACTCACTGCTCCAAGGTTTGGCGGGAAGAAGTTGAGGTGGGAATGGAGAAAATGAATCTTGAGTGACATTCGGCACCCCATATCCCTGTAAGACTTTAGCAACTTCTCAATACAGGCTTGGTAATCTGGTATGCGTGTGTTACTAAGGAAGCCACTACAGACTGACTTGAATGCTTCCCATGCTCTCAGTTCCTTTAAGTTAAGAAGCTCCTCAAAATCAGTATCCTTCAGCACTTCTTGGATCTGAGGTCCAACAAAGATGCCCTCTTTGAGCTTAGCAGCACTAAGACCTGGGAACACAGTAGACAAGTGTTGGAAGGCAGTACCATTTTTGTGTAATGCCTTCACGAAATTCTTCATTAAACCAAGCTTGATGTGAAGAGGAGGAAGAAGTACCTTATTCATGTCCACTAGAGGATTCTCCTTGAGGCTGTGTTCGCCAGGAACAAAAGTGCTTCTAGACCCCCAGTCTTTCTGCTTGTAATGCTGGGATACAGCTCGACTATCCCAGAGACAGAGAAAACAACAGTTCTTTGTGAAACCCACTTGCATACCCATAAGAAGACCAATAACCTTATTTGTTCCGATTCCTGAAACTGGTGATCCTTACATCTTCCTGGATTAGGTTCCACTGTTTGAGCCGAGAAGCCAAGAGCTCTGACTGCTGTTTTGACAGATACAAATCATAAGCAAGATCATTCAGGTCTTCTTGCATGATCCAGTGTGGCTTATTGCCACTTGTTCCTGAATATGAAGACTCAATATCTTCCAAAGATATTGACTTGGCAGAATCCTCCCTTGAAGGCATTTCTTCATCTGATGAGGAAAGAAGATCCTTATTTACTGGAGGTGTGGGTACAGGAAGATCATCTGAATGGGGAACGGGTCTCATAGCAGATCAAAGGTTGGGATATTTGATCTTTTTCCTAGAAGATGCATTGAAACCAGTTCTATTAGTTAAACAAAAATAACAATCATCTGTGTGGTTTTGCAGCTCTCTCCAAACCACCGGGACTGCAAAGTTGAAAGCTGCTTTCTTGCCATTAAACCATGCAGTTAGTCTATTGTAGCTGGGTTTACAACAGATGTGTGGAGCCCAAGACTTGTCCTGATCACCAATTTTACAGTCAAAATAGTGAAAGTAGGCGGTTCTGAGGAGGGAAGGGATGGTTCGATGCTATGCAACTGTTGTGAAGTCCCCACACACGTAGCAGAAAGAATTGGCATTGTTGAGGCATCCTTGACATTTTGACGTACTTGAAGTCATTGGATAATCTGAAAATATAACAAAGTAAAACAAAATGTGCATTTGAAAATGTAATACTAATATTTAGTAACCCCAAAGATGTGTAACACGATAGTTGAGGGACACCAACCTCTTGCGCCGCCTGCGAAACAACCTCTTCCAATGACTGCCAGAGTGTGGATTGAGACCTGCTGCCTTAACTTTCAAAATCTGTCTTGATGTGTATATATATATATATATATAATGTAATGCTATCACTTACATTTAGTGCATAATAACTAAAAAGTAAGCTATAAGTCTCACAATATTAGAATTAACCCTGAATTCATATACACCTTTATGTACCGTATATGCACAAAATGCACACTATGCATATCTAAAAAAAACTAGAGGTGATGACTAAAAACTGATTTCAAGTTTGAATTCAGCACCCTCAAATTAGGTAAAAACGGGTATTTTTGTGCTTCCCTCAATTTCTTTGTAAAGCAGGGTTATTCACAGCACTCTCTCCCTGTTAAGCTTATAACTTTGATGTGGTATCTGCCCCAGGTAACAGCTCCCTACCATGCTCTCTCAATTTTTCCTACAATACTTGAATTATAACAAACAATTACTTTATTCTGTTTAATTCCATAAAACTTAATTATATTTCAAAATATAAACATGCATACATAAAATTTCCATAACCAGGTATCATATATATATATATATATATATATATATAGTTAAATATAGTATAATAGAATAATAGTTTATAAATATCAACACATATTTACAAGTCCACTAGATACTGTATTGTATAAATTCTAAACATGGGTTTATTTACTGTTAATGTTAAAACAAATGTGCTATCCAACACTAAAGAAAGTCAGGGAGCAAAAAGAGGGATTGCTGTTATGAAAAATATTGTTTATCACAGAATCTTAAATGGGTCAAATATTCTTTTCTGTAGTTTAGTTTATAAATTTGATTTATTCAATTTATTTAGTGGTATATATGTATATATATAGGTTTATTATGGTATACATATATATCTATTCATTTTGTAGTGTATATATATATATATATATATAAGTTAAGTTGGCCCACCATAGTTGAGGTCAACCCAAAGGCTCTTTTTCAATAAGTACTACACAGAGGTGTTGTGGAGGGTACTACTCCTTTCTCTTGATTTCTCCACTTATCCTGGATCTGTACCTTATAATGTTAAGTGTTAAGCAAAGAGGTATCAAGTACCATTTTTTGAGTTTTGGTATGATTCGACCTGGGATTGAATTCTGGTCTCTCAGGCCATTGGCAAAAACTCTAGCCATCTAACCCACTAACAATTTTATCGATTATTAGTTTATTTACAGCTGAATAAAAAAAGAGGGTAGAGATCTTCTAAGTGTACTCTCCTTAGTTTTTTATTTAGCAGTAAATAAGCTAATAACAGATAAGATGCAAAACGTTTTTTCTTCGATAGCTGAACATTCTGGGTTATTCTATAAAATTTTCTTTTGTATGGCTCAGAAAAAATTATAACATTGAGTTAAATAATTTAATCTAGTTTCTTTCAGGAATATCTTATATGGCTAGAATGGTGAGTTATAAAATAAAAATGTTTTGTGTCTTATCTGTAATTATTTTATGTACTGTTAAGCATGAAATAATAATTATATAAATATACACAGGAAGAAAACCACATAGATAAAAATGGCAAACCTTTTGGATCTGACTGTGAGACGTATGTGAGGGTACAAGACGACTTATCTTTTGGCACAATCAGATATCCTGTAAGGAAGGAAATGGCTCGGATATAATCCTTGTATGGAGGGTATTCCTGTAAAAAATACAAAAGAAAAAACAAATATGTAAGTATATAATAAAGTATCGGGCCATTGGCCTAATGAGTAGAGTGTTTGCCAATGATCTGGGAGACCGGGGTTCAATCCCAGGTCAAGTCATACCAAAGACTCAAAAAATAGTACTTGATGGTGCCTTACTTAACACTCAGCATTATAAGGAATGGATCAAGGGTAAAGTGGGGCAATCCAAGAAAATCAGTTGTGCCCTTCCCTACACTTCAGTGTAGTAGCTATTGAAAAGGGAGCCTTTGGGTCACCCTTGACTAAGGTCGCCAACTTTACTTATATAATAAAGTACTATAGTGAGTCAAAAGTTTTGCAATATCTTTGTAATGTTAGGCGCAATTTTGCCAAGGTCATGAAGGTGATTTACTTCACTGGACTGTGAAATGCAGAACTTTCCTGATATTCTGCAAGTGTTGCCGCTTGATGCATGGTCTAAGAATCCACACTTTTCAGCCTACCTGACTTTACTTGATTGTCATGGTTTTTGCAACCCAAGCAAAATTTCTTGAACCATTTAGTTACAGTACTGTGATCAACAGTGCTTTCACCTTTCTCCCAACAAATGTTTTTGGTTGCTTCCACAGCATTATGGCCAAGTTTAACCTATTTAAGGGTAAGTACCTAAATTAGACTATTTTGCAGGTTCATTTGTGCAGGGTTAAAATTGTGTCTGGAGTAAAGCATAGTGTGTCAGCACACCAACTAACATGATACTACCAACTACAGCAGTTACTTTTCATGACTTAAACTACTTCTGTCATATGATATAAGGTAACGTAAGTAAAGTTGATGGCTGTAGTTGAGGGCGACCCGAAGGCTCCCTTTTTCAATAGCTACTACACTGTGTTGTAGGAGAGGGTGCTACTCCTTCCACTGGATTGCTCCACTTTACCCTTGATACTTACATCATAATGCTGAGTGTTAAGAAAGGAGTTATCAAATATCATTTTTTAAGTCTTCAGTATGACTCGACCTGGGATTGAATCCCAGTCACCCGAGCCATTGGCAAACACTCTATCCACTAGGCTACCAACCATAAATTAGCTTGTACCAAAATATCGCAAAGCCTTTGACTCATCCTAGTATATAGATGGATCATCTGGTAAAAAAATGAATAAATTAGTAAAAAGTTTAACAAATAAAGATTATTCAATTTTAAAAAGAATAATAAGCAAATGAACAAATTAATTAAAAATTTTGAGAATAAAAATCATTCAAATTTTTTCTAAATAAGAAAATGAACTTGTATAAGAATTTGGATCTGCATAGATGATGCCAACGAAATATAAAGTAAATAAAACAATAAAAATAAATACATAAAAAAAATTATTAGGGCAAAAATTGATCAATGTAAAGGGGAGATAACAACAGCAATTACCTCAAGCAAAGTAAAAAAAAAAAAAAAAAAATTAAAAGCATTACAAAATCGATAGTCAGACAGATCCTTGAATTTTGCTTTTCTTTCTCATTAGCAAGAATAAAAAATCTGAGTTATAAAAAAAACATAAATCAAGATTCTTTCAGAAGATGAAGATTTTCTGAATTATAATTAGGCAACAGTCCTTCATTAATACATATATAATTAAAGGCTACTGACAAGTTTGTTTTTTTCTTATTTCCTCCTTAATCTTTACTGTCTCTAAATGAGTGAATGTATGTCAATGGTTGAAGTCCTGAAGTTTATGACTGAAAACTTTCAACAATTTCATCATCATAATCATTATCATCCAGGCATGCTAACAGTACAAATTCCCTTGACTCTCTTTCGCCATCCATCCCTATTGGTCATCACAGTGCTTCTCAAATTCTCTGATGTTCCATACTGGCCAGTTATTTTTCCAATATATCACAGACTGGTACTCAACAAATAGCAAGTGAGTTCATGCATAGCTTTCATTTCCAATCAAATTCCAAGTATTTCTATTGGTTATATTGTATCATAGCATGTGAAAAAATAATATTAAATAATATTGAAAGATTTTAAGCATTTTCATTTGGAAACTTGGCACATACCAGCAGTCAATGACTTGCTTAACAGTACTGGTATAAGTATTACCATTTTGAGTTGCACTGCTCTAGATAGGGGTAGTTTGGGTGGTGTAATGGTTAGCAACCTAGACTAGCAAACCTTCATGAGTGACTTTGAGTTTTATTGGGAGCCCCATTCATACAGCCTTGTGCTTCATCTAAACAAAAGAGCTTAGTAAATTACAGCACTGTTCTAGATAACATCAAGTGTCCATACAGAGCTATTAAATGTAAGTTTCTGCTAGTCAGCCAACACTTTTGTGGTCATATGTAGAACTCCATTTGAAAACATTGTTCATGAGTTCATCATTACTTCTCCAGCAGTGCCTAGCATATTTTATTTGTCTTACTTGGATAGTTTGTGTGATGGGAGGTAAGTGGCTGTATGCATTTACCAACCCCTCCACACAAGCAGAATGCAACACAAGGCCAATTTTTAAGCAGAGTTTAACAGGTTTAGATTTAGAGCTTTCCTTCTGGTTGCTATACAATTCATCCATTTCTTGAGGGAGAATAATTGGATTCATGCCTTTCCCAAAGCCATTAGCTCTATGTGAAATGCAAACAACCCCATGCTGGATTAGAACTCAGTTTACTGAGTCAGTGTTCATAATGATAACCCTCACACCACAAGCAAGTGAACGTACAAGTGTCATTTTGTGGGGCGCTGCTTCCAGGATTTGTCCAAAACAGCATGCAGCATCCTTGTGTAGTTCCTCTCAAGCTTTTTCTCCAATCATTTCATTAGTGTTCAAGTGGTGCAACTATACAGTAGTAATGACACAACTACAGTTTAGAAGAATTCATGTTCAACATTTTATTTACTTATTATTACCCAAAATCTTCATGGTAACAAAAACATATTTGTTATGTTAAATGTCAACATTATTAAATTTGTAGATTTATTAAGATGAAGAACCCCATACAGAATAAATTTTGGGGGGAGGCAAGGTGCTTACAGTGGAATAAATTAGCTGTTTCATAGACATTATGATTGAATTTTTATCATTAAGGGTTTTCGGACTATTGTCTTCATCTTTATTGTTATTTCCATAACATTTTGGCCGCTATGTCCTCCGGCCTTCTTCAGGTGTTTGCCGAACACAGCATCCTTCATGGAACTTTGAACTACATCCTTTATTGAATCCACGGGGGTTACCTCTTCTGATTCCGTTAGCCATAACCAGGTACAAGTGTTAAGTATTCCTGTATTGTTACTCGCCTGCAGTCAGGATTGAACCTGCAACCTCCAGATGATTGTCTCCTTAGAAGCTTAGGGAACCAATGCCTATAACCATTATGTTATGTGTCCTGCTGGACACATAGTATAACATTTGGATTGAACTTTGTAAATTTGACAAAAAATATGGTAAACCATACAAAGGTAACAGAATTTCACCAGGAATCCATTTGTGACCTCTATGTTGTATTATATATGTCTTCTTTTTGTTGGGTTAGCCCTCTGGTTCTTTCTTGGCCCTCAAATCGTGCTGATAGCACAAATTCTTGGCACTTAAATCGTGCTGATAGCATAGATTCCCTTGACTCTCTCTCACTATTGCTCTCAGTAGATTCTCTTGATACCATCAAACATCTGCATTGAGCTAATGAATGTAAGTTTTTGCTGGTTGGTCAACACTGATGTCTCAATGTGTAGGAGTCCATAAGAGAATGTCATTTATGAGTTTATCCTTATTTCTCCAGTAATGCCCAGCATGTCTTGGTAATCCTACTTGGATGGTTTGAGAGATAGAAGATAAGTGGCCATGCAACAGCTGTATTGTAGGGTACTGCTTCTGGCATTTGTTCAGAATAGCATGCAGTATCTTTGTGGAGTTCTTATCCAGCTATTTTTGCCAAATATTTTATCAGAGATTTCATGGTATAAGTATCATCAATAGCAAATTCCCTCACATATTGATTATTGTACATAAAATCCAGAGTAGTCTTGCTGATAAGTATGTTTTGTTCAATTCTTGCTAACAACCAAAATAGACTTGCCCAATCAGCTGTAGAATACAGTGACTGCTTCTCTGCAGAGGGGTAAGACTCCCCTAACAGGTGTCCTAGATATGACACTAAACAATCTGATGGTGAGGTTCCAGTAATTCTGGAGCATTGGGGAATGTGGAGTACTCCTTCATTGCTATCACTCTCAGGGTCTACTCTGGTAGCACCTGATAGGGTCCTATCTATGGGTCAAATAGAACTAAAATGTGTTGGTTGAGATGGGACTGTTTTTGCATTTAAACTGTGTATTTATGATAAACTGAATTGTTTAAAATAGAACTGTTTTGACATTTAAAATGAATTGCTTGAAATAGAACTGTTTTAACATTTAAACTGCATACTTATGCAAAAGGGAATTGTTTAAAATGGAACTGTTTTGACATTTAAACTGTGTACTTATACTAAACTGAATTGTTTGAAATGGAACTGTTTTTGTATACTAAACTGTATTGTTGGAAATAGAACTGTTTTTACATTTAACTGAGGGTAAACAAAAAGCTCTACTTTTTCTAAACAGAATTGTTTGAAATAGAACTGTTTATATATATATAAATGGATTTCACATTAAATAACCTGCAATGGTTGATATTCCATAAAAATAAACCAAACCAGACAGAATTTGTTGACCAATAAAACAAATAGCTTATAAGTATATTTGGAGAAACAGTCACTCACAAAAATTTCGACAAAACCTATAGTTACTTGTTTCAAGCTTTGGTAGATGACCTAATATTTATAAGATCAGTACATTAGGTGCATTGAAATATTGACAATTTCAATATGTCTGTAGATTCCTTGAATGACATCTGCCAGTAAATATCATATTTTATATTGGCAGTTTTCAACTTTTCAGTGATTTTGTCACCATATCTCCCTATATTAAAGGTATGAAGAATCCTAATCAAAAGTTAATGGTATCTTTCATTGAGATAAGAAAGCCAGTACTGCATTTTGATCCCAAACAAAATGCAGTGAATAGGACTGAAAACTTGGATAGTAGTTTCAAAGTTAAAGATATTCTTATTTTATTAAAATATGCAATAACAGGCTTGATAAAACTTGGTATGTGAACTCTTTTAACATCATAGAGTGTTTTAGAGATATCTGCATGGGAAGGAGGCAGGTAGTTGGGTGTGTGAGGATATTACTCCCATTCCGAGAAAACCAAGGAACATTTTCATCTAAAATTGATCAAGAAGATTTAATAGTTCAGAAAGCAAATAAAACTAGAATCAGTGGGAGTACATCTTTGTAGGGGGACCATAACTGGTGGGAGACAAATGAGTCATAAAGTACTCATTTTATCTTCAGATTCCTTGGATAGTTGGCAAATCATGAAACTTGGCATGGAATGTTCCATAAACTCAAGAAGAGTTTTAAAAGTATCTGTAGGGCATAGTGGTTGGGTGTATGCTTTGTATATATATATATATATATTATGATATCTTTGAGAAATTTACTGTAAATGTATTTCTGTTCTATACATTAGACATTAGTGAGAAGCAATTACAAACTGTTCAAACCAGAGTTTGAACTCAGTTCACTGATTTTATTCTCTGTGCCCATATTAAGCCACTTTCACCTCCTTTAACACACACACACACATGTTTAAAAAGTAATAAGAGAATGACAAGAACTAAAAAGTGCTCAATGATCAATATGTAGAGCAATATGAATAAATATTAGATATAAAAAAAATTACAAAATTTTCCTACTACTCAAGTTTCATGAATGTTAAAATTGATTAATGGCTTCCGAAGAAATAAATCCCCGACCTCACAAATATTAACCATCCGCAGAATCCTTGAAGGTGTACGGGCAAAGAACCTACAAGCGACATTAATATTTGTCGACTTTACCTAGGCTTTCGACTCCATTCACAGAGGAAAGATGGAACAAATCCTACTAGCGTACGGCATACCTAAAGAAACCGTAGCGGCAATAACGATTCTCTATAGAAACACTAAAGTAAAAGTACGATCACCGGATGGAGACACAGAATACTTTGACATTGTAGCAGGAGTACTACAAGGGGACACGCTGGCCCCGTACCTCTTTATCATTTGTCTAGACTACGTACTTAGAACATCGATTGACAAAATCAAAGAGAATGGCTTCGAACTGACGAAGAAAAGAAGCAGAAGATACCCCGCAAAAACAATTACCGACGCCGACTACGCCGATGACATAGTGATACTGGCAAATACACCTGACCAAGCCGAAACTCTTCTGCATAGTTTGGAACGAGCAGCAGCAAGCATAGGCCTCTATGTTAATGCACACAAAACGGAATATATGTGCTATAACCAAACGGGGGACATCTCCACTCTAGAAGGAACCCCACTTAAACTAGTAGACAAATTCACGTACCTAGGAAGCAGCGTCGAATCAACCGAAAAGGACATCGAAATGAGGCTAACGAAAGCATGGACAGCTATCAATAGGCTATCGATTATATGGAAATCAGACCTAACCGATAAAATGAAACGCAGCTTCTTCCAGGCAGCGGTCACATCGATACTGCTATATGGATGCACTACATGGACGCTAACAAAACGGCTGGAGAAGAAACTGGATGGCAATTACACAAGAATGCTGCATGCAATCCTGAACAAGTCCTGGCAGCAGCACCCCACAAGACACCAACTGTACGGCCACCTGCCCCCTATCACGAAAACTATTCAAGTTAGACGAACCAGACATGCAGGACACTGCTGGAGAAGCAGAGATGAACTCATAAGAGATGTACTCTTATGGATCCCCACACATGGCCGCACAAAAGCAGGACGACCAGCTCGAACGTACATTCAGCAGCTATGTGAGGATACAGGCTGTTGTCCTGAAGACCTACCTAGGGCAATGAACGATAGGGAGGAGTAGCGAGAGAGGGTCAGGGATATCCGTGCTACCAGCGCGATATGATGATGATGATGATATGTATTTGTGCTTGCGTGTTGTTTGTGTCTGTGTATGTATGAGTGAATATGTATGTATGAATATATATGTGTATGTGTGTGTGTGTGTTTATATATGTGTATCGATGTGTATTATATATATATGTGAATGTATATATATATGTGTATATAAATGTGTATGTATGTATTTATGTATGTATGAATATATATATATATACATATATATATGTGTGTGTGTGTGTATGCGCATGTGTATATGTATATGTATATATGCATACACACACTGATATATATATATATATATATATATATATATATATATATGTTTAGGAGCAGAACTTAGTGCAACTTTTCTATCAAATGGATCTTGACATGAAGGGACTAACAAGAAACTTCAAGAAAAATAAAAAATAAGGTCATAAAAAAGAAATGTTCTCTAATCTTTAACCAAACTTGTTTGAAAAATAACTTGTTACTAAAATATACACTCATTATCTATCTATCTATCTATATATATATATATATATATATAATTTGTTGTAGTATTCAACATAGAATTATTGCTCAGGAGGATACTGCTAGCTTATTGCCTTGTTATCAAATAAGAACTGGATGTTTGGACCAGTTTCCATCTTTTTTAATTTGTTTCCTTAATAGGTTCAATGAAATATTGCAGAAATACTCCTTTGGCATTCCATGGTACATCTTTGAATAAGTACATGTCCATACCTAAATATATGAGTATGTTTATACATAAATATGAGTGTGGATGCATATCTATATCTATATTTATATTTGAATGCTTACATGGATTTCAGTATCTCTGTGTTCATGCTGATGAATGTCTGTATACATACTTGAATATGTATGTTTTATTGCATATATATATATATATATATATATATATATATATATATATATATATATACAAGAGTTTCAATCCTTGATGAACCCAATACAGAAGATACAAATAAATTTGTAGAGTGATTATCTAGAATGTATTTGAAAACAAAAGAAATTCATTGAAAATGCTTGTAAAATATTCTTTCTTTTATTATCAGTGTTTTCTTGCTTATCTTAATCTGATTCCAATAATCTGCCTTTTTCTTAATCTTTTTTCTTTAGTTTGAAGTGGCAGAAAATAGAATTTAAAATTGGTAGGATTTTGTGGCTTGAGTTTGGAACGAAGTTTACAGAATTTTCAATTTAGAAAGAAATGATGAAAGAAAGTCTCTGTATCTTTTTTTTTCTTTTTTTTTTTGTATCTTTCAGTACAAAAACAAAAGAAAAAGAAAAAGAAAGCACAAAATAGAAAAATAGGATGAAAAGATGAAAGAAAAGAGAAAGAAATGATTGGAGGGAAAAAAAAGAATGGGTAGAAGACAAAAGAGCGCAATAAAAAAGAAAGAAAGAAAGAAAGGAAGGTCTTTGAACCAGGCATATGGTGAGGTGAGCTAGAGACAAAGTAAGAAAGAAATGGAAAGATATATAAAGTGGAATAGAGGGAAAAAGTAAAGTAAAATAAAAAAAAAGTTTTAAAAAAGAGTAAAAATAACTAGATATATACTGAGAAAGAAAAATTGAAAGAGAAAAAGAAATTTTTGAAATATAAATAAAAATACCTAAACAGAAAGAAAAATAGACCAAAATAGGGGAAAAAAGTTTTGATTTAAAGTGATGCCTCAATTATTTTCAATGCATTCTCTTGCAAAGTTTTGTTCCAATCAAGAACGAACATTGGAGAAATGGATGGAAATAGAGAAAAAAAATCAAAATGGAAAGATATAAATGAAGAATAGTTAAGAATACTCAAAATGAAGGATGACACAGAAATCAAAGAAGTCCAGTTAGAACGTAATTCCAGCCTCTGGGAAATGGGAAAATTCAAAGTTAAATGAATTGAGGAGTTTCACTAGTTATAAACTGACACTTTAAAAAAGAAAAAGTCTATAACTTTAAAAAGTCAACATTAAAAGTGAAAGACTAAAGAAAAAAATATTGAGATACATACAAAAAATAGAATCAAATCAAAAAACTAATTCTAGCTTCAAATCTCTGTTATTTAGAAACAAACTAGAAAATGAATTTAAAAAAACAGAAATAAAAAAAAAATTATCTTAGCTGGAGGTTGATACAAAGCTTCAAAGAAAAAGATAGAAAAATATCTTTTATAGGATAAACAGAAATTTTTAAGAAGAGAAAGAAATAAGTAAATATATGATTTATTATCATTTTTTTAAAATAGAGAGAATGGGATTAAAAAGAAAATATAGTTGAAAGAAAACAAAAATCAGAACATTAATAACATTTTAAAAACCAATAATGTTACAAATTTGTAAAGAACACCACTTATCAAGGATTTGGTATTCAACTATTTCTATTTGTCTATATTTTAGACCATTTTGGCCAAATTTCCAAAAACATGAATAATATTATCTATATATAATGTTCATTGAGATGTTTATGGTTTTTGTCATAGGAAATGGACAGGACAACCAGAGCTCAAATCCTGGACAAGACTGTTTGCATTTCACTTAGAGCAAATACTCTTGTGTGAGGTTTGCATCCAAGTATTCTCCCTCCACCCATGGATAAATAATAGGGCAGAATGGGCAATTTAACCTCAGCATGGCAACCAGAAGGAAAGCTCTATATTCAAACCTATTAAACTCTGACCATGAGTCACATTGTACTCATTTTGAGGGGGTTGGGTAACTACACATATATAATGTTCATCCATTGATTCTATGATGACCATTAACTGTTGCAGTCGGGTAAATGAAGTACAGGTACACCTCGGGTTACATCGTTTTGAGTTAATCTTTTTTTATTATACATCATTGTCAAAAAATATATGGAAAAATAAAAATCAAGTTTAAGTCATTTTATTTGACTTTACATCTGTCCACCACAAATATTGAAGTTGTAATATCACTAGAAAAGAGTTAAAAGCACATAAAATCATGTTATTGTACTATAAATAAGAATAGAAATTTATAAAATCACGGCAATCCACAGCCATCTACATCTGCACTGTAAATAAACAAACTGAATGTAAATATTGGTAAATTTAACTGAAATCAATTTATTTTCTACTATTGCAAAATAATTTTATTAACAGTATTTGTTATTTAACCTTACAAAATCATTTTATCTTATAATGTCTTAGAGCAAACCACATACATAAATAAAGAGTATGCTACATACTGTAAAGATCACCAAATTGTAAACATCAACATTTACAAGTATGTATGTACATATATTCGTAAATTTAGATTACTTTTTTTCTATACTATATTAAAAACTAAAATTTATTTGTTTGTAAGCTTAAAATATATTCTTATTGACCATTTATTATTAAAAATGCATTTAGAGAGAGAGAGAGAGAGAGAGAGAGAGAGAGAGAGAGAGAGAGAGAGGGGTAGTGTAGTCTACTTAAAAACAATCATAAATTCATTTCAATGAGATTTTTTTATATTTTTGAAAAAAGGATATAGATTAAGTAATGTCTTGTATACCAGAAGAATTTCTCATTACTTTGTTGAGTGAACAGTTTGTGTGACTGATATAGACATTCATATTAAAATGAATAGGTCCGCAAATGAATTTGAATGTGGTACTTCAGGTTTTTATTTCATATAATTATGCTCTGCATGTGTTTCAGACTTTGTGATCCTCTTCAGGAGACTAATCTCAAGGGTCACCGATGCTCCTAGTTATATATATATATATATATATATATATATATGCATGTGTGTGTGATGTGTGTGTATTCCATTTCATCAGCATTTTTCTCAGTTCCATGAAGAACTGAGGCCTTCAACAATGTCAGTAATAAAAAGAGAGTAATGGACCTTACTCTTCTGTGTTAGCCAATGAGGTTTTGGCAAGAGTTTTGAAATCAAATTCATCTTTCTCTTAGACTAAGGCAAAAGAACCTAGTCTTCCCTGTTATTTTAACTATAGCTGGTGGGAAAATGTATGGATTCATATCTTTCCTAAAGTTATCTGTAAAAATTAGATGTAAAAAGCTTCAGCTGGATTTTGAACCTGGCTTGTCATTTCTTTTTTCCTAATTGATAAAGATTACACAACCCACGCATCCATTTATACCACATTCTATTATATATATACATATGTGTGTGTGTGTGTGTGTGTGTGGGTGTGTGTGAGTGAATATTTTCAGGATTGATTTTTCTTCTACAATTTTTCAGTTAGCTTTTCGATTTTGGTGTTATTTTTTTAAAGCAGATAGTCATGAATTTTTTAACTGAGGAAAAAGCAAAAGAAAAAATACTGAAAATTGTGTATGACTTGGGAAATATTTTGAAGAAGTAACGTATCATACTTTGGTGAGTCAAAAGTTTCTCAATATTTCAGTAATATGAAGCACAATTAAGTTTCTCCAGCTACTTTTGTTGAATTCGGGAATGTGATGAACCACACTGGACTATGAGATGCTGAACTCAACTGATACTCTCTGTTTTCTATTGGCAGGATTTACCTCAATGGCTTGGAGCATAGCCTCAGAATCCATGGTTTTAAGCCTACCTGAACTTACTTGATTGTCAAGATTCTTGCGACCAGATCAAAATTTCTAAAGCCATTTGGTTACTGTACTGTGATCAGCTGCACCTTCACCTTTTGCTCAATAAATCTTTTTGGTTATTTCAATAATATTATGGCTCAGTTCAATCTTATAAAGTATAGGGTCTCAAATTAAACTCCATTGCATGTTCTTTTGTGTGGATTTCAAATCATGCAGAGTACACAGTTTATTTTTATGTAAAAACAGTTCTATTTAGCATAAGTACGTTGTTTAAATGTCAAAACAGTCCCATTTTAGTCGAATATTTTTAATTCAAACAATTCAGTTTAGTATAAGTATAGTTTTTCTTTACACACAGTTAAATGCCAAAACAGTTCTATTTTAAACAATTCAGTTTAGCATAAGTACGCAGTTTAAATATCAAAACAGTTCTATTTCAAGTAATTCAGTTTAGCATAAGTATGCAGTTTAGTTCTATTCAACCCATAGATAAGACCCTCTTAGGTGCTACCAGAGTGGACCAGAGAGCGATAGCAATGAAGGGGTACTCTGCAATCCCCAAAGCTTCAGCATCACTGGAACCTCACGATCAGATTCTTTAGTTTCATATCTAGGACACTCATTGGTGGGTTTACTCCTCTGCAGAGATCTGGTCAGTGTATTCTACAGCCCCAGCCAACTTTGCAATGAAGGGGTACTCTGAAATCCCAAAAGCTCCAACATTACTGGAACCTCACCATCAGATTGTTTAGTGTCATATCTAGGACACTCGTTGGTGGGGGTTTACCCCTCTTCAGAGATCTGGTAAGAGTATTCTACAGCCCCAGCCAACATGGCAAAATTCACATATGAGCATATGTACTACCACATTATTATCAATCATAATGAGTAACTTACATGGTTTAAACTGCTTTGGTTATATGATATAGATGCCACAAACTCACACATTCCAAAATATTGCAAAATCTTTTGACTTCCCCTAGTATGTAAAAAAATTAGTATGTTTCAAACAACAAGGTTAACATATATTGTGAAGTATTTCATAGTCTCTCATTAGAGCGAATAAGTATTTCAGATTGGACATATGTTTCTCACTCCCAGTCATTTTCCCAATATAACAGATTTGTCCATGAAAAAATATTTTTTGTTCAACAACCAGAAATGAAACAAATAAGAGCAGCAGATTCTTTATTATAATAAAAGCAACCAACAACCACAATACTACTAACCACTGTAAGTACCTTTCATGGCTTGAACTGTTTTCATCATGTGATATGCATGTATCAAAATATTGCAAAACTTTTGACTCACTTTAGATACCAAAATTGTGAAATTTTGAATGAATTAAAATTATCTCTCTTGGAATATGATATTCCCAGTATTTATTCTTTTTTTTTTTTTTTTTCATTTTAAGGTTGGTATTGTGTTAAGTTTGTTATGAAAATCAAATATCAAAAAGGTCATAAACCAGACTACACAGTTCACAAGCTGTTACCGAATGGCCTAAATTCAGTTTCTGTATGTTATTTTATTTAAAAAAAATTTTTTCCTTTAAATTGTGTGGTCACACCAGGAAGGTTGGAAGAAAGAAAATATCAAATTGAATAAAAGCAATAAAGAATTAATTCTTATTGATTGATTGATTTTAATGGCATGCCTACTCATCTAGGATTATTTTATGCCGAGAGATTAGGGAATCGTGTTAATTTTACATTCATATTAACATTTTTTGTGTATTTGTTTCGTAAGAGTTTTTTTTATACAGTCCAATCAAATAGAAGTTATTATAAGTAAGACTATATGAATTTACCAAACACCACTGCATGAGCAATACCAGATCAATTTTTTTGTAGAGAATTACAGGTTTGAATTGAGAGTTTTCCTTCTAGACATGTTGCCATACCAAGGTTTGCTATATCAAGGTTAAAGAGCCTAGTTTACCCAACTATTCACAGCTGGAGGGAGAATAGTTGGATTCATACCTTTCCCAAAGGTATTAGCGCTATGTAAAATACAGTCTTATCCAGGACTTGAACTAAGGTCACCATGTCCATTTGCTATTAAGATAGCCATTTCCCTACAAGTGCCTCTACTACGAATTTGAGTATACATTTTTAAAATTTTTGTTTGTCTGTCTGTCTGTCTGTCTTTCTTTCTTTCTTTCTTTCTCTCTCTATATATGTACATGTGTGTATATTAATATATGGCTGATAATTTTTTGAGTAATTATCAGACAATTAAAAAAAATCTAAGCCATGTTTGTTTGGTTTCTTTGTTTAATGACATATCAACTTTTGTGTGTTATTCAATGCCAAAAACATCATTGTAGAAGAACAATTGGGTTACTATTCAACCTATAGCTGGAGTAATGACAGGGTTTATACCTTTCCCCAGGGTATTTGTCCAAAAGTGAACATAACAGCACAGCTGGAGTTTGAACTCATTTACTTTGAGTCCATAGCTCAGCACTTTAGCTATTACACCACTGAGACTCCTCCTTTAACTCATTGTTGGTGTTGCATATTGACCTTTGACTGGACCATCAATCAGAGATTCTCTACACAGGACTCGCCTGTGAAAATAAGCAGAAGCAGTCATCTAGTTGAACAAAAATGTGGGTGTTATGAAATGATATATGCTGATGCCTACGTGAGATATGGGCAGTGTGAGTCTTGAGTCAGTCTCAGCTTGTGGCCTGAAGAGAGAAGTTTATCACTAAAGTGCCAGTGAGTAGCTAGGCGCTCCACTGTGGCAGCATCCCACAGAAGGCTGAGAAGCAAAAGTGCTAAGTGGGCCTTGAAGATGACCCAGCATGGTATGGTCAAGAGAAGTTATGGGTCAATATGGCAGTCTTGATCTTCCTCAATCCATCTGTCTCTCTCGCACCACAGAAGCTTTGACCCCCAAGAAAGAATAAAGAGAGTTATATTTTTATAACTAAGTATTGTGGTTTCTCCTTCATTCCTAATGGCTATTTATCTCTCATTATGCTGCTATATAACATCTGTACATTCATAAATATCTTTTTTCTTTTATATATTCATATGCTATAAAACCTATGCTGTAGGTTGGTTGGGTTTTATGGCATACCAACGTTTCTAGGTTATTTAATGCTAAAATCTATTTATATATATATATTTTAAATACATATGATTTGTAAATGAATAGTTTGTAGGTAACAAGACAGAGCGTCTCTGTTTGTATACAGTTAAATGATTTTAAGTATTGCTATCTAACACTAATAGTTTTTTTTGCTCACAGTTTTAGATAGTTTCAAGAATTGCTATATTGCACTAACAATTCAATTTAACATCAGTCATCTGTTTGCACACAGTTAAATGGTCAAAATGTTCTATTTGATCCATAGATGGGACCCTATCAGGTACTACCACTTCAAGTCAGAATGGACCTGAGAGTAATGACAATGAAGCAGTACTCCACATTCTCCAGTGCAACAGGACTGGAGCCTCACCATCAGATCCAGTTTAGTGTCATACCAGGACACTCATTGTACATGAGGGTCTTACCCCTTAGTAGAGATGTAGTCAAGATGTTTTACACCCCAGCCAACTGGTCTGTAATATCTATGTAAAAAAATAAAGTACATGCTTTAAATGTATCAATAGATATATATGTTTGTAAAATTTAAATGTCTACATATGTATGTGTGCATATTTATCATGATGTGTATGCACATAGACATTTTTTATAAATGCATATTAAAATATTAAAGCATTTATCTATATATGTAGTCAGATATTTAAAAGAATGTGTATGTTTAATCTATGAATAATGGAATTTACATCCAACAATGAATATTATATCTCCAAAAATACATTTTTTTTTAAATATGGATGCAGAAAAAGAAAAGGATGATGTTTTGTTAAAAGCGAGATATAATTTTCTCTACATTTATTTTCATATTCTTCATAAATATTTGCAAATTAAGTAATTTTGATATAATGATATTTGTTGTGCTGTAAATCTGTTATAAGTTTAACCAACAATAATTTAATTTGAAATTATAAACAAATTTTTGTAACAAAATATCTGTTCTTTTATTTTTTGTAATTTTACTCCACCATATTATTGTTGCTTTTTATCACAATACTCTGGATTAATACTATTTATTTATTATTACAATTACTTCAAAACTAGTTTTACTCTTTTATATTTTTATAGTCTTCACTATTCCTATTATCTTATTATTAGTTTTATATTCTTATTATACTGACTCAATACTGCCTTCATTATTTCTAATACTTTATTATTAGTTTTACTATTCTTATTATACAGACTCCATATAGTCTTCACTATTCCTATTATTTTATCATTAGTTTTACAATTCTTATCATATTGACTCAATATAGTCTTCATTATTTCTATTATTTCATTTTAGTTTTACTGTTTTTATTATACTGACTCAATATAGTCTTCATTATTCTTATTATTTTATTATTAGTTCTACTATTCTTATTATTCTGGATCACTCATTCATTATAATGGATATTGCATGCTGTTTTAAACAAATTCAGGAAGCAGCATGCAACAAACCAACAGCTGTACGGCCACTTACCTCCCATCTCCCAAATCACCCCAGAAAGATGAGCAAGACATACTGGGCATTTCTGAAGAAGCAGGGATAATCTTATAAGAATTGTTCTTTTGTGGGCTCCAGCACATATAAATGCGCCAGTGTTAGATGACAAGCAAAAATTTATATTTTACAGCTCTGTGTGAATACTGGATACTATCTAGAAGATCTGCCAAGAGTGATGAACAATAGGAACGGATGGTGAGAGAGAGTTTAAGGTATCTGTGCGATCAGCATGAATTTATGATGATGATAATGATGACGGTTACTATTCACTTGCAGGCCTTATTTCAATGGGTTTTAAGTTGATGTCAAGTCATATCGTAATTATAGAATACACATTACATTTAATTGCAAATAAATAAATAAATAAAAGATTTGATAGTTATTTCCCTTGAGAAGTTACAATGATTAGAGTCAGTGTACATTATTATTTAAGTTGCATTTAAACTTAAATTACTTTCTTCTCAACATTAGAATATTTTAAGAGTTACACAATCAATAAAGAAGAGCATGTTTTCTGGTCTTATGATCCCAAACAAGAAGTACATCATTACAACATTGATATTGAGGATTGTTTTGGTTTATTTTCTTTGTTTAATGCCATATCTTGAAATGAGGCCTGATTTTCATCATCTAAGACAGGGACATTTTCATCCCTGGCTAGACTTGTGTCACAATGAATGTTACACTATAAAATAGTACACAGCATAGAATGTCCAAAGCTTACTTGCTTATTCAGAGGAATATTTCATTTTACACAACTAACTAAGGAACACTTCTCAAAAACATAAGTCTCTTACAAAAACTTTCATTTCTCTTAGAATTCACATACATATATGTACAAAAGGAACATTTCTACATACGCCACTTATTCACTCTTTTTGTAGTTCATTTCATTTTGTATTCTTTCAATTAAAATTTATTGTGTAAATGTCACAGTTAATAGTATGCATTTGCTTCTATATTTACACTGTATGAAGAAGGTACATTTTTCCTTCTGCTATCATACCAACAAATATTCCTTTACAGAATACATTCAAATTTTTAACATGGCAATTCCTCCACAATATAAATAAAGATCTACTTTTTATACTGAAAGCAAAAAATGTTACAAAAAAACAAACAAAAAATTTGCTTCGGGCTGAATAATTTTGATGTTATATTTTATTATAAAACTTGATGATATTATTTATATTTTATTGTTTATATTAATTATGCTTTATTTTGTTTTCACATCAATCCTTTCAGTGCAGTGCATTTAGAAATGATGGCTGGAATTCACATTTAACCATAAAATAAAAAAGCTAACAAATAAATGAAACTGAAGTTTCACAATTACAATATTACAATACATTATTGGCATCAGGGGTATATTATACAAGTGTGTTTATAAGAGAATTTTTTATTCATGGATACTTCTAAAAATGATTGTTTGTTTTTTAATTTTAGAAATAATAAAACATTTTTTTTACATTTTAGGAACAGTGTATATCAAACAAGAGGCAGTTTTTTGCTGGAGGTATATCACAGAAGATCAAAATTTTTTACATAATGTGCATTAAGTATATTTGGGCACCTCAAGTTGCTCTCCTCATCAAAAAGGGTTAGTAACTTTCACTGCAGATCAAGTTATCAGGCTAGTTATACAAGGATGAATCAAAAGTTTTCCTGTATTTTAGTACATACTAGTTTAGTGAGTGTATATAATGGGACCAAAGCAAATCAAGCCATGGAAGGTACTGTCTCTGGTTAGTAGTATCATGGTAATTGGTATGCAGTCTATGTATGATTTGAAAGCTGCACAGATGAATGTGCAATGTAGTCTAACTTAGAAACATCCTTCACAAAGTTGAACTGAGTTATAATACTATGGAAAACAATCAAAAATATTTGTTGCATAAAAGAATGGCGCAGTTGATCTCAGTACTGTAAACAGATAGTTCAAGAAATTTTGGTTGGGTCACAAAAATCTCAATGATCAGACAAGGTCATGTAGGCCTAAAACTGTAGATTCTGAAGCCATGCTCCAAGTCATAGAGGCAAATCTGGCGTGTGACACTCAAAGAGTATCAGTCAAGCTTGGCATCTCACAGTCCAGTTTGGTTTATTACCTTCTCAACCTCAACAAGAGCATTCAAAGCTGCTAAACTATGCTTCACATTACCAAAAAATTGTAAAACTTTTAACAAATATTTTGTGTTTTCACATCAACCATGTTTAATGATTTTCATAGCAGATCAAGTTTCCGAGGTTTTGTTTTTTTTCCATTTGAAGCAAAGACGTTTTTTGTTTGTATTTAGTTTTTCTTACAATGTAAATGACAATTACAAAATGTTGTTTTGACTTTTATCCCATGTAAACATCTGTTTTAGTTTCGGACTTTTGGCTGTTTAATTATAGCTGTGTTTAAGACTTGTAATTTTTATCTCTTTGAAACATAATTAGTGCCAATACAACCACATGTTGCCAAATTGGAATAGTGCCAAAATCATTTCATGATAAAAAAAAAACAGCAAAAAAACATCAGGACTTACAGAGTGGCTTGTCCAAATGCCAGAGTACCGAGTCACTGGTGCAATTAATACACAATGGATTCAGATGACAAACACCGATAAGAGACAAAACGCATTAATTTCTAGGTATTTTATTAGACCTGGTTCACAAAGAAAAAGATTCAAACTATCCTTCACTTAATAAAGGATTAATAATGATAACTGACAACAAGGAAAGAGGCTCAGTATTCTATTTATTTCTTATGTTTAATAAAAAAAATAATAATCTGAAAAGGCTGTGGAATATGAAAGGGATGTTATTACCAATTGTGGTTGGTGAGCTAGGAACAGTCCCTAAAAGCTTTAAAAAAGAATGGAGGAATTGGAAATTGGAGGAAAAAATGAGACTATACAGACCCCTAGATTGTTAAGATTAGCGAGAATACTTAGAAGAGTCCTGGAGATCTGAGGAGACTTGCTGTCACTCAGACTCCAGTGAAATACCACCAGTTAAAACTGGTGTAAAAAACAGAGAACAAGAAAGTTGACAATACACAAGGCTTTACATTCAAGAGTTGACATGGAATTTATGTGTCAAGAAAAGAAGGAAGAAGAGGATTCACCAGCACTGAAGATAGTGCCAATATAAGGATTTGGGGACTACATTAAAAAGAGTGAAGGAACACTAACAACATCAGCTAGTAACAGCACTGACAACATAAAAACAACCAGAACAACAATAAAAAAAGGAAACAGAAATGAGAAAAAAACTGAATGGATATTTCAAGTCAAAAACTTGTGAAATCTTACATGAGAAGATCTGGACAAGACTACAAAAGAGAAACCATTGGAGAGAAACTAAATCTCTTGTAATCCTATTTACCAACCCCTCCACTCAGACAGGATATGACACAAGGTCAATTTTCAAGCAGAGTTTAACAGGTTTGAATTCAGAGTTTTCCTTCTCCTAGACTAGTTGCCTCACCAAGGCTGAAGAACCCAGTCTGTCCTACTATTTACCCATAGCTGGGGGGAGAGTAATTGGATTCATACCTTTCCCAAGGGTATTAGTGCTGTGTGAAATGTAATCATTCTCATCCAGGATTTGAACTCAAATCGCCATGTCCATTTCCTACAACGATAACATTACACCACGGGCACCTCCTAAATCTCTTGTAATAGCAGCCCAAAACATTGCCATGAGGACCAATTTTATTAAAGCAAAAATCAATAATACGCAACAGAATAGGAAGTGTTAATGACATAATAAGCAAATATTGCAAACTAGCACAAAGAGAGTATAAAACTAGACACAAGTGGGTTGGCGAGGTGATCCATTGAGAATTGAGCAAGAAATTGGAATTCAACCATACTACCAAATAATATATACACAAACCAGAATCCATCCTAGAGAATGAAACATACAATTCTCATTGATTTTGTGATAGAAATAGATCACCTAATCCCAACTGGAAGACCAGACCCAGAGATAATTGACTAAAATAAAGAGAACTTGCCATGTAGTAGATTTTGCCATGCTTGTGGACTACAGAGGGAAAATCAAAGACAGTGAAAAGAAAATCAGTACTTAGACCTTGCTAGAGAACTAAGAAAGCTCTGGAACATGAGGGTGAAAATGATACCAATTGTAATTGGTATGCTTGGAAAGGTCCCCAAAGGCTTGGAAAGAGGGCTGGAAGAATTGAAAATCAGAGGACAAATTGAGATCATCCAAACTACAATATTGCCTAGACAGGACAGAATACTAAGATGAGTCCTGGACCCGAGAAGACTCCAGTGAAAAACCATCAACTAATGTTGGTGTGAAAAGCTCTCCAGGATTATGATAATAATAATAATTAAGAACTAATTATATCGAAGCAAAAATTTTATCTTCACTCTGGTCTGCTGGAACGGCAAAATCCACGAAATGACAAGTTCTTTTCTTTTTGATGATTAAAACTAGTTCTGATCTTCTTGCTGGGATTTGGTGATCTGTTTGTATCTTAAAGTCCTAGAGAATTTTATGCATTTCATTTTTAACACAGATTTTGGTTTATGCTTATACTATTTGTTAGTATGATTAAATTTCAGTCTCTTGAACAATTCTGAGAGGGATAACCTTCCCCTGCAGGTGATCCCTGTTCTTGTATTCCTTTTGAGCTAGCTTTTACTGCTTTCCATTATTATATGATTAACTGTTTCATCTCTATCAACACATAACCTATAATTGCTATTCTTTTGCATATTATATATTTTTACTTTGACATAATTGGTTCTTATGGTATTGTTTTGTGTTGCTATTAAACGAGATTCAATTTCTCGTTCTCTTTCCTTACCAATGTTCTTGTTATCTCGTGTGCAGTTTCTTTGATTTATTTTTTGAAGTATCCATACAGTTATTTTTGTTCCCATTTCTGTTTTTTGGATATTTTTGTGGTTTTTCTGTCAGTCTTTCAGTTATTTCTGTTGATATTGCTGTTACTTGTATATTCATTGAGTTCCAGAATTATTGCCTCCATACTATCCTCAATGTTAGCAAATCTTCTTCTTCTTCCTTCTTCTCTTCATGCAGAGTCTGTCTATGTTATCTCTTGAGTGTAAGGCCTGGTGCATTATCATCAATTTCCTTGGGCTTTGGTCGATCTCTTTCAGTTCCTCCATTATCCATGTTAAAAAGAGTACAGATTATCTTACAGGAGAGACTGTCAATGTATTTATTCCTTTGATGAGATTTATTATCCTCCTCATGATTTTTTCCCACCATGTTCCACTCGTGGTCTTTCACTGAAATCCAAGTGACAGCAAGTCTCCAGGACTCTTCCTAATATTCTAGCTCATCTTAGCAGTGTTATGGTTTGGACAGTCTCAATTCTTCCTCTAATCTCTAGTTCCCCCAGTCTCCTTTCCAGGCCTTTGGGAATCATTCCAAAGATACTAACCACAATTGATATCATCATCATTCTCAAGCTCCTCAGCTCTCTGGCAGAATTATTATTATACTCCTTGCAAGTTTTTCACATTAGCATTAGCTGATGGTCTTTCACTAAAGTCTTCTCTGATCTCTAGGACTCTTCTAAGTATACTGTTCCATCTTAACAGTGCTGCAGTTTGGATGGGCTTGATTTATCTTCCAATTTCCTGCTCTTCCAGCTCCCTTTCCCAAGCCTTTGGGAACCGTTCCAAATATGCCAGTTACAACTGGTATCATTGTCACCCTCATGTTCCAGAGTTTTCTTAGTTCTCTGACTAGGTCCAAGTACTTGTCAAGCTTTTCGCTTTCATTATAATCATTATTATTTTATTCTTTTGAGAGTTTTTCACAACAGCATTAGCTGATGGTTTCTTACTGGAGTTTGAGTAATTGCAAGTCTCCTCAAATTTCCAGGACTTTTCTCAGTATTCTAGCCAATCTTAATAATGCTGTCATCAGAATGGCCTCTACTTGTCCTCTGATTTCTAATTCTTTTTGTTCCTTTATCAATCCTCTAGAGGTTGTTCCAAGTGCACCAATTACAATTAGTATCACCATCACCTTCCAAAATTTCTTTAGTTCTCTTGCAAGATCTAGATATTTATCTCTCTTTTTACCTTCTTTTAATTTCACTCAGAGGTCTGCTGGGATTGCAAAGTCAACTATTTCGTAGGTTTTCTCGTTTTTGTTGACTATCACAAGGTCTGGTCATCTGGCCAAGATTAGGTGATCTGTTTGTGTCTCATTCTCCAGGACAGATTCCAGGTTATGGATATATCACTTGTTCATATGGTCAAATTTAAATTTCCTGCACATTATTATTATTACTATTATTATTATTATCATCATCATCATTTACTCATTAGAGTTTTTCGCATCAGCGTTAGCGGATGGTTTTTCACTAGAGTTTGAGTGACAGCAAGTCTCCTCAAGTCTCCAGGGCTCTTCTCAGTATTCTGGCCATTCTCAATAATGTAGTAGTTTGGATGGTCTCCACTCGTCCGCCAACTTCCAAATCCTGCAGCCCCTTTAGTAATCCTTTAGTTACTGTTCCAAATGTACTCATTACACTTGGTATAATTGTCACCTGCATGTTCCATAGTTTTTTCAATTCCCTAGCAAGGTCGAGGTACTTATCCTTATTTTCACTTGTTTCAGTTTTATTCTGTGGTTAGCCGAGATAGCAAAGTCAACAATTTTGCAAATTCTTTTTTTTGTTGATAATTATTAGGTCTGGTTTTCTGGCTGAGATTAGGTGATCCGTCTGTATGTCAAAGTCCCATAGGAGTTTACATGTGTTATAATCTATTGTTGTTATCATCATCATCATCATCATCATCATCATCATCATCATCATCATCATCATCATCATCATCAACAACAACAACAGCAGCAGCAGCAGCAGCAACAGCAGTTACTTGAAGCCATATAATTGAAAAAAAAACTGATCTGAAATAATCAATTAAAAGTTGACATGCAGTAAAACCAACTTACAAGCCAAACAATAAGTATACATGTCAAATTTGGTGGCTTTACATCAAATTGTTTGGTATTCTATTGAAGATAGACAAACTCTTTCAATTATTAATAATGATCAATAGATAGATAGATAGATAGATCTATGACTTTCTGATAGTAAAAAAATGTTATATTGATTGATATAAATATATATCCTTTATGTCCCATTTAGTGCTGAAAGTAAATATAGAAAATCTATAAGGAAAATGTTGACCAGTGATCTTTTTAAGAGAAAATAAACGAATCCAATGATGAATAAATTGATGTCAAGTGAATCAGACCTTGAAGAAGTAAATACAATAGTTCTCTGCTCCCAAGTTGATCAAACCAGTATGATGAGGCTGTTTTTTCATGTTATAGTATAAACACACAATAATGATGAAAAAACTTGTTGCACACTTTGTCAACTTTAAAAAGAAGAGTATCATCAGCATCATCATTATAGAATTAGTTTGGAAAATAACCTATTTCGTTGTTGTTCTGATATGTAGGGTGTTTCTAGAAATTTGATAAAATTTCAGGGGGGGAAAGTTTGGTTTGGTTTGGTTTGGTTTGGTTTTATGGTATATGAACTATTGTAGGTTATCTAATGCCAAATCCTCTTTATGCATATATATTAAATATGATTTGTAAAACATTCTGTGAATAACATTTTTAATGAACGTGAGCTCACTTTTTGCTCACAGTTAAATGGTTTCAAGTATTTCTATATAACACAAATACTTCTATTTAATATTAATCATTTGTTTGCACATAGTTAAATGGTTTCAAGTATTCCTATGTAATAGTAACAATTCAACATGAATTATTTGTTTGCATATGTTTGAATAGATATACCTGTGATTTGAAAGTGAATAGTTTGTAGATAATTTTGAAATTAGAACTAGTTTGTTTGCATACTAGATTGATATTGTTTCCAAGCAATTAAATAGTTTCAATTATTTCTATCTAACACTAATAATTCTATTCAATATTAATCATTTGTTTGCAGACACTATTGATTTGTTTATACACAGTTAAATGGTTCCAAGTATTGCTATGTATTACTAACAATTCAATTAAACATCAGTCATTTGTTCACACATTTAAATGGTCAAACAGTTCTATTTCTAACAAGTCAATTTAGCATAAGTCATTTGTTTGCACTCAGTTTTAATGTGAGACAATTCTATTTGACTGATAGATAGGGCTGTATAAGGTGCTACCACTATAGGCCAGAGTGGATGTGGGAGCGATAGCAATGAATGGGTACTCAGCATTCCTCAAATCTTCAAGGCTGGAGACTCGCCATCAGATTGTTTAATGTCTTATCTAAGACACTCATTTGGGAGGAGTCTTACCCCTCTGCAGAGATGCTGTTGATGTATTCTACAATCCCAGCTGACTGGGCTGGATGTACAAAGTGTTTAAAAAAAATTGATATCATTTCATAATCTGATAACTTTAACCAATTTTTATTCAAATGATCTCAAATTTTAATAGTATAGAAACAAGTCAAAATTCTACATTTAATGTTTTATATTTTTTCTTTTCAGACAAAGAAATCTCATTCACAGGAAAAGAAAAAGCATTTAAACATTAAATACAAAATTTTGAGTTATTTCTACACGTGTTGTTAAAATGTGAGATCATTTGAATGAGAATTGGTCATATTATTAGATCAACAAATGATATCAATTTTTTAAAACACCCAAAATAACTGAATTATATTTAAAGATCAATAAAATTAATGGTCTGACTATTTGAAATGAATATCAACTAAAACTAAGATAAAAGAACTTGCATTTTGGCTAATGTGTTCTTTGATATTTAAAACTCTTTCAGAAAGAAGTCTGTATTTACCCAACCCTTCTGCCACAAGCAGGATGTGACACAAGGTCAAGTTTTAAGCAGAGTAAAGCTGGTTTGAATTCAGAATATTCCTTCTCCTAGACTGATTGCTTAACCAAGGCCAAAGAATCCAGTCCACTCTAGTATTTACCCATAGATGGAATAGATGGATTCATGCCTTTCCTCAGAGTATTAACACAATGTAAAATGCAAACGGTCTTATCTAAGATTTGAACTCAGGTTGCTGATTTTATTTCCAACACCAATAACAGTTATTCCAAGAGATAAAAGTGATTCATTTACAGACTTACCAATATGTTTTATACTATAAAAATCATGAAATTTAGCTGATCTCTTGTGGCTTGTTTTGATTTAAATTTTGAAATCCTAAAGTAACATTGTTAAGAAAACATACAAAACCAGGATATCCTGTTGGCAGAGCTAAGAATACACTGACTGTATCCCCAGGAAAGGGGTAAAACCCCTTTCTCAAAAGATGGGTGTCTTAGGTATAACACTAAACTGCATTTGATGGAGAGCCTCCTGTTCTGAAGATTTAGGACAAGTAGAGAACCCCTTCATTGTCAATACTCTCAAGTCCACTCTAACCTGAAATGGTAATACCTGTTAGGATCCCATCTAGGGGTCAAATTGACCTGTTTAAAAGTTATCTATATTCAATTGGACCATGTGCAAAAAACCATCTCTGAAGAAACAACTACACAAAAATTTCAAATAGAATGTACCATGAATACTATTACTTAACCTCTAGGCATAAGATATACGTAGACAAGTTGATATGCTGCTAAAATCAATCAATCAAACAGAAGTAATCAATTTATAGACTTATTAATATATTCAATACTATAAAAATCATGAAATAGCTTGTAGAAGTATCATAATTTGGAACTGATTTCTTATGACTTCATTTTAAATTTTGAAATCATGACCTTTCAAATCATAAAGCAATCTTGATAAGAAAAGTTAACCCTTTCATCTGATGGTACTTTTATTTTCTTCCACATTATTTACTGATGCAGAGATCAAGCATTGATCTTAATGAGGGTAAATTTAGGCTCAGGAGGTCAGCAGTCAAAGGGTTAAGAAACCAGATTATCTGTAAATGAATTCCTGATACTGTTGATAATCTCTTTGAATAATAACCATTTCTCCAGACTACTATCTGTCAAGAAGTTCAACTTCTTGGAACTAAAACAAATTGTCTCATATCGATTCAGCTCTATCCAGCATTTTAAAGTAACCAATATTAGATCCCAGCAAATGGGATCCTCTACAGATTCCACCAAATGCAACTAGATAAAAGGTGATTTGAATGGATTTGAAGTGATTGTTTTCAATAGTTGGTGATCAGTTGACTAATGTTGGTCAGCCACATGAACTGACCTTTAGAGTGATGGCAAAAACAAAGCAGTAATTTATAATAATAAAAGCTGTGGTGCTTATATTTCATTAAAATAGGTCAGTTAGTATATTGTCTATTTTCTGTTTTGTCATTGACAAAATAAGAATTCAGTCACTGACAGAACAGTAAAGGTTTATTGATTGGTTGATTTTTGTTTGGTCAATCTGACTGGCTAAATAACATGCAAATTAACAAATTGCTTCCTGCTAGCTTAATTTAATTAGCAAAGCATTTTTAATGTTTATAAATAGTATAGGATATCTATTGATTGTTATTTTACTTGAGTTTATGTTATGATTGATATTTAACTATTACAAATGGATTATGTTGATTAATAAGTTAACTCTGTTTGGTCACTTGAAATTTGAAGGTTTCAGTAATTATCAACAGGTTGAATTAGGCTAGTGTAAGTTGAACATGTGATGGAATCCACAAGTTCAAATTTAGACTAAGGCTGTTAGCATTAATTTTGTGAAAGGCATGAAGCCATTTCTTCTACTTCTATATATAAGTTAAATAATATAATAGATCAGACTAAACTCTTTGGGTAATCAGCCTAGGAAATGGTTAATTCTGAATTTAAAACCAGGAGCAGGAAACCCAAAGTTTATATATATATATATATATATATATATATATATATATATGTGTGTGTGTGTGTCTCATCATCATCATCATCATCAACAAGGTAAATTGGTCACCAGTTAAAAGGCAGTTCTTGCAGACCTCAACAAACAGTTCATTTTTCCTAATTGAAATGTTCAGCTATGTATACATATATATATCTTTGAATGGGTGTGTATACTTATTTGATCTTTCTCTGATTGGTACATAGATTATCTATAGTCTGTTGGTTGGTTGGTTAGTTTTATGCAATGTCAAATCTTATTGAGTTATTGTATCCCAAGATCAATCTTGCAATCACACCTTTTTTTTGGAAGGAGGCCTTACCTCTTTGCTAAAGATGCAGTGCTTTTATTCCAAGCCTCCTAGCAATGGGTGTTTATGATCTGTTTAATTTAGTTGTTGGAATATATCTTTACATATCTGTACTGATTGGATGATTCATATTTATGATCTTAAACTGAGTGGCTAAATTTCTATGCATGCCATTTGTTTGGCTAGTTTCCATTCATCTGCCAATAGTTGGCCAAAGATTATCATGCATTTTAACCAAACTTTTCAAGTTCACTGGATGAAACCAGCTATTACGTTGTTTGTTCCTGCTTCATTCTAAGCTCAAAAGTGTGCTTAGCAAACAGAAGCCCACCCTGCTGTGAGAAAACTTGTGAAGAAGGTCAATTCAACAGACGAAAGGTTTGATGAAACAGACCAAAGATGGACACAACAAGAGAATGCATGCAGGGAAGATATACGTGAGCTGCCAAGAAAGTTCTGCAGTAAAACAATCAAATGAGCTAAAGGTTAAAAGTGTAAGTAAATAATTACTAACTAGAACTACAGCGATTAGATAATGCAGTTAGGCTGAAAATGTATTTACCCAACCCCTCTGACATGGGCAGAAGTAGACATAAGGTCACTTTCAAGGCAGAGTAGAGCTGGCTTGAATTCAGTGTTTTCTTTCCTCTAGACTGGAAGGCTAAAGAAGTCTATCCTATTTTTTACCAATAGCTGGCTGGAGAAGAGAGGATTCATAACTTTTCCAATTGTGGTTAGTTTGTTTTCTTTGTTTAATGGGATATCAACTTTCATGGGTTATTTAATGTTAAAAGCATTTTTGTAGAAGAACAATGTAACCCATAGCTGAGGGGATAGGAGGATTTGTACTTTTTCTAATGGTATTAGTCCAAAAGTAAATGTAATAGCATGACTGGCATTTGAAACTACTTTAAGTCCACAGTCCAGTACTTTAGCCATTACACCATACAGACTCCTCCTTTCCCAAGTGTATTAGCCTTAAGTGAAATGTAAACAGCCTTATCCAAGATTTGAACTTGGGTCATTGATTCCATTTTGTAAGATGACAACCATTATACAAATTACACCTAGAGTTAGATTGAGTCATGCAGGTTCAATTTTATGAATTTAAAAAATGCCATAACATTCTTGGTTGGGTTGCTAACTTTTCAATAATCCTGATATATATATATAATTCTTTTATCATTATTTGACCATTGTCAACTAAAAGGCATGAAACTAATTAATGTCAATTTTTTAAAAATTACCAATTTAGAAAATCTAACTTTTTAATATTCAGCACTTTTTAGTTTGTTCTGCACATTGGCACTTTTTACCTGTTAACAACAAATACAAGTTATCAAATATATGTATGTGTGTGTGTGTGTGTGTGTGTGAGAGAGAGAGAGAGAGAGAGGATCAGATTTAGAATAGTACATACTCAGAATCAACAGCACATGGTGACTTTTAGTTTCTTGCCTATGCAATCATCAGACCAAGAAGTTTCCATATGGTGTTGATCTCTTTCTATACTGTGAGTGAAATTTAATGGGAAGGGTGATCTAGTTTGGCAGCCATTCTGGGGAGGGTGGTTTAATTTATACTTCATGCTTTTTCATCTTGGTACATTATATGAATTTTGAGATTTGTTAGTTTACTTTCTACTGTTTTTATTTATTTAACTCCTTAGGAGTTTTTCACATCAGTGTTACTTGGGGTCTGAGTGATGGCAAGACTCCTCAGATCTCCAGGACTTTTCTGAGTATTCTAGTGTATCTTAATAATGCTGAGGTCTTGATTATCTTGACTCTTTCTCAGATTTCCAATTTTTCCAGTTTTTTTTCAAGCCCTTAGGAACCATTCCAAGCTCACTAACTACAATTGGAATCATCATCCTCGTCTTGGTCCATATTTTTTTTACTTCTCTGGCAAGATCTAAATATTTGTCTATGTTTTCCCTTTATCAATTATTATGAAAAAAAATTCAATATGAGCTGAAGTAAAAGATTGGGCATAGTAAGTAGTATCTCATAGGTTGATGGAGAAATTAGGTTTATAAGCCCCAAAAATTCATTCTTAATTGACCAGCAGGATATATGGTGCAACGGATATAGGTGTTTGGTCAAAAAGTGCTTCTAAGTGAAATCATTTGGAGGTTGCTGGTAAATTAGAAGGAATACTTCCAATTGCTTCTCACTTATACCCGGTCATGGTTAATGGAATTAGAACAATCTACATCTGTGGATTAAATAAAGGGTTCAGTTCGAGCTTTTGTGTAGGCTCCCAAGTTCAACATGAAACACCAGAAGAAGGCTGAAGGACCTATTGGCTGAAACGTTGTGAGTATAACAATGAAGATGTAGTCAATAGTCCAAATATTCTAAGTGATAAAAATTATGTATTACTATTATCATCATTATGGACCACCCATTCCTCAATGCCCAAATATTCTAAGTGATAAAAATTATGTATTACTATTATCATCATTATGGACCACCTATCCCTCAATACCCCATAAACTTGATCCCTCTTCTCATCATTGCCTACACAATAGTATATAAAAGGATGTCCACCATGTGGGAACCTCTTGATCAGATGATTGCATTGGCAAGAAACTATATGCACATGTGTGTGTGTGTGTGTGTGTGTGCATACTGAATACATATCAGATACTAGCCAAAAATTTAGAAAATTTGAAGTGCCATTAACCAATGTAGTATGGATTTATCTGATTCATTAATCTTTTATATATATGCCAAAGTGGACTTCTTCAAAGTGAAAACAGGATGTTAGTAGAAGCAATCATTTTTTCAGGGTCGAATTCTCAAAAGTTCTGGGTAATATCTCATATATATATTGAGAGAGAGACAGACAGATAAACTGATAAACACATAAACATTTTTAAAGCATTTATTGGATACATACACAAGTCACAAGTATAAGTGAGTATATATATGTCTGCACATTAACAATACACACTCATAAACACACACACACACATATAAATATATATTCACCTGTTTAATTCGGGGAGTAGTCTCCATGGCATAGAGGCTAACACGCTTGACTTTGAAATTTTTGTAAATGAGTTCAGACTCCAGTCACATTATTGTCCCCCCCCCCAACTACAGATTGAATAGTACCACTACTGTCCTTCTTCAAGTATAGTTTTAAATAACTCATGAAAGTTTATATGCCATTAAATGAAGAAACCAGACCTATTAAATTTTAGATGGTGTGAGGATAATTCGTATACTTTGATAAGAAATATCTATACAAATATACTCAATGGTAAGCATACATGCATGCATATATATATTTTTTTTCTTCTCTCTTTCTCTCCCTTTTTTGTCATTTTTCTCTGTCTCTGTCTCTCTCTCTTTGTCATCTTTCTATCTGTTTGTCTGTCTGTCCCTCCCCCTCTCTCTCTCTCTCTCATCTTTCTCTGTCACTGTCTCTCTCTTTGTTCTTTTTCTTTCTGTCTGTCCCTCTTTCTCTCTCACATTTTTTGTCATCTCTTTCTCTGTCTCTCTCAACTCATTTACTCTCTTTCTCTCTCACACTGTTCTCTCCCTCTCACTCTCTTTGCCTACCTCTTGCTCTTTGATATCTTACTCTGTCTCTTGGCCCCTCCTCTCTCTCATCTTATTTAAAGATCCTCATTGAAAACTTCTTATACCACTTGGCTGTTTTCTAAAAAAAGAACCAGAGAATAATCTCATTGTAATTCTAAACAGCATTTTAATTGGACTTGAGTTGTTACCTCTGAGAAAATGGTTAGCTGAGACTTTTTCTAACCTCAGATCAAAAGTGAAAATGAGAATGTATATGTGTTCAAGTGAGGAATGAAAGAGATAAAAGAACTTATATTTCAAATACAGTGAATATTTTAAAGGACAAAAAATGTTTCTTAGAATCCAATTTGTTGATGATTAAAAGAAATACAGAGTATTTCAAAAAATTTGATTACATTTGAGATGTACCATTTATTTCAGAAAAGTTCATATCATTTCATAATCTAATAACTCGACCAATTCTCACACAAATGATTGTAAATTTTAGCAAGTGTAAAATCAACTCAAAATTTTATGCTTAATGTTTAAATGCTTTTTCTTTTCCTGTGAATGGCATTTCTATGAAAAATGAAAAACATTAAACACAGAATTTTGAGTTGTTTCTACACATGCTCTGTTAAAATTTAAGATCATTTGAGCAAAAATTGGTCAAGATATTAGATTATGAAATAATATCAATTTTTATGAAATCACAACATTACACTTGACATAACATGTTTGTGCATAAACATGAATAGGAGTGCATATTCATGTAATATAATGGCCAAGGGATTTTGTTTTATGCCTTTAGGTTTAGTTAGGCTGAGAACTTTGCAGCTCAGTGCATGGGTTACTTTGGTGCAATATTAATGCAGGTGTTCATGTGTGCGGGCGGAGCAGACATGTCACTCAGAGATGTCACAATAGCCCAGATGGTAAACAGGGCTGGAGAGTGCGAGTGACGTCATGCACCAGAAGCGCACGGAGGATTTTGGGAATTTTGAAGAAAGTTACTTGAGTTGAGAACTGGACACCAAACGAGAAGGGTCGACTTTCAGGGCTCGCTGAGGCCAGACAAATTTGTGCGCTACGGGCGCTGCACGTAATGGGGGGGCAGATGGAAAAGTCATCATAGAAAGATTGCGCATCTCTCTTCCCTATGTCGAAACCTTTAACTCAAAGGTAATAAAAGGTTTTGTACCTGAACTAAGAAGTCGTTACGTGTTTTCCGTGTTTCAGGATTCCTATGTTCTATGAATATATGTTATGAACATTCTCTGTACATTTCACACATCCGGATATTTGGCTATGGTATGTATATATGTATGGAATGTATATACATGCATGCATGTATATACATTCTGGCACATATTCATACCAATCTATCTATCAATTTATCTATCTTGATGCATATCCACATGTATGTGTATATATGTATACAGATGCATATCCAAATATATATATATATATATATATATATATATATATCAGTAATGACTCTGAGGGTAGGGCTTTTTGTACTCATCTTAAAGATCTATTCTTCCAATTCTGTCTATTTTGAAACAATAAGGATTCTCTCAAAACAAATCATTTGTCATTGACTCTGGTTTGACTTGATATCTTGTTGAAGTGGGAGGGTCCTACAGACGGCAATTTTATTTGCTTTCTGGATGAATTAGACTTTTATGATCAATTGTAAGCTAAAATCCACTGCTACTCTCCAACAAATACTGAGTTGAAAGGGGATAACATGCCAAATTTCATCTAGATTGGCCCATTATCATTGAAGTTCATTGGTAACAAGTGAGCAAATGAAGACCCTAAGGTATATATATATATATATATACTCACTTACACAAATGGAAAAAGAGATCGTGCAGATATAAGTTGTCAGCATTTATATAATGAAGTCACCTCCATAGAAGAAATCTAGGTGTATGAAGTCAAAAAGGTTACTCATAACACAAACAATAGATCTAATTAGGAAACCTGGTAAGCATTAAAAACTAGCATACAAAGCAGGGTAGAAATACCTTGGCAGAATGCTATTGTGTAATATTATTGTTGATTGTCTTATTACTTCTACCTCAGCCCGTCTATGTATTTATATTCACATTTATATAAAAACCATAACTTTATTTTTGATGTGACATATCTGACACAATCTCTTATCTTGCTGCCAATTTGTAAATGTGTCAATTTTTGAAATCAGAAGAAATTGAATTGTTTTTGTTTACTTCTCCTGTATGGAATTTGATAGAAGCAGATTAATTTTTCATTTTAGTTAATTTCTTTTATTTAGCATAGCTGTCTCAAAAGTTACATACAAATATTTACAAATCCTGTATGTTTATGACTATACAAATAAAACATTGTATGTATGTTACCAGAGCTACTCTAACTTTTTCTTGTTGTTCCTATCAATTATTGTATGTACTTGTTTCATCTGAAAATAAGCGCAAAAATATTCTTCTCAAAGAAAGATATCTGTTTAGTTGTATTTCTGTCAATTGTTCTTCAGTCAATTGCAATGGGACTCAATGAAATAACCCTTTCCTGTGTCCCAACTTCTCATTGGTGGATCTCGATGACCAATTATCATTGGATCCAATTGGAGATAAACAAAGAACAACTGAGTGGATAGCATGTTGTTTGAGGCGGATATTTTCACCATTTTATACTTATAAGACAAGTGCATCAATCTTGATGGTGATTAAATGAAAAAGTAGCTTAGTAGTACTGGTAACATATGCACAATATTCTATTTCTAAAGTTATAAATTGGATTAGTGAATAGTTGTACCTTACTTTTCAGGCATTTCTTACATATATATATTGCTGGGTGTCAAAAAAGTAAGATATAAACATTTACTAATTCAGCATATTTATTACTATACAAATAAAAAATTGAGCATGTTACCAGCACTACTATGCTACTTTTCTACATAGTCACCATCTAGTTTGGGACACTTGTCTCATTGGTGCATCAGCATATAAATACCCTTCTTGAAGAATTTTGCATCAAGCATTATGTCTCCTGTTAAAATCTAATAAGATAACACTTTCTGATGCTCCAGCTTCTTAAGAGATATTCACAAAGTAGGGCATAAACATTTATTAGTTCAGTTTGTTTATAACTATACAAATAAAATATTGTACTATGTTACCAGTACTACTATGCTACTTTCTACATAGTCACTAAATACCCTTCTTGAAGAATGTGGTATCAAACATTGTATTCTTCCATTAAAATCCAATGAGATGACATTTTCTGATACCACAATGTCTTGCAGATGATTTCATAAGCAACCATCTTCAGAGGATTGAGTCTGATAGCTTCATCACAAAGCTTGCAGCATCTACCATTTTGATTCTAAGCTTCAACATGTGAAATATTGGCATTTACTGTTGGTGAATGTGGAATAGGTTCATTCTGTAGATTTGAATACACTATATCAAACAGATAATCTGTTTTCTGCTCATTATATGTACCACATATACAGTAACAAATTCACAGTGAATTTCTGTTGGATTTTTACTCTTGGCATACAAAATTTTATTACACCTTGCACTTCTGCTTGTTCATTGCTTTATGGTGGCAATCATCTTATAAGTGACATCACAAATGCATGTATTTGATATCGTTGAAATTCACTCGTGTAAGATTTCACCTGTGTCGAAACATAAAGTTTGATAGCTTTGAGTCAGCACTCAGATGCGTAACCTGTTGAGTTACAAGTTGAAGTGACCTCTGGAACCAAGGAAAGAGAGATTTTATAGACATTGGAGCATTCCATTACGTGGACATTCTCTGGACATTGATTGGTTGCTGGCCAAGCACCTTTGTGCCACCTGCCTGGACAATGTTGGATGCTGAAGGAATATCAGACACATTTCTCCTTAATTCTGAAGAAGTGTGGATTGTGTACCTTACTAAGGTTCTAGTCACCAAATATTCCTGTTAGCAGTTGATGATCAGTGAGTGAATATATTAATGTATATATGTACCTGCTTGTTTCAGTCATGTTGCTGGTTCTTTATTGAGTTACAGCCTGTTTTATTTTTGGATGCTAACTGGAGCCGCTGAGCCAGTAAGTGATGTCATTATTGTTGTTTATTCTGCATGTTTAGAGCAGTGACTTCTACAGATATCAAGACTGTTCTGGCTGTTACTGGAAGTATTGCATACCACAAATTACTTTGTGTTTATAGCTTTCAAAATATTTTAGTTATGGTTGATTTATGCCTATCTGTATCTTACTTTTTGGATATTTTTCATATTTTATGACTTTAGGGTTAAGATCTTCATATTTACTGAACTTGTTGGAGACATGACCTTAAATTTTTACCTTTTCAGCTAACTTTAGTGGATCATGGTCTAGGAAATTTTTCTTGATAAGTCATGCTTAGTCGAGGTAGCAGAGGAAAAATCTGCCTGGCATGTAAATATAGAAAGTGTAGTCAAGTGAACAGATTTAATTTATAAAATATTTACAAAAAAAAACTTTAAGTTTACTTTCAATATGTTTAAGTAGAAGTGTGTTTGTGTGTGGGTATATGAGACAAGTTGTCTTTTAGCAAATTGTAATAGGAAGGTGTTTTGTTTAGTTTTACTTATTGGAATTCATGATCTGATTTATCCTGAAGTTGAATTGTTCAATTCACTTTGTTTTGATAATTGAATTCTTTTGTATGTGTCAAAGTATTAAGTGATGTTAACAGGTACTCTAATGAGTTAGTATGTTTCTTTGAAGTCTGGCTTCCAATGACCACATTAGGCTTCCCATTTGGCTGTTTGTGGCAAAAAAGTTGGGTCAAAGTGGATAAAAAAATTGGGTCAAGTGGATGAAAAATAGGTCAAAGTGGATTTAAAAATTGGGTCAAAGTGGGTAAAAAAAATGGGTCAGAGTGGATTTTAGAAATTGGGACAAAGTGGATAAAAAATCAGTCAAAGTGGATCAAAACAGCCCTGTCGATTGTATCCCAAACACAAACTTTTGATTAGCATCAAAATATTCTTATCTTATTTTTAAATGCTTTAGTTTGAATTTCTGTTACTTTCTTTAAGGCAAATTTTTTTACCATATTCTAAATTTGGTTGTAATAAGAAATGAAACAAATCAATTCCTTTTTTAAATAGAGGGTCAATTTTTAAGCAGTTTACAGATTATTTGTATTCAGAGTTTTCCTTTTCCTTGATTGATTGCAAAATGGTAAAACTAAAGAATTCAGTCTGCCCTACTATTTACCCCTTGCTATGGGAGAAGAGAGGGATACATGCTTTTCTCAAAGGCTTGTAGTAAAATGCCAACAGTTTCACCCAGAATTTAAAGATGGGTCACCAATTCCATCTTCAATGACATTTATCATTATGCTAAGAATATATACATGTGTATGTATGCAAAAAACTTCCCTATTAGGTAATTTAAAAAATCAATAATATTAACTCATAAAAAATGTAATTTAAGTGACTGACTGAATATATCTATGAAGTTAACAGCTTTTTGCCGTAAAAGTGAGAGCAGGTTAGGGAGTTATTAGAAAGTAGTTAGCTTAAGTGCTCACTTTCCGATTCTTTTCTTAGCATACCAGTGACAATACATTTTTAAAAGATATAAAATTGCAGGAAAGAAGACATAGATCCATCATGCCTTTTCCGAAAGGATTTGCAATTTTATTTTGCTTGCCAATTACCACGAATCTGTTCCCCCACCTCCACATACATGAAAGAAATCAATATTTAATTAACTAGAAGATTGACTTTTTTCTCTGTTTCTCACTAAATTGGTCTATTTTTTAATAAGAATATTTAATTAAAATGTTAAATGTATATCCTATGAAATGAAATTAACCAATAAAAATTAATAATGATTTCACAACATTTTTTGTTGCATTAACAATGCTATAATACTGTGAGGAATAAGATTCATGGAAACTCCATGAAAAATTTTGACATTTTAGAAATAGAACAATCGGGCCATTGGGCTAATGAGTACAGTGTTTGCCAATGGTCCAGGAGACCAGGGTTCAATCCCAGGTCAAGTCATAACAAAGTCTCAAAAAATGGTACTTGATGCCTTGCTTAGCACTCAGCACTATAAGGTAAGGATCAAGTGAAGCAATCCTGGGAATGGAATAGCATCCTCCCTTATACCTCAGTGTAGTAGCTATTGAAAAGGGAACCTTCAGGTTGTCCTTGACTAAGATCACCAACTTTACTTTTACAACAAGAAATAGAACACAAAATAATTTTTATATTTCAGTTATACTGAAAGAGGAAAGTTTTATTTGTGGTTTGAAATAGGGACTTATCCATACATAAATTGATGAATATCTGATGAAAGAAATACTTCCTTTTCAAGAGCGTACACATGCAAATGCATCCGCCACACACACACTTACATATATATGGTGAATAAATGAATCATTTAAAAAATTGTTTAAAAATGTCATTTATGGATTAAAAGAAGTGTTCAAATGCTAATCAACAGAGCAAGATAAAACCTAAAAGAAATTGATATCTCAACTCTTTATGTCAGTTTAATTCTAAAAGTTTCATGTATTCAATCATTAGGTGAAACTCAGTAGTAAATGAATGAAGAAAAGAATATTATAAAAGTTATATTGTATGGATTGCATATCTGGGGAGGTCAGCAAAATTCATACATATCCAATGGGCTAGCAAGACATTGGAAGAGATAGAGTTTTCCTTTTGGTGAGAATTGTTTAATAGTGGAATTGTGGGATATTATCATATTTTTTTTGTATTTTATCATTTGTAATATTTTTGTTTTTGCATTTCCTTACTTTTTTATATTTTATTTTTCTATTTTATCATTTGTTTCATATGTTATTGTTTTATTTTTTGTTTTTGTATCTTATTATTTGTTTTATATTTTATTTTCATATTTGTTTTATTTTTTATTTCTACATTTTATTATTTGTTCTATTTTTTATTTTCATATTTTACTATTTTTTTTGTCTTTTTATTTTTGTATTTTGTTTTATCTTCTTATTTAAACTCTATTGATTTATTAATCCTCATAAGATCCAAACATGTTTAAGATTTTTAAAAGAGTGAATAGTATGATTTAATTATCAGTGGTGGTTGATTGTAAATTGGCAACCTAATTAACACCATTATGGGTCAGGAACTTTCTTTTTTCTATTTTGTTGCAGAATTCTGTATTTCTCAGAATAAATATGCTTTTAAGCAAGTAATCAAAAATAATAGGTACAAAAATGTTGTTTTGTCAACTTCTATTATTTAGTACTGTGAAAGCTAAATCAGGATATTCTGAGGTGCAGATGACATTTTTAGGGGCTTGAGTTGTTACCTAGTGTTGCCTTTGTTTATGGTTGGACTAACCAGTTTTCCAAAGGGATATTGCCATGCCTACTTGTCACCACAGTTGGCCCTATGATTAAAGTGTTGTCACTAATATTGTTTATTTGATGTGCCAGAACCAGTTGCCAGCAAGTTCATTTGGGTTTCTATGTCATACTCCAAAATAATCTAAATACTAGTACATGTGTTTGGACCATTAAAAAGTATATATGCTAGCCAAAAATCTGCTAAGACAGTCAGTTAAGAGGTGCTATCCCACAAATAGACTAGGGTTGGTACTTGAAACAAGAGGGTTGGCCCTTGAAACCAACAGGTGGCAGTGTCTGAAAAAAGATTGATTGATTGATTTTAATAGCATGTCAATCATTTCAGGGTTATTTTACATTTGCAAATTAGGGAATTGCATTCATTGTACATTTATTTTTATATTATTTTTGTTTAGTTGTTTTTTTTGCATATTGTGATATGTTATCAAGAATTCTTATCTGATGAAAATAATTTGCATAGAGTTGTATGGTTGGAAGGTTTGGATTTGTTATTTGGTTTAATGGTATCTCAATCCTTCAAGATTACTTAATGCCAAATCCTCTTTTATATATATATATATATATATATATATATATATATACGAGGATCATTAAATAAGTTTCCAGACTTTTTTCTTATGGGCACTTTTATTGATAGTACACATATGAAACTCAAGTCCCCTTCGAAGTAATCTCCTCTGGCTGCAATGCACTTGTTGTACCCTTCCAACAACTTCTGGAAGGCCCCATGGAAGTCCTCTTGAGTGAGCATGTCAAGGAACTTTGTCACAGCCTCTTTCATCTCCTCAATTGTCTCATAACAACAGCCTCTGAGCTTAGGGAATAAGAAAAAGTTACAGGAAGAAAGGTCTGGACTATAGGGAGGGTGAGGAACTGTGTTGATGCCCATCTTGGTCAAATAGTCTGTGACTACGATGGAGTTGTAGACTGGTGCATTGTCCTGCTGGAAATGCCACTGACCAGATTTGAAGATTGATGGCCTCTTCCCTAGGAATCTCTTCCTGAACTCCCTTAAAACCTCAACATAGTAACCTTAACCCTAACCCTTTGGGCAATCAACTCTGGTCTATTGACTTCCTTACTCCTGCCACACTTCTCATCATCCCTCACAGACTCTCTGGCTTCCTTGAATCTCTTATGCCACTCAAAAACTGATGCTCAATTCATGCAAGATGGTCGAAAAGCAGTCTGAAGCATTCCATATGTTTTTGTGGCATTTTTTCCAAGTTTAAAACACAATTTTATTGCATATCGTTCTTCTAAAGTCCAGATTGCATTTTTAAAATTCACCAGCTATGACAATCAAGCTTTAGTAGGGTGTATTCCAATTGCTGCTGTAGCTGTTGATTTGAACCTAAAATCATAAAAATTGGTCAGTCATCTCATAGCAATAACATAGTGAATTTTCAAGAGTCTACAACAATTTTAAATGCCTGTACAAAAAAAGTTTGGAAACTTATTGAATACACCACGTATGTATATATATATATATATATGTATATATATATATAATGATTTGTAAGTAAATAGTTTGTAGATAACACAATTTTTAAATGAGTTAGAGCACATTTATTTGCACAGAATAAAATAATTTCAAGCATTTCTATTTAACACCAATAATTCTCTTTAATATCAGTCATTAATTCTATTATTATCTAAAACTGATAATTCTATTTATATTAATCATTTGTTCACACAAATTGTAATTAACCCTCAGCCACTGCTTTCTAGCCCCTTTAAGATGAAATAGGTTTGGGTTTTTGGATACTTGTTAGTCATACCAGCCCATTGATACAGTGGGTAGAGTGTTTACCAATGGTCAGGAAGACCAGGGTTCAATCCCAGGTTGAGTCATACCAAAGACTCAGAAAATAGTACTTGATGCCTCCTTGCTTAACACAGCATTAAAAGGCATGGATCAAGGGTAAGCTATTCAGGGAAAAGAATAGCACCCTCTCCTACACCTTTGTGTTATAGATATTAAAAAGGGCACCTTCTGGTCACTCTTAATTACAGTTGGCCAAGTACTTACTTGTTTGTCACAGGAGCAAATTGAAAAATATGGTTAGGATAATCATATAGATGCTGGGGCTTGACATGACTAGCCGATTGATCTGATTGGGCTTCTTCTTCAACTGCTTGTCAAGCTCAGTAAAGACTAAATTGGAGTGTTGTAAGTCTCATGACCACTTTGGTTGCAAGGTCACAGACTGCTTTGCCAGCAGGTACTTGCTCTCAACAATTATGGATCACCACACACAGCCAACAGGTGGCCTTATTGGAGAGATCTTACGTCTCTACAGATGTTTTGTTGGCATATTCTAGAGCCCCAGCTGACAGGGTGGTATATAGTTTTAAGTATTTCAATTTAATACAAATAATTATAAAGTTTCAAGTAGTTATCTCTTTTTGATCATAGTCATTTGTTTGCACACAGTTATATGGTTTTAAGTTACTAATAATAATAACCCTTAGTGAACAATGATAGCTACAAGTAACAATTCTTAATACAAATAATTTATTGTTAGATGGCATCAAGTATTTCTATTGGATACAAATAATCTTTAAACAGATCTATTTGACACATCGATGGGACCTAAGCAGGTTTGAGTTTACCAAGGACTAATTGCAATGAGGAGATACTTAACACTCTCCAGAACCCTAGAAATTGAGCCTCACCATCAGATGCAGTTTAGATTCATGTTCAGGACACCCCTTTTGGGGTAGGAGTTATACAACCAGGGATACAGTTAGCATATTTTAAGCCCTGCTGTCTGAAAGGAGAAACAACAATGATACAGAAAAAAATGTTTGCCTTCAACAAACAAAGTCTACTCAAATGAAAGACTCATTACTCTCTCTTGTGTAATATCTCTTGACTATAACATGGAAACTTCCCTCTTTCTACACCTTCTAAACAAATGGATGCTAAGAGAATAAATAACAAATGAACCTATGTTTAAATTGGCTATTGTTTTTCATTTGCTTCTCTCTGACCATCAGATGATTATGCCAATGTTTGTTTCACTCCAGCTGTGCTGTTATGTTCACTTTTGGACTAATACCTTAGGGGAAAACCCTTATTGCTCCAGCTATCACTGCTATCAATTTACAAGGATGGTTTGGGCATTAAATATCCCACAAAGGTTGATATGCCGTTAAACATTATAAACCAAATCAACCTACTTACATATTTTATACTTGGTGCCACTTAAGCATGAAACATTGAAAAGTTCAGAAGAAAAATTGTCTGCATCTTTTTCCCATGGAAAAAGGTTAAAGAAAAATAAGAAAAGTAAAGAAAAAATTTTTGTTGAATAAATTTTAGAGAATTTTCTGTTCTTGATTCTTTGAATACAAGGCATGACTTTGCCTTAGAATACAAAAAGAAGGCGGAAACAAAAATAACAGAAAGAAAGTGCACAACAAAACTCACGCATTACGTGGGTGGAATTCAAGACGGAAATAAAACAAAAAATGGTAAAGAAAGAAATTGAAAAAAAAAACTCTTATCAAAAATGTCCAAATATTTCTATTCAAATTCCTTACCTGAAAAAAAAAATTGAGGACTTTAATAACATGTATTTCCTTTTCTAAATTAGGTTGGATGGTTGGTTTATGTTTTAGGGCATATCAAACATTGTGGGTTATTTAATACCAAAACCTGTTTTTATAAATATGATTCGCAAGTAAATAATTTATAAGTAACTTTTTAAGAGATTGTTTGAGCTCATTTGTTTGCTCACAGTTAAATTGTTTCACATATTTTTATCTAGCTCTTATAATTATATATAGTATAAATCATTCATTTCCACACAGTTTAATGGTTTCAAGATTTGTGATCTAACACTAATAATTCTATACAATGTTAATCATTTTGTTTGCACTCAGTTGAATGGTTCCAGTTATTGCTAACACTAATAACTCTTTTAAGTATCAATCATTTGTTAAATGGTTTCAAGTATTCCTATTTAATGCTAATAATTCTATTTAAATGTAATCATTTGTTTGTACACAGTTAAATGGTTCCAGGTATTCCCACCTAACACTAATAATTTTACTTAATCCATTGTTTGCACACAGTTAAATGGGTTCAAGTATTGTTATTTAATATTAGTAGTTCTATTTATCAAATATTCCTATTTAGTATAAATTATTTGTACATACCAGTATGATTTCATCAAACAAATAATGATAATTCTTTGTAAGCAATTGAACAGTTCTATTTTACTCATAAATGGAACACTTTCAGGTACAACCACTCCAGCTCAGAGTTGACTTTGGAGAAATGACAATGAGGTAGTGATTCCAAATTCCCCAGAACTCCTTTTCTAAATTAGTAACATGATTAGGTAAAATAAAATGATCATTTAAATTACAAGAAAGTTCAAAAAACTAAATTTCACCTGATTATTTATTGATCATAAAATGTATGATCAAAAAGTGTCAAAACCAAATCTTTAATTTTTTTTTTTCACT
>OY757905.1:64504568-64724568 GCA_963585895.1 Sepioteuthis lessoniana | reverse complement strand
AGAGTATTAGTCCAAAAGTGAGTGTAATATTGTGACGGGAATTCAAACTCGCATACTTTAAGGCCATAGTCCAGTACTTTAGCCATTACACCATAGGGAATTTTCCACTGAACTATCAGTAGAAAAGGTTGGAGGCAACACAGACTATTACTTTATAAAACATTATGCATGAAAGATTCGTTCTTGGGTCATGGAGTGTGAGTCTTGCAGGAAGTTATTTCTTCCTGCGAATTACTTTAGTGGTCAGAGAATATATTCAATAGAAAATTGTAACTAGAAAGCAACAATAAGATAAGGATTGGCAAAACATAACTTCTTTTGTGAATAAAATTTTTTGCAATATTATATCTACTAGCCTATGGCATGTATAATATGATTGAAGCAGTCTAAGCCATGGAATATACCCACTGTGGTTGGTAGTATTGTGATAATTGGTGTACTGACACATTGTTTCCATTACTGCTGCAAAGTCTGATTTGGGAAAATGTTTAAAAAACATTAACATATATCAGGGGTGGCAAATCCTGTCTTGAAAGCCACATATGGCCCTTGGACCTTTGATATATGATTGATGGAAAATTCTAGAAAATATGAATATTCTATAAATTTCAACCCAAATGGTTGATGCTGTTAATGATGGCTGTCCAATTCATGCAGTTATGGAGTCATCTACTGTATATATAGAACTTAGAGAAAAACAAGAGGATCTGCAGCTAAAGATGATTCATAAATCTCAGTCTACAATTGAGTTCTGTAAACAAGTTCCCAGAATAAAATATCCTGAACTAAAGAAAACTAGAGTACAGCTCATCTAAATTTTCAGCTCAACATACTGTTGTGAATCTCTGTATTCTGTAATGAAGTATGTGAAGTCAAAGCATCCTACTATCCTTACAAACCAACACCTTATGAAGATGATTCATACAACTCTGACAACTTATCTGCTAGATTTTAAAGGACTTACAGCCAAGGTGGAAAACTGCAAGATCATTAATAACAGTAAATAGAATCTTTAATAACCTGATATTTGTATTTTTGTCATTAAAATATAATAAGATTAATTTTGTTTGGTGGAAATCTGATTAAGATATTTTTTGGTTTAATTTTTTTTACATATTTGCATCTGAGTGATAACTGAAACTAATTAAAATTAACAGTTTAAAAACTTCATTCATGAACAAATATAATTGCATTTAATATATATTTCTTAAAATTTATATGAAATTTTTGTTGCAAAATGCATATGTAATGATAAAAATGTGTAAAATTTGTGCATGTGCTGTGACTCTCAAACATCTAAGATTTATAATTTGTGCCTCTTACATGATAAAAATTTAGACACCCCTGACATATCTGATTAGATCTAGAAGAGTTAGTGATTTAATAGTTGTTGTCATAAGAAATGAATTCATCAAGTTATGTTCAAATCCTGGAAGTGTCTGCATCTCACCTCTCACAAATGCCTTTGAGAAAGATATGAATCAATTTCTTCTCCTCCACAGCTATGGGTAAATAGTAGGATAGAGTGAGCTCTTTAGCTTTTGTTAGGCAACCAATTTATGAGAAGGAAAATTCTGAATTGAAACCAGCTTTACTTTACTTAAAAATCAACCTCGTATAATATCCTGGTCATGGAGGGACTGGATGAATACATACTACTACTACAATAAAAAGTTATGTGTGCATCTCATCATAGTGTAATGGTTAACAAGCTAGTCTTGAAAACTCATTAGTTCCAAGCTATAGGTTCAATCCTCTGTAGGTGCTCCATACTTTCAGCTCTGAGCCACATCTAAAGCTACATTTAGTTTATTATGTATTTTGTGTGATGTAACAACAAAGTTGGCTAGTATACCATTCTTGTTGAGTTTGACTTACTGGGTGCCTCATATCTTTAGCTTTGTAACTAACTAAATAAAACCACAAGAATTCAGGTGTATAAAGATTTCAACACTCTATGGTTTTAGCAGAAAGACATAATTTATATCGAAGAACTGAAAGTTTTTCATTCTTATAATCCTAGACCTTAGGAAAAAGATTTCTATCAAATTTTCCAATTTTTTCTCTTACTCGTATATACATATGTGTGTGTGTGTGTGTGTGTATTCCTGTTGAGAAATGGGTTGTATAATAATTAGTAATAGAAAATGAACTTGGCAAGCCAAATTCAAATGCTGAAAAAGTTGTTTGTATTTCACTTCATACTAATACCCTTGGGAAGGGTATGAAAACAACTCTACTTCCCTCAGTTGTGGGTAAATAGTAGGGCAGAGTGAGCTCACCAGTAGTATGCAAACTAGTCTAGGGGAAGAAAAAAACTCTGACTTCAAAACCAAAAGGTATAGAGCCCACAACTCTAACCTATAAAAACCTATTTGCAATTGAAATGGTAGCACTATTACTAATGTGGTCTGACTTTAGCTCAATGCTCGATAAATAAATCAATAAGAATATACCACCACCACCACCACCACGTGTATGTGTGTGGGGGGGTGATTACTTGAAATTGTTTACTATAATGAGTAATATATTGTCTTCATCCACATATGTGTGTGTATATGTGTACATGTGCATAAGTGTGTATATTTTTGTGTGCGATTATTTGGAATTATTTACCATAATAATATACTATCATTATAACCATATATATGCGTGTGTGTGTGTGTGTGTGTGTGTGTGTGTGTGTGTAATTATTTGGAATTGTTTAGCATAATAAGTAATATATTATTCTTAAATATATACTTCGAACTTCAGTTTAACATATTTAGTATCACAATATCTTATGTTGAAATTTTTTAAATGGGTATTTTAAAGATTTTAGTTTCAAATCAAAATATTCTGATATGTAAGTGAAGGCAGAACTTTTTATTTAATTCAAATCATCTTTATGGACATGTATTCATGATACAGATTAGAAAATGATAAAATTCAGTTCATGTATTGTGATGTTGAATAGTGGTTGTAAGTAATTTGCATATGAAGGAATGGGATTGATATATTGTCATGCTATGAGGAGAAAGGGAGGACATACAAAAAGAGGACATGGGCAGCTCAGATGATGTAATGTTTCACAAGCTGGATTAGCAGACCATTATTAGTGAGTCTGATTCTCACTGTGCATCCCATACTTCTGGCTTTGTGCCACATTTAAACTAAGCTTAGTAAAATAACTATATAAAAGCAGGACACTGAACAAAACACTTGTTAGTGAATAACTTACTTGGTTACATCATAATATGTAATTAGAAAATAGAACTAATATTACAGTTTGATCTTAAAAAATCATTTTTGCATACTAGTGTAAGGAGACAATAAATAATTATCTCTTATATATAAGGAGTGTACCCATTGACAGTCACTTATCAATGACATAATCCATCTCAGCCTCTTTGGTCTCAGTTCATCAAAGAGTAAGAAAGCACCTTTTTTACCTGTGTTCTTCAAACAATAGAGATTTTATCTCCTCTCCTGATGATAGACATAGTTTCTTATCTCATCACATGGCTATGATCACCACACTCACATAAGACTTATATTATAATAAGACCTATATATGTGTTACAGAGCTTATCTTGTCTTTCCTTCTGTTTATTCAGTGTTAGTATATCATCATCAACATCATCATCAGAGTGTACCAAGAGTATGAATTCTTTGGAATCTTACAGAGTAGGTTAATGTAAGTTTTTGTGGGTCAGCCAACACTGGTGTGTCCATGTGTTGGAGTCCCGAGAAGAATATTACTGATAAGTTCATTCTTACTCCTCCAGCCGTGCTTATCATGTCTTGTTCATCTTGCTTAGATAGTTTGTGTGATAAAGATTAATGACTGTACAGCTGCTGTTTTGCTGAGTGTTGCTTCTAAGATTTGTTCAAAACAGCATGCAGTATCCTTGTGTAGTGTCCATCTAGCTTTTTCTCCATCCATTTCATTAAAGTCTAAATTGTACCATCATACAGTAGTATTGATACAGCGACAGGTTGGAAGAATTCCCATTTTATTTTACCAGAAAGATCAGATTTCTGTGTGATCATTAACCTGTCAATAGAAGTCCATGCTTTATTAATGCATATGTTGACATTGCTTTCAGTAAATGTGATGTTGCTACCAAGATATATGAACTGGTCTACTAATTTCTGATGCTTGCTATTTATTGAGAAAATGGCACCACATTAATGCTAATATTGGCCATTGTTGAGTGGGGTTTTAATTAGATATCTTCCCTAGCATCAACTACCCTAATAACAGGTTAAAAAAAAAACAATGAATGTTTAAAAAGATAACATTTTTTTTATATGTTGGAGAGGCATTCTCATGTTGAACTAAATAAGCTGCAGTGCCCTTTCTATCTTGGACCAATTGTCCCCAATTATATATTTATGAGTAAAATCAATCAGGTTGAAAGAGAACAAGTAACTTATCTCTTTAACTGTTATCTATAACAGTGATACTTTGTCTTTTTTGTTTTATTTTTGTTTTACATTAAAACGGTCAGATACAAAACAAGTCAGCAAAGCTAATCAGAGGTTGGTCATTTCCTCTGACCAATCAGCTTGTTCAGCTTTGATAGCAAATCCAATATTCATTATGTTTGCATAAGATGTCCAGACTTGTTGGAGTATTTAAAAAAAAAAATCTGTGTTTAGGAAAAAATTTATTTAGAAATCCATACTACTTCAAGGAACCTTTTGAGGTCCATGCAGTAGAAAATAGAAGTGGGTTGGTTATTATTTTATGGCATATTAACTCTTGTGCATTATTTAATGCCAAGTTCTGTTTATATATATATATATATATATATATATATATGATTATATGATTTCTTAGTGAATAGTTTGTAGATAACTTTAATTTTAAATGAGTCATTAAAGCCCATTTGTTTACACTCAGTTAAATGATTCCAAGTATTCCTATCTAACACTAATAATTCCTATTTCCTATGAATTATTTGTTTTCACACAGTTAAATCGTTTCCAGTATTGCTATTTAACATAAGTAATTCTATTTGTCAAGTATTCCTATCTAATACAAATAACTTGCTCACAGCTGTATGGTTTCAAATACTACAAATAATTATTCTTTGTAAATGATTAAACCACTCTATTTGAACCATAGATGATATCCTAACAAGTATTACCAATCCAGGTTTCAGTGGAACTAGGAGTAATGGCAACAAAAGTGTACTCCAAACTTGCCTAACCTCCAGGACTAAAGCCTCATCATCAAATGCAGTTTTGTGTCATATCAGGACACTCATTGGAGAGGGGCCTTACCTCTCTACAGAGGTGCAGCCCTAAAAACTGTCGTAGAATACTATGTCTTCTAGTTTCCTGAAAAAAACAATTTTTTTTTTTAAAAATCTTTAATGCTTATTTAGAAGCATTACTAAAAAATAAAATAGTCAAAATATGTATCGATAATTGTTTGTCTATCCAGCAAAATATTTTGATTTAAAGTTACCAAATTTTGTATTTATACTTAACAACCGGCTTATTGGTCAAGTGGGTAGAGTGTTCGCCAATGGTCCGGGAGACCTAGGTTCAATCCCAGGTCGCATCATACCAAAGACTTTAAAAATGGTACTTGATACCTCCTTGCTTAACAATAAGTTTGGTTTGGTTAATGGCATATCAACCTTTGTAGGTTATTTAACGCCAAAGCCATTCTCAGAGTAAATAGTGGTACTATTTAACTCATAGCTGGGAGGATAAGGATGTTCATACCTTTCCCAAGGGTATTTGTCCGAGAGGGAACGTAATAGCGTGACTGGAGTACAAACTCACTTACTACAATTCTGCAGTCCGTCACTTTAACCATTACATCCCACCTCAGCAATAAAAAGTACATATCAAGGGTAAAGTGGAGCAATCCAGGGAAAGAAGTAGCACCTTGGTGTAGTAGCTATTGAAAAGGGACACTTCCGGTCATCCTCAAATAGTCGCCAGCAGTATTTATACTTAGCAGATTTAGAGGAAGATTTTAGCTTACTGTGATTATTTATTTATAACATGCATTTCTAACTTTAGACTATGAAATTCTAGAAAAAAATTCTCATGTATAATACACATAGACATTTTAGAATTTGTAGGCACTAAATTTAACCTAAATTTAGCATTTGTTCAACTTTTTTTTATACAGACTAAAAATAAGAATTTTAGTAGTTTACATTATAACTTAAAACACAAAATTTACACAGTATTTAGAGTAAACACAAGGACATGTTCACACAAAAAGGCAACAAGTTTGTGGAAAGAATAAGTTCATATTAGGAGAAACCAAATCTTAAACAAACATACATTCCAGCGGATATTTCCCTGTAATGGTGTAAAACACACGTTTGGACTATAGATATTACTTACTTTCGGTGATATCATCCCAAATATGATGAATAACCATGGTAAAACTTTTTGCTCCTCATGGGAAAAGGGAGGTTCCCATTAAGATGATGTCTCTAAGTACAGGAAGTCATATTGATACAAGATGTATGTATTTACTCAACACCTCCACCACATGAAAGATGTGGGACAAGGTCACTTTTTATGCATAGTTATGCTGGTTTGATTTCAGAAATTTCCTTTTCCTAGACTGGTTCCCTAACCAAGACTTAAGAACCAAGTCTGCCATTCTATTTACTATTAGCTGGAGGTAAAATAGATGAAGTCATGTCTTTCCCAAGGGAATTAGCACAAAGTAAAAGTTTGACTAAATGTGACTAATTAATTGTGCAGGTGCTCATGGTGTGATGGTTATTGTCATAGAAATAGGACCCAGTGACCCAAATTCAAATCCTGGACAAAGCTGTTGGCTTTCACATAGCACTAATGTCCTTGGGAAAGGCATGAATCCATCTGTTCTCTTTCACCCCCCAGCTATTGGTGAATAATAAAACACACCTTTTTTTTTAGCTTTGGTTAGGCAACTAGTCTAGGAGAAGGAAAACTCTAAATTCTAACCAGTTGTACTCTGCTGATAAATTAGCCTGGTGTCACATCCTAAATGAAGCAGAGTGGTTGGGCAAATATAAACATTACTAATTAGATTTATAGATATTGGGAGATGTAAAATAATGATATTATTGCTTGCTTAGAAGAAACAATCATGACAAAAAATGAAAATGTTTAAATGGTAAATCTTTTAATTGTTACTTAGAAAAAAAATCTTTTATAGAACTATCTGAATTTTTTGTTTCTTTATCTGGATTTATCTTTCCTTGTAACAATTATCATTTGTAATTGTTGGATGTATATTTTTAATGACCACAAATAATTTAAAATAACCACCAGCAATTCAAGTCTTGACCTCTTACTCTGTGTTAAACTTGATACATAATTAATAGGTTGAGATATAAAGATATGAACAGATAGATAGATAGATAGATAGATAGATAGATAGATAGAAATAGAATCAAATAGACAGATATATAGATAGATATGTACAGATTGGGATAGATTGGTAGATATGTACAGAATGAGATAGATAGGTAGATAGATAGATAGATAGATAGATATGAATAGAATCAAATAGACAGATATAAAGGTAGATATGTACAGAATGAGATAGATAGATAGATAGATAGATAGATAGATAGATAGATAGATAGATAGATAGATAGATGAATGCATACGTACATGTACTAATTAATTATAAATTCCTTCTATTGTAATGAAATTAGCAAGTTTACTTAATAATGTTTAAGATTTGAACTCAAGAGAACAATCATACATGTGTAACATTGATGCTGAAAGCAATTTTTGTATAAAAAGAATATAATAGGATAATCAAATTAGAATTTAAAAGACTTCACTGTTTCTGTCCATCTAATTTAAGATAAAAAAATATATTTGTCTGAATAATTAAATACAAAAAGGATTCTATTAAAAACCTGCTATGATTCATTTAAGTGAAAGAGAAAAAGACTGTTACAACTGGTGTTGGCACCAGGGTAAGGCCATCCTCACACCCTGAGCAGCATCTCCTTCATCTCTGTGGAGTAGAGTTAAGTTTATTGCTTGATGTCCAAGGTGCCCAAAAATGCCAATAGAGCTAAGCTATTTTTGGCACCCTGAACCATGCAATGGTGCTTGTGAACACTCTGACTTGGAGTGGTAGCACCTGTTATGGTTACTTCTATGAGTCAAATAGATACCTTTCGAAATTATTTGTATTAGATAAGAATACTTGAACCCATATTGTGTGGAAATTTTTTTATATTAACAATAGTTTTTTGAAGCTAAAATTATTAACAAAAGATTATTATTAGTCTCTTGAAACCATAGAATTGCTTGAAGTTCTTGAAAGTGTGTACACATTAGATTGGAATACTTGAAATCAATAAGTGTGTTAAAATTTTTTGTGTTAAGAGTTGGTACTTGTCACTATAATTGTTTAAAATGATTATTTCTGAAAAAAAAACTGACTATACTATTAAATAAGCCGACAAGGGTTGACATGCTGTGAAAATAACCATATTTACAATAAGCAGATAGAGCACTGTGAAGACCAAAAGACAATTAGTAAACTAACCAATCAGTTAAACATCTTTGATAAGTTTGTAATTGTAAACTGCAACAATTTTGCAAAGGAAATAAAACCTTGAGTATCCTTTGGCCAAAGTTTTATCACTGAACCACATCCACAACAAACAGACAGAAGTGTTATGAAGGCCAACAGACAAACCAGTGGATGGTCTGGCACATTATTTAGCTTGTACAATGTCTACAGGTGACGACATAAAATTTTCTGGTCATAATGTAATTAGTTGCCTGTTATGCTGGAACGTGTGGAGTGTCATCCACAGGGAAATTGTGTAGCTGGCAAACTGTGATGGATAATAAAAGATGGAGGCATTTTTGATGTATAGAGCACTTAATTTTTATGTGAATTGATCAAATAAAATGACTAAGATGTATGCAACATAAGAATTGAATGGTTACAGAATAAGTAAAGGTCACAACTCTGTTGATTTGTCATGTGGAAAGTATGTATTATCAAATTTCTTACTGCCTTGTTTGTCCTGTCAGTGGGGCTTAGAATATCATCGAGAATGGAGTAAGACCTTCCCAAAAATAGTTTCTAGAGTATGACACTGAACTGCATCTGATGGTGAGGCTCCAGTTCTGGAAATCTAGGGAGTGTGGATAACCACTTTGTTATCATTACTTCCAGGTCCACTCTGACCCAGAGTGGTAGCACCCATTTGATCCCATCTGTAAGTCAAATAGATCTATTTACAGAATTAATTGTATTTGATATAAATAGGAAGTACAATGAATGCAATTCCCTGATCACTAGGCATGAAATAACCCTACGCAAACTGACATGTTGTTAAAATCAATAAACCAATCAATCAATCAATGCCTTGTAACTCACTGCATTGTCTCCTTAGTAAAATCACAGCAGTTTAACTGCTAAATAAAGATGTTTGTAAAAAATTTCATCTTAAGTGATATTTTTTGTAAAATTCAATGCAAAAAAAAATAATACAAAAATCATTCATTATTATCATGTTTGTTCAGCAAACACACACACACACACACACACACGCACACATGTACATACACATACCCTCTCAACCTCACACACACATTACCTGGAGGTAATGGCAATAAAAAGGTAAATCCACACTCCTCAGATCTCCAGAACCACCGGATGCAGTTTAGTGTCATATTCAGGGCACCTTAAAAAGTTTAATAATAATTCCTCATTCTCATCAAACAAACCCATCTCTATTAAAAGAGTTCAAGGCAGTGCTTGGTGGTTTGGTTGGTTGGTTATTTGAGTTTTGTGGCATATCAACCTTTGTAGGTTATTTAATACCAAATCCATCTTTAAACAAATAATCAGTTCTATTTCAAACAATTCAGTTTACCATAAATACACAGTTTAATTGTCAAAAACATTTTTATTTCAAGCTATTCAGTTTAGTCAAACAGTTCTAATTTGAACAATTTAGTTTAGTATTAGTATAGTTTTTGTTTACACACAGTTAAATGTCAAAACAATTCTATTTCAAACAATTCAGTCGAGCGTAGTACAGTTTTGATGTCAAAAACAGTTCTATTTCAAACAATTCATTTTAGCATAAGTATGCAATTTAGTTCTATTTGACCCATAAATAGGATCTTCTCAGGTGATACCACTCCAGGCCAAAGTGGACCTGGGAGCGATGGCAATGGAGGGGTACTCTGGATTCCCCAAAGCTCCCACATTACTGGAACTTATTATTTTGTATCATATTCGGGACACTCGTTTTGGAGAGGTGAAGTCAGTGAATTCTACAGCCCCAGCCAACTGGGCAATTGGTGGTATGGTAGTAAAGGGTTGAATCTGCTAATAATCCATTTTTTTTGCTTTGAGTTAGACGAGTCATGGGGAAACATGCAACCTATGGTGCTTTCTAAATGGCCCATCTCAGACTTCAACTTTTTATAGACAAAATCTTTTTACTGAAGAGAAAAAAATCAACTTTTCCTTATTTTTAAGGTTAATGCTTATGCACATGGTTTTCTGTAGTGTTGTTGAATTCCTCCATGTTGAAAAATTAGACCTAGAAGCAGTTACTGACACTTGCTGAACAATTACAGAGACCAAACTGTGGATGAAAGTACAGTTAGACAGTGAGTAATGTGATACAACAGTGATAACAGCTACATGAGTGTCAAGTCACATTTAACATGGCTACCAATGCAAAAAAGGAGGGTCCCTCAATCAGCTCATCTGTCATCAATGTCAGATGGATTCTATGGAGAACATTTTCCTGATAAACAATGCTATCATCATTGCAGTGAAAAAGTAGGTTGCCTTCACTCATGCAGATTTATATGAGTGTGGTATATAGGCTCTTAATTAACACTGGCAAAAATGAATTACCAATAGTGTTGCTTATTTGAAAAAAAAATGTTTTTAGCTAAAAACTGGCTCTTTTAAAAAATGTTATTGTGCTCTATTGGACTGACTTGATAATTGTCTGTTTATTTCCTCCATATTTTGGTTATTTTCATCATGATCATAGCCTCTTATAACATTATTCCAACAGATTTTGGGATGTATCATCAACTCTTTCACAATATAACAAGTTGAAAATATGGATTTATTTGACAGGAAATCATTTTATAGGGGCGTGTGGCACATACAAATGGAGTCTCATGTGTGGCTATCACAAAAAATGCCTGATCCTCTGTTATAGGAGCATCTCAGGTGCCTAGTGATAAACTCAGCTCTGCTAGGAAGGTATTGTCTTGGGGGAAGGCCCTCCAGGATTATGTGATCAAATTTAACCCACCAGGTGCAATTGCCAGATGGGTCCTGGAATACCAGAAAAGTATTATGAGTTGATGATACTTAATCATATGAATGAATATAAGCTCTTATTTTAGTCCAGTTTCTTTGTTTAATGGCAAATCAACCTTCATGGGTTATAATATGATAAAGCCATCCTTGTGGAAAAACAGTTGTGGTTCTATTTAATCCATAACAAGGAGGGATGAGGAGTTTCATACTTTTCTCAAGGGTATTAGTCTGAAATAGCACAACTGGAGTTTGCACTCACTTACTGTGATGTCTCAGTGTAGCATATTAGCCACTACATCATGGAGACTCTACTCCAAGCCATTGCTTTAAGAGCATCCCTAGTATATATAAAATGTTATGTCAATAAAATCTTGATTTATTCATGGAACTGGTTGGTTGGTTGGTTGGTTTTATAGCATGTCAATGTTCTTTGGGTAATTCTATGTCAAAGCCAGTTTAACAATTATAATCTCCAGTTATATATAGTACCAAAGAATCTTCACAATCATTTCGAGCAGATAAACACTTCATTCTTCAATGCAATATTAATGTTTTAAGAGTCAGTATATTAATGTTGTTGTAAATAATTCTAAACTCTATCTCAAACAAATCTATTTGACCCATAAATATGATCAGAGCTCCAGCAGTGGAACCTTACCAGTTCAGTGTCATATTCGAGACATTCATGGAACTAGTTTTAGTATGAAAATTCAGGACTAACAGTCAAGTCATGCTGAAAGCATTGCTTTTTTCTGATTACTGAGGTTAGGAAACACTAAAATGGGTCAGTCCTTAGATGAGTGACAACATAAGAAAATTGGTTGCTGTAAGCTACTGATAGCCTTCTGACAGATTATACAAAGCTTAGTAAAAGGCTTGATTTGTGGAATCCAACAAAGTTCAGTTAATTCCATCAAGTCAATGTATTGTTAGCAATAGAACATTGAAAACAGGTGTTACAATTCAAGTACAAATACATTCATTAGAGACAAGTGATGTCCAGTTGACAATGAAAATGGTTCACACAACATTTTCCCCTTTAGAACATATGCAACTGAAAAAACAAAATGTTACATATGCTAGGGTGAGTCAAAAGCTTTGCAATATTTTGGTACATATTAGTTTGCAGTGCATATATCATGTGACTGAATTATTTGAAGCAGTGGAAGGTACCCACTGTGGTTGATAGTATCATGGTGGTTGGTGCACTGATACATTGTGCATTGCTTCACCCTGTGTGTAATTTGAAAGCCATTCAGCTAAACATACAATATAGTCTAATTTGGGAACTTATGCTTTATGAGTTCAAACTGATGCGGAAGAAATCAAAAACAGTTGTTGTGCAAAAATGAAGGTGCAGTTGGTCACAGTACAGTAACCAGATGGTTTAAGAAATTTTACTTGGGGTACAAGAATCTGAACAGGCAAGATCAAGTAGGCCTAAAACCAAAGAATTCTAAGGTCATGCTCCAAGCCATTGAGGTAAATCCAGTGTGTAACACTCATCTGACCCAAGCATATCACAGTCCAGTGTGCTTTATCACTTTTAAAACCTCAGCAAAAGCATCTAAAACTGCTGAGTTTTGCCTCATGTTACTAAACTACAGCAAAACTTTTGACTCACCCTAGCATAACATTTTCATATTACATGTGGATTATCAGATGGTTATTAATATTTATAAGGTACTTTTTGTAAAAATTCTTTTATTTATTTATACCTAACCTGCCTGTCTCTTTCAAAAACCTATACCATAAATATTTTCAATATAAAAGAACTTCTGATTAGACAACATTGATTCTGACATTTTGGTGAGTGTTCACAGCCTCGCAGGATTTCCACTTTTGTTCATATCTACACAGATAAAATGTCACTCTTTAGGTTGATGCCAATCTGGGGTAGTTTGTCCATTAGCTTTTCTTACAGTCATTCCAAAAACAGTCTTGAACTGGTAACTGTCTCAGTTGCATACCAAAGAGAAACAGTTTGTCATTGGAAACAATAAAAATACATAAAACAAACAACCTTTTTAGATTGGGGGAACATTCAGACTTGGAGGGGGAGAAAGACAGATCCAACCAAAAAACCAGCCTGAACCAGATTTCTAGAAGTAGTTTACAATCTTTCAAACAGACCATAAAAGATCATAATTCCTGAAAGTTTGGGTGAAATTGCCCCAAAATGGCAGAGGTTAAACTGTACAAAAAGACAGACATTTAGTGATTTATGATAAAATGTGATTAAAAAAGACATAAAACAAAGATGGAATTGTCATGACATGAGTTACCTTCCCTCAGATTAGCCATGACAAGTTACTACCCTTGCTAAATAAAGTGGGTTGCATTTTTTTATTCAAATGCTTCCCTATTAAGCTAGACATACCTCTTCATTTTCTCTTGTTTATAAATGTTATTTATGGAAGTGCCTGTGGTGTAATGGTTATCATCATAGGAAATGGACACGGCGACACGAGTTCAAATCCTGGACAAGTCTGATTGCATTTCACATAACACTTATACCCTTGGGAAAGGTATGAATCCAATTATTCTCCCTCCAGCTATGGGTAAATAGTGGGGCAGACTAGGTTTTTCAGCCTTGGTGATGCAACTAGTCTAGGAGAAGGAAAACTCTGAATTCAAACCTGTTAAACTCCGCTTAAAAATTGACCTTGTATCATATCCTGCCTGAGCGGAGGGGTTGGTAAAAAGGATTAATGTTATTTATACTAAGAAATACAATAACAAGAATAAAGCTAGTAATAATAATGAAAATGATATAAGATAAAAAGTTTGAATAAAATCTCAATTACTTGGTAAACAAGAAAAAACATGATGAAGTAGCGGTTCAAAGGGGTGGTAGAATGACTTCAAGATTTATTCTCTACTTAATCAAAGATAATTCCATGATCAAAATGGTTAAGGTGATGTCCATGAAAGATGGAATTATGAGGTGCTGGTTCAAGTCACAAGAAAGCCTTTATTTTCATCACTAATCTATATGAAACAGTATAATAAAAGTAAAAAGTATTCTTACCAATTTCATTTGTCAAAGAACATTACTTACCTGAAAATAAATGAAAAAGAAGTCTTAGATTTGTATGTATTTTCATTTAAAATCAAAAGTTTCAACAAGACATAGAATACATAGGTATAAAACTCTTGAAAAAACTAAATCAATCATCATTTTTATCAAGGTTGGTTGGTTGGTTTTTAATGCTTGTCAACTCTTCTTGAGTTATTTAACACCAATGTCAGTTTTTAGGGGGGGCAGTTTCAAATAGTTATATGGTTTCAAGTAACTATTCAATAATAACAACAATAATAATAATAATAATTTGCAAATGATTATAATTAGATATTCTTAATACATATAATTTGCACACAGTTATATAAATATGACCTTGATATACATAGCATTCAAAACATCAAAAGAAAGTAGTCAAGAATGTGCAGTAGTTACAAGATGGTACTCATTACTATCATTCTTAGTATATGTCATGGATTCCTAGGTTTTTATTTATCAATGAATATACATATATCATCATCATCATCATCATCATCATCATCATGTCTTTGTGGAATGAAGATCAAGATGGGGTTGGTCCAGAATGACTGCAAATATGTTCGTGACTGATGAAGTTGATGTTGGATAGGTAGACATAGTTGTAGCAGCTGCAACTAAAGGTCTAGTCAGGATTTCATTGCATAGTATTGTGGTTCCTTCTACTGCCCCTTTTGTCCTTGAGAGAAATACTGTGTGTGTTTTTTGTTATAACTAGAAATAAGGTAGAGGTGCCTACATCATATTCTAAGCACAAATATGCTTAGAATATAATGAAGGTTATTAAACCTGAAATAAATTTATAATGGAACTGAATTGAATTTTTTTGATTGAATTTATAAAAAATGTTTTCGCTCTGCACGTGAGTTTTGATATATTTTTAATCTGAAATTAATCATATATTCGATAGTCATTGACATTGAGCACTCAACCGATTCTGATTCACCTTGGATTACTACTTAACAGTCTAACCCCGAGACTATTTTCTTCAGTTTATTCACACACACACACACATATATATGTATATATATATGTATATATTTATATATATATATATAGTTATATGGTATGCTATATTCATAAATAAAGAGTGCACAATATCGGTGATAGACCATTTGTAGATTTAAATTAGTTTAGTGTTGAAATGGAGTCAGTGTCACTTGGTGATTGCCAGTTTCTTACCAATGCGATCATCAGACCAAGAACTCTTGTTCTGATGATCACAATCATCAAATGGCATTGGCACTGTATTTACATTATTCAACCTTATATATATTTACTGTTTTGAATTATATATATATATTATATATATATATAATTGAGGGTCATTCAATAAATAAGGGTAATTTTCTTGAAGAAAGGGAAAAAAATTTTTTCATAAATGTAAACTCTGTAGTGTGTGGAACAGGATTATAGCAAACATTTTAAGCTTGCAAGAATATTTGTTTGGAGGCTATTCAAAATGACTGTAAATCAAACAGATTGCTTCAAGCTTAAACAGAGGTCTGTCATTAAAGTTTTGGTGGCAGAGAAATTCAAACCATGCGAAATTCAAAAAAGAATGTGTTATGTATAAAGAGAAGCATGTTTAAGTTAAAAAAATCTTTAGAAATGGGCCAAACATAAGTTTGCTACTTTGATCTTGAGTCAAAAAGACATTCCAAAGGGCAGGAAAACACTGACTCTCCAATAAAGAAAAAGGGCCCGTCACTATTGATTTGCTTGAAAAAGGTCTAACTGTAAACAGTCCTTCCTATTGCCAACTTCCTTGGCAAAATCTACTTATATATGTATATATATATATATTACATGGTAGTGTCTGTGAACCTGGGTTTCATGCTTCATGCATTCTTCAGATGCATTTGTCACAGACACTACCATTTAATATATATATAAGTAAAGTTGATGATTTAGTCAAGGGGGACCCAAAGGCTCCCTTTTCAATAGCTACTACACTGAGGTGTAGGGAAGGGCGCTACTCCATTCCCTGGATTACTCCACTTTACCCTTGATCCATACCTTATAATGCTGAGTGTTAAGGAAGTTGGCATCAAGTACCATTTTCTAAGTCTTTGGTAAGACTCGACCTGGGATTGAACCCTGGTCTCCCACTCTACTCATTAAACCAATAGCCCGGTATATATATATATATATATATATATATATATATATATATATAAGCTCTATCATTGATATTGAGCCCTATCTAATAATACTGCAATATTTGGTCCTTTATTTGGTAAGTTAATGAAGAACCAAATATTGCAGTATTATTAAATAGTGCTCAATATCAATATATATATATATATATATATATATATATATGAGCAGATAAGCAGAAGTTTCAGATGACTAAAATTTGGATAAAAAGTTTATCCTTATACTTTAAAAGATTAATATTTGCCTTGAGCCAATAATTTTTTTCTTTCTATGTTTTAAAGGCATGTCAACCTTCATGGGTTATTTAATGCCAAATCCATCCTTGTAGAAGAACAGCAGAGGTGCTATTTAACCCATAGCTTGGCAATAAAGGGGTTCATGCCTTTCCCAAGAGTATAAGTCCAAAAGTAAACATAATAGTGTGACTGGAGTTCAAATTTACTTACTTTGAGGCTGCAGTCTAGCACTTTAGCCATTTTGCCATGGGGACTCCCTGGCCAATCATTGGTTTGTGCATAAGCAAATTGTCCTTCCTAATGGTATTATACTTATGAGCATGCAAAACAAATCTTAGAAACCAGTGGTTAATTATAATCAATTTTATCTATATGCTTTCATCTTGATAAAGAGCCATTTATATGTCCTTCAAGATATAATCTAGACAAGTTAAATCCTTTTTAACCAGGAAACAGCATTCTGTATCTTGAGTAATCAATCATATATTTTTCAAGTATATAGTACATAAAGTAGTCAAATATTTACAGAGATTTTTTCAAATATCAATCAATCCATCCATCTATTTATCCAATTATCTCACCCTGTTCATTATCTATCTATCTATCTATCTATCTCATCCTAGTAATCTTTGTCTTACTCTGTTCATATCTATTTATCTTATAATTCCTAGTTTGAGATATTGTTGGTGTCCAGATCTAGGAGCACAGTTGTACCAATCAGCTGTCTTTTGTAATTTTCCTGGTTTTTCATTTGCTCAAATCATCCACAAGCAACAAATGGAGACAATTCAATTTGTTTTCAATCAACTAAAGAAAAATACCAATTAGCCTTGCTGGAAGGGTGATGAGAAAACCAAATGAGTCTTGGTTTTATTTTTTGTTCACTTTATCAAGTGGATTATTTGTGAATAATTTTGAACTTAAACTAAACTCAAATTGTGAAACTGAAATCTGAAGTATAAAAAAATGCAATTTAGATTCCTCTCAAAGATCTTGAGAAAAATCTTTAAAAAATCTTTAATAATTTGTTGTCAAAATTTTTTCTTCCTTCACATCATCATCATCATCATCAAGATGTGCTGGCAGCACAGATTCCTTTGACTCTTTCTTGCCACCCATCCTGATTGACCACCACTCTTGGTAAGTTCTTTAGAAAGCATTCAGTGTCTACACAAAACTGATGAGTGTGAATTTTTGCTGGTTAGCTAATATTGGTGTATCCATATGTAGGAGTCCATTGGAGAATGTTGTTTATGAGTCCATTCTTATTTCTACAACAGTTTCTGGCATGTCTTACACATCTTATTTGGCTTTGAGATGGGAAGTAAGAGGCTACATTTTGGGGTGGGGTGCTGCTTCCAGGATTAGTTCAAAACATAATACTTGTTTAGTTCCCATCTACCTTTTCCTCCTGGTGTTTCATTAAAGTTCAGGTGGTGCAACTCAGTAGTAGTACTGACACTGCTACAGCTTTGAAGAATTCTCGTTTTAATTTATTTGAGAGATTGGATTTCCATATGGTCATTAACCTGTCAATAGCAGTCTATGTTTTACCCATGTATTTGTTCACATTGAGAAAAATAGCCATCAAAAGATTACTATGACAAAGATTTTTCAAACAATTAAAAGAAGGCAGATATAGAGAAATTCCTGAATATGAAGATTTATAGAATTATGACTTTCTCAATAATAAAAATGATGGAGTTACAAATACATTATTGTTGTTCTTATCCTATAACCCATTAAGTTGTTGGCATGCCATCTCGAGTAATACCTCTTTGTATCATCTCTCAGGTCAACAGATGTTATTTGGTAGTGTTCATCTCCTCTCCAAGTAATATGTGACGGATTGAACTGAGTTATGTGATACCAGTAGTAAGGAATGATCCTTGATCTAAATTAAAAATTCTGGATAATAAAAATGATGGAGTTACAAATACATTATTGTTGTTCTCATCCCATAACCCATTAAGTTGTTGGCATGCCATTCCAAGTAATTCCTCTCTGTGTCATCTCTCGGGGTAATAGGGGTTACTTGGTGGTATTCACCTCCTTTCCAAGTAAAATGTAATAAGGAATGGTCCTTGATTAAATTAAAAATTCTGGATAGTAGAAATGGTAGAGTTATAAATTTCTGAATAATAATAGAGGCAGTGTATGGGGCCTGCAGTTCCTGCAACTGTGGGGAGGTGTTGGAGCTTTGGGAGTGCTGTATATCTAAGAAAATCTAAAAATGATTAAGGGACCAAATTTTTTTCTTTTTTTTTTTTAATATTTCAATTTATTTCTTACAAAATTCATTATTCATAAATAAATTCAATGATAAATGAATTAATGCTAAAAATTTTACTGAAATCTCATAAAAGCTAGTTTTTGTTTGATTTTTAAAATTGACCTATAATTTACCAACAAATTTGTCTTTATACAAATTGTTACTCATATATTTCACTGTTTTAAACATTCTAATATTTGTAAGCTAGAGGTAAATAGTAAGGCAGACTGGATTCTTTAGATTGGGTTAAACAACCAGTATAAGAGAAAGAAAACACACCAGCTTTATAATGCTTAAAAATTCATCTTATGTTACATCTTGCTCGTGGTGTAGGAGTTAGGTAAATACATCATTTCAGAATGCAAACAATTTTTCAAATCCGAAATTCTCCATTTTTTCTTTATATTAACACAAATAGATTTATGCAAGAATTTTGCCAATAGCAAAATTAAAACTTTTACAAGACATTTTTATTTGGAGAGCTTCTTATACTTTTGTGAGGGAGAAAATTTAACAGTTTGCAAGCATTGCTATAAGAACCAGCATTGATACTGATTACTTAAATGCTATTAATATTTAATTGTCAGAGGGGATGGCAATGCTTATTTCAAGACTCTTTTAGATAAATAAATAAATAAAAGTTAACCAATTGACTCAAAGTGTAAGTTAACAAATAAATAAATCAATAAACAAAATCACTGATTGGTCCACATACAGTTAGAATAAATGTCAAGAAATCGCAGACAGCTTGGTGGTCTATGAAAAGGACTCTTTGAAATTCATGAAAATGATCTGGTTGAATTAAGTCCAAGGATTTTATATAGTAAGGGATGCACTCAAAATCCAAAGTTTATGATAATATTATTTAAGATTTTAAGAAAAAAAAGACTGGTCAGTGTCATATTTGAAATGGGATTTGAGAAAAAAGTCAGAATGGCAAATTCAAAGAAGATTGTTTGAAGTTGATGCGGATGTGAATGAAAGAAAAAAAAGAGGGGATAATTATGATTAATGATTTCTTAATATTCTTTTCTGATAATAAATACAGGATTGTATCAGGATGTAGTGAGTACTATCAATCAAGTAGTATGGTATTGGATTTATAAGTTTCATGAGTATAAGAGTGTATCAGATGGAAATAATTTAGGCAAACTATGCATCCAAGTCTTGTGTTAATGAATTAGTTTTAAAATATTTTAAATACCAGGTGTTCAGAAGGTGATTAAATCCTTTTTAGTACACTTTGCATTTATGAACATGAAATATGGTGGTTACACGTTATTCACTAATCAACTCAGTCCAAATTTTAGTTTCACAATTTATAGCAATTGCTTAAAAATAGTTGGGTGAGTTAAAAGTTTTTCAATATTTTAGTAACATGAGGTAAAATGCAGCTGTTTCGGTTGTTTTTGCCGAGGTTGTAAAGGTGATGAATTACACTGGACTGTAAGATGCCAAGTTTGCTTAATATTCTCTAAATGTAACTTGCCAAATTTGCCTTGTAGGCTTTGAGCATGGTCTTGAAATCCACACTTTGAGGCCTACCTGACCATGCCTGATTGTTAAAATGTTCTTGTTACCTGAGCAAATTTCTTGAACCATCTGGTTACTGTACTGTGATCAACTGCACTTTTACCTTTCATACAACAGGTTTTCCATTGCTTCTGCAACATTATAGCACAGTTTGCACTCATAAAGTAAAGAGGGTGTCCTCGTGGTGTAATGGTTAAAGCGATAGACTGCGGGATCGTAGTAAGCAAGTTCGTACTCCAGTCGCACTATTATGTTCACTTTTGGGCAAATACCCTTGGGAAAGGTATGAACCCCCTTATCCTCCCAGTTATGGGTTAAATAGTACCACTACTGTTCTTCTAGGAGAATAGCTTTGGCATTAAATAACCTAAAAAGAATTGATATGCCATTAAACAAAGAAACCAAACCAATCATAAAGCAAAAATTCTCAACTAAGACTATGTTGCACATACATCTGTATGGCTTTCAAATCACACATGAAGTGAAGCAATACTTAACATGTCAGTACACCAACTACCACATTACTACCAAATACAGCTTGAACTGCTTTGGTCACTTATTATACACACCATAAATAAGCATGTACCATAATATTGCAAAAGTTTTGACTTACCCTTGTAGATAAATGAATATTTAGTTTACATTTGGCATTTGGTATAAAGCAATGGTGAGCAATCTGCTGTAATGAAATTGGTAGCTGCATTTTGTAAACATGGTTTTATTGGAATGGCAGGGAACTAGGTTCACCTGTTGACAGGTGAGACTATGAAACAAGTATGTTTATCATGAATTGGAATTTTTACATATAAATATTCAGAGGATCTCTGTATTAGCCAGAAGCTTAGTTGAATGGTATATCAGGTACAATGTATATATATACATATATATATATCTTTGTATTTTAAATATTTATTATTTTTAAATGTTTACAAGCTTTATTTTTTTTGCATATATTTTTCTCAATCACAGCAAAAATAGTTTGGACTAATTTCCTCATATTTGTTGTTTTTTCCTTCTATATTTTTCTATTGCATACCCTTTGATCATCTTTGTCATTTTTTTCCTCTATATCTTTTTTATTGCATACCCTTTGATCACCTTCATCATTTTTTCTGTCTATATTTTTCTATTGCATACTCTTCGACTATCCTTGCACTCTTTTCCACTTGACTATAACAAAATAACAAGTAAGGATCTGAGTTTAAGGAGGTTGTTGTTATTGATCTACTACAACTATGAGACAATGTAATAAAATATCAATCAAAGTGGGTGTAGATCGAAAGTCAAATGTAACGTGATATGTTGGTCCAAGTTATGAATAGAATGGGAGGCTAATTTCTGGGGAAGAAGAGAGAGAGGAAATAAAATAATCAGACAGAAAGGCAAATAATGAGTTAACGGAAGCAGCCAGCTGACCTATGAGTGATTCAGGCTAGGGCACTTGTTTGGGTCAGCCAATCATGGGTAAATGACTACGTTAATTAAAAATGACTAGAAAAATAAACAGGACTTCTGTGCAGGTGTGGAACCAGCAGAAATGGGTGTTCCTCACACCGAAACCAGGTGGAAATAATGACTTGACTCAGGTGAAGAGTTAAAGAGGTGAGGACAATGCGAAGGTAGTTTAAAGTTACTGCCCCTATTTTGGGGTGAGCTCCAAAAAAGGTCTCACACAAGATGTGAATCTGTGATGATGAAAATAGTGGACAAATATGCTAGAACTACAACAAAAATCAGGAATAAAATTCAAGGTCTGTGTTTGTTCTCTTTTTCACCTTATGACATGTTTCTCTTTGTCCAACAATGCAGTTGACTCAGCTTTCATATCCTCTCTCTTTCTCCTGACAACTACTTTAAAAATGTAGTAGTAAATAAACTTTCATGTTAGTGAACTAAGACAGAGTTTCGTGTGTTTGTCAACTTTTCCCATGGTGAGGTTACAACAATCTGACTTAAGGCATAGTGATTTGGTCATTAACATTTTTGAGCATGGTACAACCATACATTTGGTGCAATAACATTACAATGTTCTATTTTCTACCATTATGGTACAAACATCTATTTGTTACTGTTACACAAAAACCCAAAGACATAAAAGTGTCAAAAATCAATATCAAAGGTTCAAATCTGAGGGGGCATAAATTTAAACTTCAAAACCAACAGTACAAGTACAAAAATCCAGTCTGGAACTGCAAAGAACTCCTTTGACACTAACTTCCAAATGAGCCAAGTTCCAAAACTAACTTCATCAAAAAGTGACGGCTTTTTATAATTGAAAGTAGACTGCACTTGCTTGGAACCAACAAGGAAGGGGTAGAATTAACAGATTTGAAAGTCTGTATTAAACTTGGGAATATCCCAGTGGCTTTATGGCTAAAATGCTAGAGTGTAGCCTTGAAGTAAGCAAGTTCAAACTTTAATTATACTAAAATTTTCACTTTTAGACTAATACCCTTAGAAAAGGTATGAACCTCCTTATCTTTCCAGCTATGAGTTAAATAATACCACTAGTAGTCTTCTAAAAGGATAGCTTTGACATTAAATAATCCACAATGGTTGATATGCCATTAAAGAAAGAAACCAAATCCAACCTACATTAAATTTGTATAACTCTTGGTGGAGCGTTTCTTCTTTAACAAACAACACACAAAACACAAATTCTTTTTTTGTGATAAGACATTTTCTTCTTTGCCACAAACAATTATCCTATTGTTAGCTTCTTCTGACCACCAGTTACCTATTGATAATATCCACAATGATCAGACAATAATCACAATCCTCTATGTAAACCAATTTTTTGCCAGAGTTTCATCCTTACGAGGTGTCCCACTATTATTTATTAGAGCCTGATTAAAGCCTAGTAAATACCTAAGAACACCCATTATAGAGTGATATTTGAGAAAGAGAAGGTTAAAGAAATCTGCACACATACAGTGCTTAAATCACCTGACTAACAGAGAGAACATTAATAGCTTTGAGGAACTATCACTAAGAAAGGGAACAATTGATGAATCTGAGATTCCATAGGAATTGACCCAGTGGGTGGAAGTACTAATGAAGTTCATTAAGTTCATTGGATCATCACAGTTCAACATGTGGATCAAATGACAACAATTTCCATAACATGCAAATGAGGCCACCAGATGTACTGGGTGAAACGATAAAATTGTCGTCCTAAAGAAAACAACACTACAGCTTTATTCTAAAACAGGTAACTTGATTATATAGTTGAGCTGACATCTATTCAATGTAGCCACCTTCAGCCTCAATCACCACCTCGATACGGATCCAGAACTGGGAGCATGCCTTTTCCACAAGCGCTGGTGGGAGCTCGGCGAATACTCGGTGGATGGCAGCGATCAGGCTGGCTTTGGTGTTGTGGGAGGTTATGTTGCTGATGTTCTCGATGTATGACCAAACAAAGTAGTCCAGCGGGTTCAGGTCAGAGGAGGAGGGGGGCCTGATGGACTTGATTAGCCTGAGGTTCTTTGTCTTCTCAGTCAAGATCTGACTTGTCTGATGCCTGTAGGACATACACTTCAAGTCCTCCTTCACACATGCATTCACAGTTGTGTGTGAGACGCCTAAATCTCTAGCAATCTGCCAAATAGGCCGCTGGGGAGTTTCATCAATGATTGCTTGGACCTTTTTGATGAACTCCTTGGTCCGTTTTTTCCTGGCGGTGTCCTTCCACTCCACCACCTCCAAAGGGTCATCCAATGCGTTGAGCTGTGCCCTCAAGCATTGAACCGTCCGGATTTGCATTTTGAGGGTGCTGGCAATAGTCCTGTTGTCATACTTGGGTCAGTAGAGAGCATGTGTTGTACAGTGGTGCATCTCCGATCTCGCTCGTAGAACATTGTGTCACTTTCAGACATGATAGAAGGCTCTTATCACTCTTGGGATTTGTACACAACTGGCCAACTAGTAGATGGTCTGCAACAAAAAAAGAAAACCGGTTTTCATTAAACGGAAATGGAATCATGTTGTCTTTTCTAGGGCGACAATTTTATCATTCCACCCTGTAATAGATGCCTCTAAACAGCAAGATTTTAAACATGTCATGACGGTTGATCAAATTAAGAGGAAAGTTTTAGAATTTAGAATTTAAATGGTGATATATGCATAGTTGAGTAACTAATTATATAAAGTGATGATTTCTAGATATCTAGACTGCTTTCAAGATGTCTAGACTTTACCTAGATGAGTTAGTTTTTGACCAGCAGTCTCAATATTTTTAATTAGCAGTTTTTAACAAAATGTACAGTATTTTACAATAAATCCCCATGCTATCCAGTCCTTCTGATCTGTATGACTTTTCTTCTTTCTTATACTGAAAATTTTGCCCAGTCAGCTGGGGCTGTAGAATACACTGACTGCACCTCTGCAGTGTCCTGCATATGACACTAAACAATCTGATGGTGAGGTTCCAGCAGTGCTGGAGCTTTGGGGAATGTGGAGTACCCCTTCATTGCCATCGCTCTCAGGTCCACTCTGGCCCGGAGTGGTAGGATCTGATAGGGCCCTATCTATGGGTTAAATAGAACTAACAGCATACTTATGCTAAAATGAACTGAGTAAACTGAATAGCTTGAAATAGAAACGTTTTTGACAATTAAACCGTACTTACACTTAAACTGCGTGCTTATGCTTAACTGAATTATTTGAAATAGAACTGTTTTTCTACATTAAAACTGTATTTATACTTAACTGAATTATTACATAAAACTGCTTGAATAGTTTGAAATGACAATTAAACTGTACTTATGCTAAACTGAACTGTTTTCAATAGAACAGATTATTTACATAAAAATGGATTTGGCGTTAAATAACCTACAAAGGTTGATATGCCATAAAACCAAACAAACCAAACCAATACTGAAAATTCATCTCAAGGTAAAAATTTGTTCATGTAGAGAATATTAAAGAAAATACAACTGTGAAGACTCATACCATTATATGGTTTCAAGTATTCTTATCTAATAGCAATAATTTTCAAGTAACTAATAGCAATAATAGTCCTTAGAACATATTAATAGCTTTAAGTAACTAGTTTTAATGCAAATAATTTTCAGAACTGCTTCAACAAATGGAAAACTTATTCAAATAAGTGATATTTGACAAACATCCCACCAGACAGATGAGTGTGGCACAAGGTGGGTCTGGGCACAGGACCAGGGCCCAGATGTGTCCGGCAACTCCCAAAATACCTAAGGCCCCGCTTGAATTCCCCTAAAAAGGGATGCCTCAGGCACCAGACAATAAACCTAACCCCTCCAAGGAAGATTAAAGCCTTTTGGGATGGCCCACTGAGGCTAAAGGAAATTTATCATTTGGCATGAATGCCAGATAATCCATTGAAAAAACGGTGAACAAAGAGGAAGCTGATCAACTTGTTCAAATAAGTGTGTTGAATGAGAAAGTGTTTATTCAAAAGAAAAAATGATCATTTGAAATGTAAGGATCTTTTAAAAAAAAACATTTTTTGCTCTTAGATATATTCATCTATTTGTATGGAAAGGGAATCTTTATTTTTTTAAATTTAAACTTTAAATGAAGACATGCACAAATGAGCAATTTATGTAATAAAATGACTTCTGGATGTCCCACCTGTGATTTAGACTTTCTGTCAATGAATAAGTAATGATTCATATTACATTTTGAAGGGTAGTTTTTGACAAAATACAATATCATAATATTGCAATAATAATATATTATACCCAGCCCATTGGGATAGTGGGTAGAGTGTTTGCCAGTGGTCTGGAAGACTGGGATTCAATCCCAGGTTGAATCATACCAAAGACTCAAAAGATGGTATTTGATGCCTCCTTGCTTAAAACTCAACATTATAAGGTATGAATCAAGGATAAGTGTAGCATCCAGGGAAAAGTTTAGTGCCCTCCCCAACACCTTAGTGTAGTAGCTATTGAAAAGGGAGCCTTCAAGTTGCCCTTGACAATAGTTGGCCAATTTACTTACTTAATTATAAATAATAATAATGATAAGGAAAGTGAAGAGATAGATGAATACTTGGACCTTGCCAGAGAACTAAAAAACTGTGGAATAAAGTGACAGTTATTCCAATTGTACTTGGTGCACTTAGAATGGTCCCCAAAAGAATGGAAATGAGATTGGAACAGTTGGAAATTGGAGGAAGAATCTAGACCATTCAAACAAGAGCATTGTGGAGATCAGCCAGCATTCTCAGAAGAGTCCCAGAGGCATAGAAACCTGAGAAGACTTACTGTCACTCAAACTCCTGTGAAAGCTCACAAGGAGTAAAATAATAATGATAATAATAATGACAAACTACATTAAAGCAAAAATAGATAAAAAGCAACAAAATAACAACTGTAGTGATAGATATAAAATGATCAATCATTCAAAGTGAATGCAGCAAATTAGTGTAAAAAGAGTACAAGAGTAAGCAAAATTGGGTGGGGAAGATGATCCACTGGGAATTGTGCAAGAAATTGGAATTTGACCATACAAACAAGTGATAAATGCATAACCTGGGATTTTTTAGATAAAAACTGATCACCTAATCTCAGCCAGATGACTAGACCTAGTGACAGTCAACAAAAACAAGAGAACCTGCCAAATAGTGGACTTTGCCATGTCGATGAATCATAAAGTTAAAAGAAAGTGAAAAGAGAGATAAGTACCTAGACCATGCTAGAGAACTAAAAATTGTATGGAACATGAAAGTGACAGGGATACCAATTGTAATTGGTGCACTTGGAACAATCCTCAAAGGATTGATAAATGAACTGGAAGACATACAAATCAGAGGACAAGTGGATAGTATCCAGCTATAGCATTGTTAACATGGCCAAGATACTAAGAAGATTCCAGGTGGCTTGAGGAGAGTTACTGTTAGTGAAAGACCATTAGCTAATACTGGTGTGAAAAACTCTCAAGGAGTAAAATAATAATAACACTGCAAATGCAACACACTCCTTACTTGCCGGACCATCAGTTATGTGTAGCTTCTTTTTGTTTCCTTGACTGAAAATTGATCTCATGCTCAAGATTTATTGATATTAAAAGAAATATAAGTATAATGCTTCACACCATATCAAAATAGAACTTTCAAAGGACTAAAGAAAAACTTGCTAGAATAAGTGTGTTGAATGTCAAGGGGACTATTTTGAAGAAAATTAATGTTTCTTTCCTTGTTCATATTTTTTTAACATGCCTCATATTTTGAAGAAAATTATAGTATCATTTATTGTTCTTTTCTCTCTTGGTAAAAACAGCTTCAGTCTCAATACATTCTGAACACACCTTGTAATCACACAGTCTTTCCATAGTTGACAAAAGTCAATAAATATGTTGGAGCTTGTTTGTGTGTTTTTGGAATAAGAAATTTGAGAATGATTTTTTTTCTTTTAGATGAAAAAATGAAATTAAACAAGAAAAAATATTACACAAATGGTAACCAGCCAAATTCATTTATATAAAGTGCTGAATTATTGATTCCTTTTGGCAATGGTAATGTTAAGACACTGGGGTTATCACTATAAAGATATGCCAATACTTGTACTTTTGGCATATCAACTGTTGCCAATGTAAAGATTGTTGAATATATTACAGGAAGAAATGAAGAAAAATGAATATTGATAATTCAACCAACAATATTCATTTAACAATAAAAGAAAGAAAGTAAAATTGCAATTATCAGAAAATACAAACCCCTTAAATAGATTGATAAATGTTGTAATTTGGTCTTTATCAGCAAAATATTTAAGAAGATTTAAGCTCAGAAGAGTTCTCAAAACATATCTGCTGGAGCTTTGGGGAATGCAGAGTATCTCTTTATTACCATCACTCCTAGGTCCACTCTGGCCTGGATTAGAAGCACTTGATTGGATTCTATCTATGGGTTAAATAGAACTAAACTATGTACTGATACTAAACTGAATTGTTTGAAATAGAACTGTTTCAACATTTAACTGTGAGTAAACAAAAAACTGTATTATACTAAACTGAATTGTTTGAAATAGAACTGTTTTTGACATTTTAAACTGTGTACTTATGTTAAACTGAATTGTTTGAAAAAGAAGTTTTTGACATTTAAACTGTGTACTTATGCTAAACTGAATTGTTTGAAATTAAACTGTTTATATGTACGGACATGAATTAGGCATTAAATAACCGACAATGGTTGATATGCCATAAAATCAAACCAAACCAAATCAAATCATATCCTTGTCTACTGACTTTTGCCAAAAATTTCAGTTTATTACTGAAAAAAAAAACTAACCCCTTCAATTCCATTGAGAAATTCTTCTCTTTCTATTTTATCATCTATTTAAATCTGTTGACTTCCCAACTAGTTTAGCTATCCTTTTGATACTACTATGCTCATACATCCATGTACATACATACATACATACATACATACATTGCCCTGGGTATAATACTAAATTGTATCTAATAGTGAGGCTCCAGTCCTGGAGTTTGGAGAATATGGAGTACCCCTTCATTACCATTACTCTCAAATCTGACTGAGTTGTAGTATCTGTTAGCGTCCCATCTATGGGTTAAATAGAGCTGTTTAATCATTTACAAAGGAAGATTATTGTTATTAATTATTTAAACTAACTAACCAACTAACCAACCTTCATAAACAAAATTACTAATGTTAAATACCATTGAAACCATTAATATTAGATAGAATCATAAGTATTAGATAGCAATACTTGAAACTATTTAAAATCATTAGTGTTAGCAATACTTTATACCATTTAACTGAGACCAAACAAATGCACTCTTGCTTGTTGAAGATAATGCTACCAACAAACTATTCTCTTACAAATTATATATATATATATATATGTGTGCGCACGTGTGTGTGTGTGTGTAAGAAGGATTTGACATTGAATAACCCACAAAGGTTGATAAGTTATAAAACCTAAACATACCAAATCAATACATGCATATATGGTACCTATAATCATGCACAAAAAATCACACCCACATGCATATACACACATGCACAATGGCTATATGCATATATACTCATATACAAATGCTCACACCTACATTATTGAATCAAAATATGTACACCCAATAAAAGAAGAGCTTATAGTATCACAATCCTTCAGTGAATTCTCATTTTCCCTAATCCATCTCCCATTTTGCTAGATTGCTAAAAGTCTTCCTATACTAAACTTGTTTGGTACTTCAGATGATGTTAATTAATTGTTCTGTACATAAAACACTAATATTTTCTATACTTGATTTGGTTTGGTTTGGTTTGTTTTTCTGGCATATCAACCATTGTAGGTAATTTAATGCCAAATCTTTTTTATACATTATTAAATATATGATTTCTTAACACATTTTGTAGATAGTGTTTTTAAACAAACCTGAGCTCGTTTTTTTTTAAACAGTTGAATGGTTTCACTTATTTCTATCTAATAAGAATAATCCTATTTACATAATTGATGAATAATCTGCTCAAGAACAAATAAGCAAATTGATCCCACACAACAATATCATTGAGAAAATTAATAACTACAATTTTCAGTAATATATCTATCAGTATATCTATATCTATATATCAATGCTAGTTGGTCAACATTGGCAGGAGTCCATAAGAAAACATTACTTATGAGTTTGTCCTTGCTTTCCAGAATGTGTTCCAAATAGTGCAGGAGAATCCTCGTTTAGTTTCCATTTAGCTTTTTCTCAATTAATTTTTTCAGCATCTTGGAGATGCATCGATACAACAGTATTGATACAGCATGAACATATATACATCAGCACTGTGCAGACACTGGATGCTGTCTGGAGAACCGATAAAGAGTGATGGATGATAGGAACAATAATGAGAGAGAGTCCAGGAACTCTCTGCTATCAGCACAACTTGATGATGATAAATATGAGAACTACACAAGAATGCTATGCACTGTTTTGAACAAAACCTCAAAACAACACACCACAAAACAGCCACTGTTCAACCACTTAACTCCCATCTTACTAACCATCTAAGTAAGATAAACAAGACATGAGGGGCACTGCTGGAGAAGTAAGGGTGAATTCAAAAGCTATGTTCTTCTGTGCCAGCAAAGACTTACATCAGCTCTGGGCAGACTCTACGTAGTCTAGAAGACCTACCAGGATTGATGGATGATAGTGATGGATGGCAAGATAGAGTCAGGGAACTCCATGCTGTCAGCGTGAATTGATGATAATGATGATATATACTACCCCTGGTAAAATTAAGGTTTTTTTAAAGTTAAATTGTGAAATGGTTAAAATGTATACAAAAACCTGATCATTATAATATAGATTTCAAGAGTCATTCAATTTTTTATTTTTACTTGTACTACCGCACTCATAAGTGACATACTCCTGTGGACCCCTTCACATGGACGAGCAAAGGCAGGATGGCCAGCTAGAACCTACACACAACAGCTCTGTGCCAATACAGGATATAGCCTTGAAGACCTACCAGAAGCAATGGACGATAGAGAAGGGTGGTGGGAGAGGGTCAGGGAGATCTGCGCTGATGGTGCGACATGATGAAGATGACTCGTACTACAACTAGCAAAATTATGGAATTAGCACTCTTAGAAGATGTTCATTGCTTTTTTTTATTTAGCAGTAAATAAACTAAAGACAGATAAGATGCAAAACATTTTTTATTTAATAGCTGAAAATTTTGACTTTATAGAATATTCCTTAAGTAAACAAGATTAAATCATTTAATGTAATGATATATTTTATAATATTATGTATTGACCAAATGTTTAGGAAAAATCATCGAATGATCTTGTAATTTGCATTTCAAAAACAAATACCAGCAGAAGCCAAGATAAGCAAATCAGTTCATTGCTGAAAGACAACTCTTGCAAATGTCAACAAGCAGTTGGGCATATCTAATTGAAAGGAAATATGGCAACAACAAAAGAATTATCAACTGAAACATTGGAGGTACCTGTGGTGTAATGGTTATTATTGTAGGAAATGAACACGGCGATACGAGTTCAAATCCTGGACGAGACAGATTACATTTCACATAGCACTAATACCCTTGGGAAAGGTATGAATCCAATTATTTTCCCTCCAGCTATGGGTAAATAGTAGGGCAGACTAGGTTCTTCAGCCTTGGTGAGGCAACTAGTCTAGGAGAAGGAAAACTCTGAATTCAAACCTGTTAAACTCCGCTTAAAAAATTGACCTTGTGTCATATCCTGCCCGAGCGGAGGGGTTGGTAAATATGATCAACTGAAACATTGGAAAGGATTATAAAATGTTTTGCTTCTTATCCAATATTAGTTTATCTATTGCTAAATAAAAAGCCGAAGTAAACATCTTCTTTGAGTACTAATTCCATAATTTTTGCCAGGAGTCGTATATATATAACTTTTTTTAGATATTCAGTAAAAATGGAAAAATATCATCCTAACTTTAGTTGGGCTGAGAACTTTTTACACACACATACACGCACTCACATACACATATATTTATATATACATATATATACATATATATATTTGCTTAGTCAGCTGGGGCTGTAGAATACAGCGACTGTACCTCTGCAGAGGGTAAGACACCCCCACAACAATTATTCTGGATATGACATAAACAATCTGATGGTGAGGTTCCACCGATGCTGGGGCTTTGGGGAAAGTGAAGCTCCCCTTCATTGCCATTGCTCCCAGATCCACTCTGGCCCAGAGTGGTAGGACCTGATAGGGCCTTATCTATGGGTTAAATAGAACTAAACTGCATACTTATGCTAAACTGAATTGTTTGAATTAGAACTGTTTGATTAAACTGAATGGCTTGAAATAGAAATGTTTTTGACAATTAAACTGTGTACTTGGATTTAAACTGTGTATGCTAAACTGAATTGTTTGAAATGGAACTGTACTTATGCTAAACAGAATTGTTTAATATAGAACTTTTTTGACATTTAACCGTGTGTAAACAAAAAAAAGAAAGATACTTATACTAAACTGAATTGTTTGAAATATAACTGTTTGACTAAACTGAATAGCTTGAAATAGAAATGTTTTTGACAATTAAACTGTGTACTCATGCTAAACTGAATTGTTTGAAATAGAACTGACTATTTGTATAAAATGGATTTGGTGTTAAATAACCTCCAAAGGTTGATATGCCATAAATTCCAACTAACCAATCAATCAACCAACCAACCACACATATATATATATATATATATATATATATACACAGTATTGGACGAAAAAAGACAGTGAAAAATCTGGACCATTTTTCATTATTGTAATAAATTTTAAGGAAATTTCAATGGCTTTAGACACACATAGGAAGTGATTATTTTCTTTGATTATTGTTTTCAAAGTTCCCTTAGTTGTAGTGAAAACTCAAAGTTTTCTGAAAAGAAAAAATAGGAAATTTCTTAAAATTTCCTTTTCTTTGATTTGATATCCTAATTTGTGATTAGTCTTTTGCTAATGACTTTTTGCTACAACTAAATGAACTTTGATACCAATAATCAAGGAAAATAATCTTTTTCTTTTTGTGTCTAAGCTATTGAAGTTGATGGTAGTAATAAAAATAGTCTATTTTTGGTGTTTTTTTGTTCAATACAGTATATATAACATGAAAGCCTCTTCAATCATGTACACATTTTTTTAGATTTCAAATTTTGGTTTTTTAAATCTGAATAATTCTTTAAAGCTAAGCCAACAATTGCAAACTTAAAACTAACTTGACTTTTTTTATAATTATTTTTTCATGTAGTTAAATAATATTTTTTAGAATCTGTCTGTATTAAAAAAGAAATTTTGAAAATTTTCTGAAAATGAAGAAAATGATTTGTTGCTTAAGCTGCTTTAAATTGTTGATCAAAAAAGTAAATATTCTCAAATCAGTTTCCTGATATTTGTAGGACATGTTATTTTCTTTAATCTTGGAATTTCTGGCATAATGGTAAACCTGTTGGTTTCTCAGCCTACAGGTAATGAGTTCATGCCTCTTTGAATTTTCTATGAATATGGTCTTGTGTTAAACTTAGTCTAGGTGTTTCATATTTCATAAACTCTTGTAAATACTATTATGGAACAGAGGTAGTATCCAGAAGTACATAAGCATTATTGTGAAAAGGAGTACTATCCTGGAAGCCACATCTCGCAAAATCGCAGTTGTATGGCCACTTACCTCCCATCTCACTAACCATCCAAGTTAGATGAACAAAATATGCACAGTACTACTGGAAAACTAAGAATGAACTTGTAAGCAACATACTCTTATAAACTCCTTGACATAGATATGTCAGGGTTGACTGACCAGCAAAGACTTACAGCTCTGTTCAGACGCAGGATGCAACCTTGAAGACCTATCTATTTTGATAGATTTTTAGTTTAAGGAATATATATACATATATATACTGGAAATGCTTTATTTAAGAAAAAAGAATTATTCCCATTTTTTTGTCTTGTGGGCTCTGGTGAGTTCTAATAGCATCCAAATGGAATCTCTTTGTAATTCCCCTCCCCCACAAAGCACAGATGGATTAGTGTAATCTATCATGATCGAGTCATGTTGGTGCCAGTTTTAACTGTTGAACAAAACGACCCTGTGACCAGGTAGAGTTTTGAATTGCACTTTGAGTCGAGAAATTCCTGTCCCAAGGGTTTCAGGGGTTTACCCTGAATTCGAGAAGTTGAGAAGTTATTTTCACGTCTGAAACTTTTGTAAATTCCTTCTCTATCTCTATCTTTCATCCCTGGTTGATGAAGACGACAAACCATATCAAACTAAGAAATAAAACATTGATGTTGTTAACCTTGTATTTACGTAGTGCCTTCAATAAGTTTCCAGCCTTTTTTTGTACAGGCATTTAAAATTGTTGTAGACTCTTGAAAATTCATTATGTTATTGCTATATATCTTATGAGATGACTGGCCAATCTTTATGATTTCAGGTTCAAATGAACAGCTACAGCAGCAATTGGAATACACCCTACTAAAGCCTGATTGTCACAGATGGTGAATTTCAAAAATGCAATCTGGACATGAGGACAATTTAGAAGAACAATATGCAATAAAATTGTGTTTTAAACTTGGAAAAAATGCCACAGAAACATATGGACTGCTTCAGACTGCTTTTTGATCATCTTGCATGAATCGAGCATCAGTTTTTCAGTGGTATAAGAGATTCAAGGAAGCCAGGGAGTCTGTGAGGGATGATGAGAGGTGTGGGAGGAGTAAGTAAGTCAATACACCAGAGTTGATTGCCCAAAGGATTAGGGTTATGGTTACTATGTTGAGGTTTTAAGGGAGTTCAGCAAGAGATTCCTAGGGAAGAGGCCAGCACTCTTCAAATCGGCTCAGTGGCATTTCCAGCAGGACAATGCACCAGTCCACAACTCCATCCTTGTCACAGACTATTTGAGCAAGATGAGCATCAAGACTGTTCCTCAGCCTCCCTATATTCCAGAGCTTGCTCCCTGTGACTTTTGGTTATTCCCTAAGTTCAGAGGCTGTCATTGAGACAATTGAGGAGATGAAAGAGGCTGTGACAAAGGTCATTGACACACTCACACAAGAGGACTTCCATGGGCCCTCCCTCTTTTGTTGGAATGGTAGAACAAGTGCATTGCAGCCGGAGGAGATTACTTTGAAGGGGACTAGAGTTTCATGTGTATTCTATCAGTAAAAGTGCCCATACAAAAAAGTCTGGAAACTTATTTAATGATCCTCGTATGTTTCATTCAGAAGTTAAGTACATGAAAAATCTGCACCCTCGAAAAGAGACAAGTAGCAAGGAAGATTACACCGGATTGACTCCAACTACGAATAAGGTCAATACAATTGTCATCACCTCGGCGTCCATGCATTTCTGGCACCCACCTCAGTAGCAATAACGTCACAGACCTAACAGGACTGATGGATGATAGGGATGGATAGCAAGAGAGTCAGGGTGTCGCGACCGGCCTACAAACATAAACAGATCGGATTACTCGTTCGCCCTTGAAAAATTACATCCGGGTACGGTCGGAAATGATAAAGTCCTAACCGGCTGTTACAGCTAAGAAAAGGATAAATTAACATTAATCAACATTTATCAACATTAGGAGGTGCCCGTGGTGTAATGGTTATCATCGCGGGATATGGACACGGCGACACGAGTTCAAATCCTGGACCTGACTGATTGCATTTCACATAGCACTAATACCCTTGGGAAAGGTATGAATCCAAATATTCTCCCTCCAGCTATGGATAAATAGTAGGACAGACTAGGTTCTTCAGCCTTGGTTAGGCAACTAGTCTAGGAGAAGGAAAACTCTGAATTCAAACCTGTTAAACTCCGCTTAAAAATTGACCTTGTGTCATATCCTGCCAGAGCGGAGGGGTTGGGTAAATAGGATCAACATTTGCAAAACACTTCTGCCAGAAATAATTCTATGAAAAATGGAAGTAATACTCTTTGCTAGCCTATATCAGGCTGGAGAAGTACTTATTTTCTACGTCCATTTTTTATAGAACTTTCTATTCACGTGGCGCGGTTGAAGAGGTGTTCCCTTTCTTTCATATGAAAAAGGCTTCGGCGGCGAAAAAATTCAGAGGTCCCCGCGGACTTTCTTGAAACCTATGTATGGCACTAGACCTTGCTGTCTAGTTCAAGCCATAACCCGGCATACGTGCCCGGACCCACATTTGGGTTCGTGAAACTGCTTGCCTCATCAGGCTCACATTGCACTCAGTGAGCCGATGAGCAGCATAGACCAGCAGGGTTCGAGTCTCGGCTCGTTCCCGACCTTCCCCTCCTCTTTATCCCCACTTTAATCGGCCTTCGGGCTTTTGACCATGTGTCAAGTTGTGTCTGGTGGGAGGCAGCGACAAATAAACAGAGGTCTACGTGGACACTCACAGGGGCCACTCGGCTCCACGAGGCTGGATCCTACATTATTGTAGTTGCATTCACCTCACCGCCACTTCTAGTGGCAGATTCGACACCTTTTCTTTCTACAAATCGCCTTGCTACAAGGCTGAATCCCACTTCTTGTGGTAGATTCACTCTCCTTTTTTTTCGCATTGGTATGCACTAAAGGTTCCGCTCGTCCGTTTAGCTGCATAGCGCTAAAGGCACGGGTTAGCCTTTAGCTACCACTTCGCTACCTGAATAGTGCTAAGATAACGCCAATCTTGGCCGCGGCCTCCTGGCCTGTTCGCTCGACAGTGCAGAGCTTTGGCGAGAAACAACCTTAGCCACCGTCTGATGCGCTCGCACAGCTTTGGCACGCAAGCCTTAGCTATCGTCCAATACGCCCACTCAGCTTTGGCGCGAAACAGCCTTAGCCACCGTCCGATAAGCCCGCACAGCTTTGGCGCGCAAGCCTTAGCTACCATCCCAACTCATCCGCACAGCTTTAGCGTGACAAACCCATAGCTACCATCAACAATATGCCCGCACAGCTATTTGGCACGACAAAAGCCATAGCTACCATCAATGATACGCCCTCACAGCTATGGGGCATACAAAGCCATAGCTGCCGTCAACGATACGCCCGCACAGCTATTTGACACGACAAAGCCATAGCTACCATCAACGATATGCTTGCACAGCTATTTGGCATGACAAAAATATAGCTACCATCAATGATACGCCTGCACAGCTAGGGGCACAACAAAGCCATAGCTACCGTAAACAATATGCCCGCACAGCTAGGGGCACGACAAAGCCCTAGCTTCACCGATCTGCTCGCTCAACTTCGTATGTGTTAAGGCCTGGCAAACCTTAGCCATGGTTCCCCGTCCATTCACTTGGTCCGTAGTACTAAGACACAACTCAGTCTTAGTCACCAACTCACTCGACTCTACACGACCAAGCAGCCAACACCGATTTCGACCTCGACACTCCCGCAATGCAGTCCACGTAACGACTCGCTGTTATGGACTACCCTAGCATTGCAACATCTGGCTTACGTACGACTCGCTGTACGTGCTAGCAACCAAATCAACCCCCCTGGTTAACCCAATGTACTGTCAAAACCAGGATATTGATCTACTGACCACAATGTTCCAGCAGTGCAGCATCCAGTCCACGTAACGACTCGCTATTACGAACTGCCCTAGCATTGCAACAACTAGCCTACGTACGACTCGCTGTACAGGCTAGCAACCAAATCGACCCCCCTCGGTTAACCCAACAAACTGTCAAAACCGGGACATTGATTTACCAACGACTCGACCGACCTCAGCTTACCCACATCAAACATCTAGCTGTATCTCCACGACTCGACCTATGCCAGCTACCCTCATCGAACGTCCAGGCGCACATCCACGACTCGACCATACCAGCTATCGACATTACCCATCTAGCAGAAGACCAAATACAACCACTACAGACTTTACATACACGTTTGTAATTCCGGTAATAAATCGTCCCTTTTGTTGTATCTGTTACCTTCATCGTCTTTGGCTGTCACTACTCGCACGCATTAAACTTAAATTCCTTTGCGGGGTCGATACGCTTATTGGCTCCGCAACAAGTAGTGACCCAGAACATGAGTGCAGCCAGAGCGATGGAGGGCGGCGTTGAGTCAGACGCAACAAGTGGTGAACCTTACACGAGTACAGCCTGAGCGATGATTGAACATGATGATGCAGATACATCAGAATCACAGTTTATACCGATCGTATTTTCTTTCATTAAATCTATCGTCATTCGAAGTACATAGTACCTTATAAACAGGTATGGGGCTAACGTATCTCCTTGCAGGACCCCTGTGACAAGGTCAAAGAAGTCTGTGTCCATCTGGTGAGTGCACCTTTATTTTCGTGTTTTTGTAGATCATCATTATGGCTGCGACGGTTTCTTTGGAGAGACGATTGGCTAGAAGTATTTGTTCCATCTTCTCTCTGGGTATGGAGTGAGAAATCTATAAATAAGGGTGTCGCCTCGAGGTTTTTTGCTTTTACTCCTTCTATGATTCGACAGATCGTCAAAATTTGTGATGTTGTGGATCGATTTCTTCCGAAACCATTTTGATTTGAGAGATATTAAAAATTATTCACAACCTAATCAAATATTTCATGTGTCATATCCTTTTATCATTCTGTATTTTCACGTATTTTGAACATTTTTATATTGAATTCCAACATTATATTCAATAGTTTGCATATTTCTCTTGTTTTGCACAAGTTTTCTGTCTGTTATAATTGAAGATTTTGGCAGTTGTTCTCACTGATTAATTGATTTTAATGGCATGTCAACCATCCTAGCATTATTTTATACTTAGAGGTTAGCAATTGTGTTCATTGTACAAGTACATTGTGTCGTTGTTTCTTAAGAATCTTTCGCACACTGTCATATATCAAGTATTTCTATCTAATACAAATAATTAAATTGTTTGAAGTAATTATTTGTATTTAGTAATAATCATTTGTTTGCACATAGTTATATGGTTTCAAGTAACTAATCATAATCATTAATAAACAATTATATCTTCAAGCAATTATTCTTAATACAGATAATTTACACGGATTTATATGACATCGTAGTCGACGGTGATCCGAAGGTTCTCCACCGAGGTGTTGGGAAGGGCGCCACTCCATTCCTTGGATTGCTCCACTTTACTCTTGATCCATACCATATAATGCTGAGTGTTAAGCATCAAGTACTGTTTTCAGAGTCTTTGGTATAACTACCTGGGATTGAACCCTGGTCTCTCGGACCATTGGTGAACACTGTACTCATTATGCCCGACCTAGGAAGCAGTCTCTCATCAACCAAGAAAAACATCTACACGCGACTAGCAAAGGCATAAACAGCTATCGATAGACAATCGGTCACATGGAAATCAGACCTAACCGACAAAATAAAACGCAGTTTCTTCCTACCAGCAGTCGTATCGAGATTACTAAAGGGATGCACTACATGGACGCTAACAAAAAGAATGGAGAAAAAGCTTGACGGCAACTACACAAGAATGCTGTGCACAATATTGAACAAATCCTGGACTTGAACAACACCCTACAAAACAGCAGTTTTACATCCACCTACCACCCATCACTAAAACTATCCAAGTTAGATGAACCAGACATGCGGGACACTGCTGGAGAAGTAGGGACGAGCTCATAAGTGATGTACTCTTCTGGACCCCTTCACATGGTTGATCAAAGGCAGGACGACAAGCTAGAACCTACATACAGCAGCTCTGTGCCGATACCGGATGTAACCCTGAAAACCTGCTTGAAGCAGTGGACGATAGGGAGGGGTGGCAAGAGAGGGTCAGGGATATCCATGCTGATAGCGCAACTTGATGATGATGATATGGCATCAAATATTCCAATTGAATAATTTTTAAAAAGATCTATTTGACCTATGTATGGAAACCTAACAAGTACAACCACTCTGAGTCAGAGTGGACCTGGGAGTAATGGCAATAAAAGAGGACTCTAAGCTACTCAAATATCTAGTATATATTAGATATATCAAATGCAGATGAGTGTCATGGCTAGAACACACCCTCTTATACATGTGAAGGGGATACCCCATTTACCAACTCCTCCGATCGGGCAGGATATGACACAAGGTCAATTTTTAAGTGGAGTTTTACAGGTTTGAATTCAGAGTTTTCCTTCTCCTAGACTAGTTGCCTCACCAAGGCTGAAGAACCCAGTCAGCCATACTATTTACCCATAGCTGGAGGGAGAATAATTGGATTCATACCTTTCCCAAGGGTATTAGTACGATGTGAAATGAAATCAGCCTCGTCCAGGATTTGAACTCGTGTCGCCGAGTCCATTTCCGATGACAATAACCATTACACCACGGGCATCTCCCTGTGAAGGGGATATTGCAACCATATTCTAAGCTCTGGTGACAGGGAGGCTGGGGGATCTGTTGTGTTCTAGAATGTGAAACCTTTATGTGAGACAAAGAATTGACACTGAGTGGAATGTACACGGGGTAATGTGAGTACTCATCTCCTCAGAGCAAGAAGACAACAATATGTAGAATTTATTTAGATCTCGTCCATGAATATTGACTACAAAATAGAAATGAATTTCCATAATTTATTTCCATGCATGGCAAGATAATAAAAGAATATGACAATTCCAGGCAGTTTTCAAGATTTTAACTCAAAATCCAAATGTCTTCTTTGACTTTCATTTCAGTTAATATATAGAAGTTGATTATTAAAATGTACAAGAAAAACAAATGAATTCCTATTTCTTAATATCTGTGAGATCGCCTCATCAAAAATCGAGATGATAATATTAATGCGGTTAAAAGCTTATGAATAAAACAGGTTAATGATATGAAATTAAACAAAAATCTGCCAAGTAATTATTTGCTGAAATTGTTTCGTAGAGATACATTAAATAAATCATCAGCATTTTAACAACCAAAGTTAACAAAACTTGTGATGTTAATAATGCTTCTGAATTATATTATTAAACACACCGACAGAGAGAGAGAGAGAGAGAGAGAGAGAGAGAGTATAAGTACCAAATTCAATAGTAGCACTTCCTTTGTTAATAATGGTTGCTGAATCAAATTTACACACACACACACACACACACACACAAATATATATATATATATATATATATATATATATATATAATGTCATCCACTGACAGTTTTGTTGTATCACAACTCATCGGTGTGGCTAGACACGTGAGGTGCTTCAAGCTGGGTTCAAAACCTGGTTTGATTTTATGCCAATCAAATATCTTACCAGACAGCTATCAGCAAAGAGGCCATTTTAAGAATATATTCATGAAATGTGAAATAAATATGTGTTTGTGAGTGCATGTGAGAGAGAAAGTGAGAGAGAGGAAAAGAAAAGAGAAAACCTTGAAAGAGAGTGAGACAGAAATAATGGTTGCTGAATCATGTTTATGCACACACACACACACACACACATATATATATATATATATATATTTGTGTGTGTTTGTGTATATATATATATGTATATATATATATATATGAGAGGGAAACAGAAAAACATTATATGAGGTTATTTAAGAGTATATTCATGACATGGTCGTGTGTGTGTGTGTGTGTGTGTGTATAATACTGTACATAAATATTTGAACTGATATAAGCTCTGTGTTTCTTGCCAATTCCTGCAGTCTTTCCTTTGTTCTTTGAGTCTTCAATACATTTGTTGGGTCTTTGTTAAAACATCTGAAGACACACCCATTATATTTTAGGATTGAATTTGGTTAAATACTTCTTTTTAACAGCTGACTTCAAATCGTAACAAGGTCACATTCTTTACAGACACTAATTTAGATGTATTAAACTAACTAGTTTGGCAACTCTTCTAAATAACAATTTTAGTCTTTTCAATCCTCTCGCTGATTGATTTGAAAGAAAATTTTAATGGAACAAAAAAATTGACTTAATTGATTTCACAATTTTTTAAATCTGAAATTCAGCATAAAAAATTAAAAAGAAAGAAAAACATGCTTAAATGCAAAGAATCGTCCATGGAAGAAAGAAGTTAGATACAAGTTGGTTGGAGCAAGCAACAAATCACAGAGCATGTTCACTGTTCTTTGAGTACAGTAAAATATATCCAGCATTGAATAAAATCAAGAGGCAAATTCCCAAATAGAGCCAGAGCGAAACAACCAGCTGAACTAATTCAGTTAGATGGATGATATCTACGAGCACAAAGGCAACGGAAGAGGAGAAAATGTGCTCATCAGCTTGCTGGAGTGAACTCAAAGTTAACAGACAATAAAAAAAAAATTTCCAACCAGGCCTCTTCCAGGATATTTATGAAGAATGGTCCATCTTGAAGAGTTCCAACCAAAAACCCAAAGAAAACTAAAACTTCCATTTGCCATGGAAAGAGGACCACTGACCTGTAGGGAAAAATTCTTCGAACAAATAAGTTAAAATTTGAAGTATTTACTAATAATCTAAGGCAATGCTTGCAGAAAAAAAAGGAAAGTATTATTATTCAGTGCATTATCTAATTTATGATGCATGGTTGAAGTAATGTTATGATTTGGGCTGTTTTTCTGCTGTAGGTGTTGTGGATATCTGTTTAATGAGTGATATAATCAACAAATATTACCAGATGCAGATCAAATATGGAGTACCAAGTTGTCTTCAACTTATTGGGTTTTATTATCATGAAGATAAAGATCAGAAGTACAGTTTTAAGGTGTATATAAATCATTTTACAAAAAATAGTAATATACAAAAATATCATACATTCTGAACTGAGTATCTCAAAATCCAAATTCAAATCACGCTAAACTTGTACAGACACTTTATCAGTTATATCTAAATTGATATTATACAAAAAGTGCTAATAGAATATTTGCAGAAATTTGACAATGAAAAAAATAAACTTTCAATTATATTGTAGTTGCATTTTGATGCTATTTCTGATAATACAAATAAAGTAATGTAAGTAAAGTTGGTGACCGTAGTCAGGGGTGACCAGAAGGCACCCTTTTCAATAGCTATTACACCTAGGTATTGGGGAGGGCGCTACTCCTTTCCCTGGATTGCTCCCCTTTACCCTCGATACATCCCTTATATTGCTGAGTGTTAAGCAAAGAGGTATCAAGTACAATTTTTAAAGTCTTTGATATGACGCGACCGGGGATTGAACCCAGGTCTCCCAGACCATTGCCAAATACTCTACCCTCTAGGCCAATGAGCCAATTATAATACAAATAATTTGATTCAATTATCATTAACAGCTCTTCATTTTTGGTTATAGGTCAGGTTTTTATGATGATAGAGAAAGATTTTTGTATTTTACTATATAAAGTATCTTGAAAGACAGAACATCTTATTTGTTTTTGGAAAAATATCAGTCATTACAGGATTATTGAGTACCCAAAGAATCTCAGATTATACTCAACAGGGAAGGAGTATCCAAGGTATGGTGACTAACTTTCAGACTAATATCCTTGGGAAAGGTATGAACCCCTTATTAGTATAGCTACTATTCTTCTATAAGGATGGATTTGGTATTAGATAACCCATGAAGATTGATATGCCATTAAACAAAAAATTTCAGATCATATTAACAGTTTTAGAATTTTATCAATTACATCTAAATCAACATTATGAGAACAAACCAAAAGTCTCTCTCACAATATAGGAAAAAAAAATTGCTAAAATATCTTCAGTCTATGCCCCCCAAAATATCAGTTATTTTGAAAACCCCAAAATGGCTACAATGGACATTAATATGTTCAATACAATATGATCCACTAGTGGGTCATACTATATTTTTGCTAGTGTTCAATACCAAGAAATATAGCCCTATCCATCAGTGCGTCCGATCACATTGAACATGTTAAATGATTTTCTTATATGTTCAATTATAGGGTTTTCTTTCCTATTGTTGAATGAATTTCCTTTTGTACTGCTTGCAATTAAATGTGCTTCATCTTGTGTAAAATTTATGTCTTGAAACCAAGGCATGCCAGAAAAATACCTGTTCAAACATAATTACTAAATTCAGCTGTACTCTTGTTAATAATGATTGATGAATAATATTTATACATCAATATTATTCTATATGCACAGAGAATGTTAATAAAATGTTTGCAGGAATAAAAAAAAACTGAATAAAATAATTTTCATTAATATTATACATGCATTTGATGCTATTTCTGACAATACCTGGGCACTTTATATAGTATAATAGTTAGCAAGCTGGATTATCAGACCATTGTTAGTGAGATTAATTCTCACTGGGTGTCTCATACTTCTGGCCTTGTGCCACAACTAAGCTAATCTAAGTAAATAACTATTTCTGACAATAACAGTAATTTGATTCTCTTATTACTCATAGCTACTCTTATCTTTTTAGTTCTTTTTATTGATAGGATCTTTATAACTATAGAGAAAGATTCTTATATTCCACTATATATTTCAGTATCTTTGAAGTTGGAACACCATTTCTATTTTATCACTCTGTCGGTGAGACTTAGAATATCCTAGCTGTATCTCCAGCAGAGAGGTAACCCCCGCCACCCAAAAAAAGGTGTTCTAGGTATGACATTAAACTACATCTGATTGTGAAGCTTTAGTTCAGGACCTCTGAGGAATATGGAGTATCTCTTCATAGCCATTAATTTCAGGTCCAATCTGACCCAGAGTGGTAGTGGGGGTGTCCTCGTGTTGTAATGGTTAAAGCATTGGACTGCGGATTCATGGTACGCGAGTTCGTACTTCAGTCACGCTATTACGTTCACTTTCGGGCAAATACCCTTGGGAAAGGTAAGAGCCCCCTGATCCTCTCAGCTATGGGTTAAATAGTACCACTAGTGTTCTTTTCAGAGAATGGCTTTGGCATTAAATAACCTAAAAAGAGTTGATATGCCATTAAAAACAAGGAAACCAAACCAAACCAGAGTAGTAGTACATGTTAAGGTCATGTTGGTGGGCCAGATAGAACTGTTCAATTATTGACTAAGAATTATTATGGTTATTCATATTTACCAACCCCTCCGCTCGGGCAGGATATAACACAAGGTCAATTTTTAAGCGAAGTTTAACAGGTTTGAATTCAGAGTTTTCCTTCTCCTAGACTAGTTGCCTCACCAAGGCTGAAGAACCTAGTCTGCCCTACTATTTACCCATAACTGGAGAGAGAATAATTGGATTCATACCTTTCCCAAGGGTATTAGTGCTATGTGAAATGCAATCAGTCTCATCCAGGATTATCCTTATTTGTTACTTGAAACTAATCAACTGTAAGAAAATTGTTTGTATTAGACAGGAATACCTGATATCACATAACTGTGTGCAAAAAAGACCTCTTGAGAAGCAACAATGCAAAAAAATGTAAATATGAATGTACAATGAACATAGTTCCTTAATCTCTAAGCATAAAATAACCCTTGACAGGTTGAGTAAAATTATGTATTCCAAAATCATTAGTTCTGCAAATCGCAAGAATTTTTTACAAAACATAATGTATTGTAGTTTGAAAAAGAATGCCTTGTAGAAGATACAAAGTCTATATTGTGAGATTGAAGCTCTTCTATTTACTAGGGTGAGACAAATGTTTTGCAATATTTGGGAAATATGAGGAACAATTTGGCAGCTTTTCATACTTTTGTTGAGATTGTGAAGATGAATTACACTTGACTGTAAGATATCAAGCATGCTTTATACTGTAATATACTAGCTTAGTTAGCGACAGAGTGCCATGGATGAACTTAGCAGATTCAATGTGGTTGCAAGATAACATCAAGAAAGTGGTTTCACAGGAAAGAGAAAAATAAAGGCAAGAATGTAATTTATTGCCTCTGGATAGAATGACAGATATTTCCATTTGCAGATAAGATCAACGAATTATCAGAAAAAAAACCTGGAAGTATGTAAGTTCCAATAACCAGCAATAAACAGAAAAATATGTGGGTGAAGAGAGGTGTTCATGGGACTTGAAAGACAATATAAGGTCTGTAATTTTGGACTGAAGTCAGAGACCAGCTGGCCACTCAAGCAAAGGGGGAGGTCCACTGGTCACTTAAGCAAACCTGTTGCCTCCTCTGTGTATGTTCTCTGGCTGTCGCACTACTTCACAAAAACGGTCCCCGCTACAAAAGAAAGATATGTGCGAACTCTCTCTAACTGTATCCCTACTTCACACAACCATCACCATCGAAGAATAAAAATGTAAATTATATTTTTATATATCTATGAGTTTTTCAGTTTTTGTCAAGTGGTTCAATATGCGACAATACTTTCCAAGTGCTACACAGTGGATTTACCTCCATGGCTTGGAACATAGCTTCAGAATTCACACTCTAAGACCTAACCTGACCTTGCTTGAATATCTTGAAGTTCTTGCAGCCTAAGCAAAATTTTTTGAACCATCTGTTTACTGTACTGTGATCAACTGTGCATTCACCTATTGTGCAACAAATGATTTTGGTTGTTTCTGCAGCATTAAAACCCATAAAGCATAAGTCCTCAAATTAGACAATATTGCACATTCATGTGTGCAGCTTTTAAATCACACATGAAGTGAAGTAAAGCACAACGTGTCAGCACACCAACTATCAACCAACTACAACCGGTACAACCCACAGCTTGAACTGCTTTTGTCACATGATATATGAGCTGCAAATGAGCACATACCAAAATATTGCAAAACTTTTGACTCACCCTAGAAGTTTGAAAAGGAATGCTTGGTAGAAGATACAAGGTTTATTTTGTTAGATTGAAACATTCTTATTTACTAGTATTTATTTTTTTTTAGAGAAAGAAAAATTGAGAAAAGAATCTTTTTATGCTTATAAAGACTTAATGAATCCTCACATCAAACAATAAATGAAATTGAAATAAAATAATCAAACAAAAATTCCTAAGCATTAAACACATCAGCCTCACCCTGCTTTTTATGCTGTTATCTTTCATTTTCTGTCTTGTTATCTATTCAATGCCTAAACGGTTTATGCATGGCAGGATTTTCCAAGAGCTTCCATATTAACAAACATGCAATAATCAATGTTAGGATGAAGAGGAAGAGGAGATCTGATTCTAGTCACATAAAAGATTACTGAAAACAATAATTATCAGAAATCTGAATAAAGGAGGGAGTGCCTCATCAATGACTCAATAGTAATGCAAGCAAATCTTCTAAACAACATCATTGTAGCTGTTGCTGTTATTAGGGTGAGTCAAAAGTTTTGCAATATTTTGGTACATGCTAGTTTGTTGTATGTATATATGACTGAAACAGGTTATACCATGGTAGGTACCTACTGCTGTTAGTAGTATTGTGATACATAGTGTGCTGACAGGTTTTTTATTGCTTCACTCCATGTGTGATTTGAAAGCTGCATGGATGAACATTCAGTGTAGTCTAATCATTATCATCATGTCGTGCTGCAGGCACGGATATCCCTGACCCTCTCTCGCCACTTCTCCCTATCGTTCATCGCCTCTGATAGGTCTTCAGGGCCACATCCCATATCCTCACATAGCTGCTGAATGTATGTTTGAGCTGGTCATTCTGCTTTTGCCCGGCCATATGTGGGGGTCCATAGGAGTACATCACTTATTAGCTCGTCCCTGCTTCTCCAGACTGGAACTTATGCTTTACAAGTCTGAACACTGTGATGCACCGTATGATGCAAATTCTGATCTGCATCAATATTGATGAATACTTCCAAGATGAACTCTTTTAATTCCCCTACTGTTTGGGACTTTTTCTCATAAACCTTATTCTTCACTAGGTCCCCTAAAAAGAAGTCCATCGGTATTAAGTTGGGTGAATGTGGTAGTCATTCAATTCTAACGTGTTATCTGATCCATTGTCCCTTACTACCATTGTCCCTTACTGATCCATTGTCGCTTACTGCTAAAACTTATTGAGGAGATACCCATTCTTTTTGGAAGAACTGTCTGCTGAAGTTAGCTCTGTTTCTGAATTATAGCTGTATCACATTGTGCAATATCTTTAAATAAAATACATTAGAAATGAAACGACTGTATACCTACTTTTAATTTGGTTTGTTTTGGGTCATAATACTGGTAAAGCAACCAAAAACATTTGTTATGTAATGGGTGATTGCACAGTTGATCACAGTACAGTTGGCAGATGGTTTAGGAAATTTTGCTCAGGTTGTCTGAACCTCAGTGATTAAACAAGGTCATGGATTCTGAAGTTGTACTCTAAGACATAAAAGCAAATCCAGTGAGTAGCAATTTAAAAGCATCAGGCAAACTAGGGTTTTCCTAGCCATCACCTTTACAACCTTGGCAAAAGCATTCAGAGCTGCTGAATTGTGCCTCATGTTACCAAAATATTGCAAAACTTTTGACTTCCTCAAGTTTTAAATGTTTTAGCTTTCCTTCATAATTTTCAAGTTGTTTGTTTTCTATTTTATTATTTATGCCTTTAAGACAGTCTTGATTATTTCATTTTTTTTTTTTTTGCTAATTTCTTAATCATTAGTATTGGCTTTTTAAAAATTTTATTTATATCTTCACTTTCACAATATTTTTCCCTGCATTTAAATTAATCAATGATTTGTTATTGGTAAAAAAAAATCAAAATACCTGTTAACATTCAATACATGAAATTGCCAAAAGGTAAAAAATATCAGAAATTAAAACTGTTTATACATTTTTATTCCTGAATTGTAATCTGATATACAATTCTCTTTATTTGTTTGTTTTGTATTACCAATTGATTCCTCAGCTAAAATTTGGTACATGAATTCCCTTGAGCCCAACAAGTGTTTTTAAAATAGGCCATCCAAGTTTCCAAGGGTGTTTGAAATATTTTTGGCTAAAATTGATTTGAAAGGTTCAATTTATCCAGAAAGATTTTTAAAAATTAGCCCCTGTGGAAGTACCTCCATTGGAATAAGAAGTAACCCACCACACACACACACTGTGGGGGAGCAAAATTAATCAAAAACAGTCTCATTTGTACACTAAGCAAATAAAATTGGCATCTGTTGGAGCCACCCACCTGCAGTGTTGAGGATTCTGGGAACTTCTTGGAATAAAATTAAAAGGTCTCATTTGTACTGAAAGCAAACAAATTTATAAAATTTGCAGGTATAGTAATTATTTAAAAGATAAATAAATGAACAGATAAGTTGATTGATGATTGATTGATTAATTTTAACAGCAATTCATTTATTTTCTGCCAAAAATTATAGGAATTACATTCATTGTACATTTATATTTACATTTTTTGGGTAATTGTTTCTCAAGAGTTTTTCTTTTATTGTATAGAATTAGTTTTAAAGCAGATCAATTTGAATCACGGATGGGACCCTAACAGGTACTACCACTCCAGGTCAAAGTGGACATGGAAGAAATGGCAATAAAGAGGTACGACACACTTCTCAGATCTCCAGAAGTGAAGCCTCATCATCAGATGCAGTTTAGTGTCATACACAGGACACCTGTTTTGTGTTGGTCTTACTCTTTTGCAGTAGATACAGTCAGTATATTTTAAGTCAAACTAACAGGACAAAGATAAATGAAATGTCTCAATTATATATCATTACCTAATAAAACATAGTCATGATACTCGATAAGATGACTGCTAATCTTTTTTTTATTCATATATCAGATTTACTCAAACATGTATTAATGAATGACTACAACCTAAATACCCACTGCTTGATGTGTTTGACATTTTGATTTTATGTTTTAACTTTATTTGTGATAATTTGAATTAACTTTCTTTTAGAAGTGAGATTTCAGAGTTTTAGTTCAGTATCCTCATGAGACCAAAATGTGATACAAGGTCAGTTTAGTGTAAGGATATCAAGCAGGATTTAAAAATCTTGTGGGGTGATTTTAAAAATTTCTTAGTTCCATCATGATTCCTTTTCATAGTATCAGGCATTAAACCCAACACTTTTCCCTTTTAGATGCCTGGAGGAAGGCTCCCTGGAACTAAGCTGATATTAAATTTCACCCCGCTAACTCCATAAATGGTTGGCCAAAAATTATACATGCATAGGAAAAAATCTTCCAAAACTTTTGTAGAATGAATTTTTGTTTTAACAAAATGTATTATTGGTTATTATTTTGTCCTGAGCAGTACCAGGTATTACAGTTTGTTAATAATGGGGATTCTGAGACTTTGCGCAAAAAGAGAGACTAGAAGAGTCTGAAGCTTTGGTGATACTGTCCTTGTTCGTATGTTGCCCAGTTAGCTGGAGCTGTACAATACACCGACTGCACCTCTGCAAAGGGGTAAGACCCCTCCCAGCCAATGAGTGTCCTAGATATGACACTAAACAATCTGATGGTGAGGTTCCAGTAATGCTGGAGCTTTGGGGAATGCAGAACACCCCTTCATTGCCATCACTCCCAGCTCCACTCTGGCCTGGAGTGATAGTACCTGATAGGGATCTATCTGTGGGTTAAATAGAACTAAACTGCGTACTTATGCTAAACTGAATTGTTTGAATTAGAATTGTTTGACTAAACTGAATAGCTTTAAATAGAAATATTTTTGACAATTAAACTGAGTACTTTGATTTAAACTGTGTACTTATGCTAAATTGAATTGTTTGAAATAGGACTGTTTTGACATTTAAACGTGTGTAAACAAAATCTCTATTTATACTAAACTGTATTGTTTGAATTAGAACTGTTTGACTAAACTGAATAGCTAGAAATAGAAATGTTTTTGACAAACTGTATACTTATGCTAAACTGAATTTTTTGAACAAATTTAGTAAATAAAGTTTAACTAATCCTCCACACAGTTGTTATCACAATGGCCTCTGAAGTCAATTCTATCCCTCAACTAAGGTAAAACATTCAACAATCATCCTCCATTTTAAAGGATTTGAAATTCGATATTGCCATTAAAAAAAGATAAATTTTGAATTTTTTTTTAATAATTTGAGTTTTATTTTTATTTTTTCCTTTTTCTTTAACCTGTAAGTTCCATGAAAAATATATTAGAAAGATTTCTAAGTTTTCTCATTAAGAATATCACTCTGTCAAGGGAACTTAGAATATGCCAACATTATTCCCCATGGAGGAATAAGTTCTGGAGTGGTTGCATCTGTTGAATTCTACGGGTAAAATAGAGCTATCTAAAATAATGTTTAAAATAATTTCTAACTTCATTTGCTCTTAAAACATTGATATTCCAACTAAGTATGAAATGATTACCTGGTTAAAATGATAGTGAAGGTACATATTTGGATCATATGTAATAGAAGACAATAATTGATAAACTGATTTTGGTATGAAATAGCCCAACAAAGGTTAACAAGCTTTAAAACCAATAAACCAACCAATTCTATCTCGCTCCCATACACACAAACAAGGGTGGTGAGGTTTCAGTTCTGAAGCTTTGGGGATTGTGGAAATATCCTTTCATTGCCATTACATCCTGTTCTACTCTGACATGAAATGGTAGTACCTGTTAGGTCCCACTTATGGGTCAAATAGATCTGTTTGAGATCATGTTTAAAATGATTCTGAACTATGTTTGTACTCATAAAGCATTGATATTTGAAGTAAGTATAAAGTGTTTACCAGTTTAAAATTGCCCAGTCAGCTAGGGCTGTAGAATACACTAACTGCACTTCTGCAGATGAGTAAGACCATCCCCCAATGAGTGTCCTAGATATGACACTAAACAATCTGACTGTGAGGTTCCAGTGATACTGGAGCTTTGGGGAATGCGGATTACTCCTTTATTACCATTGTTCCCAGGTCTACTCTGGCCCAGAATAGTAGCACCTGATAGGGCCCTGCCTATGGGTTAAATAAAACTAAACTGCATATTTATGCTAAATTGAATTGTTTGGATTAGAACTGCTTGACTAAATAGTTTGAAATAGAAATGTTTTTCACAATTAAACTGTACTTACATTTAAACTGCATGCTTATGCTAAACTGCATTGTTTGAAATGGAACTGTTGAAATGCCATAAAACCCAAACAACCAATTTAAAATCCTATTGAAGATACATTTTTGTATATAATTGGAGGCCATACTTTTAAAACTGATTTCAGCATAAAATAATCCAACATAGGTTGACATATGATAAAACTAACCACCCAACAACCAACTGTCAAGTACAGATAATTGAATATAGTTCTATTGGTTTTCCTCCTGATACTTTAATCATTAAAGAATTACAGAAGAAATAATGCTGATTAGTCTACCTTTTATTTCTTTCTTACAAGAAACTGTCATTACCATAAAGAGATCAACTAATTTAGAATCAAAAACAAGTTAAAGAAAAAAGTATGTTTTCTTTTCATTGAAATAGAATAGTATTTTCTTTGAAAAACTTAAAAACTCAGGATAAATTAAGTAAACAACGGAACAGATGTTTTTGTAATAAAAAAAAGTTATTTTCTATGAGGTTGTCATGGCAACTTATCTAGAAAATCTAATCTATTCAAAATATAGGAACAATTAAAAAAAAAACTATTCAAAGTCCTGCCTCTGACCATTATTTCTGCAGTGAAAATTTGAAGATTTAAAGCTATCGCTTTTGTGTTTGCAATAAAATATTGTTAATAATAAATTCAACCTAAACAGTGACTTTATTATTACTGAATGTGGGGAATAAATTCATGTTAATTTCAACATCATCATCATCATGTCATGCTGGTAGCATGGATATCCCTGACCCTCTCTCGCCACTCCTCCCTATCGTTCATCGCCCTAGACAACATCCCGTATCCTCACATAGCTGCTGAATGTATGTTCGTGCTGGTAGTCCTACTTTTGCACGGCCATGTGTGGGGGTCCTTAAGAGTACATCTCTTATGAGTTCGTCCCTGCTTCTCCAGCAGTGTCCTGCATGTCTGGTTCGTCTAACTTGAATAGTTTTCGTGATAGGAGGCAGGTGGCCGTACAGTTGGTGTCTTGTGGGGTGTTGCCGCCAGGACTTGTTCAAGATTGCACGCAGCATTCTTGTGTAATTGCCGTCTAGCTTCTTCTCCAGCCATTTTGTTAGCGCCCATGTAGTGCACCCATATAGCAGTATCGATGTGACCGCTGCCTGGAAGAAACTGCGTTTCATTTTATCAGTTAGGTCTGATTTCCATATAATTGATAGCCTATTGATAGCTGTCCATGCTTTTGTTAACCTTGTGTCGATGTCCTTTTCGGTTGATTCGACGCTGCTTCCTAGGTAAGTGAATTTGTCTACTAGTTTAAGAGGGGTTCCGTCTAGAGTGGAGATGTCCCCCATTTGATTATAGCACATATATTCCATTTTGTGCGCATCAACATAGAACAGTAGTTTAGAAGAAAAAGTAAAAGCCTAAAGCTGCCAAAGCTACCACAGCAACCCCCCCCAAAAAAAAGAGAAAGTAAGAAAAAATTATGAAATTAGTAGCCCTCCCCACCCCCATCTTGAACAGTAGACCGTCTCCAAACATACCTAAAATTCAGTAGTAAATAAACGCTAAGGAAGAGTAATGATTTGAACTCACGTGCCAACAGAGGAAAAATGTTTCAATATTGGTCAGTATGTCTTTAAGTCCTATTAATTTAAAATGCTGAATTTTACAAAATGTTATGCTGTATTTTTGTTTGTAAAATAATGCTTAAACTGTGCGTTTTAGATGTAAAGACACGCTTACTATAAACTCAAATTGAATATATGACTCTGTCCAAATGTCAGCGAACACGACAAAATGTTTTTGAATCTTTTATAAAAGTTTAAAATTCTTAGAGGCCTAACAGTAGTTTAGAAGAAAAAGTAAAAGCCTAAAGCTACCAATGCTACCACACAAAAAAAAAAAATAATAAAATAAAAATAGAAATTGTCATTTGTAAAAACTCTATAATTCCTAAAGCCTCCCTGGCTCCCAACGGTAGTATAGAAGAAAAACTAAAAAGCCTAGGAAAATGTCCGAATACCGCAAAAAAAAAAAAAAATTCAGTACCAGTGAAAGTCTGATGAAAGTACCTTAATCTTGGACTCTAACTAAGTTAAAACTTAAGAAAACTTAAATCAAAATTACCCCCTGACCTTTTTTTTTTTTTTTACGTACACATGGGAAGCAGCTTGATGTACGTAAAGGTATTTGAATAAACCCATGGACGACCAAACTCAATACCTAAACAGGTCCTTGACATGAGTTTGACGACTTTACGCTCAGGATCGTTAGTTCTGCTGCTCCTCTATAAGAGTGGCTTCTATAGAAGAAAATAAAACAGGCATCGAAAGATAACCATGTTAATTTAAGCTCCGTCAAATCAAGTCAGCTTTTTGTTCCAGTATTGAGATGGTATCATAGAATATATTTTGACTGGATTTATGTTAATGGTTTGTTTTTGTGAGTTATTCAATATCAAAGTCATCCTTGTAGAACAGTGCTAGTACTATTTAACCCATAGCAAGGGAGATAAGTGAGTTCATACTTTCCTAAGAGTATTTGTACAAAAGTGAACATAACAGTGTGACTGAAGTTCAAACTTGCTTATAGGGACTATATCAGATGTTATGGGTATTGTGTTTGAGAAACACCTGAAAGTTGATGAATTCATTAAATTTCAAGTTTTTTTTATTGTCACTTTTGTTGTTATTATGTCTGTCTGAGCAATGAATCCACCAGCTTCCTTGGGTATATTATCCACATGGAAAGAGAAAAAGTAAAACAGAAAATAGAGGCTAACAAAAGAAAAAAATGGTAACAGATATAGTATCAACTAACCCAAACCCTAGTTAAAAAAACTAAGGTCATTAGTCTGAAAGTGCACTGTCCTGGGTATGATGCTAAACTACATCTAATGGTGGATCTCCAATTTTGGAGATATGGTAAGTAGGGAGTACCCTTTTGTTGCCATTACTGCCAGGTCAACTCTGACATGGAGTAGTACTACCATCTATAGCCGAAATAGATATGTCTAAAAATTATTTTTATTTGATTGCAGCATGAGCCCCCTGCCAAAAAAAAACTTTTAAGAAACAACAACTGAAATATAAATAGTAGCATACAATAAACATACTAACCAAATCTTTAGGCATAAAATATCCCTAGATAGGTCAATATGCCATTGAAATCAATCACTTTATCAGCAACTACAGTTATTACCAAAAGATAATGAAAATAATCAATAGATACTTTAAGGAGGAAAAGAGGACTGATGAGGTCAGAGGAGACTTATAGACAGAATTGCAAGAACATAAGGAACATTATCCTTTGTTGACAATGAAGCAGGACTATAATGACTGATAGTAATCTTAATGCTACACATGGTTGTAATAATGTTACTGATGATAATGATTGTAAATACTGACTGTGATTCTCAAGATGAGTTATTATCAGCTGTTCAGATTTATCATCATAGGTTTTATTGTTATAGCGCAACCAAGGCATTCAGTGGCCTTCCTCAAGTGAATAAAGTGTATTCAAAAAGTTGCACAACAGAAGCTGTATTGAAAAAAAAACAGAAATGAACAATAAATAAAAATATGTATTTACATAACCTTTCTGCTATGAGCAGAATGTGACACAAGATCAATTTTAAAGTGGAGTACAGCTGATTTGAATTCACAGTCTTCCTTCTCCTCAACTGGTTGCCTTACCACAGCTAAAGAAGTCCATCTGCTCTACTATTTACTCATAGCTAAAAGGAGAACAGAAAGTTTTATGTCAAAAACATTAAAGCAAAATGAAACACAAACAGCCTCATGTAGGATTTTGAACTTGGATCACTGATTCCATTTTCTGTGATGATGCCCATTATGCTAAAAGTGCCTCCTAAAAGAATTTAGCTCATCTGAAATTTTGAAAAAAAAAAAAAAAATATATATATATATATATAAGCAACAAATTAAATTAAAAACATATTTTGTTATTCTGTCACTGTTTTTGATATATTAAAAAATAACTCTTGACTTATAATATTTCTAATCAAATTAACTATTAAGTGGAAAAAAGTAAACCCATGCTATTCACTCATAGCTGGTTATGAGAACTGATGGATTCATGCCTTTTCCAAAGACATTAGTGCAAAATAAGATGCAAACAACCTCATTCAGGATCTAAACTCAGGTCACTGATTCCATTTCCAATAATGATAACCATTACACAAAGTGTACCTCCAACCATAAATGAAAATATCAGAGTGTGCCAACAGATCCTTACTATTTTAGTTCAATGAGGAGATACTGCTGAGAAGATTGATCCACAGAAACTTGGTATATAGAACTCCTGATTAACATTCCTAACACATGCTGAAAAAGCACTGTACTAATCAAAAGTACATTGATTGAACATAAAAACCTATGGGAAATAAAGTAATTATCAATTCTGGGGCTCTGAGGAGCATAGAGTATCCCTTCATTGCCATTATATCCAGGTCTACTGTGAGAAATGATTCAATTAATGAATAAACAAATGATTTTTTAAAAAATCCTTTTATTACAAAAGATATCAAAAAATATTTCATAGTTAGAAATTTGTCCAGAGAAAGGGAGAATTTCATTAATTTAAAAAAATTGACTGAGACTAGTTTGGTTAGTGTTTTTCTTTCTTCTTTTTCACACATCTCATGATATAGGCAAACAGCTGTTTCTATATCTGACTGCTATATCCTCTGTCTGGGTTGGCCTAAACACATTGCTGTTTCAATATTCTGATGGTTTAAAAAAGCTTACTGAATTCCTTTTGAAGTGTTTATTTATTTGATACATCATCTGTAACTTTGAAGTCTCTTTGACTTGAACAAATTATTGTTACTATACTAATCTAAGTGCAATTATATTAATTCATTAACATTTTCTTAATCCAATTCATTGAAACCAAGGTCTTTTCTGATTATTGTGATTTCCTGCAAAGGTTCTTTCATTTGTTTATTGATGATTTTTAGTATATTTCTTTTTATATCTTTGTGCAGTTCACTTAACGCTGTTATTAAAATGTGCCCAAATGCATACACACATATGCACACACTAGAGATCTTTACAGCAAAGCATTTTGGAAGAAAATGGAATGAGGTAAAAAAAATCATTTTATTGCAAATTAAAGTTGGAATTAGCCTTTAATTTCCATGCTAATCAAATTTTTAGGTTTGAATTTTGAGGTAAAAAAAGCTTAACAAGTTAATCAAAATTGCAACAATCAAGACTTTGTCAATCAGGAGAATGCCCCTGTACTTAATGTTGTCTGACATTCAGTAAGAATGATCAGAAAATCAAGATTTTAGGCAATTATTAAGAATAAATACAGGACAAACTATATACTTGGGAAAGACTGAGAGTGCATCATGTGAAAGACAGTGATAAAACTAAAAAAAAAAAATTTCTGTTGGAACTACTAAAATTAACATTGAGTATTGTGGTGAATACCTCCTCCAACCAAGAACATCAGTGTCTATGGCAGATGTGACCAACAGGGAGAAATCAAAAGGTCAATCACCACAGAGGGTGATGTGGGAAATGCATTAACTCTCATTCTGTGGTGAGAGGTAGTCACATAAAATTCAAATAGTGACAAGTGAGATCAAGACAGCAATTTGGAGTATGAGTGAAACCATCCACTCCCAATCGGGGTGCTATAATTTATAAAAAAACAAAGAAAACCAATCCATATATTCCTTCTTAATAGTTTGAAGATGTATGTATTTACCCAACCCCTCCACCATTGGCAGAATGTGACAAAAGATAATTTCTTAAGCAGAGTAGATATGGTTTTGTTAGCCTTGTAATATTATTTCATACCTTTCCTAGGTGTATGTTGATATCACTTTTGGTAGATAAGGTGTTGCTGCCAAGGTAGGCAAACTGATCTAATAATTTTAGAGACTTGCCACAATGAACAGAGATGGCTCCTTCTTGTTTAAAATACATGTAGTTGGCGACCGTAGTCTAGGGGGACCAGAAGACTCCTTTTTCTATAGCTACTACACCAAGATATAGGGGAGGGTGCTACTCCTTTCCCTGGATTGCTCCACTTTACCCTCGATATGTACCTTATATTGCTGAGTATTAAGCAAGGAGGTATCAAGTACCAATTTTAAAGTCTTTGGTATGATGCAACCTGGGATTGAACCCAGGTCTCCCAGACTATTGGTGAACACTCTACTCACTAGATCAATGAGCCAGTTGTAATCTGTTTTATTCATTCACATAAAGGCTGATGCCTCCGGCTGCTTGCTTTAGGCGATGCCGTAGGGATTCTGCTTAAGAAAAGTGCAAGGTCATCTGTGTAGTCTGGATCTGTTATAGTTTTTGCAGGATATCATCTGCTTCTTGCCTTTTTTAGTGTGCCACCATTTTCTTTTATTAGATCTATGGATTTTCAAAATACATAATCTAGACAGAGTATAAACAAATATGGTGCTTATGTATCTTCTTGCAAAACTCCAGGGACATATATTTGGTTTAATGACATATTAACCCTTGATAGTTATTTAATACCAAATCCTGTTTATATATATATATGATTTTTAAATTAATAGTTTGTAGGTAACATTTTTTAGCTGGAACTCATTTTTTTACTCAAAATTAAATGGTTTCAAATATTACACTAATTATTCTATTTGCCACAGTTAAATGATTTCAAGCATTGCTATTTAATACTAATAATTCAATTTGATATTTTTTGCACACAGTTAAATGATTTCAAGTATTGTAAGTGATTAAATATTTCTATTTGACCCATCAATGGGACCCTAACAGATACTCTGGGTCAAAAAAGAGTACTTCCCATTCCCCAAAGCCCCAAGACTGGAATCTCACCATCAGGTCTAGTTTAGTGTCATATCTATGACACTAGTTTGTGGTGAGATGTCTTACCCTTTATAAAGATCCAGTCAGTATATTCTAGACCTCCAGTTGACAGGGCAAAGCTGATTAGATAGGAGTTATTAAAGAGTCAGGGAAAATAATCATGGAATTCCACCTTTGAATGGTGGTATATGGAGCTGTAGAATATGCCATGAACATCTCCTGTCTCCCAGGTCAACACTGATCCAGAGTAATAGTATCTGTAGGGGTCCCATCTATGGGTCAGATAGAAATATTCAATCATTTACTATGCTGGAAACCATTTAACAGTGGCAAATAGAGCTATTAGTGTTAGATCGTAATAATTGAAACCATTTCACTTTGTACTCATTTAAAAATTGTTACCAACAAACTATTTGTTTACAAATCCTATGTATTTAATATATATATATATATATATATATATATATATATATATATATATATATATAAACAATTTGACCTTAAATAACCTATAAGGGTTGATATGCCATAAATACAACCAACCAAATGTATTTACTCAACCCCTTCACAATGGGCTGTGGGTAACACAAGATCAATATTCAAGCAGAATACAAATGGTTTGAATTCACACTTTTCCTTCTCCTGGACTGGTTGCCTAACCAAGGCTTAAGAACCCAGTATGCTCTCTTAATTACCTATAGCTAGAAAAGAACAAATGGATTCATGCCTTTTACAAGGGTATTTGCATGAACTGGTTTAGGTGTTGATCTTGAATTGTTAATTACATTTTCTATGATGTTAACAAATCTCTTGAAAGAATGTATATCTGCCAGATGTTCGTTCATTGCTCTCTTAGCCATGTGTAAGTTAAATTTTTCATTTCATCATCAATGGAGACCTGCGATCCTATTGCTACCTCCTTCATGGATATAAGCAGTGAAATAGGGTGCAACGTAACAATAGCAGGTTTCATAGCAACTTCAAGACCCAACAAGCAATCACAGTGCTTGGTTAGACAACTCTGCTTCATGCCTTTTACCATCCTGACACTTTGATTTGTTTGGGCCCATGAAGTAGTTACTCAGAAGACAACAGTTCCCCAATGAGAATGAGATGAAAGAAGCAACTCTCACATTGCTAAGAAAGCAGCCAAGAAGTTTTTTTTTAGATAGATATACATGCTCTCATCCAAAAGTGAAATATCACAACTGAAACGACTATGTTGGGTATTAGATTTAGAATACAGAGGTTTTGTATTCATTTTGGCCTTGTTTTTTTTGCTTCTACAATTAAATTTGTTGTAATTAAAAAAACAATTATTACACTTTGACAGCCTCTTCTATAATAATAATGATTGTATTAGAGGTGGTTGCAATATTTGCGGTGGTCTGAATTTCTGCTACATACCCTGAAGCAAGCAGCAAGAGATATTGGTCTCTACGTGAACTCAAATAAAATAGATCATGTATTTTAATGGTGCCATCTCCCCATTAAATGACAAGCCTATAAAATTAGTAGACCAGTTCATATACCTTAGTAGCAATATCTCATCAGCTGAAAGAGATGTTATCATAATCATAGGAAAGGTGCAGACTGCTATTGACAGTTTATCAATCAGATAGAAATCCATTCTTTCTGATAAGATAAAATCGTCATTCTTCGGAGCTGTGGCTGTGTTCATAGTACTGTATGGTTGCACCACTTGAAATACTTGGAGAAAAAGCTAGATGGGAACTACACAAGAATGCTGTGTACAGTTTCAAACAAATCCTGGAAATAGTATTCAACAAAACAGCAGTTGTATGGCCACTTACCTCCTATCTTGCAAATGATCCAAAACAAGCAAGACATGCTGGGCATTGTATGGGTAATGGTGATGATTGTATAATGGAATTGATGGTGAAGATGGTATTGATTTTAAAGAAAATGGTAGTGCTGTTAGCAGTTTTGATGGCAATGATATTGGCTGCAGTGATTGTGATGGTTTACTGGCTGCTCACCAAATGGTGCCAATTGATTATAAATAAAATTCCTGAGGAAAGAGTTATTATGTTCAAAGGTCTCAACTTTTAGATATTTTTTTTTGTGTACATGTCCTTCTTTTTTGCTTTTTTATTGTTTTGCTCTCTTTCACTTCTTTATGCTGGATTTTTGCCAAAATATATTTTAAGTCAAGGTGCGTGTTTATTTTTAAATGTCAATTTGTTTATTTTTAGTTTAATTGCTCATTTAAATGCAAGGGATGAGATTAGATGCAAATAAAAAGGTCAAAATCAGAATTTTAAAAATACAAAAAAAATGAAGCAATGCAATTTTTAATATATATAAATATTAACATATAAATGGGCAAAAGACATATATATATATATATATATATATATATATAGAGAGAGAGAGAGAGAGAGACTGATAGATAAAGATCAATAGATATTGCTGAAAATCTACCTAGACTATGTACTTTTAACATTGACAGATATAATTAAAGAAAATGGCTTTACACTGAAAAAGGCAAGAAGCAGATGATATCCCACATAAACTATAACAAATGCAGACTATGCAGATAATAAAGCACTTCTTGCAAATGCACCTACCCAAGCCAAATCCTTGCTACATAGCCTGGAGCAGATAGCAGGAGGCATTGGGCTCTACATGAATGCAGTCAAAACAGAGTTCATCTGTTTTATTCAAGAAGGAGTCATCTCCACTCTAAATGGAAGTCTTCTGAAATTAGACAAATTCGAATACCTCGGCAGCAGTGTCTCACTTACTGAAAGTGATATTAATATACACCTAGTGAAGGTGTGGACTGCTATAGATAGGTTATTGATTATATGGAAAACTGATTTATCCAATAAAATAAAACAGGATTTCTTCTCAGCAGCAGTTGTGTTAATATTAATCTATTGATGCACCACATTAACACTGACAAAACACATTGAGAAAAAGCAAGATGGAAACTGTATAAGAATGTTATTAGCTATATTAAACAAATCCTAGAAGCAACATTCCATGGAACAACAGCTGTATGGCCACTTACCTCCCATCTCTAAAACCATCCAAAAAAGATGAACAAGACATGCTGGGCACTAATGGTAGAATAAAGAAAAACTCAAGAGTGGCATTCTTTTATGATCCATACACATGGACGAGCTTACCAGCAAGAACTTTTCTACGACAGCTCTGTGCAGACACAGGATGTAGTTTGGAAAACCGGCCAGGAATGATGGAAGATTGGGATAAATAGAGAGAGAAAGCTAGGGAAATCTATTCAAGCAATGCTACATGATGTTGATGATTATATTATTACTATTATATTTTTAGATTATATTACTATTATTACATTATATTACTATTATTACTATTATATTATCACCGTTATACTATTCATTTTTCTTCTTATTACTGCTGTCTTTTTCTCATAACATTATGACTTAGTGTACTCTTTGATCCTTGGAACAAACAATGAGAAATCAGAAATAAAAAAAAGTAGCTTAGGATGAGACTTGAACTCTCATTGTCCACTTCAGGAACCTAACTTTCATCGATATTGCTTTGATCAATGATTAAAGTAGGTCACAGTCATTCTGTCACCTGAGCAATATTCCACTTGATGGAATTCTTTGACAAAACCAGACTGAGTGAATTAATTCTTTTATAAGAGCTGTCTGTTACTTACTTTAGAGGAGAATTAAATACAATGAATAATAAACCAGCCACCTTTTGATTTCTTCAGAGATCAGTGGCTGTCCAATTTTTTCAGACAAAGCATCTCCCCAAAGACTCTGATTGAAATTCTTTGACATTTGACATTTCCCAACTGTTGAATGCATCTGTCATGACTATTTCGTCTTTGACCATTATTAGAACCGTTGGACTGCTCATTAAAATGTAGCAACAAGTAATAGAACAAGGAATGGAATGGTTAAAGTTTGTCAAAAAGAAACTGATAAATGGCCACAAAATAAACAGCTTCCTCTTTCTTTTTATTTTGTGTTATACTTCTAAAATCTACCATAGCTACATGTCCATCAACTTTTTCAAACATTATCAAGATAGATATTATTAGGTATCACTCATTACCAAACTCTACAGAACTGAAATTTTGTAAACAAAAGAGTGACCACCCTATTGACAGAGCTTGAAATATGCTAATTGTCTCTTCTACTAAGGGATAAGGTCTCTACCAAAAGGGGTATCCTAAGTATGCTACTAAACTGCATCTGATGATGAGGGTCCAGTTCTGGAACTCTAAGGAATGTGAAGTTCCCATCATTACCATTACACCTCAGTCCACTCGGATCTGAAGTGGTAGTACCTGTCAGGGTCCCATGTCTGTGTCAAATAGATCTGTTTGAAAATTATTTGGTTTGGTTTGGTTTGGTTTTTATGGCATATTCTAGGTTATCTAATGCCAAATCCTGTTTATACATATCTATTAGATATATATGATTTGTAAACATAAGTCAACAAAGTTAAATTATTCCAAGTATTGTTATGTATCAATAACAACTCAATTATACATGAATCATTTGTTTACACGCAGTTAATGATCAAGCAGTTCTCTTTCAACCAATTCTATTTAGCATAAGTCATTTGTTTGCATGTAGTTTAAATGTCAAATAGTTCTATTTGACCAATAGATAGGACTCTATCAGGTGTTACCACTTCGGGCCAGAATGGAGCTGGAAGTAATGGCAATGAAGGGGTACTTTGAATTCTCCAAAACTCTAGCATTACCAGATTGTTTAATGTTATATCCAGGACACTTGTTGGGGATGTCTTACCCCTCTGTAGTGATACATTCAGTCTATTCTACAGCCCCAGTTGACTAAGCTGGAAAATTATTAGTGTTAGAAATACTTGGTAGTATATAACTATATGCCAAAAATCTTTCAAGAAACTATACAAAAGATGTAAATGAATGCAATTCCTTAACCTCTAGGCATAAAATAACTCCAGAAAAGCTGACATGTCATTAAAATCAATCAACAAAAGGTATACCACCCCAAGGAAAAGATATTTGATTTTAAGAGACCAAGAGTTTGATTTGAAAGAATTTAATTTTTCATTAATTTTATGTTATTTTTGTCAAAGATTTTGTTAAATCCAATCAACCAATTAACCAAAAATGGGAATATGTAGCAGTCAAAAAATAAGTACACTCATTATTTATATTCACATGATTTTCTTTTTCTTTGATTCAATGCTGTGGAATTCATTAACGAATCATTTATTTTAAAGTTTTATTTTTAAAGGTGCTTCAACCAATAATATCCATTTGGATTGTATTATATTCCACTCAAAAAATCCTGGTATCTTTGGTTTAGAAAAAAATCAACTTTAAAAAAAAAAAATGTTATCATAAGTGTACTTATTTATTGTCAATATAGGAGGAATCCTGCTAGAGTTGTGGCTAACTTGCTGGATTGTAATATTATAGTAAGTGAGTTTGAATTTCAGTCACATATTACATTCATTTTCAGACTAATACCATTGGGAAACATATGAACCCCTTTATACCCCTAGCTATGGCTTAAATAGTATCACAGCTGTTCTTCTACACAAATAGCTTTAGCATTAAATAACCTAAAAAGGTTGGTATACCATTAAACACAAAAACCAAACCTTATTCGTAATACTGTTTATTATCACGAGCTGTTACCGGTGAACCAAATTTATACATATATTAAAACTGTTATAAAAATATTTTTTGAGAAAAGCGATTAAATAATATATATTACTATATATAATATATATAAATATATGATATATATAGATATTTTCAATTAAACTACTAAAAGAAATAAAAGAAGGGAGTCGTCATGGTGTAGAGGCTGAAGTGCTTCACAGCGGCTTCAAAATGAGTTCAAAATACAAATTCAGATTTGTAGATAACATTTTAAACAAGCCAGATCTCATTTGTTTATACACAGTTAAATGGTTTTAAGCATTGCTATGTAATACCAATTATTCAATTTTTGCACACGGTCAAATGGTTTCAAGTATTCCCATCTGACACAAATAATTCTATTTAGTATTTATTATTTGTTTGCATACACTTAAATGGCTTCATGTATTGCTATCTATCTGACACCAATAATATCAGTTACACACAGTTAAATGGCTTCAAGTATTGCTATGTTGTTTAGAATTCTATTTAAACATCACTTATTTACTTGCACACAGTTGAATGGTAAAACAATTCTATTCTACCCATAGATGGGACCCTAACAGTTACTACCACTCTGGGTCTGAGTGGACATGGGAGTAATGGTAATGAAAGGGTACTTCACCTTCCCCAAAGCTCCAGGACTGGAGCTTCACTATCAGATAGTTTAGTGTTATATCCAGGACACTCATTGGGTGGGAGTCTTACTCTTCTCCAGAAATACAGTTGATGTATTCTACAGCCCCAGCCTACAGGGCCCCAACCAACAGAAATAAAAAAAACATGGAGCATTTTGGTATTGATATCTATGGGTCATTATATATATATATATATATATATATATATATATATATATATATAAAATATTTTGAAAAGAAATAAAAGACATTTGCCAAAAAAGATATTAAAGTTTTCTATTTTAAATAAGAAGTTTGTTTTTCAAAAGCTTTGTTAGCATAGAAAATCTGTTATTGAGAGGTTTGTATCTATTTTATTTATAATTTTATCAATAGTTTATTTTGAAAATTCCATTGTTGTTATAATACAATTGACATTTCATGCATGACATTGGCATAATGGTTAGAGTGTTTGCCAATGGCCCGGGAGACCTGGGTTCAATCCCAGGTCAAGTCATACCAAAGACTTAAAAAAATGGTACTTGATGTTACCTTGCTTAACACTTAGCATTATATGGTAAGTATCAAGGGTAAAGTGGAGCAATCCAGGGAAAGGAGTAGCACCCTCCCCTACACCTTGGTGTAGTAGCTATCGAAAAGGGAGCCTTCGGGTCACCATCGACTATGGTTGCCAACTTTACTTTACTACTTACAGAGAATTGCTGGTGATAACAATGAATTTTAATCTAGTAGATTAGGTATTATCCATTCTTATGAAAATGTTCACTGATATATTTCAATTTCTCTAAGATTTGTCAAAAAAGAGAAAAAGTAGGTATGTTTATTTTGAAGTAAAGATTTTAGAGAAAATCATTTGAACAGCATTAAATAATGTTAAATTTGTCAATAAATTTGGGTACTGGCAAATATTCTTCTTTTTTCTTATACATATTCTTAAGTATTTACTATATTCCGTGGAAGTTTGAAGTTAGTTGCAATAATAGAAATTATCATTTTCTTAAATGACTCTTAAAAAGCTTATGCATCAAATACTTTTGTGCATCATTGTATATATATATATATGATCTGTGTATAAAACGTTTGATATGATGGATAGAATTCATTAAACAAATCTATCAAATGTGTGTGTGAGTGTGGGTGAGTGTGAATTTTAATCCAGAAGATGAAAATGAATTATGAAAATGTTCCCAGATATATTTTAATTTCTATTAGAATTTCTTGTGTTTTTTTTAACAAAAAAAAAAGATAGGCAGGGTTGTTTTGAAGTGAACATTTTTGACAAAATTATTTGAAAATCATTAAAGAATGTGAAATTATTTTTTGCTTTTGTTTTTATGACTTAAATTCAGGATTTTTATTATGTCATCAAAACATAAAATTATATGACAAATAAACACACAGTATTTAGAGATTTTTGTATTTCTGTATATTGCTATAACACAGCAAGACTGAAAATTTATTGCAAAGTTTTGTAAGTACAATACTTTTAAAGATATTCTTTCTTAGAGAAAAAGCACTTTTCAGTTCAAGTAGCAACTACTTCTATAAGGATTTTATTTTTGTTTGTTGAAACATCTGACTAAGAAAGATAAATCAAACTAAAGATTTTTTTCAATTTGAATAATCAAATTTAGTGGCAATGTGTTTTACTTGCATTAAATGAAAACAAATAATAGCTTAAAGACTTGAAGGTAAATATCATCATGTTGTACTAACAGTACAGAGTTCCCTAACTCTCTCTCACCATCCATCCCTATTATCCATTGCTTCTGGTAGGTCCTCTAGGCTGCATTCAGTGTCTGCACTGAACTGATATAAGTATATCTTTGCTGGTTGGCCAACATTGTGGTGTCCATGTATAGGTGTCCATTAGTGAACATCACTTATGAGTTCATCTTTACTGTTCTAGCAGTGCTCTATATGTCTTGTTCGTCTTACTTGGATGGTTTGTGAAATGGGAGGTAGGAGGCCCGAACAGCTGCTGTTTTAGGAGGTGTTGCTTCCTGGATTTGTTCAAGGCCTTCTTGAGTAGTTCTCATTCAGCATTTTCTTGATATGTTTTGTTAGTGTCCATGTGGTGCATCCATTCAGTAGTATGGACACGCCTACAACTTGGAAGAAATTCTGTTTTATTTTTGCAGATTGGATTTTCATATGATTGATAAACTGTCGATTGCATCTCCTCACCTTTGCTAGGCAAATGTTGACATCACTTGATGAGCTGTTGCTGTCAAAGTATGTGAACTGGTCTGCTAATTTTTAAGGCTTGTCTCTTCAAGTGGAGATGGCTCCTTCTTGTTTAAAACACCTGAACTCTGTTTTATTTGCATTCTTATAGAGGCCAATGCCATCGGCTGCTTGCTCTTGGCTATGCAGTAGGGATTTGGCTAGGGATGGTGTATTTGTGAAAAGTTCTAGATCATCTGCATAGTCTGTGTCTGTCAAAGTTTCTTCAGGATATTGTCTGCTTCTTGCCTTTTTTTCTGTGAAGTCATTTTTTTTTATCATAGATCTAGTGAAGTTCAAAGTACATAGTCTGGTATTAACGTATCTCTTAGTAAGACTCCAGTGACAACATCAAAGAAATCTCTGTTGCCATGTTAAATAATGCAATTAAATAATCATGTGATTAAAATTTGAGAAGAAAATTATAAAAACATTGAAAAATGAAAAGAAATGAAAGTTATGTTTCATAATCTCATGTTATATCTATTTTAATGGTATCATTATTTCTTGGGTATCATTGTTTTATTTTTATTGTCCTCTTCCATCATGATTTTTTTCAGCTTTAAATTGAAATAACAGACCAAAATGTTAAAATACGAAATATATTGTTGAACACTCATCATACACTTATTTTTTAGAGAAATGTCAAAATTAAACTAGCAAAAGTGAACCAAAAATTTCCAAATAGTTCTGTTGTCTTTCGTCAACTGATTTATAAGTTTCAATATTCCATCACTATTGACATTCACTATTTTTTAATAATATGAGAGGGAACCAAAATTTTTTGCTATATTTTGGTAACATGAGGCACAATTTGACAGCTCTGGAAGTGAGGTTGAGAAGGTGATGAACTACAATGAACTGTGAGATGCAGAGCTTGCCTTATCCTCTCTGAGAGCTACACAATGGATTTACCTCTGTGGCTTGGAGCACAGCCTCAGAATCTATGGTTTTAGGCTTACCTGACCTTGCCTGATTGTTGAGTTTCTTGCTGCCCTAACAAAATTTCTTAAAATATCTAGCTGCTTTACTGTGATCAACTGCTCCTTTCACACAAGCAATGTTTTGGTAGCTTCCATGACATTATGGCCTAGTATGAACTCATTAAGCAAAGTTCCTGAATTCAACTTTGTGGCAAATTTATCTGTGCAACTTTCAAGTCACACATTTACATTTGTTTGTTTGCTCCCCCTCTTCAAGCATCTCTCCTTTTTAATATCTTCTCACATCAACTTTTCAAAGAAAAACAAAGATTTTTGCACAGAACATACACTAATTATACAATATCGATATACAGATCAAATTCAGTAAAGTAATTCATCTGATCATTTCCAAAATTCCCTTTTAAATTATTTTTCTAACCATTTTTTCTGCAATCATCCAATTTTAAAATCTTCTACAGTGTTGCTGTTTTTTTACTGATCAAGCAAGTTGTTCAAAAATATATTACTCTATTAGAAAAACAATACAATTGTTTAATCCTATTTACCAACCCCTCGGCTTGGGCAGGATATGACATAAGGTCAATTTTTAAGCGGAGTTTAACAGGTTTGAATTCAGAGTTTTCCTTCTCCAAGACTAGTTGCCTCACCAAGGCTGAAGAACCCAGTCTGTCCTACTATTTACCCATAGCTGGAGGGAGAATAATTGAATTCATACCTAGTGCTATGTGAAAATACAATCAGTCTCGGGCAGGATTTGAACTCATGTCACCATGTCCACTTCCTACAATGATAACCATTACACCACTGGCACCTCCTACAATTGTTTAATAGACTTAGTTTTTGAAATCTGTCTTGACCCTAAATTTTCAGTTCAAGGAGAAATATGATTTTATTTTTTTATGATTTTTGTGACTCTTCATTGCATAGAGAAATGAAATGCATAATGTGTCAGTACACTAACTACCATGATACTATCAACAGTAGCAGATACCTCCCATGGTTTCAACTGTTCAGTCATATGATATATGTGCCACAAACTAGCACATACTGAAATTAAGAAACTTTTAACACCCCTAGTAATATATATGTATAGATGAGCAAAACCTCCAAAACACATGTCAAGATAATAAACCCCTGAAATACCATCTTGAAATTCATTTGTGGACTTATTTATTTTAAAATGTTTACTTTTCTCTGAGTGAACAAGTTCATGTACCTTGGTAGCAAGTCTCATCTAATGAAAATGACTTCAATATGCACCTAGCAAAAGTATGGACTGCTATCAATAGGTTATTGATTGTAGGCAAGTCTAACCTATCTGATAAAATAAAATGTACTTTCTTCCAAGCAACAGTTGTATCAGTTCTGCTATATGGATGTACCACATGGACACTGACTAAGTGTATAGACAAAAAGCAACATCAGAACTTTACAAGAATCCTGTGAGCTACATTGAACAAATCCTGGAAGCAACATCCAATGAAACAGCAGCTGTATGGCCACTGAACCTCCAATCTCTAAAACCATCCAAATAAAACAAACAAGACAAGCAGGACACTGCTGGAGAAGCAAGGGTGAACTCATAAGTGATGTTCTCCTTTGGGCCCCTTCAGATGGATGTGTATTTGTTGGCCGACCGACAAGAACTTACCTACAACAGCTCTGTATAAATACAGGATGTAGTCTAGAAGACCTGCTAGAAGCAATGGATGATAGCGATGAATGGTAAGAGAGAGTCAGGGAAATCTGTACTAGCATTATGATATGATGATAATATATATTATGGCATGAGCTAAAAGATTCTGGGTTATTCATGAAATTTCTTCGGAAAATGTAGATTCTTAGGCAATTCCCATCTCTTCTTTAAATAGAAGGCAATTAATTGTAGTCAAACATGTAATTATTACAATAATTTTGATCAAAAATTTTCACTGTATAATATTTAGTCTAAGTGGTTAATCCTCCGAAATGAATTAAGTTCATAAACATAGGAAAAGATTGTATAAAAAAGATAAGCACATTTTAATGCTTTTTTGTCATTGTGAGGATATGAATTCATCAATGTACCTACATATATGTATTTGTATATATTGGGAGTGGATTCAATGGAGCACATCTTACTTGAATACCTTGTTAATAAACTATTCTCTGAAACCATCAGAATTTTGTCTCTCAATGTAATGTAATCCATGGTTCCTGCTGATGTGAAATGTCTTGAAGCAGTTTAAAGATGGAAAGCTACCAAAAACGAGAAAATTTGTGATCATATGACATTCTGTAAAAGTTCTTTGATTGAAAGTCTACAAATCATCTGAAGTCTGGAGGTAATTGTTTATTGATTTCCCCTCTATCTCTAACTCTTTCTCTCGCTGCTTGGAGGTATTGCTATCTGAGTTACTCTTTCTGCCCAGTCATTTTTGTAATTCATTAGAAGATTTTCAGTTATGTAATCAACATCACTTGTTCGAGTGCCTGACAGGATTACCATATTGTTTCCTTTTTAGTAAATACTAACATGATCTGGTATATGAAAATCTTTGTGGGGATTGCTAGGTCAGCTTTCAGTGACACTTTTATAGATAAGTTTCTTTTGCACTAAGGATTATGAACTTTTTATGCTGGAGAGCTTGAGATTAATTAAACAAATTATCACTTAGATTGATCTTATTTGTTAATGCAAATAAAAAACTCCTACGAGAAGTATATTAGAAGGGGCTTATCAGACCACCTCATTCACCATGTGGTCATAATTATATGGCTACTGTTGAACTTCTGGGTAAGATTGTCCCTTCTTAGAGAGAATCCAAGCAGCACAACCCATAAGGATTAACAATTATTCCCCTTTTTTCTTTTAATTTCAGATGAGCATTATATGTTTTTCTGAAAAAGAAAATTAAAGATTGTGAATACATTAAATTAAGGACTTCTTAGGCTCTGATATAAAACCAAGGATTTTAAATGATGGTACTTCTTTCTTTGATAAAGAGTCTGCAATTTGTGCATCATATGATACCCAAGAGATCTCTGCAATTTCTTTTCTGACAAGTGCTACCTAAACAAAAGTAAACAGTTTTAGATGCCGTTGATGGATACCACACTATCTCAGATAAAGAATCGCAGCTGCTGACCAATTTCATGATGGAATAGTGGAGATTCATGTACCTCAGGATGCTCCAAGGCTACCTTGCATCTGGAGATGCCTACACTCAGAGGTATGACGAAATAATAAAGGACATTCCCTGTAAAGTGAAGATCATAGATGATACACTGCTCTATGACTCCAACATCAAAGAAGCCTTCTATCACATCTTTGATTTCCCGCTTTATTGGGCAAAAAATGGAATTGTACAAAAAATGGTCAAATTCCAATTCTGCCAGGATGTAGTAAAGTTTGGTGGCTTCCAGATAACACACTCTGGGGTGACCCCTTCTGAGTCCATGGTGGCTATGATATTAAACTTTCCAATCCCAAGGACACTCACTGATGCCAGATTATGGTTTGGACTGGTTAACCAAGTGGCCTGGGTGGATGGTCAGATAGACTGAAATATTGTCAAATTGTATAAAAGGAATACATTCTCAGAATATTTTGCTATTATATGTTGATATAATGTTGGACTTAGTTCTGTATTTTTCTAAAATATACTTAATGAAACTAAATTCAACATTATATGAACATATAACATGAAAAGCAAAATATTCAGTTTATGTATTCTTTTTATGAAATTTGACAATATTTCCATCGATCTGACTATCTTCAAGGCATTGTAGATAGTTGCATAGACCAAAACATTGGCAAATTTCATATAATGAATCCATCCCCAGATCATTTTGTTTTTGATATTGTACATATATATATATATATATAAATCTTATACAATTCTTAGTTTCTCAGTATCTTTCATTGTTTTCCTCCTGAAGTTTCATGAATTATCCCAGCTGCCATCATAATTCTCTCAAGTGACACTGCTATTCTCATTAAATTCAGTCTTTTTATTGCCTTCCTGATGAAATGATCCTAGCAGCCATTGTTGTCATAATTCTGTTCTTTAATTGTCTTCATTTCACGTCAAGTCTTAATCAATGCTGTTGCCACAATTAGAATTGAAAAAAGGGAAAGAAAAAAAACCTTGAAAAAAAGAAAGACAGCATTGTGTGCATAAATCTTGCAATAAAATTCAGAAGTAATTGCTAATATAATCTATCTTGCAAGCATTCAACAAATGTCTTTTTTGTCTGTTTGTCATTGACTGATTTGAGGACAGCTTTTGCTATGCTCGTCAAATATTTTGCAGTTATTAAAGATGCCTCAGAGCATGATTTTAGTATATTAATTTTTGGAAATTCCAAAACTTCCTTAATATTGATAAACTGGTCCTTTATTCTGTTTCTAAATCAATATATTTTTGTTTAACCATTTAAAGAAATGGGAGAGTCTCTATTGTATAGTGGCTAACATACTGGACTGTAACATTATGGTAAGTGAGTTTGAACTTAAGTCATGCTATTACCTTCACTTTGGACAAATACACTTGGGAAAGGTATGAACCTCCTTATACTCCCGGGTAGGCATAAAAACAGGCTCTTTGGCCAAGTGGGTAGAGTGTTTGCCAATGGTCTGGGAGACCTGGGTTCAATCCCAGGTCGAGTCATACCAAAGACTTAAAAAAATGGTACTTGATACCTCCTTGCTTAACTATCAACACTATTTGGTACATATCGAGGGTAAAGTGGAGCAATCCAGGGAAAGGAGTAGCGCCCTCCCCTACACCTCGGTGTAGTAGCTATTGAAAAGGGAACCTTCTGTTCACCCTTGACTATGGTCACCAACTTTACCGTTCTTCAACAAGGATGGCTTTGGCATGAAATAACTCATGAAGGTTGATATGCCATTAAGCAAAGAAACAAATCATTTAGCTTAAAATTTCCTAGCTCCACCCTCTCTTTGAAGCCTTGAGCATACCAGCTATATCTCCTCTACCCAAAAATGTTTCTGAAACTGAAAATTCATCTCTATAGTGAGAGATTTGAGGATGTGGAGGATATTAAAAGAAATACATCTTAGCTTTACACCATATAAAAAGAAAAGTTTCAGAAGTGCTTTGACCAATGGAAAACTCACTGGAGTAAGGGTTGAAAGCAAAGGGGACTATGTTGGTGAAAATTGACAATGAATCTATTCTATCTTATCATTTGATGCAATCGCTAGCACAAAATGACATTATACCATTTGAATGTCAGTCCATAACTTGTATACTCACTTATCTTTACAATCTTTACTTTATCATATTCTGGCATCAATGAAACTTACTGCTATGAAGAAAAACTAACAACACATCTGTCACTTGCTAAACATATTTCCTCAACATAGAACAAGTAATACAAAGCAATTTTATAGAGTCCTGTATATGACACTAAACTACATCTAGTGGTGAGGTTCCCATTTTGGAGCTTTGGGTTGTGTTAATGTTATGGTACCTAACCTGTGGACAGTAATGAACTCTTCCTGTTGCTATTAATATCAGGAGAATATTCACCTTGGAGATGAGTTCTCCCTAGCCTAACACTTTGGCAGTCAGACCGATGTTCAACTACTTTTTATCAATGTTGTATTATACTTTCGTTAATATACTTTGTTCCATGTAAACATGAGTTTGTGTCTTTCTTCAGGACCCTCTACTAGTCCACAACAGTTAAATAACTCCTTTATTGCTATTACTACCAGGTCCACTCTGATCCACTGTGGTAATACCTGTAATGGTATATAGATTTGTTGAAAACTTTTAGTGTTAGATAGAAATACTAAAAACCATATAGATTTGTACAAATTATTATTATTAGATAGGAATATTTGAAACCATATAACTGAGAGCAAATTATTTGTATCAAAAATAGTCACTTGAAGTCAGAAGTATGGAGTCACTTCTTCATTGACATAACTCCCTGATTCTAACCTTCGTACCAATTCAAGTCTTATCAGTCAAATAGATCTGTTTGAGATGATGAAGTGTTTACCTATGTAAAGTCAATGTGAAGATACATTTTGTAGCATGTCTAATTAGAAACTGATTTTTGCATAAAATAACCCAACAAGGGTGGAAACGCCATAAAACAAAAATACTAACCATTTCCTAACCAGAAAACAAAGTTATGACTTTTTTTCAGGTCACCAGAAAATCAAGTCTAAAAAATTGTGTTATAATGTTTATATTTATCATACTTGTAATGCCCACCAAAGGGCGTAAATGTTAACCTTTTGCTGACATTTATAGACTGATTAGTCCTCATATAAAGATGTTATGTTAAATCCTGTAGGCACCTTGTGGAGTACTGGGCCACAGCCTCTCCACAGTAAGGAGAAGCTCTTACTGAGAGGAAGATGAGTCAAAACTGAATAGTCAGATTGTTATAAATGACCAGAGTTCATGGGTTTTATCTTAGTTGAATGTTCTGTTAACTCACTGTTCATAAGAAGTTAAGAAATGCATCATGTTCTGAATACTAGATTCAGTAGTGAAGAAAACAAGATGTCTCCATGATATATGTATATACCAAACCCTTTTGCCATGGGCAGGATGTGACACATTAAAAAAGTAACGGAAATTAAGATGAATGAAATACTAATCAAAAATTGATAATGGTTAACAATACTTAACAATTAGGAAATAAAATATAATATAACTAGTATTAATATTGCCAGTGGTAATATTATCAGAGTTGATATTGCTAGTGTTAATATCACTAGTGATAATATTATTAGTATTAATATTGCTTGTACAAATATTATTAGTGCTAATATTATTAGTGTTAACATTACAAGTGCTAATATTATAAGTGTTTATATCGCCAGTGTTAATATTACTTTGGTTAATATTGCTAGTGTTGATATTACTTTGGTTAATATTATTAGTGTTAATATTACTAGCGTTAATATTCGTATTAATATTATCCATGTTAATAAATTTGTGAGGCAGTGAAGTGTATTTTGCTTTGTTTGGTTTTTTTTTTGTTTTGAGATGAGCCAGTATCTCTCTTTCTTTTAGGTCAGCTGGTCTGGAAGTCTAGCCAAGTTAACTGCTGCATCTCAAAGCAGGGTGGAAAAAGAGAATTTATCTCCTTGTGTTATAATTGAGCTTTTTTTCAATGCTCTATTTCATTTTATCATCTGGATAAGATGTCTCTTATCAAGAAATTATTCTAGAAAAAAAAATTTATGGGAAGATGAATATATATGTATCAGTTTGGGATAGTCTCAATGAAGAACTTTGGGATGCTGTCTGTTGATTGGATTGATAACTGTTGTGATTGACACAAAGAGATAAATGTTGATATTTGAATTTTCCTGTGCCATTATCCACTTTTTGCATAGAGTTTTAATTGTCATAAAAGTGGAGTAAAACTGTATTCATCAATATTCTATCTTATAATGATAGGCTATTTTTTGCTATCTCGCAAAATATTTTCAAATGTATGAAGAAATATTCAAAAAATAAATAAAGAAAGAAAGAAAAAAACTTAAATCACTTGCTTAAGGCAACAAAATCAACAATGAAAATATGATTGAATTTTTAGATTTTGCCTCTCAAATAAGACATTTACTCCCAGAAGGAGTAATTTGCTCTGAACACTGTTATAATAATTCAAAAAAATAACATGAATTTAATTTTTGAATGTTATTGATATTATAAAAAAAAACAACTTTGTCATTGCTCGTATATGTCATGAATTGTCTATTCTCTCTGGGCATGTGATATCATTTGAACATGATGAGTACTTTCAAATTTTGGTGATTTTTCAAAGTTAAAATCTAATTTTGATATTTCAAATTTTGAACAAAATATATTTTCACTAATATATCCAGACAGAAAAATAAAATTGCATCTAAATATATGTAACAAGCTAATCAAGACTAAGCTTAGATATGATAATGTCTGACTACAGTAAATGATCATATATATAGATCAATGTGTATACAGGTACCAAAATAAGGAGTGTATCAACAGTATGGAGACTCCATGCACTTACTGTATGCAAGTCAAAAATCCTTCAGGGTATTATCATTATATCAGTATATTTTGAATTTCATGCTTACGATTAAACAAACAAAAACAACCATTTTCAAAGAAAGGATAACATATACATCTTCCCCCCTCCAAATGTGTTCTGGGGTTTGAGGTTCAGTTTTCTTTTTTATCAAATATTTTATCATATTTACCAACCCCTCTGCTTGGGCAGGATATGACACAAGGTCAATTTTTTAAGCGGAGTTTAACAGGTTTGAAGTCAGAGTTTTCCTTCTCCTAGACTAGTTGCCTCACCAAGGCTGAAGAACCTAGTCTGCCCTTCTATTTACCCATAGTTAGATTCAAACCTTTCCCCAGGGTATTAGTGCTATGTGAAATGCAATCAGTCCAAGATTTATCGATGATTTTATAAGAGTTTATAAAAGAACTACCTTGTTTACTACTCAGTATTTTGGAAGTGATAGTTACATATTTCTTACTGACTTCATTAGTCAATGTTCAACCTGATGTAATGTAGTAGCAACCTTTCTACTTCTGGTGAACCTTGTGACCATCTTCTTGACTAACCCCAAAGTATCTAACACAAGAATTAGACACTTGAGAGTTGGGGATTTTTAAAAAGGTTAGTCAGTTAGTAACAGGCAGAGGACAAGTAAGGAGCTTAAGTTTCAGAGCAAGTGAATATACTCCCACCCGCATTGTGGGTAGGCTACAATTTATGGAACAATAGGATTTTTTTTATCAGCTAAAAAAATACCTCTCCATGACTTCCTGATTCGAGACAAGTCTGAAGGAAGGCTGATAAACACTAATAACAAATGAACTGAGTGGTATTTTTTTCTGTGACAACATGTCAAACTTTTTCTCCAGTCATGCTATTACGTTCACTTTCGGGCAAATACCCTTGGGAAAGGTATGAACCCCCTTATCCTCCCAACTATGCGTTAAATAGTACCACTACTGATCTTCTTGGAGAATGGCTTTGGCATTAAATAACCTACCAAGGTTGATATGCCATTAAACAAAGAAACCAAACCAAACAAATCCATCAAACTTTTTCTTTTCCTATGAACTTGTCATCTCTGCATCTTTGTCTCCAGCAACTTTTACTGAGACCCAACAATGCAACACTGGATAAAAATTTAGGATTTTGAATGTTGATTTTTAAAACAAAATCTTAAAAACCTTCTATCTTTATTCCCTCTCATGTTACCCTTGTGCCATCTGAGTTTACTAAATCTCAAGAATAGCCTTATTTATGAAATATTCTTTCAGGGAAACAGAATCATAAATTTACTGTTATTTTCTTTAATAATCTTTTTCTTTTTATTTACAAAACTGTGTTCTTCTTTTGTGAGAGGAGAAAAGTACACTTTCTTCAATTACCTTGTCAGTTAGTTTCTATTTTTTTGCAAGCTTGGGTGTGTGTGGGAGGGGCTAGTGTGAAGTTGCAGTTATTATTGTAGGAAATGTATTTGGTGTCACAAGATCAAATACTGGATAAGACTGTGTTTCATTTCATGGTAATGGCATTGCAAAAGGCATGAAAACCTAATCAAAGCTTAGTAAATTCTATCTAGAAAACCTTATGTGGTGTAATAGCCAACTGGCCTTGGGCTAAGATGGGAGGAATCTCTGTGGTTTTGAGAGGAAGTCCTCATGACATTGTGGAGAGAGTTCCTGTGGCATGGTAGAGGGAGTCCCCATTGTGTAGTGGCCGATATGCTGAACTGTGACATTATAGTAAGCGAGTTCAAACTCCAGTTGCATTATTAGTTTCATTTTCAGACGAATAACCTTGGAAAAGGTGTGAACCCCCTTATTACCCCCAGGTATGGGTTAAATAGCACCACTACTGTTCTTCTACAAGGATGGATTTGGAATTATATAACCCACAAAGGTTGATATTCTATTAAACAAAAGAAACTAAACATTGTACCCAGCAAAATTAATGGTTGGTTTGTTGGTTGTATTAAACAGCATATCAACACTTGTAGGCTATTTAATCCTGAATCCTGAACAGAACAATTTTAAAAAAGAATTTGTCTTTTGACTAGGATTAGTTTTATCAACAACCAGTTGTAAAAATGTGTCACTATTTATATTTGAAATGTTAAGACATTAAATTTTCAAATATAAATGTCAAATTTGGACATCATTATCCATATTGTGTCACATATCAACTGATATCCTTGGCACGTTTCTCAGTGTTTTCATCCAACTATGGTTAGTGGCTATTTGGGGCAAATCCTCATAGCATAGTGGCTAATGGACAGACATAGATGTAAACAAGTTTGAACTCTAGTCACATTATTACATTCACTTTCAGACTGATAATTCTTGGAACAGTATGAACCCATCCTTATCCCGTTGCTATGGGTTAAATTGTACAACTACTGTCCTTCTACAAGAATAGTTTCAGCATTAAATGACCCAAGTAGGTTGATATGCCATTAAACAAAGAAACTGAAATTAAACCAAAACTGGCTATTTTCCTCATGAGATCATAACATAGATTTGTTGGAAAGAGAAAGAAAGAAAGAAAGAAAGAACAAATAAAGAAATCTGTTGATAAAGAAAATATAAAGAATAGGAGTTGCTATGAAATAGATAATAAAGATCTCATAAAAAAATAGGAAACTTGCCATTTTTTGAAGAAAAAGATTAAAGGATTTGGTAGGATAAAGTGAAAAAGATGAGTTAAAAAAACGGAAATGAAGATGAGGATTTTTATTTTTTTGTAAAGGTTGAGTGGTAAGATCTTGTGTGATATATTTTTCAGCCTAATAGATATTCTGTTCACCTAGTGGTCAAGTTGGCAAAGAACCAACACAGAACAACTGACCAGGAAGATCTTAATATTACACACACATCTTGATTTGCTCTTCATCTTCATTTTCCCAAAATTTATTCCTCTCTTGCAACACTACACATCAGTTTCTTCATCAGGCACTTAAAGTTTTCATCTTTATTCACCTGTATCTTCCAAAATCGATTTTGCCATATATGAAGTATGTTAAAAAAATTATCACTTAAGCTGTATTTAAGACAGAAATGAACAACAAATGAAACATAAAATTTCTGTAAAATTGTCACCTAGGCATTCAACATACTTATTCCAGAGAGTTTTCCATTGGTCAAAGCATGAAAAAAGGCAGGAAGCTGAAGATTTCCTACAGAAACCATTACAGATGCAGACAGGAGAGATGATCTAGTACTTTTTGCAAATCCTGCTGCATAGCCTGGAGTGAGCAGCAAGAGATGTTGGCTTCTGCATGAACTCACATAAAATAGAATTCATGTCAAGATGGTGCCATCTCCACATAAAATGGCAAGCCTCTGAAATTAGTAGACCAGTTCACATATCTTGGTAGTAATATCCCATCAACTGAAAGCAATGTCAGGATATACATAGGAAGAGCATAGACTGCTATTGACAGGTTATCAGTTATATGCAAATTTAATCCATCCAATGAAATAAAATGGGAATTCTTCCAAGCTGTAGCCATGTCAGTACTACTGTATGGGTGCACCACCTGATCTAATGAAACATTTGTACAAAAAGCTAAATGGGAACAACACAAGGGTGCTGTATGCTGTTTTGAACAAGTCCTTGAAGTAAAACTCCATAAAACAGCAGTTGTACTGCCACTTACCTCCCATCTCACAAACCATTTAAGTAAGATGAACAAAATTTGCTGGGCACTGCTGGAGAAGTAAGGAAAAATCTATAAGTAATGTTTAGCTATGGACAAGGATTTAACAGTGTTGACTGACCAGCAAAAACTTCCATTCATCATTTTTGTACAGATTCTGCATGCTGTCTAAAGAACTTGCCAAGAAAGACAGTGTATAGGGATGAATGATGAGGGAGACAGAGAGTCAAAGGAAAATATTCTGTTAGCATGCTTTGATGATGATATGTTCCTCCCTCAGCTAAGTTCTTGTCTTTATTACATGAAATGTGTGACCTTGCCCATGCGTACATACTTAGGACTCATCTTTGAATTAGTTATATGTGACACACTGCACCAGATGGGATGCTGTCAAGGAGAGACACATCATCAAGAAATTCATCAATTGGTAAAGATGGTTGCCAGGTGCTTTTCTGATCCTGTTCACTCCTTGTCTCATGAAATTTATTGGCCAAACACTTTTATACTCTTATTAAGAAGTGTCAGCTGAGGAAACTTATCAAGTTTGTTTTGAATAATTAAAAGATTTAAGCATGAAATAAGTCTCAACACTGTTCATCCATGAAAGATTGCAGGTTTAACAGAATTCAAATGGATTCTCAAATGAGGCTAGAGCATGGTCCAATGATTTTAACGATTAAATGCTATTATCTCTGAGTGCAGTGTTGCTATGAATCTTATAATGAAACAAAAATTACATGCATATAAAATCTTCTCTCTGTTATATCATCTCTTCTCTTCAAACGCCCATGTGTATATGCATATCACAGTGGACATATGTGTAGGTGTAGGTACATATATATGTGTGTGTGTATTTCTGTGTATAAATGTGTGTAGATGTATCTGTGCTGTATTCAAAGAAGGAGGAAGCAATTCACCCATCTACCCACCAGCTTGGCTGACCAGTAAGTCAACATGTGTTTGAACAAAGTGACCACATGAACTTGAATAAGTGTGGGGCTAAACAATGTGCAGGAAAAGGGAACAAAGAAACATGAAATGATGAGGCATTTCCTGTTTTCTAAAAAAAAGGAGTGAGAGCCTGACTACACTCAGTCAGAAGAATGTGCGGGAGATAGTTGGTCAGAGAAAGCCACCAGATTCAGAGATGTGCTCAAAGTCTGCTGATGGCCCTAGCACTAAGATAATCTGCTAGAAACTGGCAAAGTAGAAATTGCACCAGATGCATGGTGGAGCAGCAGAGTCAAAGGGAGATCTGAACTAACATGCATCCCTCCATCTGTGAATGAGTCGAGTCCTTCAAACCAAGAGTTTGACTTTTCTTTTTTTCTTTGTCTTTTGTGACGTGACTTCAAGCTCTGTGCAACAAACACACCATGGAGTCACACAATGCAGTGAACAAGCTGATACACCGTGGAGCTAAGGTGTTCTGTCTCAAAACTATTTGAATGTTTGTCACCTGACTTTAACTTGTCCAATGAAAACCAAGCTTTAAACTGACTTTATACTGTCTATTATACTTATTTAACCCAACAGTTTTCACAAGCATTTCAAATCTTTTTAAATTATATCCAAATAAAATGAGCCAGTCTATTATTTAGCAAATCTTATCCTTTGGATTATTTCCTTCTTGAAACATCAGATACACACACACACACACACACACACACACACACATATATATATATATATATAATAAAGTGTTTGTACATTGGCATTGATGACAGTCACTAAATAACCCATTGCTTAATAGATGAACTATATGAGTAATTTATTGTGGTGGACTGAGTTCTTTAGCATTGGTTAGGCAACTAGTCTAGGAGAAGAAAAAACAGTTTTACTCTGCTTCAGAATTGACCTTGTATCACATCCTCCTTGTTTGGGTTTGGGTTTGGGTAATGCAGACTCAAGTGATTTGGTTATAGTGATGAAAGCTTGAGAAAGACTTGTCACATTTTCAGGATGAGCTGATAACAGAAGAATTCAGAATTTTTCCTTCTCCTTGACAGCTTTCCCTCTCAAGGCTAAAAAACCCTGTCTGCTCTATTGTTTTACCTATAGCTTGGAAAAGAAATGTATATATGCATTTCCCAAGGGCATTGGCTCAAATTGTAAGACAAACAGCCTCATCAGGATTTTCATCAATGATAAACATTACATCATCTGTGCCTCAACATGAGTATATTTATGTCTGTGAGTATATATAATCTCTGTGTATATGTGAGTTTATATGTGTGAGTATGTGTATATAATGTGCATTCATGTATGTATATAAATATATACATAAATGTGAGTGTGTGTAATGTGTATGCATATTATGTGTGTACATATGTATGTGTGTGTAATTTTCAATGCCTAACATTTACATGAAGTATAAAAACTTTCTAAAAACAAATTTTAGATTTTAAAAAATGGCAGAATTTAGCTTTTCATTATCAATTTTTTCTGTGTCACTAGAAGTGTTTTGTTCTGGTAAAAAATAAGTAAATTGAAGCTAGAAAATAGTGTAAAATCAATAATGATATAAAAAAACACTAAATCCTTCCCCATGTATACTGAATTCAAATTGCAGTTGACACTTAGATATGACAATGTTTATTGCTTGATTTTTCCCACTGCAATAATTCACTGTTCTATTGTATATATTTTCAATGTCAAGATTACATAATCTTGAAAAGGGAGTCCCTGTTGCATAAAGACTAATGCACTGAACTGCAACATTGTAATAAGCAAGTTCAAACTCCAGTCACATATTGCATTCAATTTTGGTCAAATACCCTATGAAAACTATGAATCCCATTATCCTCCCCGCTATGGGTTAAATAATACCACTGCTGTCCTTCTACAAGGATGGCTTTGGTATTAAATAACCCATGAAGGTTAATATGTCATTAAACAAAAAAAAAAAAAAAAGAAACCAAACCAAATATAATCTTCACTTGTATTTAAGTCACATGACTAAATTAAATGCATTGTCTTCATCCAACTACATGTAACGCTGACATGTCCCTATCATCATGCGACTATAACTGACTGTCATCAAACGAGACTGTTGAATATATTCTGATAGATAGATAGATTGACAGATAGATAGATAGATAGATAGATAGATAGATAGATAGAATTTTTAACTTAAGTACATACATAGATACAGTTATGAATAGATATTCATTAACCAGAGCTTTGTCAGATAAAAATCATACAAGGGATCAATAATTTAAAATTTAGTTATTATACATTTTACAAGTATACAAAAGTAATAAAAAGGGAAACATTTTGTAACACCAAACTTGAGAGCCTAACCTGAAATTTGGCATTAAAACCTTCGAATTAAGCTTAAAATTAGACCAATATGTTTCATTAGAATTAAATAGAATCATTTACTGTTGTCTTCTCTTAATTCTCTTTAATATCCCCTTCATTAATAATCTTAACATCCATTATCTTCACGTTCTTAATCCTTTTTATTAATCCTTTTCAATAATCCTTCTTATGTCAAGCCTTAATCAGCTGCAGAAAAAGAGCAAAAAGAAATCATTAAATTCCTTGTGTCTTCTTACTGGATACAAAGTATTATGTGTAACAAATCTGATGGTTAATAGAAGTCTCTATTATTGACTAAAGGTATTCTTGTACTGTCAGTGAACTTAGAATATTCTAACTGTACCCCCTGCCAAGGAGTAAGACCCCTCCAAAAAAGGGTGTCCTGGATATAACACTAAATTGCATCTAATGGTGATACTCTAGTTTTGGAGCTCAAGGGAGTGTGGAGTAGCCCTTCATTGCTATTATTCCAAGATACACTCAGACATGAATTGGTAATTCTTGTTAGGGCCCCAACTATGGGTCAAATCTTTGCAAATTATTCATATTAGATAGGAAAACTTGATATCATACAACCATTTGCAAAAGTCCACTACAAAAAAAACACTCAAAAGAAATAAATAGAAATGTGTAGTGTATGCATCAAATAAACATAAAATAACCCCAGACAGGTTGAAATACCTTTAAAATCAACCAATCAATCAATTAATCAAGGGTATTCAATATGAATAGTACAACCTTTAGGGGATGATTCTTGATTTTAAGGGGCTCGCAGTTTGGTTTGAAGAAATCTCATTTGTTACTAATATTATCAGCTACTTTTTCTACTAAATGCTCTTCATCGCAAAGTGCTGCACTGTGGTCTCAAAGTAAGCCAGTTCTAGCTCCAGTCATGCTATTAAATTCACTTTCTGATCAATACTTTTGGGAAAGGTATGAACTTCTTATCACTACCAACTATGGATTAAATAGTATCACTACTGTTTTTCTATAAAGATGGCTTTAGCATTAAATAACTCATGAAAGTTGATATGCCATTAAATAAAGAAACCAAACCAATCTACTGTAAAGATATTTTCAAATTTCATATTGGGGTGGGTGGCAGGTAATCTTTTTAAATTTTCTAAAAATGGGTGTCAAGAAAAAAAGGGAAAAGACCCTCCTCCTGTAATCTATGGAATCTAAGTAAACACTAACCTACCTGTTACAACTGCTTAGGAAGTTAATTGTAATAAATTCCACACAAGACTTTTTAGTCATATGCTATCTTCCAAGAGAGAGTCCTACCACCTTTTTATAGACAAATATTAATGGTGGAACCAGTACTTCTATTTTCATCACATAATGACAGAACTGGTATTTCCAGCTTCTTAAAATTCAAGAACCAAATTACAACACAACCAGAAATAATAAAAAAGATACATGTTAACCATTCAAAGAATATACATGTAAAAAGCAAGAAAAGATTTGGGGATTCTTATGTGACGAAGTGTCCAAAAAACATACCACCCCTAATCCAACAAAGACAATTATCAATTGTTTCCCTATGGTATACTCTTTTGAAACTTATCCAGTTGTTGGCGACTGTAGTCGAGGGTGACCCAAAGGATCCCTTTTCAATAGCTACTACACTGAGGTGTAGGGAAGGGTGCTATCCGTTCCCTTGATTGCTCCACTTTACCCTTGATCCTTACCTTATAAGGATCAGTGTTAAGCAAGGCGGCATCAAGTACCATTTTTTAAGTCTTTTGTATGACTCGACCTGGGATTGAACCTAGGTCTCCTGGACCATGGGCAAACACTCTACTCATTAGACCAAAAACTTATCTAGTAGAGAATGGTAAATGTAGGTTTAATGTTGCTGAATATGTTTATAGGCTGTTTATTGTTTTTTGAAGGTTGATTTTTTTTTTGCTTTCATTTTAGCAGATAAAAAAAGAGAATATAAAAAGAACACACAAACTTTATTTTTTTGCTTTTTCTGTCACCTGATATTTAATATTTGTTCATTAATATTCTTGTAAAGATATATGGTCCCTAAATCATACAAATATCAACATTCTGCTTATCATTCTAATGAAGACAAAAAGAAAATTATTCTTTTTTCATAGTAGACAGAATCTGTCATATGACAATTGATTCAAAGCTTTCACAACTCTATGTATTGTTGTTTTTTGTTGCTTCTGCAATGCTATGGCCCAATTCAAACTTGTAAAGCATAAGTTTTTGCATAAGACTATGTTATACATTCATTTGTGTGACTTTGAAATCAAACACAGAGATACAATGTACAAAGTGTCAGCACACTAACTACCACAATATTACCAACCACAGGCAGTACCTACTACTGTTTCAGTCACATGATATGCTGCAAACCAAAATATATATACCAAAATATGCCAAAATATATATACCCAAATATCCCAAAATATATATACCAAAATATCCCAAGATTTTGACTAACAAGTGATCTCATCTTTTTTTCTTTTCACAATTAGTCATGCCTTGAAAATCAAATTTGGCATGCACAAGAAAGCTATATTCAGAGGTAAGAGAAAGATTTTGGTATAGCAGACTGTTATAGTTGATGGAAGATTGGATCTTAGTACTGACTTTGAGATAAGGTGCAAGTAATTTATTAGAGCGCTGGGAGATGAGAAAATTGAATGGGTTAGAAGACATTATCCTAGAAAAGCATATCAAGTCCAACAAGAGTGAATTTTTTGCTTAGTAAGGAAAGCATTGGAGAACACTAGATACTGTCATGTGATATTGTGAAATTTTGTTTGCTAAATTGGTTTGATCAGTATATTTACCACTTTTATTTTTTTGTTTGCTAGTTTTCTATTTTAAAACAGATTGATACATTAATAGAAACTGTATATCCTCTGGTTTCACATATGTCTACAAAAAGCCAACAAATGGATTGACTGAAACATTATAGAAATCAAAAATGTAAATAGAATGAATGATAATAATCATTTGTTTCAATATTATTCAGATCATAACTTGAGGTATACGCTAGATAATTCATTGACCATTGGGAGAAAAGTAAGGCCTCCTAATGTGACCAGAATGAACACTACATTTTCCTGAATGTTACTGCTATCGATTTATTTTTAGAAATTAGAGAAAACAACAACTTACAAAAGAAGAAAGACATGTAGCAAGATAAATATTGTATTAATTTGAAGTGTTTTTTTTGTTTCAAATTCATATTTTTGATTTTCTGATTACCTTCTCAATTTATCTAATTTCCATCCATCTTTCCTTCAACTTTTACTTTTCCTTTGTTATATCTTCCTTTCTGCTTGTTTCCATCTTGTTTCTTTCATATCATCTTTCTTTTCCTTCATTATTTGTATTAGATAAGAATACTTGAAATCATATAATTGGGAAAAAAATTATTTGTCAAGAATATTCACTTCAAGTTATTATTGTTTACTAAGGATTATTATGAGTGACTTAAAAACCATATAAATCAGTGCAAACAAATGACTATTATTAAATAGAAATAATTAATTGAAACCATTTAATTATTATTTAATCATTTGATAAAAATACTTGCAACAACTGTGTGAAAATTATTTGTATTTTATTCAATGTCAATTTTTCATTTACACACAGTTAAATGGTTTCAAGTATTGCTATTTAACATCAGTCATTTCTTTGTACATAGTTCAATGGTTAAACAGTTCTATTTGACCCATAGGTGGGACCCTAACAGGTACTACCACTCCAGGTTTGAATGGACCTGAAAGTAATGGCAAAGAGGTACTCCACATTCCTGGTGCTCCAGGACTGGAGCCTTAACATATCCAGGATACTCATTGGAGGGCTCTAACCCCTTTTCAGAAATGCAGTCAGCAAATTCTTCAGCCCCAGCCGACTGAGCTAGAATTTGATCTTGAAATTTTATTATTGTCAGATGAAGCAATTTCAACCATTATGAATTTTTTACTTGAATATTTTTCATCTTAATTTTAGTTACTTTATTAGTACTAATAAGGCACATTTAGCATAATAGTTATCCTCATAGGAAATGTAATCTGTGATCTGAGTTCAAATCTTGTACAAGGCTATTTGATTTTTACTTTGTGCTAATGCTCTTGGGAAAGGTATAAATCCATCTGTTCTCACCACCAAGTAAGGCAGACTTAGTTTTTTAGCCTGAAACAGTTTCAAGATGGCAAAGGAAAGAAGCAAAAGATACCCAGTACAAACAATAACGGATGTGGACTATGCCGATGACATAGCACTTCTGGCAAATACACGCACCCAAGCCAAAACCTTGCTGGAATGAGCAGCTGGTGGCATAGGCCTCCATGTCAATGCGGACAAGATGGAATACATGTGCTTTAATCAAAGAGATGACATCTCCACACTAAAGGGTGAGCCTTTGAAACTAGTGGACATGTTCATCTACCTAGGAAGCAGTGTCTCATCAACCAAGAAAGACATCAACATGCAATAAGTAAAGGCATGAATGGCCATTGATAGGCTAACGGTCATATGGAAGTCAGACCTGACCGATAAGATAAAACGCAGTTTCTTCCAAGCAGTGGTTGTGTTGATACTGCTATATGGATGCACTACATGGACACTAAATAAATGTATGGCAATTACACAAGAATGCTGCAAGCTATATTGAACAAGTCCTGCAGCAAAACCCCACTGAAGAAAAGCTATACAGCTACCTACCACCCATCATGAAAACTATCAAAGTTAGATGAATCAGACATGTGGGACACTGCTGGAGAAGTAAGAATGAATTCATAAGGGATATTACTCCTGTGGACCCATTCACATGGATGAGCAAAGGCAGGATAACCAGCAATAACCTATATACAACAGCTCTGTGCCAATACAGGATACAGCCTTGAAGACCTCTCAGGAGTGATGGACGATAGAGACAAGTGGTGAGAGAGGGTCAGGGAGATCCATGCTGGCAGCATGACATGATGATGATCAAGGTGTGGCAACCTGTTTCAGAGAAGGAAATTTTAAAATTCAAATCCGCTCTACTCAGCTTAAAAATTGCCCTTGTGTCCCATCTTGCCTGTAACAGAGGGGTTGGGTAAATACATACATACTTTACAAATACTAGTGATACTATATCTTATCTTTTGATAGTTAAGCATTATGTATGTATTTACCAATCCCTCTGCACATACAGGATGTGACACAAGTCAACTTCTTATTAGAATTTAACAGGTTTTAATTCAATTTTCTTTTTCATTCTATGATGATAACCATTACACTACAAACTCTATCAACCATAATTGATTTTAACAAGTATTTCATTCATCTATTACTTTATTTACACAAGGAGAAGTTCCTGTGGCATAATGGCTGAAATACTGGACTGCAACATAGGAGAAACCAAGTTCAAGTTCCAGTCACACTATTGTTTGCTTTCAGACAAATACCCTGGGGAAAGGTATGAATCCCCCTTATCTTCACCAGCTATGGGTTAAATAGTACTACTATTATTATTCTATAAGGATGACTTTGGTATTAAATAACCCATGAAGTTTGATATGCTATTAAAAAGAAAAATTTGAAAAAAGATTTATTAACACTAGTAATATTAGCTGTGGTAATACATTTTATTTTTTGCTAGTCAAGCATTATCATTACTTGTTAATTTCAAATAGCATTTTATTTATCTAAATTTTGGCCCAGTTAGCTGGAGCTGTAGAATACACTGACTGGTATCTGTGCCGTTGGGTAAGACTCCCCCCCAGCCAACAACAAGTCTCCTGGATATAGCACTAGTCAATCTGATAGTGACTCTTTAGTAATGCTGGTGCTTTGGGGAATTTGGAGTATCCCTTCATTGCCATTGATCCTAGGTCCACTCTGGTCTAGAGTGGTAGGACCTGACAGGGTCCTATCTACTGGTCAAATAGAGAACTAAACTGTGTACTTCAGCTAAACTGAATTGTTTGAAATAGAAATGTTTTAACATTTAATTGAACTGTTTTGACATTTAACATTGCCAAGAGCAATATTCAATAGTAATGGATAGTAAGAGAAAGAGTCAAAGGAATTTGTGCTGTTGGCTTGCCTTGATGATGATGAGAATGTATCTTTACTTTAAAATTTTGGGATTTTTTTTTTACAATAGTTAATGATTTATAACCATCAATAGTTATAAATTTAAGAGAAATCCAAAGAGGATTTATTGTGAGGTTTGCTGGAGATAAAAAAAAAAATGACTTTATTAAATAAACTGAAACTTGTGTACTCACCACATGATTAACTGAATGGTTCATGATGTAATATTCCTTCGAAGTAGCTAGCCATGATCTCAGGGTGACAAAATCTCGGTTTTTCAAAGGAGAAGGACATCGTACTGCAAATGAAAGTATCCTGATTAGATTAATAGCCTTAAAGAATGAAAATCAATGCAGATGAAGGAACAAAAAATATTGATCTTTTATTGTATATTTGTGCTAAAACTTGCCTTTTTAATCGGAAAAATATTGACGAATATAATGTTACAGAAAATTCAGAAATTTACAGAAGTGTATTCAATATCATAAAAATTCTGAATGAGTATTTTAAAAATTGTGTGTGTTCTGATACACAGCCCTACATGTACATACACACAGGGAAAAGATTCTAAGGGAAAACGTCTAGAATATTCACCTTTGGTTATAATGATTTTTGTTACTTTTATTAATTTCTCTTTGTGAAATTTATTCAGTGATTCAACAAGTAATATTGCCATGCTTCAAAGACAAATAAATATCTCTCTTTTCCTCTCTATCTTTCTCTGTATCTTCCTCCCTCTCTCTTTATCTTTATATATATATATATATATAGGTGTTGTTAAAAATCTTTCTTTAAAAGAATTTTATTTTTTCCAATCTTAGTATTAAACAAAGTGACATTTTCATTGTGGGTTGCCAATCTAGAATCTAATTTAGAAAATATTTTGACTGGTTTGGTTTCTTTGTTTTAATAAAGAAAGAATAAAATTAGGATAAGAAACTAAAATTTGGTGAAGGTTTCACTCATCAGAAGCTTCATCAAAAAAGAATTTATTTTAATAAAGAATACACGAAAAATTAGATGATGATTTCATCATGGTAACACATCTAAGAAAACCAATCATGACTGATTTTTAAAATATTTGAATGAAAAAAAGTTGGTGGGATTTCCTAATATTTAAAGAAACATTCATATGAACATGAAAAGAGCTCTACAAATAGTGTTGTATACTGATATGCAGATACATCTACATATACACATGCATATACATGCAAAATGGATCACAATGACACAATGATAAAGGACGAGCGAAGACTTCTTAAAAAAAATATACCTCTCACTTTATTTGTAATATTTGTGTGTGAGAGGGAGTTGGAGACCAAACAGAACTGCAAAATATTGACCCCCACTCTTATGGCCATCAGTGTTGTGTCTTTCTCGTTCTCCGGAGCTGCTCAACCGGATGATGGCGTTCTTTACTGCATCTTATCACCAACTGGTCTCATAAAAACTCCATCGGGGGTCCTGCGGTTCTCTTCGGCCGGGTGTGGCTTTCCCTACCACATCTTGTCTCTGACGTCTCTGATCCCCAACTCATCAGGGCCCCAAGGGCCCCTTACACCAGGCTTTCTCTACCACATCTTATCAGCAACTTCTCTGGACCCCAACTCACTGACTTCCTGTCTTCACAGAGTTATATAATAGTTCAACATCCACTCAATCACCCACTCAATCCTTGGAATGGCATGTTTGATTGTCATCAAGTGGAAATAACTGTCATGTAGTTCAGAGGTCACTCTCTTCTGGTGCATCAGTCTATGAGTGTATCATGGGATTTTTACCTTGTCCCATTTCATCAGCCAAATCCACCCATGTGATCTCTTTCAATTACTGGCCATTGGAATGTGTCACTTCCTTCTGGCACATCACTTTGGAATGGCATGTTTGGCTGGGTCGAAGGTCAAAATACAACAATAGGAAATAACTGGGTTAGATCACATTATTTATTCAAAAATAGGTTTGGATTGGTTTGGTTTGGTTTGTTTTTCTTGTTTTACAGTGTATCAACCCTTTTTGGGTTATTTAATGTTGAATTGAATTTTAAACAATTCAGTTTAGTATAAGTATAGTTTTTGTTTACAAACAGTTAAATGTTAAAACAGTTCTATTTCAGACAATTCAGTTTAGCATAAGTACACAGTTTATTTCTATTTGACCCATAGATAGGGCCCTATCAGGTGCTATCACTCTATGCCAGAATGAACTTAGGAGAATGGTAATGAAGGGTTACTCTGCATTCCCCAAAGCTCCAGCATTACTGGAACCTTGCCATTAGATTGTTAAGTGTCATATATGGGACACTCATTGTGGGACAGTCTTACCCCACAGCAGAAAAGCAGTCAGTGTATTCTACAACCCCATGTTACTTGATAAGTATAAATAAAAAAACACAACAGTTAATTAAATTTAAGTCATTTCACCATATCAAACAAAGAACAAATTGATTTTTTTACATATCATCACCTTTTCTTGCAAAACTGATACTATGACTAAATAAAAATAGCACAGACTTATTCCCAACAATTGTAAGTTGTAATGCACTATTTTGGAAGCACTTATGGTGTAACAGTTATCACTATAAAAAATGGACTTGCATTTCACATAGCACTAATGGCACTAATAGCACTTGGGAAAGGTATGAATCCTACTAATCTCCCTCCAGCTATTGGTAAATAGTAGAGCAAACTGAGCTTTTTAATTTTGGTATGGTAACCAGTTTAGGAGAAGGAAAACAGCAAATTCAGACCAGTTGTAAGTCTAGAGAGGGATGAGCTCTGCTGGGCTATTAATGCTGAAGATATGCTTGATGAGAAGCACCCCTTAAACAAACCAGGTTTCAAGATCAGTGATGATAATTTAGGTATCGTTTAGTATCAATAATATACAATTTATCACGCAACAGTGATATTTTAAAATTTTCTAATTTCATAGCTTAAATAATGGTCATAATCAGAATTCTGAACATTTTTTTTTTATCCCACAAGTTAAAAACCAGTAATAATTCATGTTCCTTGTTCTGTTGCTATGATATTCTCATAAAATATTTTTTTCAATATTCTTTCCTAATTTTTAACTGTTTTTCTAAGCCCTTATCTGATGAAAATTATGAATGAGTGAAACATTTGATAAATAAATATGCCTCTAAATTTTGTTTTTCTTTGTATATTTTGTTCCATATATGAGGAAAGAAGACAGAAAAATCAGATTGACTTGTTTCTGTAGAGGTAAATTATCAAAAAGCCAACAGCCAGAAGAAAGACAAATTTACAATGTTAACATCTCTTTCAGTGGGCTAGGTTTGGTTTGGTTGGCATGTCAACTCTTATATGTTATTTAATGCCAAATCCTTTTATACATTTTTTTAAATACATGATTTGTAAACACATTTTTTTGATATCATTTTTCAATGAGCCTGAGCTCATTTTTGGCACACCATTAAATGGTTAAGTATTTCTAATTAACAAGAATAATTCTATTTATTATTAATAATTTGTTTGCTCACAGTTAAATGGTTGCAAGTATTGCTATGTAACAGTAACAATTTAGCCCCAGAAGTATGGAAGACTAGACAATTCGACGACATACTGCTCTGACACTGCAACGCAGTCTATAATCAAAATCCGATAGACAGATGGATGAAGGGATGCATCCTCCCCTTCCCTAAAAAGAGGGACCTCGGATTAGCCAAAAACTACCAAGGCATAACACTTACATCCATAGCAGCCAAAATCTACAATGCCCTACTACGAAACCGCATAGAACCTAAAATCAACAACATGCTTAGGAAAAACCAAAATGGCTTCCGAAGAAATAAATCCACGACCTCACAAATACTAATCATCCATTGAATCCTTGAAGGCGTACGGACAAAAAACCTACAGGTGATATTACTATTTGTCGACTTTACCAAGGCCTTCGATTCCATTCACAGAGGAAAGATGGAACAAATCCTACTAGCATACGGCCTACCTAAAGAAATCGTTGCAGCAATAACGATTCTCTATAGAAACACCAAAGTGAAAGTACGATCACCAGATGGAGGCACAAAATACTTTGACATTGTAGCAGGAGTACTACAAAGGGACACGCTAGCTCCATACCTCTTTATCATTTGTCTAGACTATGTACTTAGAACATCGATTGATAAAATCAGAGAGAACGGCTTCGAGCTGACAAAGAAAAGAAGCAGAAGGTACCCAGCAAAAACAATTACCAACGCTGACTACGCTGATGACATAGCAATACTGGCAAATACACCCAACCAAACCAAAACACTACTGCATAGTTTGGAATGAGTAGCCGCAGGCATAGGCCTCTATGTCAATGCACACAAAACGGAATATATGTGCTATAATCAAACAGGTGACATCTCCTCACTAGACGGAACCCCTCTTAAACTAGTAGACAAATTCACTTACCTAGGAAGCAGCGTCTCATCAACCAAAAAGGACATCGACACGAGGTTAACGAAGGCATGGACAGCTATCAATAGGCTATCGATTATATGGAAATAAGACCTAACTGATAAAATGAAACGCAGTTTCTTCCAGGCAGCGGTCGTATCAATACTGCTATATGGATGCACTACATGGACTCTAACAAAACGACTGGAGAAGAAGCTAAACGGCAATTACACAAGAATGCTGCGAGCAATCTTGAACAAGTCCTGGCAGCAACACCTCACAAGACACCAACTGTACGGCCACCCACCTCCTATCATGAAAACTATCCGAGTTAGACAAACCAGACATGCAGGTCACTGCTGGAGAAGCAGGGACAAACTCATAAGTGATGTACTCTTATGGACCCCCACATATGGCCGAGCAAAAGCAGGACGACCAGCACGAACATACATTCAGCAACTATGTGAGGATATGGGATGTAGTCCAGAAGACCTGCCAGAGGTGATGAACGATGGGAAAAGTGGCGAGAGAGGGTCAGGGATATCCGTGCTACCAGCATGACATGATGATGATGATGATAATGATGAATGGATATACATACAGGATTCGTAAGTAAATAGTTTGTAGGTAATTTCATTATTAAATGAGTTAGAACTCATTTGTTTGCCCACTAGTATTGCGATTGTTTCTACACACTTAAGTAAAGTAAGTAAAGTTGGCGACCTTAGTCAAGGATGACCCCTTTGCAATAGCTACTACACGGAGGTGTAGGGGAGGGCACTTACTCCATTCCCAGGATTGTTCCACTTTACCCTTGATCCTCACCTTATAGTGCTAAGTGTTAAGCAAGGCGGCATCAAGTTCCCTTTTTTAGTCTTTGGAATGACTCACCCTGGGATTAAACCCAGGTCTCTGGGACCATTGGCAAACACTCTACTCGTTAGGCCAATGGTCTACACACTTAAATGATTAAAATCATTTCTATCAATCTATCAATCTATCAATCTATCTATCTAGAGAGAGAGAGAGAGAAAGAGAGAGATAAATAGATATACTAATCCTGGCAAAAATCATTGAATCAGTACACTTAAGTGATGTTCACTTTTCATTTAGCAGTAAAAAAAAACTGATAAATAACTGATAAGATGCAAAGCATTTTTTAATTGCTGAACATTCTGGCTTCATTAAATATTCCTTAAACAAACTAGTTGAAAATATTTAAATTAATGGTATAATTTTTTACAAGCCATGCAGAGGAAAATATGGAATGACCTAATATCAAGGAAAAAATTATAAAATAACCCAATATTGAGGAAAAAATTATAGAATTCTGAGAGAGAGAGAGAGAAATATATTCTATTAATATATCAAATATGATTTTATAGGCATTCTCTCATAAGAACAAAGTTTGATAAATGACCATTTCATTTTTGTTCAATATTGAGGACTCAAAGAGATTTTCAAAGAGCAATCAAAATTTAGTGGCAAACCATAAAATATATATTCTGACCAATCAAAATACACTGCAGATAACCTATTTTTTGAGAACATTTCTGGAGTTTGTCCAAGTCTTTGTAAACAGGCATAAATAAATGAAAGATGTTACAGAATTTACTCACACCACTATACCTATTTTTTTTTTTACTGCATTCTGCTGTCATAGTAGTTAGTCAGTCTTTCTTCATTTGAAACCATTCATTTGTTTCTTTTTCAAGGGCTCTTAACTCTTTCAGCTACTTACCAGATCTTAAGGCTCCCAGTCCAGCATTTTGGAGGTCTGCAAATAACTTATCAAGTAATTTTGTTCTGTGGCACCCCCTTCATGCTTTGCCCAGTCAATGGGGCTGTAGAATACACCAACTACTTCTCTGCAGAGGGGTAAGATCCCCACAAGTGTCCTAGATATGACACTAAACAATCTGATGGTGAGGTTCCAGTAATGCTGGAGCTTTGGGGAATGTGGTGTACCCAGTATTTGTCGCTGCCTCCCACCAGACACGACTTGACACAAGGTCAAAAGCCCGAAGGCCGATTAAGGGAATGTGGTGTACCCCTACATTGTCATCGTTCCCAGATCCACTCTGGCTCAGAGTGGTAGCACCTGATAAGGGTCCTATCTATCAGTTGAATAGAACTAAACTGTGATTTCTTGAGTTTGCTGTTTATTGTGTTTAAACTGCGTATTTATGCTAAACTGAATTATTTAAAATAGAACTGTCTTGACATGTAAACTGTGTATTTATGCTAAACTGAATTATCTGAAATAAAACTGTTTTGACATTAACTCTGTGTATTGCCCAGTCGGCTGGGGCTGTAGAATACACCAACTGTGCACCTCTGCAGAGGGGTAAGATCCCCTCTTCCAACAACAAGTCTTTGGGATATGACACTAAACAATCAGATGGTGAGGTTCCAGTGATGCTGGAGCTTTGGGGAATGTGGCGCCCCCTTCATTACTCCTAGATCCACTCTGGCCCAGAATGTTGGCACCTGATAGGGTCCTATCTATGGGTTAAATAGAACTAAACTGTATACTTTGTCAAAATCATTTTTTTGAATGATGGAGGTTTGTGTTGACAGGACTTTTTTTGCCTTCACCAGAGGAAGTGTATTAGTGATGTGACTGGAACTAACACCGTTTTCGATGTTGAAGCAGGAAATAGGAAACTTGGTCTTTTTTTTTTTTGGAGAAGACTTTAGTGAGAGTGGACCACTCAAAAAAGAGTTCCATGCTTGACTGCTGTAGAACCATGTGGTGTGTAGAAATTTTCCTATTCAGAGGAAAATTTCTAATTGGTGACTGAGAGCCTGGTGGAGTTCTGTCAGGTATCTTTTATCAATTGCTGAATCTTCAAGTCACAAGGAGATATTTTTAATTGCTGACCTGAAGAAATTTTATGGAGTTTCAAATTCAATTGCTGAGTCGAAAGGAAATATTTGTAATTGAGGAAACTCTTTCAAATTTTCCACCATGGTATTGCTTTGCCATGAATACAAAAATTATGAATGCTGAATTATTTCTTTGCACATCCATAGCACATGATAAGGATTGTGAACCAACAAACACATATAGTGGTTACCGTCTACAATATCTAACCTTCAATGAAGACTCTATGTTAATCACATCCAGGTAATGCTTTCTTCTACTGAAATTCTACTGTGACCTGGAATGTACTAAGTCTGACATCAACAATAAGAAAACAAACTTTTGGAGAAGACTGAAAGCACTATAACGTTGACATTGAGAGCATCAAAGAAACTAAGGTACTATTTACCAACCCCTCCGCTCGGGCAGGATATGACACAAGGTCAATTTTTAAGCGGAGTTTAACAGGTTTGAATTCAGAGTTTTCCTTCTCCTAGACTAGTTGCCTCACCAAGGCTGAAGAACCTAGTCCGTCCTACTATTTACCCATAGCTGGAGGGAGAATAAGGGGGTTCATACCTTTCCCAAGGGTATTTGCCCGAAAGTGAACGTAATAGCGCGACTGGAGTACGAACTCGCGTACTACGATTCCGCAGTTCATCGCTTTAACCATTACACCACGAGAACACCCCAAAGAAACTAAGGTACCTGTCTAATCATTATACTTATAATGAAACATTATACCATGAATGAATCTAATAACTTGATTTGATCAATAAAATAATCACCTATCACAAAGTTACTTATAAATTGAACAAAACATAGCAGGAAAAACTGATGCTGATCTATGACATGATGTAGCTATAATACAATACAAGCTATGTGAATATCTTACATTATTACATCTTATTCATTATCATCAATTATTTATGTAAATAAAAATGGAACTTAAAGGGAGGAATCCTTATGGTTTAGTAGGTAATGTGCTGGACTGTGACATCATAGTAAGAGTGAAATTTAACAAAGAACTTTATTTCCAACATAAAAATACATTATGAATGAACTAAATGGCCATTCCTACTATGTGCAAGGTATGATTAAAAAGTATTGAGACTGTAGCTAAAAAATGTTTTAAATGTTAGAATTTAAAATTTAAATGGACATGAATGTAGTTGAATTACTTTTATGATAAAGTAATAATGTCTAGATGTCTAAATGTCTAGACTTCATCTCAATGAGTCAATGTTAAACAATTTTATGATTTGCATAAAATTTCCACCGATGGGTTTACATGCTATTCAAATCAAACAATCAATCATTGATGCTATAAAAGATTATTATTATTATTATTATTACTACTACAACAACAACAACACCACCACTTTTTGTGAGTTTTTCACAACAATGTTAGCTGATAGTCTTTCACTAGAGTCTGAGTGACAGCAAGTCTCCTCAAGTTTCCTGGACTCTTCTCAGTACTCTGGTTGATCTTAATACTGTAGTTTGGATGGTCTCAGCACATCCTTTGATTTCCAGTTCTTCCAGCCCCCTTACCAAGCCTTTGGGGACCATTCTGAGTGCATCAGTTATAACTGGTCTTGCTGTCACCTTCATGTTCCATAACTTTTTAAGTTCTCTTGTAAGGTCTAAGTACATGTCTCCTTTTTCATTCATTTTCTTTAATTTTCTGTGGTCTGCTGAGACAACAAAGCAGGGTCTCTTTTTTTGTTTATTATCTCTTGGTCTGGTTTCCTGGCTGAGATTATGTGATCTGTTTGTATCTCAAAATCCCAGTGAATTCTGTGTGTCTCATTCTCCAGGATGGATTCTGTTTTATGCATAAACCATCAGACTTCTACCTTAAAGTGTTAGAAACTATATACATTTTGACTCATAAACCATCCCTCTGTAAGCAGAGGAAATGTTTATTGGGTCTTAAGGTAATCACAATTTAACATCCCCCCGTCATATATATATATATATATATATATATTTTTTTTTTTTCCTACATTACAGAGTCTATTTCCCCAATTTTTCTTAATCATTGTCCTAGTTTAACTGTGAACAGGTAGGACTGAAACCGGTTAGTTGCTCAATTTTATCTTTTAACATGAATAATATACCATTTGGTATTACAGTCAAATTTCAGTTTCTTGCACAATTCCCTGTGAATCACCTTTCCCACCCAGTCATGTCTAGTCTTGTACTCCTTTCATGCTGGTTTGCTGCATTTGCTTATTATTTTTTATAATTATAACTTGAAATCATATAATTACTTGCAAAAAAAAAATGACTCCACAAAGGTTGACATAGCCTAAAACCAGCCAACCAACAACCCAACAACAATTACATGAGATGACAAATATATTTACCCTTCATTCATTCAGTCTTGCATGAACAGTTACTCCAGTTTGCTCTCTTTGGCTAGAGAGCAGGTTGCTAGTGCCCAGTCCCAGAGTACTGTCTTCACCTGGCAGTATATATCCTCTGACAGGGGTAGGATCAGGTTTATTGCCTGAGGTGGCTTGTATAAAAAAGATTTTGATCTTGTGTGCACAATTCATTTAGCCTTATGGAGCCCACCCCTCACCAAGTCCGGTTTTGAATTAGGAGTTTTCCTTCTCTTAGACCAGTTGCAATACCAAGGTTAAAAATTTCAACCAGCACTACCATTTACCAATAGCTGGAAGGAGAATTATTGGATTCATACCTTTCAGGAGGGTATTGGTACTATGTTAAATGCAAACAGCCTCATTTAGGTTTGAAATTGAATTGCCAAGTTCACTTCCTATGATGATAAAAATTACACCATGAGCATCTTGTGCATGCTGAAATGCTTATGAGACAGAACAATTTTTGTCACTCTTTTCCTCTTCATAAAAGTATACCCTTTTTAATTCTAACCTCATATCACATCAAACCATCAATTGCCAAAAGGCAGATAAATACCAATATATATTTCCAAAACAAAAAATCGTGATCTAAATTTCTGAGATGAAGCTTGATTTTTATCATTCAGGGTTTTTGGACTATTGTCTTCGTCTTTATTGTTATATTCACATTTCAACCAATGTTTCCTCTGGCCTCCTACTTCTTAAAAAACGTAATATGAGCTCAGGTAAAAAAATCAAACTAAATAGTAGTAGTAATTCATTGTGATGTAAGAACATTAAGTTTATTAGTCTCCAAAATTCACTCTGAACTATCACATGGCATAATGGTTATAGGCGTTGGTTCCTTAAGCTTCTAAGTGGCAATCATCAGGAGATGGCTGGTTCAATCCTGATTGCAGGCATATAACAATACAAGAATACTTAACACTTGTACCCAGTTATGTTTAATAGAATCAGAACAAGCGACCCTCATGGATTAAATAAAGGACGAGATTCAAAGTTCCATGTGGGCTCTCTGAGTTCAACAAGAAGAATAAGAAGACCTGAGGACTCCTTGACCAAAACGTTGTGAATATAACTATAAAGATAAAGACAATAGTCTGAAAACCTTGAATGATAAAACAAAATGTAGTGAATAAACTTTATATTATAACTGTAAATTGACAAAAAAAACCTTGGTTCATTAAATGCTTACTTATAAAGATAATAATTTTCACTCAACATTCATAAATTCCCATATGCATAAATATTGGAATCTGATCTAATAAGTTCCCAATGAGAATCAAGACCTTTTCAATTTCTACTCTTAAATAACTTTATCAAGCAGAAAATACAATTATTCAATGTTCTGTTAAAAAGAATGATTGTGGAATCTATTTGAAGCAGCAGCTGTCTATTCACTGAAGTATTTATATCCTTTATAATGAGTTGTGTAAAATAGATAGAAATGAATAATTTGAAATGTTATAAGCAATTTAGTAGTGAAACAACTGATCAGCTTTTTATATTTATTACAAAAATAGACAATTAATAGTATAGAGATTTCTCTTCTATCAATTAATTGATGCATATATATTTAAAATAAATCTATCCATAACAATAAAAATCAAATCTATATATTAGAAAAATTGTCATTATATGTGTATATATATATATATATATATATATATATATCATGATCATCAAACTGTGCTGACAACATGGAGTACTTTGATTCTCTCTCACTATCCATCCCTATCATCCATCACTCCTGGCAGGTTTTCTAGCCTGTATCTTGTGTCTGCTAAGAGCTGCAAATCTTTGGAGGTTGGCCAACACTAGCATGTCCATGTACAGGAATCCATAAGAGAATGTTGCTTATGAATTTTCAAGTGAGATGAACAAAACTTATGGGATACACACACACACACACATATATATATATATATATATATATATATATAAATTGAGATGGTTTAGATATAGATTCCATGATCTTTGATAACTGTCAGTTTCTTGCTTATGTGTTCAACAGACTAAGTGCTTTTGGTTTATCATTGGTGTCTTTTTATATGTTGGATGCCAGGAGTGGGGAGGCTTGTGCATCTTTCGAGGTAGGGCTTGCTTATCTATGTGCTCTATTTTGTTACTCTTGTGATTTTTTAATTTATCTACTTAACTATGTTTGATTTACAGCTCTCCTGTTTTATTATATTATTTTTACTGCTATTCTTATTATCATTTTTCTACCCTTGCAATTATTTACCTATTTTTCCGGGCTTTATCAATTCCTCATTTATCCACTTGTCACTTTCTAAACTTAATCTGTTAATTGCTAATTTTTCTAGTTTTATTTGTGTATTTTGGTACTTATATGTTTGGTTTTCATTTATTTTAGCTCTTATTTCTTTCTTTATTTATTTTCTTGACAGTTACCAACCACCGTTGATTTTATGTCAGCCCTGTCCTAACTTAAATATACATGCTCTAACACTGATATTGAGAACTCATTATTCATAAATATTGCTAACTATATTATCAATATATATGTATAATGTAGTTTGCTATCTTTATAAATAAAGAGTACACGCAATATCAGTGGTGGAGTATACATATATATATATATATATATATATATATATTATTCAGACATAGAGTTTGGTGATTGCATCGGCAAGAAATTGACAGTCATGGGGCATTATTGACTCTGTATTTGTGCTATCCAAAATGATACATGTGTGTGTGTGTATGTGTGTGTACGCATGTGTAACACAGCAAAAAACAGTACCTCATAATAACAAGGGTTTTATTAGAGCCACGCACTTAAAAATGCTATCAGCAAATAAAGCAATTTCTAGTCTTGAATGATAATTTTGTAGGGGTCTGTATACATGCTGAACATCATTTTTATATTCCAAATTCTATATGTAATGGAGATAAATACCAAATACTAATTAAAATCATTCACTCTAGATGCATCAAAATCATCATGCATTGCTGTTACAATGGAAAATTAATAGATTGATGGCGCAATTTAGGAATTAAAAAAAAATATGTATCTTTTCTCCATGTGTCTTTTAGCATCAAAACACATGCAGAAAAAGCTACATGGGAACTACACAAGAATGCTATGTGATGTTTTGAATGAATTCTGGAAGCAGCCCCACAAAACAATAGCTGTGTGGCCAGTTACCTCCCATCTCATAAATCATCCAAGTAAGATGAGCAAGACATGTGGGGCACTACTTGAAAAGTAAGAATGAACTTTTTTATGAACCTCTACACATGAATGTGCCAGTGTTGGCAGACTAGCATGAACTTAACTACATCAGTTTTGTATTGATACTGAATGTGGGTAGCTTTGAGCATCAGCTAGAGTCATTGGATAATAGGAACAAGTTGAAAGTGACAATCAGGGAAATCTGTTCTTTCAGTCTGGCTTGATGATATATATATAAGTTTTCTGTTGGGCCAGCGAGAGAAAAGTAAATATTTAAAAATGTATATATATATATATATATGTGTGTGTGTGTGTGTGTGTGTGTGTGTGTGTGTAATGTGAGAGCTCATGTCAAATTGCAAACATGAAAATAAGTTTTTACTACACAGTTTAGCATTCCATAATACCTCAAATGATAAGAAACTGCATAGTAATCATTAATTTAAAATATTCTTAATATAATTGAAGTTTAATTATTCAGATTTTATTAAGCCAAGAATTTTCAAATATGAGCAATGCCAACAGACAGAATAGAATGAAATGGCACCCTATATTAAAATAAGATCAACAAAGCAGCACAGCCAAACATGAAAAAGGTTTCTATTACTCTGATTACAAGATTACTACACTCACACAAGATGTTTTGTTAAGTTTATTGCTTCTTGCATTTTCTGTTGAGTAAATTAGATTCTGATTTATTTTACAGGCTTTCTATCTACCATTTTTCCATAATATATACATTAAACACAAATTTAAAATAAGTTGTAAATAAGTTGGTGACCTTAGTCAAGGACAACTGGAAGGCTCCCTTTTCGATAGCTACTACACTGAGGTGTAGGGGAGGCCGCAACTCCTTTCCCTGGATAGCTCCACTTTACCTTTGATACATACCTTATATTGCTGAGTGTTAAGCAAGGAGGTATCAAGTACCATTTTTAAAGTTTTTGGTATGACTTGAACTGAACTCAGGTCTCCTGGACGATTGGCAAACACTCTACCCTCTAAGCCAATGAGCCGGTCTAAAATTTAAGATAAATGCTTTTAATTTGCTTGTTTGGTTGATTGTGTTTTATGATATATCAACCTTTGTTGGTTATTTAATGCTAAATCCTGTTTATACATATATACTGAATATAAGATTTATACACGAATAGTTTGTACATAAAATTTTTTAAATGAACCAGAGTTCATCTGTTTGCACACAGTTAAATAGTTTCAAGCATTGCTAACACTAATATTTTTATTTGCGCATAGTTAAATGGTTTCTAGTATAGTAAATGATTAAACATTTATATTTGACCCATAGATGGGATCCTAACAAGTTCTACACTCTGGGTCAGAATAAACTTAGGAATAATGACAATGAAGGGATACTCCCTATTCTCCAGACCTCCAGGACTGGGTCATCAACATCAGATACAGTTAAGTATCATATCCAGGACACTTGTTTGGAGGTCTTACCCTTTTGCAGTGATGCAGTCGGCATATTCTACAGTGCCAGTTGACTGGGCTGGCTTTTAATTTGTTTTTAACAATAATTTGGCCTTTGTCTTTACGATATTTAACATTTTTTTATTCATTGTTAGTAAGTACTAACAAAATTAGAATATATATGTTATTGGAATTGCATAGAGGACATATGCAAAAGGCCAAACAAGCCAATCACAGCCCTTCTGAAGGTCACATGAGGCTGGCTATAAAACAAGGGGCCACAAGGAATTGTCCTCTTTTTGCCACTACCCAGGCTATCAGTTCCAACTAAGACCACATCATAAAAGCCCCAGATGGTACTGATTCAAGAAGCGAGTCCACCACCAAGGAGCTAAGAGCAAACAAACACAACCACTACTAAGAACCTTGCTACAGTGCTATAACAGCTAAGTTTCCGCAGCATATTTATCTATAGCCTTATCCAACCAAACTCTTGAACACTTTTGCTTGTGTTGCATGTTGTATCTACCTGTTGTATGTTGTGTATATGTATAGTAAACCTTTTGTTGTAGAAAAACTCATTTTTGCCCTTTCTTTAAAAGCAGTGCCCATCTCCTAGGTACTGTCACCTACAAAACTTAGAGTTTAAACTGCTTTACTCAGAGACAAAAATCCACACAATATATATATATATATATATATGTGTGTGTGTGTGTGTGCAAACTTATGACGCCCCCTCTCTTCCCTACATGCTTTCTAGGCTCCTTTGGTCAAGTCTCACCTTCTGTTGACATGCAGCTGCTCAGTTTGGACCTCATTTATTCTGACCATCTCAATCCTCGTACGGCTATTTAGTGAGAGTCGTCAATCGTTTTGATTGGTTCTCGGTTATCATATATAATCAGCATCTATTTATTCAAAAGGATCAGAAAGCAGCAATGTGGAATCTTGATCTATGTGGTTATCAAAATTCAATCAGAAATTGAGGTAAATATTTGAATCCTTTCTCTCATGTGGTAGTTCAACTGTGTGTGCGTAAATTGGAGGATCAGTCTCTTGCCAGCCTTCTCCTTGGCTTCTCTTCTGCTGTCTTTTCTATTTCCAAAATCAAACTGAATCTATGCATAATCCTCCACCCACGCATAAAACTGTTCAAACACCAAAATAACTTAATTTTTTTATGGTTTAAAGTTGGGTCTAAAGTTCTTTTCCTTTTCTTTTTTTTTTGCCATTTCACTCAGGGCTACTGTTTACAATACCAAAACATATTCCGTTGATATCTTCATCAGAAACGACATAAAAAACATTGTGCTGACCTGTCCAATTTGAGGTCACACCTGGCTTCTCAACACGTGTGTGCATGTGTGGATAGATGGATGGATGCATAATATAAGATGAGAGAGTGAGAGATGATGACTGAAAGAAGAAATACAGAGGGACATGATAACGGAATAGGGAAATGCAAAGAGAGAAAGATAATGGTGAAAGCGTAAAATGAAGTGAGAGATGATGACTGAAAGAAGAAATATAAAAAAAATAAGTGATGACTGAAAAAATGAATTCAGTGAGTGATTATGCTTGAAGAGGGAAAGAATGTAAAAATCAAAGTACAAAATGTCCGGATGAAAGAAAGAAAAGATAAAAAAAAATTCCTTGCATTTATGTTCTTGAGAATGGTTCCACAGAATTCCATGTATTGATTATAGCCAAAATGAGCAACATGTGCAAATAGAACCTCAAAAAGGGTAATTGCAATAGAGAGTGGAAGAATTAAAGTTACCCAATGGCAAAAAAAAATTCTTTAAATGTCCATGAAAAGCAATTGTATGAATTAGAAAAAAAGTGCAAAACACTTAATACTTCTATTTGAACTATTTAAATTCTAGAGCTACCAAAACTGATTCGATCATGGACAGTCTGTTGTCAGGGTTCAAATATCTTCCCAATCTACTCATTTGACTTTGAAGGGCTACTTTTATTTTATCTGATAGATATTTAATGTATTAGGCAAAGATTAAGTGACAGATAAACAGAGAAAGAGAGAGAGAGAGAGAGAGAAATAAAGATATATCTAAATCTTATATAAATCTAAAAGGCATACAAAGTATAATGGAGCAGGAAAGACAGAGATAAAATTGGTTTAAATAAGTGTAATTAAACAGTTCTTTTCTTTAAAAGAAATGTCCTCCTTCTCTCTCTCTCTCTCAATTTATATATATATATATATAAAACCAAGACACTTGTCAGGAAACTTGAAAGTATCTAAATAGAATAATTTAGACAAAATGTATCTTAATTATTTAAACAAACATGCTTAAAAGAAAGACTGTTGCCCAACTACACACACATACACACACACATATGTGTGTGAAGAAAGGAAATGAATCACACAGATTATATGTGGAAAAAGGTAAATGGACAAAAGATATATATTTGGTGCAGTTGGTGATAGATTTATTATTTATTTTTTATATTTATTTATTTTTGCCAATATGTTTTGACTTTAAAAATTTCTTATTGTTGATCCTCAAATAAGCTAGTATTCAACACACATACACACACACACACACACACATACATACATACATACATATATAAACATACACACATATATTCGTAGTATTGGTCTAAAATATGTACATCTCTAACAATTTTTTATAAAACGTTTTATCGTCTTAATTAGAGGGTCAAAACAGATATTATTAATCATTTTTTATAACCAAATTCTATAATGCTTAATCTTTGTAGTTGAAAATATGAATATATAGAAAACTAACATGTACATTACTACTTTGTAAGAAGAGCATCTGTTCTGTTTTATTGTGTAGCATTTACTTTTCAAATTTATTTCCATAAATAGTGTCAGTAGCTAAAGACATTTAAGTACATTAGCACTGGTTTCAAAATGATTTCTATTAAGTTTGGGTTGTATGTTCCTAATATGTAGTCCCTCAAGAATCTGTTTTTGCATGTTATTTTATTGTTCTAATGTTGTTGTGTTTTCAGTAAGAATTTTCCATAATTCTGTTGTTGGACATGAATGTTTTTTAAATGCTGTGCTATGGAACTTGTATCAAAAAGGTGCATTGTAAGTCTTCTCGATTAGGTAGTTGGAGTTAGCGTAATACCAAAGACTTTAAAAATGGAATTTGATACCTCCTTGCTTAACACTCAGCATTATAAGGCACGTATCAAGAGTAAAGTGGAGCAATCCAGGGAAAGGAGTAGCGCCCTCCCCTACACCTCAGTGTAGAAGCTACTGAAAAGGAAGCCTTCTGGTCGCCCTCGACTACGATCTCCAACAAAAACATATGTCAGAGTTGACTAAAAAGTTCATACGAGGATGTCATATCTGCTGGCAAATACTTTTTGATCAATAGGATCCAAGTACAACAACACTAATGGAAGAAGTGTGTAAACCACAAGGAGGCCTTTGTTAAAAAATAAACCTCATTTGATCACATTCCATAAAGATATCTTGGTCAGCCTATGAACTTTTCAGAAGAACCATCATATATATATATATATATATATATATTCTGTTATAAATCTAAAAGGTATAACATCTAGTACAAAAAAAATTAATTCATCTAAAGATTGTATCATTAAAAACTGATTTTCTTTTCACCCCTAAACTTTTGCTCCGAAAGGCATGTGTATGATATTGTGTTCTGAGATTTTTCAAACATATTTTATACTAGTTATGTGCACCATCTGTGCATGCATGTAATTATTGTTTGCCTCTTTTTGTGCAGTTTGAAAGTTAATTCATTGGTGAATAAATGGATGATGTGCGTCAAGTTCAGAGCTGTGTACAAATTGGTTATAGATTGTGCTATTTGAAGACTTGTTCCTCAAGAATTCAATGATTAAGTGGATTTTGGAGACACTTGATGTCAGTAAAGACACGGTTAGCAATTCCTGGAAAAAAGGATTTAAACTATTTTCCCTATAAAAATTCATTGGCCAGTGGTTTTTACAATAAAAATACAATTGAAATGATTTTTACTTATAAAGGTATTAGAAATATTTTTACCATAAAAAATATTAGAAATCATTTTTACAGTATTATGTATTTGAAATGATTTTTACAATAAAAATGTATCAGATATGATTTTTATGATTAAAAATAGATTAGAAATACTTTATACAATAAAAAATGGATTAGAAATGATTTATACAATAAAAAAGCTATTAGAACATGACTTTTACTATTAAAACATACAGGAAATAATTTTTATTATAAAAATGCATTTAAAATTATTTTTACTATAATAATGCATTAGAAATGATTTTTATTATAAAAAGGCATTGGAAATGGGTTTTACAATAAAAATGCATTAAGACAAATAGGAATATTTTTTTGTTTTATTTATTTTTGATTCTTCTAAAATAGTTTTGACCTTAGGTCATCATCAGGAGAAAACTTATTTGTTGAAAATTTTTGAAACAATTTTTTAGAGAGTTGATATGAGAGAAAAAAATGAACTGGTGATGTAGTATATCCATTTGCTGATTGAAAATTATTTTTTGATATCTTAGTGTCTTCAACTGACCTTTATATGATCCCTGCAATAGAAGACACCTGACACTGAGCTCACAATTTACGAGATCTGTATTAAGCATGGAAAGGATGTATTTCAAATTTGTAGTAACTATTTAGTTTGTTTATTTTGGTGTTTATGTGTCACTCTAAATTTGCCAATCCAATTTCAAAGTGAAGCCTTGAGAATGTTGATGTTAAAGCCATTTGGATAAGTGTTTGGAGACACTTTTCCTCTTTAACCTCATGTGTTTCTATTATTGGCGTATTATTGTCCAATGTGCTATTTTTTAAAATTCTTTCTATGATGGTGACCTTTGCATCTTTTTTAAAATTCTGACCATTTGAATAGAGATGTAGGTCTGCAACTATCAGTTTGTTGTGATCCATACATTTGATTCTGTGTCCGTACTTATTTAGTCAAAAGTTAAATGACCTTTCTAACTTTCCAATCTATTGATTTTTACAGTGTGTGCAGTTCAGTAAATAAATTACATTTTTGCTTCTACAATTAGATTCATAGTAAATTTTAAAAGCTTTTTAGTTGTAAAGTTTGTGGATGAGTTAGTTGACTTAAGGTATGTGCTTATATATATATATATATATATATATACACACAAATATAAAAAAGAAATATTCAGAGGATATATTTCTATATATGATAATGATGTGAACTTGTATTCTTTTGTTTTTTGTTTTTTTTCTAACCATCTTCAAAGCTATTGATTGCTGATATCAAATGTCCTTTTAGATTCATAATAATCAAATATTCTATATATTTCCATTCTAGATTATGTATCATTTATATATTCACAAAATGTTAACAAAAATTACAGATGAATTAAACAAAATATAACTTACTAAAAATTTTACCTATGAACTAGAAACTGACAACACCTTATATTTTTTATATATTAATAATAGATGATTTAGAATTTGCAATAATGTTGAAATGAATTAAGATGTAAAGTTTATTATAAATCCACTAATAAAAATGACCATATCTATTTTTACTCACATTGTAATACAAAAATACAAAAATTTTATAATCATAGTTTTTACCTTAGAGCCCTTAGAGTTTGCACCCTCAAATTTTTAAATGATGAATTTGATTTTATTGGAAATTCCTTTGTGCTACTTCAGTATCCTAAATCTTTTATACAACATTCATACATTTTTAAAATTTGCAAATGAAAAATTAATACAAACAATTCCAATAATTTATCCAATAGTTACCCATAACATAGATATAGAGTTTTATCAACGAATTCAACTTCACACATCATAAAAAAGTGTTATGTTTTGACCTTTTGACCCAGCCAAAAATGCCATTCAAGGTGATGCACCGGAAGGAAGTGACACATTCTAATGGCAGTTATGAGAGGAAATCGCATGAGTGGAAATTGGCTGATGAAATGGGACGAGGTAAAAAAAATCTTATTATACTCTCATAGACTGACGCACTGGAAGAGAGTGACCTCTGAACTGGATGACAGTTATTTCCGCTTGATGACGATTAAACATTTGATTTCAAAGATCGCGTCGGTGATCAAGTGGGCGTTGAACTATTATATAGCTCAGTCAAGACAGAAGTCAAGCAGTAGAGTTGGAGATGGAGAGAGACGAGATGTGGTAGGGAAAGCAACACCTGGCCGAAGGGGCTCTCGGGAGCCCTGATTGAATTGGGGTCCCGAGGAGAACGAGAAAGACACAACGTTGCCGACCATAACTTTGAGGTCAAAATATTTCAGTTATATTCGGTCTCCAGCTCCCTCTCACACGCAAACCTTGAACAACCCTTTCGAACCCTTGCAATAAAATGAGTGGTAAATATTTTTATAAAGAAGTCTTCCTGTGTCTTTATCATTGCGTCTGTTATTCCTGCGTGCGTCTTTATTATTGTGTCATTGTGATGCATATGACTATATAACAAAAGATCTAAATAACATTGGTATCCAAACTGTTATGAACTCTTCCAAAACAATTAGGAACATAATCATGTATTAATAAGAAGAAAAAGAATCATATCAAATATAAAGCTGGCATATATACAAGACCTTGTACAGATTGTGATAAAAATTATATGGGAGAGACTTCAAAATTGATAAAAAAGTATTTATGAACACATGCAAAATTTCAAAATTGATGAGGACAAGATCACATTAGTTAAAAATAATTGAGAAACCAAACATAAGTTTGATTTTAAAGATTCTAAAAGATCAATATATATTATAAACAACACTGAAAGATTGTTGAATCCACCATTATTTCTAATCATACTACTATTAAACAAAGGCGCTGTTTTTCAACTTATCTCTTCATTTACTTAAATTCTAAATAGTTACCATATGCCTTATCTAAATTATGGCTCAGTTGGCTGGGGTGGCAGAATACACCGACTTTATCTCTGAAGTGGGGTAAAACTCCCCAAACAAGTGTTCTGGATATGACACTAAAAAATCTGATGGTGAGGCTCCACTTATGCAGGAGCTTTAGGGAATGCAGAGTCATCCTTTATTGCCATCACTCCTCGGTCCACTCTGGCTTAAAGTGGTAGCAGCTGATAGGGTCCTATCTGTGGGTCAATTAGAACTAAACTGTGTGCTTAAGCTAAACTGAATTGTTTGAAATAGAACTTTTTTTTACATTTGAACTGCGTACTTATGCTAACCTGAATTGTTTGAAAAAGAACTGTTTTGACATTTTTGTTATGTAAAAGAATGTGCTGATAGCAACCCATGTGATTTGAACACAGATCTCATGACAACTGACACAAGTGTTGAAATGGAATGTGCTACTGGAGTTCACGTGACAAGAAATAGTAGATATATAAATGGATCAGTTAGAGGTCTAATGTGTAATGAGTTGAGAGAACTGTTTATATGTATAAAAATAGATTTGGCATTAAATAACCTGCAATGGTTGATGTGCCATCAAACAAACCAAACCAAAATTATCTGAATTAATTTTATCAACCATTTATAAACTATGTTTACATTCAATAGTTTCAACATGATTTCTAATCAAAATATTTCCTAAATTAGGTTTTATTTTGCAAACCACAAAAAATATCATTTTGTTTGATATAAGATTTTTTGAATTGCATACATATACATTATTTTTTTAAAATAAGAAAAAAAGTTCATAATTCTTATAAATGTTTCAAAAAAGTTTAAATTTATAGCAAAGGGGTTAGCCTTTTTATAAAGAAATAAAAAAAAATTGAACACAATGTATTTTGAAATGGAACACTATTGACAATAATAGAATGCTAAGAATTTTTTCAGTTTTTTCATAGGAAAATATTTTCCCCATGAAGCATTTTAACACCTGGTATTAGTCGCCTAGAAGATGGTTCTTCAAAGAAAAAACAAAACATCAGCATATTATTGCATATAAAAATTCACCCTCTGAATATTTTTTTTTTCATATTTCTATATTTACATATCATCAGATTTAATTCCATTTTTTCCAAATATATATATAATGGCAAAGAATCTGAAAATATAGTGAAAAACTGAAAAACAAAGTAATCCACATAAAATTCTTCACTTTGGATTACTTTGTTTTCCAGTTTTTCTTGATATATATATATATACTTTTTTCATCGTATAGATATGCATTCAGGACTTTATGTAAACAAATACTAGTATCAAAGATTTCTCTGTTCGACCTTCCTTGCATTGATTTTTAATAGTAATAACTACAAATAGAAAGCTGATATAGATTCAAAAGGAACTGACCTAGTGAGTCAGTGATTAAAAGTAAAACCCTTATCATCAGAATTTCAAAATGGATTAATCTTTAACTTGGTGTGACCCAGTCTAATTGAACATTACATTAGTTGGACCAAATTTGAAATCATAAGAAGAACAATAAAGTTGAATTTATCACTTTCATTTTATCCAATGGTGATATAAGGTCTTGAATAACGAATTTAAATTCAGCTAAAAACATCTGATATTTCACACCTGAAAGTGAATGGTAGTCTTATAATATTTACATTATACTTACAACAAAGAAATCTATATTATAATGATCCAATGTCTATTTGTACATTTCTTATTTTAACACAGCTGTGACAACCTTCAATTACCTGAAGCAAAAAGAATGTTCTGATTCTGATGTCTTTCATGGAAGTTGCTATTTGTAATAAGAGTGTCTGCATGTGTAGGTTCAAATCCTTATGTTACTCTCACTTAAGAATATACCTGAATAATCATGTATGTAAGGACTTATCCAAAGTGGCAAATAGCAGTGTTTAGTCAACAACAATTAAAAGGGAATCTGAACAAGAGTGACACTTTGTTGAAGAATATGGTGCAGAAACAGAATTTAGGAAGAAAAGTGAGAAAGAAAATGAGTACTGTCTGCCTTTGTTTGTTAGAGGACATGAAAAACAAGTATCTCAACATTGTTCATGATAACAGCAAAATGAGGAGTACCTGTAGCGTAGTGGCTAACATGCTGAACTGCAACATTGAAGTGAGTTCAAATTACATTTGTGCTATTATTCTACATTCAGACTAACACTTACATTTGTGCTATTATTCTACTTTCAGACTAACACTTTTGGGAAAGGTATGAACCCTCTTATACCCACTAGCTATGGGTAAATAACCCACAAAGGTTGATATGCCATTAAATAAAGAAACCAAACATCAGCAAAAGTGGTGAATTATCACAGGATTTTTATCATTGCAATACTGTTAAAATGCTTTCACTTGAAGAATAAAACAATTTCCAGTTCACTTTTCAACAGGTTGACTGAGACAAAATTTGAAGCATTTTGAAAGAAAGGAACATGAAAGGTGAGAGAAAGGGGCAACTGACCTCTAAAATAAAAGGTCAAAATAACAAGAAATCATGAAAATAACAAGAAATCATGAAAAAGTTGTTTCATGAAACAAGTCATATATACAAGTTAACAATATATATATATATATATATATATATATGAGCTGGATACAGATGTTAGTACCATTTTGACCAGTGATCAAGAAAACTATTTTTGAATAATTCCAGCCATTGAGACTTCCAAATTAAAACCCCAGGAATATGAGACACTAAAAGAAATAAACAAGAAAAAAGGAAACAACATACAAGATCCCAAATTTGACCAATATAAGATATATACCTATTTTAAAAAGTGTCATTTTCCTCTTCCCTTTATCATGCATTGAGTTTATTTTTTCTGAAATAAAATTTCATTTCTATCTATAAGCTATTCTTATGTCAATTTTTCATATATAGACATACATATCTAATTAGATATATATGCTCTATCACTGATATTGAGCACTCTTTATTTTTTAAATTTTGCAATACTATATATCAATATTAATACATGCCCCACATGACATTTCAGATAACAGACTTCTAGAGTTCATAATTTAAATATCTGTAGGTTTTATACCTGCTTGGCCAAATTAACATTGAGCACTTTTGTATGCAAACTTTTCTTATTTGCTATTCTTTTATTATATATATATATATATATATATATATATATATATATATATATATATATATATATAATTCAGTACTACCAGTTGCATGGTCAAGTTTTTGGTGACTAAATTGGCTCAACCACCAAGTTGACCTGGTGAGGAGAGTGGCTAGATACCCAGCAGGATTAAACACAAGATTTGTTAAAGGGAGGATGGACTTTTCTGTATGTCAACAGTCAACTAGCAATCCTTTCAGCTTTGCTGCCTTGTGGCTATATCAAGATATGAAAGGGTTTTGAAAGTAAATTCTTACAGAAAAACCAGAGACTGTAATCCCTGAGAAGGTTAACAATCAACATTGATCTCCTTCTATCAAATCCTGCCGCTAAGCTGACCATAAATATAAAAGTCTGCTTTCCCTTGAATCTTTTTGGTGTAGTAAAGAGGGGATCCTGTTTTATGGGTAGAAGGGGCTCAATCTAATTACAGACAATACCATGGTGAAGGCAACCCTTCTAGAAGTTGACTTCAAAGTTAAATCACTACTGGGTGGAATGATAAAATTGTCGCCCTAGAAAAGACAACATGATTCCATTTCCGTTTAATGAAAACTGGTTTTCTTTTTTTGTTGCAGACCATCTACTAGTTGGCCAGTTGTGTACAAATCCCAAGAGCGATAGGAGCCTTCTATCATGTCTGAAAGTGACACAATGTTCAAAGAGCGAGATCGGAGATGTGCCGCTGTACAACTCATGCTCTCAACCAATCCAAGTTATGACAACAGGACCATTGCTAGCACCCTCAAAATGCAAATCTGGATTGCCACGAATAATAGGGACGTGCCCAGGGTGATGAAAACAAAGTTTCCGGCTATGGTTATGGTCTTTGGTGTGGTTTCAAGTGAGGGCCACATCATGCCATGTCACATCTTCGAAGTTGGCTTGAAAGTCAACACCAAAGTGTACCTGGATGTGCTGAAGAGTGTGGGGATCCCCTGGTGCAATCAGGTGGCCAGTGGCAGACCCTGGGTGTGGCAGCAGGACACAGCGCTGGCCCACAAGTCCAAAGAGACCCAGGCTTGGCTTCAGAAAGAGTGCCACAACTTTGTACCCTTCTCTCACTGGCCCTTTCCTCGCCCAACCTGAACCTGCTGGACTACTTTGTTTGGACATACGTCGAGAACATCACCAACATGACCTCCCACAACACCAAAGCCAGCCTGATAGCCGCAATCCACTGAGTATTCGCCGAGCTCCTGCCGGTGCTTGTGGAAAAGGCATTCTCCTAGTTCCAGATCCATATCAAGGCAGTGATTGAGGCTGAAAGCGGCTACATTGAATAGATGTCAGCTCTACTACATAATCAAGTTACCTGAATTGATTTTTTCAATAAAGTTTTAAAATAAAGCTGTAGTGTTGTTTTCTTTAGGACGACAATTTTATTGTTCCACCCTGTAGTTATCTTGCTATGCTGGTCAATGGGCTGTTGACTCAGAGTGGTATAAATATTGTACCAACATGCATCACTATAATCCAATAATGTACAGATGTCTAACTACCTTATATATTTTTCACAAGTAGAATAAGTTCATTATTAGGGTGTGTTGGGTTGTAATTTTGGTAGTAAAGACAGTTATCATCAGTCAAGATATGATTGGTTGGTTGTTTGGGTTTTAAAGTATATCAACCCTTAGAGGTTATTTAATACCAAATCCACTTTTATACAAATAAATAGTTCTATTTCAAACAATTCACTAAAGCCTAATTACACAGTTTAATTGTCAAAAATATTTCTATTTCAAGCTATTCAGTTTAGTCAAACATTTCTTATTCAAGAAATTCAGTTAAGTATAAGTATAGTTTTTGTTTACACACAGTTAAATGCCAAAACAGTTCTATTTCAAACAATTCAGTTTTGTGTAAGTACAGTTTCAGTGTCAAAAACTGATCTATTTAAAACAATTCAGTTTAGCATAAGTATGCAGTTTAGTTCTATTTAACTCATAGATAGGGCCCCATTAGGTGCTACCACTCTGGGCTAGATTGGATCTGGAAGCTATGGCAATGAAGGGGTGCTGTGTATTCCCCAAAGCTCCAGCATCACTAGAACCTCACAATCAGATTGTTTAGTGTCATATCCAGGTCACTCGTTGGGGGGGGGGAGGTTTTACTCCTCTTCAGAGGTGCAGTCAGTGTATTCTACAGCCCCAGCCAACTGGGCAAGTCAAGATGTGAGTCATCATATATACAAAAGTTTTTGCCACAAGAAGGTGTTTTTATATTTGTTTGAAAACATATCTAGTGTTATGAATGACCTCTAGTTTTTAAGGGGAAAAGTTGATGTTAAAAGCCATTCATTACTTGAGCATATACAGTTTATATATATATATATATATATATATATATATATACAACTGTATACAGACTTCAGTACCATGTCAACCTGTGTTTAGAACTATTTTTTATTAATTTTAGCCATTGAATCCTCCAATATCAAGCGGATAACCCTGGGCAGATTCTCAAAAATAGACTGTTTCTTCCCATCTTGACTGAAGCCTTTCATAAACAAGAAACCTTGACATTTAAGATTGTTAACCTTTTAATGCAATCAAAAAGTATTGTTATTTACCTCGTCAACTCACACTTGGCAGATTTGGAACAAGGTTATTTTTAAGGCCAAGATTCTCCTACCTATGGGATGGCAGGCAGGTCCAATATAGCTTTATTGGCATTCACCTTTTAAGGAAGCTTCAGTCTTCAGGAAATTAACCTGGCCCCATCTCTTGTATGTATTTACCCAAACCCTCTGCCACAAGCAAAATGTGACACATAATTTTTTAAGCAGAGTTTAACAGGTTTGAATTTTGAGTTTTCCTTCTCCTAGACCAGTTGTCTAACCAAGGCTAAAGAACCAAGTCTGCTCTAATATCTACCCATAGGTAAAGGAGAAAAGTTGGATACATATTTTTCCCAAGGGCATTAGTACTATGTGAAATGCAAATAGTCTTACCTAGGATTTGAACTCAGGTTGCCAAGTCCATTTCCTCTGATGATAACTATTACACCTCAAATTCCTACTCCAACCCAATTCTTTGTAGGTAGTGCCTGGAGAAATTATCCTAAAGTTAAGAATGCCATCATAAAGTACCAGATGCAACATTGATCTGAAGAAGGCTGAAGAACACATCAGCCAAAAATACACTGGTAAAACAACAAAGATGGATGGTTTAGAACAGCTACTTTCTGATAAATAGCTAGGACTCTTTAAAAATTTCTACCTAAATACAAGTTTTTGTTAAGTGTCTCTTATAGTTACTTGAAATTGAAAACTAATTTTGCTGCGTAATTTTGTTGAGTTTGATGTACACTGGCTACTGCACTATTGTAATCCTGAGGCAGACAAAGTTCAGTTTGCATAGAGAACATGTACATAAAAGATACAGTCTGTAATTTTGAAATGAGCCATTATTATACAATTGGCTATTGATCTCATTCTTTTTTGTTGCGTTTGCAGATTATTGAGCGAACTATACCATTCTTCCTTTACATTTTTATCTATCTCAACCTTATCATATCAATCTATTTATTTCAACATTTTCATATCTCAGTCTATCATATCTTTCATATCTATCTTTTTATCTATCAATCTCCACTTGTTAATATCTATCTATTAATCTATCTCAGTCTGTTCACATCTATTTATCAATCTTAATCTATTTATCTATCAATATCATTTTGTATGAGTCTTTCTATCCTAAGTCTGTTCATATCTATCTATCACAACCTGTTCATATCAATTTATCTATCAATCTCAGCTTATTCATATCTCTTCATCTATCTATCTGTCTGTTATTATCTATCTTAGCCTGTTCATATCTGTTTATCTTAGCTTATTTAAATCTATCTATCTATCTATCTATCTATCTATCTATCTATCTATCACAACCTGTTCGTATCTTTCTATTTCACTCTGTCCATATCTGTCTATTTATTCTGTAATTTTGAGATGAGTTATTATCATTGAAAGAGTTCTTTGTATTATTGATCTCATTCTTTTTGTTGTTACCACTTTTCAACTGGTCTATTCTCCAATCTCTCCCCATGAAAAGAAAGGAAGGGACTTTTTTTATCAGGAAAATGTTCTGGAAACACCAAAAATAAAAAGAATGAAATCAATAGTTTGAAGAACTCTTAGAATGCTTCCATAATTTTGATAAGAGTCATTCTCATTTCAAAAGTTGTTCAGACTATTGAACACCTTCTTTTTGTTAATTTTGTTGTTACTACATTTCAGCTGATCCATTCTTAAGGTGGAAAATAAATATAAAGCGAGAAAAAGTCTCTTTTGTAAGTATGAATTTACCCAACCCCTTCATTATATGCAGGATGCAACACAAGGTCAATTTTTTAAGTGGAGTACAACTGGTTTGAAATCAGAGTTTTCTTTCTTCAAACCGGTTGTGGCATCAAAATTAAAAAGTATAGTCTGCTCTACTATTTACTCATAGGTGGGGAAAAAGAAATAGATTCATGGCTTTCCAAAGTATATTGGCATGAAAGTGAAATGCAATCAGCTTTGTCCAGGATTTGAACTCAGGTTACCTTGTCCATTTCCTATGACAATAATCATTAAGCCTCATGCCTCCTTTCTTTTGTAGGTAGAGAGCAAAACAAAATGATAGACAAAAAAATTAATTCTAGACAACCCATGTAACACAGGTGATTCCATATTTTTATATACAGGGATAGTTTCCTGAGGTTCTCCTAAGAGAGTTGCAGAAAGTTTTCTCTCGTGTTAAAATGCATTTGAGCCTGTCCATCATGTTAATATGTCACTTCTCTCAATTTTCTGATCCTCCTAGGGAAGGTGATGTTTCCAATCTTTTATTTAAACTTCATCTCAGAAAAGGGATATGCACTCTTCTCTTCTGGATAAGTTCTACCGGATCAAGTTTTTATATCTCATCATGATCATTAAGTCGCACTGATAGCATGGATTTCACTGACTCTCTCTCTCTTCATCTGTCCCTATCATCCATCGTTTCTGGCAGGTCTTCCAAAGTACATCCTATGTCCACACAGAGCTGATGTAAATAAGTTCTTACTGGTCAGCTAACACTGACATGTCCATGTGTTGGGGTCCATAGAAGAAAGATTACCAGGACTCTAATTCAAACCATATGTCCATTTTTATGTCTATTATTTGGATAATGCTGTTCTTTGAGTTTGATTTTCAAGGAATGGTTTTTTGCTCTAATAAATGATTTTTTCTTTTATAGTGTCAAAAAATATAATTACTATTAGGAGACAGTAGACAATTATCTCCCTTAAATGATGGGCATATCCATAAGGTAATTTTTTGGACTGTCACATGACAGTTACAGAAAACCATTCTCATCTTCAGATTTTATCTCCTACCCTCCCACTGAGCAGTACAGCCAACATGATCATGATCGTTTTACTTCATCAAGTAAGTTTTTTCTATTTTTGTTCCCTTCCACATTTGCCCAGTTGGTTGGGACTGTAGAATACACTGACTGCAGAGGGGTAAGACCCCCACCCCCAATTAGAGTCCTGGATATGACATTAAACTATCTGATGGTGAGATTCCTGCAATGCTGGAGCTTTGGGGAATGCAGAACACCCCTTCATTGCCATTGCTCCCAGGTCCACTCGGGCTTGGAATGGTAGCACCTGACAGGGCCCTATCTATGGGTCAAATAGGACCAAACTGCATACTTATGCTAAACTGAATTGTTTGAATTAGAACTGTTTGACTAAACTGAATAGTTTGAAATAGAAATGTTTTTGACAATTAAACTGTACTTACATTTAAACTGCATGCTTATCCTAAACTGAATTGTTTGATAAGGCAGCTTCCCCACACACCAGAATTCTTCCACTTTAAAGACAAATATTTTTATTTCTAATCACTGTTACTAACTAAGTGATAATCATAGTTTGAGAGTTACAATAAATAGCCTCAGAAATAAAATGAAAGAAATACTACCCTTGGCAAAAATAAAGAAGATAGCACTCATCTCCTCTATTATCAATGCACATGTGTATACTGAAATCCTTATTAATAGAAAATTACTTTGGTGATGATGAAGTCCTTTTTCAGGAAGATAATACATCTTGTCACAAAGCAAAGAGACTTAAAGTTTTTTCTTCAGTAAAAGTATATAAAATCAATGACTTGCCCAGCAAACAGTCCCCATCTAAATCCAATAGAAAATTATAAAATATTTTAAAAAATGGTCCATAAGAAGTTTTCATTCTCTTATAAAAATTTATTAACTGCCATTTGAGAAAACTGGAACTACAAATCTTGTTTGTTCAAAAAATATTTTATGACGCCAAAATGTTCAGCTATTAATGAAGAAATGTTTTGCACCTTTTTCTATTATTAGCTTATTTATTGCTAAATCAAAAATCAAGGTAAACATTTTCAAAGTATGCAACTTCTATAATTTTGCCAGGTGTAGTACAAGTCAAAAATGAAGGACTCTTGGAATCTATATTATAATGATCAGGTTTTTGAATACATTTTACCATTTCATAGTAAATATGACAGATTGTAGCAAATTTTTTGATTGGGTAATAGTGCTAAAATTATTTAACTTAGAGAATAAAACAATTTTCAGTTCGATTAACTATTTAATGATAGTATGATCCACATTCAAATTTACTCCACTCATTAAAATTTCCCAAATAACTCTTAAATTCTATTTATATAGTACTTCAACTTAATTATTTGCACTTAATTATGTTGTAGATTTTGAGAGACTTATCCCATAACCTTGTTGGATCTCAGGAGCACAACTTATGCGACATGTCTTGGGTACAAATAGCCTGGCAGAGTCCATCACTCTCTAAGTTGGTTTGGAATTCAGAGTTTTCCTTCTCCAAGACTAGTTGCCATACCAAGGTTAAAGAGCCCAGTCTACCCAACTATCTGCCATAGTTGGAGAGAGAATAATTGGATTCATACTTTTCTCAGGGATATTAGTGTCCATTCAGGATTTGAACTTTGGTAATCAAATCCATTTTTCTACAACAATAAACATTGCACCTGGAGTGCCTCCATTATATCAATATAATATACATTCTATTAATAAGATATGATTTAACATTGAACAGAGTGTACATAAAATATTTTTTATCTGATTTTAAGCTGCAGTAAATATTCAAGGTAACGAGTTTGTATATATGTTTTGGTTAGGGGATATTTTCATTTTCATCTTTTTCAAAAAATATCAATCATTCTGTAAGAGGCTTCCATTTACAAACAAATTATTAGCCAATAAAGTTTAGTGTGTTAACAAGAAAACAGAACCACATCGACAAAAAACTTTATTATAATTAGAAAAGGACCTTAAAGATACCCCATGTACTATATCACCAATATAAATAAGTACATTCCAGTTGCAATTTTGTTTATTGAGTTTTAAGAAACTGGAAGTATCAGTTCTGTTATTGTGTCTGGAAAACATTGTTTTTGTCAATAAAACCTCAAACTCTCTCTCATTAGCAAACATCTGACTAGAGTTTTATGAGAAAGTTATTACAATTACCTTCTTGAATAATTGTGACAACACCAAATTTTTTATTAAAAGTTAATCTTCTACTAGACCAATGATAACAGTGTTGATATATATTCATATATGTCTGTAAATATTGAGTGTAAATTATCTCCTTTAATAATAAGTTATTTGGAGTTTGTCATTGGGGTGGCATTGGCAGTTAATTTACATTGCAGTTATGGTGATGGGTTTTTGGCCAACCAGAAATAAATTCATGGCTATATAAGTTGGCTGCTATATGGGGAATGATCCAAAACAGAAAAATGTTGATTATACATGCACTATAGCAAAACATGAATATGTTGAAATACCAAAATACATAAACTCCTCATATACACTTATACAATTTTCTTTTTAGTTACCAGGTTTCAATGCTGCAGAGTTTGGTAATAAATAATATTTAATAATATCCATTTTAATGGTATGTATTAATCCAACCCTTTCACCACAAGCAGGATGTGACACAATCTCAATTTTTAAGTGGAGTACAACAGGTTTAAATTCATATTTTTCCTTCTCAACTGGATGTCATAACAAGATTAAAGAGCCAAGTCAGGCTATTTACTCATTGCTGGGGGTAGGATAGTTGGATTCATACTTTTCCCAAGGATATTTGCATTATGGTAAGTGCAAAAAGTTTTATCCTGGATTTGAACTCAGCTTGCCTGATCCATTTCCTACACAATAACTGTTATTGTAGAGATTAAAAAAGAAATAAAAAATATAATGGATAAATGTGAGAAGTTACAATTTTCCAGGAGGCCTCTGATAGGAAGCAAAATCAGTGCATGCCTAAAAAGAGGGCTTCCTGATACCAAAGAGAAATTCCTCCTCATTCAGCATTTTACACCTCGACTGAAAGGATTTGTTTCTCTCTGCTGATGGTGGGATGAGCACATGTCTGTTAAGTGCAGAACTTAGCAACATGATGCATCTTTCCTATTAAACATACCTAGGAGGTGCCTGTGGTGTAATGGTTATCGTCATAGGAAATGGACACGGCAACACGGCGAATCTAAACTGAGTTCAAATCCTGGACGAGACTAATTGCTCTTCACATAGCACTAATACTGTTGGGAAAGGTATGAATCCAATTATTCTCCCTCCAGCTATGGGTAAATAGTAGGACAGACTAGGTTCTTCAGCCTTGGTGAGGCAACTAGTCTAGGAGAAGGAAAACTCTGAATTCAAACCTGATAAACTCCGCTTACAAATTGACCTTGTGTCATATCCTTCCCGAGTGGAGGGGTTGGTAAATAGGATTAAACATACCTGCTGAACACATAATGAACCCTCAAACTTGTAATTGCTGAAAATGTTACTATAATATACTTTCATGTCTTGTCTAGGAAATGCAATTATTTCTACTGGTTCAGGAAAACATTCTTCTCAATAGAATAATCCGAAACCCCAAAATAAAATTTGAGTCTAAACGTATCCTTGTCTCTTTTCTTCCATCCTTAAATCTCTTACAGCTTCCACTGACAAAAGAAGACAACAAATGAATGGAGTAAGAAAAAGAAAAAGGAGTCAGATATGAAACTCAGAATTTCCCAACAGAACCAACAATTAACCTACAACCCTGAATAACCCTTCTTATACCCAATTTTAAACTTAGTACACCTCCATTTTGATTGAATAAAGTTCCACTAGAAAATGTAAAATTATAGGATCTTTCCTTTCTTTTCATCCACCTCTATCAGTCATCACACTTGGAATGTCCTCTAGACAGCATCCAGTGTCCACACAGAGATGATGAATTTTTGTTTTTTGCAGGTTGGCTAACACTGGTGTGTCTATGCGTAGGAGTCCATAAAAGGTGATGATCTATCATTAAGAAGAATATTAATGTCTAATAAAAAAATTGTTAGGCATGTACTTATTTGTTGGTGATATTGTAATTCACCTGTAGAAGAAAAAAAGAAAGTTGCCGTAATATGAATAAAGACTAACAACAAACATCAGGATCATACTTTACTCATATCTTATGACAGATACATTTCATTTCCTCTCTCCCTGAAGTTTTTCTCTCTGTTCCATCATTCAAGCAGAGACACAATACCAAAACATCCTTAACCATATTTCCAGTAGACATTTTCATTCATAGAATTGGTTCTTTCAAATATCTTTATGTCTATCACTCAGTTTCCAGCTATTTCAAGTTATGACACAGCCCGTTTTTATTGGTTTGCAGATTCTCTTTCTAAGTTTGATACTATGAAGTGGAAGCAGAGGCAATAACAGACTATAGACATCTTTCTGTCTGAAGTTCAAAGATAATTAAGAAAATTTATGTGTAAAATGAATTTTTCCAGCTCATATCTTTGAATCATTCTAATTGGCAATGAATGACTAATTATTGACAAGATTAACTTGTTTGAATTTCTTAGATAAAGTTTTGCATACTGTAAATACTTGTGTAATGAATAACTTTTTAAAACCAATTTTCCCCCTCAAAATCAAGGAGTCATCAATTGCCCAAGATATGTCTTTGAAATGGAGAAGCTTACCTTGTTTCTTGGCCTAACCTAGTTGTAATTTCAATCCAAAGTGACCCCACAAATCCCATACCTAAACAAAGGCTATTAGGTAAAATAATAAAGTTTTTACTTAACATTGTTTACAATTTATAAAACCTATGCATTTAATATGTACAAGTATTATGAATAGTAAAGAAAGTCTTGTAAAAACTTTATTATCTTTATTATCTTGTCTGAAAAATCCAAATAAACACAGGTGGCTACATCAAAGTTTAGACTACATTTTTTTTTTTTGGTATTGCATTGATTTTGATTGTATTACTGTAGTTTTGAAAGTATAAGTGTTTGAATGTTTTTTCTTAATGTCTTAATTGGATGTTGAAAACATATTTTTGTTGGCAAGCATAGCCAAAAGTTTGGGGTCATTCATTACATTTGATATATGACAAAAACATCTTAATTTTTTTAGGGGTCATTCATTACATGAGTTTGTACAGTAATTATTTAAAATTATCTTTTCTTCCATATAAAAAGTGCAATAAAAAAAAAAGAAGATAAATGTGACACAAAGGGGGGCATTTGTTTCTGTGGATGTGGGGGCTAGTCAGGGGATTCCTTTGTCTGTTTTGGCATGAAACCCATACAAAGGGCTTGCATGCAAGATTTCCCATGAGACCGGAAGAAGACAAGGGAAGGCAAGGTCCCAGGACAGAACAAGGCAGTTGGCAAAACAGGGCAGTCGACAGAAGAAGGCAGCCAAAAGAGAGAAAGCAGTCGACAGAAGTCGGGGGAAGCCAATGGTCAGGGAAAGGTGACTGCTAGGACCCAGAGAAAAGTGACTGCTAGGACCAGTGGACCCAGAGGCCAAGTTGGCCAACATGAGAGGATAAGTCGGCATTCTTAGTGGCTGTGTGGGAATTTTGCTCGAATACATACTTGTGATAGCTGACAGATGCACAGAAAGCTACCCAAAAGTGTCACAAACTTCCCCTTGTGCTTGGAGCTAACCCAAGTCTGTGGTTGTTTGTTCTTCTTTTCTTCCACCCTCTCGGTTGTGTATGTTGTGTTTTGTGTGTTGGTAAAGAAATGTGAAATACCCCTAGCCGGAGATGAGAGAAACCACTTGACGATCAGATAGCCATGAGTAGTTTAGGAGGTTGAGATAGCGGGGACCAGCCAGCAGGTGTATTAACCCAATAAAAAAAAACCTAGTTAAAAATCTTACAATAAGGGTTTCTATACAAAAATTGTTGGATAAAATAAACAACTAAGGAAATTCAGAAAATACAATGACGTAAATAATGTTCAAAACAACAAAGATAAGGATATTAGTGTATGATATTTTGTTCACCTTTATGTTCAACTTGTGACACAGAGATCAGTCAAATAAAGTTGATATTGATAACTAAACTAAAATACTATCAATAATACTAACCTAAAGTTTGTGTGTGGATGTGTTTGTCTGAGGAGTGAAAGTGAAAGTGAAAGTCCCAGAGGCCTGATTTTTTGTTTGAATATTAATATGACCTTCATCTCTAAGAGACTATGTTATGTGGATCTGCAGAATATTTGAGGTCATTGGAAGACATAAAATGGTAAAATATATCATTTCTTCTCAGAATGAGATAACTAGTTTGATATGAAGAACAAAAATGTTTTTGACCTCATAAATCATTGGACAGTTAGGTTAGATCTATATTTTAGTCTGCTGATTCAATGCTCACAATTAGTAGTGTAAAAAGATTTCAAACTAAAACATTTTCTATACAACCCTGATAATTTCTCTGTGTGTGTGTGGTGGTGGGGATTTTCATTTAAAAGTCCTAGCAACCTAATTTTTTGTATGGATACCAATTTGATCTTCATCCCTAATATAGATAGGATGAGATCATCATGACATGGATGACTTTGGCATTAAATATGACATTAAACAAAGAAACCAAACCTAATATAGACAATATGATATTGATCTCCAGAGTATTTGAGGACATTGGAAGTCACCAAATGGTAAAATAAGCCATTTCTGCTCAGAATGGACAGAGGAGTTTAATATGAAGTACAAAAATATTTTTGACCTCATAAATAATGGGATAGATTAGGTTAGATCCATTTCATGGATGTTCATAATTAGTTGGGAAAAAGGATTTTATGTATTTGTAAAACAAGAAATATGATGTACTGATAGGCTCCCAAACTAATCAGACTTTTTCTTTAAACTTAAGGTCCTTTTGTTTTCAATTTATGTCATGTTAATATTTCTGTGTCCATAGAACATTGCTTATATATACTATAATTATTAAATTAAAATATTTGGTCTTTTATCTCCTCACCTTTAAGCAATACCAGGTACTTTTACTAGCTCTCTACCATAACAGGAAATGTAATTCCTCATAATAATAAGACTTACAGCAGTTGCCATTGTTCATATAGGTTTATTTTTTAATTCTTACATTCATTTATGTAGTTCAGTACTGTGTTTATTATATCTGCTGTAACCTCATTTAGAAAACCAAATAACCAAAATGATTGAACAGAACAGAAACTAATTTGTTTATTTTAATAAATAAGAAATGAAAAAAATAAAGTAATATACAATTTTCAATAGTTGCCTTAAGCCATTTATGAATTTTTATGTGGTTCATGAAAAACAAAACCATAGTTGATTTTCCAGAATTTCCATATGTTTAATGAATTTGAAATTTTACAAAAGACAAACATTAATACCTAAAATCTTCATCTCATATCACCCACAAATGAGTAACTATATGCCAGACTAAGCTTTTACAGCATCAACCACAAATAAGTGCACCCCCTAAAAATTTTTTGCAGAGTTAATTTTCTTCTCAACTTAAGATATAAGAATTTGCTTGTTTAAGGTAGAACATTATACAATCAAGACTGATATTGTTGGGTATTATTTATTACAACACACTACAGAATAGCAAATCTATAAAATAAGATTGCATAAATATATATAATAGGTGTACATATTTTTGGATTGCTATATATTTCTGATGAGATAATTTCCACGCCGAAGAATTTGTTAATGAATGAAAACTTGTAGTGTCTCTTTTGATTGTATCGTGTTCCACTAGAAATAGTAAAATCCTGGTATGCTTGGTCTGGAGGAGGATTACCTTTTGGTAGATGCCAGTGCCATCTATGCCATGAGGACACATCCTGTCTATATTAGGGGTGAAGATCAAATTGATATCCAGACAAAAATTTAGGTCCCTGGAACTATTTATTTAGTTAGGGTCTTCACACACATACACACACACACATATGCACAAATAATGGATTAGCAAAATAGAGTTTTAATTTGAAATCCCTTTATATTTCATTACTTTTTGTGGGTGTACTCATTAATGAGTGATGTTGTATTAACTAAATTTAGTCTGGCACATGGACACTTATTCATGGGTAATATTGTATAAAATATAATGCACATTTATACAATCAACCCAGTTGGCTTGGGCTATTAAATACATCAATGACATCTCTGCAGAGGTGTAAAACCCCACCCCAACAAGAATCCTGGATATGACACTAAACTGCATCTGATAGTGGGGCTCTAGTCCTGGAGTTCCGGAAAATGCAGACTACCCCTTTATTGCCATTACTCCCAGGTTCACTCAGACCTGGATGGATTAGTACTTGCTAAAGTCACACTTATGGGTCAAATAGAACTGTTCAATCATTTACTAAGAATTAATATTATTAGTTATTTCAAACCATACAGCACTGTGCAAATCATTTGTAATACATAGAAATACTTGAATAGAATTACTAATGCTAAATAACAGTACTTGAAACTATTTAACTGTATGCAAACAAATAATCAATTAGAATTATTAGTGTTATAAAATAATACTTAAAATCATTTAACTGTGTGCAAACATGATTAATATTAAATAGAATTATTAGTGTTAGATAGGAATAATTGAAACCATTTAACTGTGTGCAAACAAATGAGCTCTAACAACTTGTTTAAAAATTAAGTTACCAGCAAAATATTTGCATACAAATCCTACATATAAAACAGGAGTTGGCATTAAATAACCCACAAGAGTTGATATACCATAAAAGATCAACCAACCAACAAAATAAACAGATATTGCTCAGTATCAGGAAAATATAAGATCATGTTGTTCATTGGATTGAGATCAAAATGAATAAGAAATCAAGGTCAAAATAGACAGATAATGCTCAGTACCAGGAAAATATAGGATCACATTCATCAATGGATTGAGATCAAGATGAATAAGAAATCAAGGTCAAAATAGGCAGATATTGCTCCGAACCCAGAAACAAAAAAGAAAGAATCAATCAAGATGAGAAAAACAAGTAAAAGGGAAATATATATCTTTAGAGAGCAAGAAAGACTCAAAACCTGGGAAAGAAAGTAAAAGGTTTGGTCAGAAATTATGAAGATATTTCTGGTTTAAGTGGGGAAAATGTAAATCTACATCATATACTGATACTGAAATTACCTATTATATAATCTACATCATATACTAATACTGAAATTACCTATTATATAATCAAATATAATAAATCAAATGACACTTGTAATAGTATTATCTCTATTTTAAATGAAATGAGTCTATCTAAACTGTCTAGCCTGAGCCCAAATCATAGAAATCAGTGGGTCTAGCTAAAGACCAACATTTTTACTGCTTCAAAATCATATCTTGTTAAGTGTTCAATCCCATTATAATAGGTTTAAGGATTATTTTTTAAAAAGTTGAATATTACTTGAGTATATACAGTATAGTCGTAGATTGTCTGAATTTCTAAGATGAGTAGTTGTTGTTGTTCCTTTCTAAGATGTATAAATAATGTAAATAAGAGAGAAAAATACATTTGAGTTTGAAAGAAAGCTGAACTTGAAGAGACAGAGACAGTGAGATCAGAGGGAAAGATGTACTTAAGAAAATGACAGAATAATAAATAAGCATAAATTGATAGACAGAAATGATTGATCAGATATGAGAGAGAGAGAGAGAGAGAGAATTAAATATATTGAAAAATTGCTCAATCAGAGAAAATAATGATCAAGTGAAAATCAATGCTAAACAATTGATGGAATAAAATAAAGATGAAAAGTTCAAGACAAGAAAGATGAAAAAAGTTGAACACAGAATAGTATACTAAAAGTGAATAAAAACATTAGTCAAGATCAAATGAAACAAAAGACTACAAAACAAAATAACTTCAGTAGAATGATAAAAGATAAACAAAGAGAGATAACCCTCAAAACAAAAAAAAGGAAATTTTGAATTAGACAATAAAGCAGACAAATATATGAAAAAAAAAAGTATAACTGAATGATAAACAGAGATAAACAATTTACTTCATTAGAGTAATATATTTGATTTTTATGATATTCATAATAGAATTCCACTTCTACAATTCTTCGATATTTTACAAACAAATCTTCACCTTGTAATACTCTTATTGTATCCCCTGCAGAAGGGTAAAAACCATTTAAAAGTTATAACATTGAACTACATCTGAAGATCTGGGGAGTGTGGAGTATCTCTTTATTGCCATTACTCTGACTAGGAGTGGTAGTACCTGTTAGAGTCTCATCTATGGGTCCAATAGATCTGTTTGAAAATTATTCACATTTCATAGGAATATTTCATACAATAAAACAGAAAAAGTTTTGTAGTTATAAGTTACTTGAAACCATATAACTGTATTTAAACAAGTTGTTGTTGTTGTTATTATCATTATTGTTATTATTATTATCATCATCATTATTATTATAATATTATTATACTCCTTGCAAGTTTTTCACATCAGTGTTAGTTGATGGTCTTTCTCCAGAGTTTGAGTGATCGCAAGTCTCCTCAGGTTTCCAGGGCTCTTCTCTTCTGGTCAGTCTCAGTAATGTTGTAGTCTGGATGGTTTCAGTTCATCCTCTGGTTCTCACTTCTTCCAGTACCTTTTCCAAGCCTTTGGGGACTGTTCAAAGTTTGCCAATTACAATTAGTATCACTGTCAACCTCTTGTTCCATAGCTTTCTTAGTTTTCTGGCAAGGTGTTAATACTTCTTTTTCTTTTTTTAATTTTCACTCCATAGTCCAGTGGGATAGCAAAATCCACGATACAACAAATTCTCTTTTATTTGTTAATTATCACCAGGTCTTGTCTTCTAGCTTGGATTATTATTGTTATTACTGTTACTCCTTGAGAGTTTTTCACATCAGCATTAGCTGATGGTCTTCCAGTGGAGTCTGAGTGACAGCAAGACTCCTCAAGTCTCCAGGACTCTTCTCAGTATTCTAGCCAATCTCAGTAATGCAGTAGTTTGGATGGTCTCCTCTTATTTCTAAGCCCTCCAGTCCCTTTATTAATCCTTTGGTGACTATACCATGAGTACTGATTATAATTGGTATAAACGTCATTTTCATGTTCCACAGATTTTTCAGTTCCCAAGTAGGGTCAAGGTATTTATCCTTCTTTTCACTTTCTTTTAATTCTTGTCTGTAGTCACCCAGGGCAGCAAAATCCACAATTCTGCAAGTTCTCTTTTTTTATTGATTGTTATAAAGTCTGGTCATCTGGCCAAGATTAAGTGATCCATTTGGATGTCAAAATCCCAAAGGTGTTTGTGTGTGTCATTCTGCAGAACTGATGTTGGGTTGTGTATATACCATTGATTTATATGGTCAAACAGAAATTTCTTGCACAATTCCCAGTGAATTGTTTTACCCATCCAGTCATGTCTAGTCTTATACTCTTTTGGGGCTAATTTGCTGCATTAGCTTATTATGTAATTGATGGTTTCATCTCTATTAACCCATAACCTACATTTGCTGTTTTGTTGCATTTTATCTATTCTTGCTTTTGTTGCGTAGCCAATACACGAATATGGCCATGTGCGAAATAGACATGTAATGTTCATAACGATAGAATATATAAAGAACAGGAATCTCAAAAACATGTAACTACTTCTTGTTCAGGTACGAAACCTTTTTATTAACTTTGAGTTAAGGGTTTTGACGTAAAGAGGAGAGACACAATCTTCTATGTCGTCTTATTCATTTGGCCCCCAACTCGAGCGGCCCCCATCGGGCACACGTTCGCCTCGCGTCTGCGAGCTCCAACATCAATCCTTCTCGTTTGGCGTCTAAAACCTGACTCTTATTTTCTTCAAATTCTCACACAAACTTCCGCGTGCTTCCGGTGCGTGACGTCACCTGCACCTTGTCACCCAGTATCGTCTCGGACTGTTATGACATCTGAGTGACACCTTCATCTGCTCACGCGCACCCGCATTAACACCTGCTTCAATCTTACACCCAAACAACCCATGTGCTGAGCCGAAAGGTTCTCAGCCTAACTAAACTCAAAGGCATGAACCGAAATCCCTCGGCTATTTCATAAGCCTTTGATATAATTAGTCTTTAAAGCATTGTTTTCGCTGCTATCAGGAGAGATTCCATTTCTCTCTTAAGGTTTCCCTTTCTTAGCCACGTCCATCTTTTCTCATGTGAGATGTTACTTCTATTATTATTATTATTATTATTTGTTTGTTTGTTTGTTATGCCTCCTTGGCCATCCCTCCTTTTTACTATCTTTTCACATCAACCTTAATAAATTCAAATAAAAAAGAAATTAACTTATTAAATCGAAGTAATTATTTGAAATCATATAATTGTGTACAAATAATTTGTATTAGGTAGGAATACTTGAAACTATACAGAAGAAATCCATGGTGGCCCAGTGACTAAAGAGCTTGGGGCTGCAGCCTTGAAGTAAGCAAATTCAAACTTTTAAATGGTTATACATGATTTGTGAGTGAATAGTTTGTAAGTAATCTTTTTTTAAATGAGTTAGAGCTAATTTATTTGCACCCAAGTTTTGCTATTATTTGCACACAGTTAAACAGTTTATCTAACACTAAAAATTCTATATAATATCAATCATTTATTTGTACACCGTGAAGTGGTTTCAAGTATTCCTCATATAAATAGTTTTATTTGCACACAGTTAAATGGTTCCAAGTATTGCAATGTAATACCAATAATTCAATTTTTACACTCAATTAAAGGTATTCAATTATTCCTAACATTAATAATTCTATTTAGTATTAATCATTTGTTTGCTCATGCTTAAATGGTTTCAAGTATTGCTATCTAACTTTAATAGTTTTATTTGCTCACAGTTAAATGGGTTCAAGCATCACTATTTAACATTAACAATTCAGCTTAATATCAGTCATTTGTTTGCTTTCAGTCAAATGGTTAAGCAGTTCTATTTGACCCATAGATAGGACCCTATCAAGTATAAACACTCTGGGTCAGAGTAGACCTGAGAGTAATGGCAATTAAGAGGTAGTCCACATTCCCCAAAGCTCTAGGACTGAAGCCTCACCATCAGATACAGCTTAATGTCATATCAAAACACTCATTGGGTTGGAGTTCTTATCCTTCCACAGGGATGAAGTCAGTGTATTCTTCATTCTTTAATGTTTTAGGTTTTACTAGCTAGACAACTGAAAAAAGTGTGGAACATGAAAGTGATGGTGATACCAATTGTAATTAGCATGCCCAGCGCAGTGACCAAAGGATTGGTGTAGGGACTGGAGGACTTAGAAAGAAGAGGATGAGTGGAGACAATCCAAACAACAGCATTGTTGAGATAAGCCTGAATACTAAGAAGAGGACGTACTTTCACGTGGGTGTTTTTGTAGAGAATCGTTATTGCTGCTACGGTTTCTTTTGGTAGGCTGTATGCAACTAGGATTTGTTCCATCTTCCCTCTGTGAATGGAATCAAAGGCCTTGGTAAAGTCGACAAATAGTAATGTCACCTGTAGGTTTTTTGCCCGTACGCCTTCAAGGATTCTACAGATGGTCAGTATTTGTGAGGTTGTGGATCTATTTCTTCGGAAGCCATTTTGGTTTTTCCTAAGGATGTTGTCGATTTTGGGTTCTGTGCAGTTTCATAAAAAAAAAATGAAACACAGTTTCTTCCAAGCAGCGGTTGTATCAATACTGCTATATAGATGCACTACTTGGACGCAAACTAAACAGCTGGAGAAGAAGCTAGACGGCAATTACACAAGAATGTTGCGAGCAATATTGAATAAGTCCTGGTGGCAACACCCAACAAAGCACCAACTATATGGCCACCTGCCTCTCATCATGAAAACTATTCAAGTTAGATGAACCAGACATGCAGGACACTGCTGGAGAAGCAGGGGCGAGCTCATAAGTGATGTACTCCTATGGACCCTCACATATGGCCGAGCAAAAGCAGGACGACCAGCTCGAACATTCATACAGCAGCTATGTGAAGATGTGGGATGTAGCCTTGAAGACCTGCCGGAGGCGATGAACGATTGGGAGAAGTAGAGAGAGAGGGTCAGGGATATCCGTGCTAGTGGCACGACATGAGGATGATGATGACTAAGAAGAGTTATGGAGCCTTGAGGAGACTTACCATCACTCAGACTCCAGTGGATGCTAGTGTGAAGGACTCTCAAATGAACAAAATAATAATAATAATAATAATAGAAGCAGTGAACACTTTTAAGAAATTTTCTTAAAGTTTTAAGTAATCTTTTACTCAAAAGTATTAATATCATTATATATATATATATATGAGAATTTTAACAATATGACTCATATCACCCTGGTTGGTGGCTGATGAGGTTAGGGTATCGCACGTGCTTTCACACGTTGTATGATGAAAAATATATATATATATATATATATATATATATATATGAGAATTTTAATAATATGACTCATGAACCAATTACATTATAACAGTACTTCATGATGATACTAATGCTTTTATTTTTGATAATGTGAAGTATTCTAGTTTGTATCTCATTGTTATCATAGAAACTTTGTTGAGTTTACACATTGAATAAAAGATCTCAAGTTCCAAGAATTGTCTTTGCATTTCATTTTTGTTCAAACATTTATAATAAACTTTCATTTTCCAACAGATACAAACCAACTGATGGATTATAGTATAGAATTTCAGTATATTTGCACATAACACAGAGATAGGATTAAATATCTCAGTAGATGTTTGTACAAATGAACAATTTGGATTATCAGAAAAATTATCATCTTTAAGTTTGATACATGCAACAAATTGAGCTTTTTTCTAATTGTCTCGGACAATTTTTGGTTTTTATTATTCTAACAATAATAATAAACAAATACAAAATGTTTCTTTCATGTTATGACCAATTCATAAACTAGTTAGTGAAATAACTATCCATTTGTATGCATACATTTTATTTGTATTTCTAAGATACACTGATTAAACCTATATTATACGCTCTAATTCCTTTCTTGCGATGACTCATCTACATATTAAATTTACAAGCTCTTCCAAAATTACTCCCATAAATTAAGTTTTTCCATTTTCCAGGAATTTGAACAAAGATATTAATATGAGTACAGATTTACCCAACCTCTCTGCATGAGCAGAATGCAACACAAGGTTAATTTTTTTAGCAGATTTTTACAACTTTGAAATCAGATGTACATTTTCTTTTTTAAGTAGAGGAATTAAATTGTAAATTGAATAACCATGACCAGAAAATCTGGTGAACACTTGCATGTGACACACGGAAATACTGGACAGCTGTTTCAACCTTATTAGGTATCATCAGCAGTGTATACCATGATCTCCCGTACTGGAGATCTAACCAGTGACCAGAGAATGCAGAGTCAAAACTCTACCACTGAGCCCACAATCCACATCGTACATAAGTGATGCAAAATTAACTAATCATGGTAATTGTGGGGCTAGTTAACCTGAATGTGTCTTGCAAGTTACATCCATACTCTTTACAGAGGACATGGTAACCTCTAGGGCCACGTCTTCCCAGAAGGATTGTAAATACACATCTGTGTAATTATTATAACCTCAAGAGCAAAGAAATAGATGCACATTTTCTTTTTTAAGTAGAGGAATTATATTGTGAATTGAATTACCATGACCAGAAACTGGTGGCTCAGTGGTAGAGTTTTTTTTTAAATCAGAGTTTTTCTTTTCGTAGACTGGTTGTCAGACTAAGATTATGACAGTAACCATTACACCACAAGCACCTTGTTTTATGCGTATATTTCTGCCATTCATTTACTTCTTTTTTTCATCCACATGGAGGAATAATAGTAGTCCACTTCTTTTTGGATACAGGTTATCCCCTGATTAGAGGTGACTGTGTCCGACTGATGTTAAAAGACCAAAACCTCAGATGAATCCTGTCACTGATGATGCATTCCAAACTAGAAGATGTATTCATCAAAATATATATTACTAAAATTCTAATTTTATTTATGTAAATGGAGTCCAGTAACAGCAGCATATTATAGCAAGGAAACCTTCTTTAATGGTGGGGGAATTTTGACCCTTTTTACTTTTATATGACAAAAGGAAAGATTTGTTTGTTTGTTTGTGATTTTTAATGGCATATCAAGCTTCTCAGGTTATTTAATGCCAAATCCTTCCTTTGTTTTTAGAAGGACAGTAGTAGTACTATTTAACCTCAAGCTGGAAGGATAAGGGGGTTCATACCTTTCCCAAGGGTATTTGTCCGAAAGCGAATGTAATAGCATGACTGGAGTTCAAACTCATGTACTATGATTCCACAGTCCAGCACTTTAACTATTACACTGGGGGACACCCCTTGGAAAGATTTAAGTAGAAAATTGGATCAAATTGAATCAAGAAAAAAGAGAATTGAAAAACACAAACAGGAAAACAAAAATGGAATAACAAAACCAGGAAAAAGAATAGCTGGTGGCAGGGGAAAAAAGAATTTCTTCAGCTGAAAGATAAATGGATAAAGAGAAGAAAATTAATCTAAATTAGAAAAAAATGTAAGCAGAAGAAGCTTAAAAAGCAGCAGTGTGAGATCAATTGAGAAGAAAAGGCTTCAAATGTTGAGAACTGACAAGAGAAAAAGAAAGGAGTTTAAAAAAATAGAAAAGAAGTTCAGAGAAAGGAAAATAAAGACGGAAATAGAAAATGAAGGCTCAGAAGAAAGAAAAAAGTGAAAAGGAAAAATAAAAAGAGATCAAAACTGGATTGAAAGAAATCTGAATCAAAACAGGGAAATTAAATTCACAAGGTAAAAAGAAAGAAAGAAAAAGATTAAAATGTTAAGCAGGAACCCCAAAAGCAGCGATGCACAAAATAAAAGAAATTTCTTTGAATGAAATTCAACCCAAATATTTATCATCCAAAACATCATGGGTATACACACATGTGTACTAGTACAAGCATAAGTATACACACATACGTACACATTTACAATGCATCTGTTTTTCCTTGAGCTATGGATAAGTTGTCGGAAAGACGGGATTCTTTAGCCTTGGTTAGGCAACCAGTATAGAAAACAAACTCTATATTCAAAACAGCTTGATTCCACTTTAAAATTCACTTTGTATCACATCCTGCCCTATGGTGGTGGGGTTGGGTAAATACATACAGCTATGGATAAATAGTAGGGCACACTGGGTTCTTTAACCTTGGCTTAGCAATCAGTTTTAGAGAAAGAAAATTCTGAATTCAAACCTGTTAAACTCCACTTGAAAATTGACCTTGTGTTATATTCAGCTTGTGTGAAGGGGTTGGGAAATACATACATATGCATCCATATGTATTAAATATGTGTATATATACATATTTATCTACTCATAGACGAATTGTTTGTAGGGAACATTTTTTAAAAACAAGCCAGAGCTCATTTGTTTGCACACAATTAAGTGGTTTCAAGTATTGCTATCAAACACAAATAGTTTTATTTGCTCATGGTAAAATGGTTTCAAGCATTGCTACCTTGCACTAATAATTCAGTTTAATATCAATCATTTGTTTGTACTCAGTTAAATGGTTTCAAGTATAGTAAATGATTAAACAGTTCTATTTGACTCATAGATGGGACCCTAACAGGTAATACCACTCCAGGTCAGAATGGACCTGGGAGTAATGGCAATGAAAGGGTAGTCCACATTCCCTCAAGCTCCAGGGCTGAAGCCTCACTATCAGGTGCAGTTTAGTGTCATATTTAGGATGCTCCTTGTGAGGGGTGGTCTTATCTCTCTACAGAAGTGCAATCAGCATATTCTGCAGCCCCAACCAATTGGGCTGATATTTACATGTGTTTGAGTGTGTGGTAATTTACAAAGCTTTTTGCTTTGATGAGGCACAAGGCCATATGAAAGGGGCACCCAATGAGACTCGAACTCACTCGTGTAGGTTTGCTAGTCCAGCTTGCTAACAATTACACCACCAGAGGCGCCTTGTGTGTTTGAGTGTGTTGGGGGGTGTCTGCAGTTATGATATGAATTACATTGTGAACTTTTCAACAGTTTGAGATTTTAAATCTGCCTCGTTTTGATTTTGAGATATCAAGGCTTCTTTATAATTCACTACTGCTAAGTAAGTGCCTCTCCATTCATAATATTCCAATATATAGATGTCTGTGGTAATTACAAACAATTAGTTTTAAAATGTGCTGTTTCAAAACTATTTAAAGTAATGATACTCATGATGCACAATTTTGTTTCTAAGCCCTTGAAGTCTACAACATTATTCTAAGAGTATTTGATGCATGCATTATAGTCTCATAGCAACTAACCAGGTGGTCATCAGATTCTTTTCAAAAAGGTACGAACCTATCTTTATCTGCAGTAACAACAGCTTGTACTTGTTTCTGATCAGATAAATTAACAGAAAATGGAAGGACAAATATCTTATTGTCATATCCTTCAATCCTTCATTAAAAAAAAACTGCAAGGTTTTTGATGTGGTTTTTGTGGTGGTCAACTAATGAGCAACATGTTAGCAGATGTTGCAGGGTCAATTCAGAGCAGCAGAAGATTTGCATCAAGATAATTGCCTGGGTCAGTGGAACACAAGTCTATCCAGTTAAATAATTAAATTGTCACTGTTTTTGAACAGTAGTAGTATCAATATAGCATAGTCACCGATGTGTGCTATGTCAGTGATGGTTAATCCTTGGATAGAAAGAAAGAGAAACACCAAAAATGCAACTTGCCTCAAGGGTTAAAACCTTGTTGCTTTATTCTTTCAGTTCAGTTACTGAAGCTGTGGAAGTAAGGTGGAAATGAATAAGGGACACACATGTGAGATAGTTTCTTTGTTCAAGTTGGAACTGAATTTTTTAATTTCTAATTTTTCGTTGTTCTTTATACTCATGAATGTTTGTCTCCTAGTACCCCAGCAACTAAAAGTGGGGTGAATTGAGAAATCCCATCATCTTTTATTTGGGTTCACAGAACACCTCGCCCTATTCCTGACTTATGTGGATGATATTATCTGGCCAGCCTCCCCCACCACTAAGATGGTTGAATGCGGGTGACCTCAGCAAGAACTACTTAACTGTGATTTTCTGTTGGGGTGCTAGCTCAAATACATCTTGTTACACCCTGTCCACTGGATGAGACAAACTTTGTTAACTCATCTTTCTGGCTGCCAACTTTTGGTGATAACTTATCTATTCACACCTCAGCACCATTCAATCACAAAGTTATATCAATTGGCTCTGCAATATCAAGAAAAAGCTCTTATTTTAGCACTTCTTAAAGAAAGAGAACTATACAGTTTTATACAGGAGATAGCACAGAAAACATTTGTAATACTACAACTCAATATCACGAAATGTAAATGTTATCCAAGATAGCTAGGAACATGTATAATGTGGTGGCCTGAAAATAACCTCAATGTCATCAGATGAAAGAAGTTTAAGGATTAACAATGTGTACTGTTGTCATGTTAGACAAACCAGACATGCGGGACACTGCTGGAGAAGTAAGAACAAACTCATAAGCGACATATTCCTGTGGACCTCTTCACATGGACGAGCAAAGGCTGGGTAACTGGCCAGAACCTATATACAACAACTCTGTGCTGATACAGGATGTAGCCTTGAAGACCTCCCAGGAGCGATGGATGATAAAGACAGGTGGCGAGAGAGGGTCAGAGAGATCCGTGCTGGCAGCTCAACATGATGATGATGATGATGATGCATATGCCTGTAAGTGTCAGCATGTCTTTTTGTGTATATATATAGGCATAGCCCATATCTATGTATATGGGAGGTTGAATACAGGCATGTGTGAGCATATGTAATGTATGTGTATCTATGTGTATCTATGTACATGGATGTGTGTATATAGTACTATCAAAAGGATGGTTAAACAAGTTAGGTAGGTCAGTAGATTTTAATTGGTGATAAAATAGAAGAAGGATTTCTTGATGGAGATGAAAGCTAATTTTTTAATATCTGAAATAAACGCTTTGGTTCTAGTACAATCGGAGATCAATAAACAAAGCTATCATTTTTTAAATCCTTTTAGTTTTGGGTGGTCCATGCAGGAAAAAAGATTTTAATTTCTGGAAGTAATCAGGAGTTAGATTATTTGTGAGAAAGATAAGTTGCAGTTCAGAGCAAAGAGAGCCCAAGCTTAGTAAGAAGTTTGCAATAATCTGTTTAGATACAGAGTGGGATAAAAAACTGATGAGCACCCAACTTCATATTGCAAAGTATCACATGCACCTCCCAATCAGGATAAACCAGAAGAGCAATCATCATCAATTCAGACCATACATCTGTATTTTGAAATCCATTTTTGGTTCTCTTTATTATTTTTTTTTTGCGCGTAGTTGACCCATGGCTAATACAGTTTTGAGTAAAACCTGCCACTGACTAATCTTTTCTTAACAACAAAGCAACATAGGTTGGGTTGTTCAGCAAGCAAGAGTGGACAGACCACAACATATAACTGCCACACTATACTAGAAATCATTCCCACATATCAGTCCCACATACTAGGGATGATGAGATTCACACATAAATTGACAGAAAGGTTGGTAAAACTTGAGCCTAACAGGAAAGAATGAATGACCCACAGATACTGTACCAAAGAAGTTCTACCCACTATTAAAAGAAAGACTGATAACGAAAAACCTGGTGCTGCTGAAACCCTTCGTAGATCACTGCCAGACATATGCTAATAAAATGAAGTGTCAAAATATAGATTAATCGGTAAATTGAATGGTTTTTCAAAACCTGTAAAAATTATATATGTGTGACATAGAAAGTAACAAGCATGTCCCATAGCTGAGGCAACTGTGAGACATGTAGACAGGATTTAACACAATGTAACAGCAAAATGATAACTGAAACTAGAGCACGGTGGATGCTACTCCACATTTTTTCTGACAAAAGTTGCAAGCATATAACACAATCAATCGGGTTTGCTCTCTTTGTTTAATGGCATATCAATCTTCATGGGCTACTTAATACCAGAGGTATCCTTGTAAAATAACAGTAGTGGTACTATTTAACCTATTGCTGGGAAGATAAGGGGGTTCATAACTTTCCCAAGGGTATTAGTCTGAAAATGAATGCAATAGCACAACTGGACATTGAACTTACTTAGTATGATAGACCAGTATGTTAGCCACTATGTCACAGGGACTCTCCACAATCAGATAGGTAAAGGGAGAAAGTACATGTTATAATGCAGCTGTCAATAATTTTTTATCTTTTTGATGTCAGTAGTTTAAATAGTTTTGATCTAATACATTTATGGAACTATATTTTTTGTAATAACTCTGTATAGATCATATTTTTCTCCAGACAATTGTGTTAGGTCAAAATTAGTTGAGAACAATCAAAAATTAAACAACATAAAAGAAATATTCCCCTGACAGCTAAACAGTAAGATACTAAGTCTAATGTAAAGTTGGGCAGGTATTAATAGAGCTTAAAGTATCCTGCATGTCTAGCCACACTGAAGAGTTGTGATACAATGAAACAGTCTGTCTATGGATGACAATATATATATGACTGTAGTTGGGCAGCAGTCTTTCATTTAAGCATGTTTGATTAAATAATAAAGACACATTTTGTCTATATAATTTTATTAAGATCCTTTCAAGTTTCCTGCCTAGTGTCTTGGTTTCAGGTTGAAATTGGTGGATAAATTTACCAAAATTCTCCCAAGTGCTTTATGACCTTTCATAGGCCATCATCAGGGGTTGCTTGCATGTGTAAAGAGTGTTTTTAAAAAGTTTTAAGAGTATTTAGGTTTTTTATAACATAACAAAATTACATAAACACAGAGTTGGATAAAACTGAGATGCTGGTGAATTTAAAAACAGAACGCTATCAACGCAAATAGAATATTATCAAGAAATATGAAATATTTAAAAAAAGAAAAAAAAACTAAAGGCATTTCAAAACATTGTCGCTATTTTCAAAATTACTTTTATTGATTTTAGGTTCTTTTGTTTCTATATGTAGAGCTTCTAGGATTTGTAGTCATAGCTTATTTATTTTGTGTGCTACTATTGTGGTGTTTTCTACTAGCATTTTCAAAATTTGGATTTGAGAATAGAATGGGTTTTAAGATGTGAGGCTATAGAGCTAGAATCATTAAGGTGCATTGTAAGCCGTCAAGAAAGAGTTGTAGTGGTTAGACCAACATACACATTATTTTCTTCGGAGACACTGTCTCCCAAGGTTTGTCCTATCAAAAAGTTCAGGGGAAGGGGAAGTGTTATTGGAAATAATTAGGTTGGAGGTTTTAAATTTGTTGTAGTAAATGATATTTTTTACTCTTTTGGTAGGATCGATAGGGAGAACATTTTTTTGGATAAGGTTTTTTAATATATGTTCATCTATCTTATTATTACTATGAAATTGGTTTTTGTAATATAGGTCTATTGATTGTTTATGGTTTAGGATATTGTCTATGTTATGTTGTTCAGTTTTATCAATATATATATATATATATATATCTGTGCATGCGTTTGAATATTTAAATTATATATATACATATATATATAGATATTCAGAAGGTATATTTACCAGGGTCATTCAACAAATAAGGAGAATTTTGCCTAAGAAAATCAATAGTGATGAGTATTTTCATGTCCCAGAAAAATGTCACTATCACCTTCCAAGAAGCCACATACTAAGATCAATTTCCCAAGGGAGACAATAAATGTCTCCCTACACACCCATATACATACAGACATATCTATATATTCTGTATAGCACCTAGTAGGGTTGATTGGTGAGCAACCCAAGCTTGTGTTATTATTAGTAAGTTTGATTTTTACTGGGTGTTCTATACTTTTTGCCTTGTGCCAAATCTAAGCTATTCTTAATTTCTTGAGGGTACTTTAGGTGATGTAGTAGGCTTGAAAACCATGACTAGGGATTTAATTTCTCACAGTCAACATTATATTCAAGATTAATCTTAATAATTATTTATACAAGGGTGGGATTGAAAAGTTCATTGATGAAAAGTTCACATGATGATGTCATATTTGCTCTTAATAACTTTTTTGACCAATGGAATCCAAACACTGCAACACTGATGGAAGATATGTGTGGACCACAAGGGGAACTATATTTTGAAAAAATATATCTCATTTGGTCATATTCCATGAGAGTATCTTGGTTAGCCTATGAACTTTTCAGTTAACCCTTGTATATTCTATTGTGCATGCAGCATAGCAATTCTATCAAGTAAGTGTCCTCTAACTTTTAAACTAAAATTCATGAAAAGCAAAAGCAAAAACTTTAAAAATTTTCGTAGAAGAAACAAAAAAACTAAATTAAATTCTAATTTTAAAAACAAAAATCATATAGATTAGAAAATTCAGCTCCATTCACCATTTTGGAAATTTTTGCATTCCAAGAACACATGACCTTACTCATCAGAATCTCTGTTACTATTTTAACATAAGTACTAGCAACTAAAAAGTATTTTTAGATTCTAAAATTCTATTAAAAAGTGTTAGTTATATGTTGTGAAATACTGTATATGTACAAGAGTTGTTTGAAAATTACTTAGCCTCTCCAAATTTTAAATTTCTCATACACCTCATTTCTCATACACCTCATGAATATCACCAGTGCTGAATTTAAGACAGAAATTGGAAATTGGAATTAGCTTTGCAAGAATTTTAAGAAGTGGTAGTGTGTTGTCACAGCAATAATGTTCACCTAGGAATCTTTTTTCTTGGTGAGGCTTTGAACATTTTGAATGACCCTCACATGTGCATAAATGTGTGTACATACAAAAGAAGAATACTTACTTGCGTAGTACCCAATATCATTGTTTGGATTCAACGCACATATGTCATAAGAGTCAATCATGGCTCGGTCCCAAACTTTTCTGTAATCCGGATCATGTAATACATCATATAATGTGTCAGCACATACATCAAAGTTACTCCGAACCTGGAAAGGAAAGAGAAAAGCAAATCAGATTTTACAGAGGAAATCTGTAACTGACACAAGATTATTGGACTTTTGAAAAAAAGAAAAAAAATCCAGATGCATTTGTTGATTATTGGTAATTTCAAATATGCACGAAAGATGCATTACTGGTGTACCCATAATTGATTAATTGATTGATTTTAACAGTATGTCAATCTGTCTAGGGTTATTCTATGCCTAGAGGCCAGGGAATCACATTCTTTATATATTCATATTCACATTTTTTGTGTAATTTCTTCTTGAGAGGGCTTGCACATGTCCTATCAAATACAAATAATTTTTAGACCGATCTATTTGACTCATAAATGGGACCATAACAAGTACTACCACTCTGAGTCAGAGTGGACCAGGAGTAATGGCAATGAAGGCATACTCTACTTTCCACTAAGCTCCAAGAGTGGAGCCTCACCATCAGATGCAATATAGTGTCATGGGCAGGATGCCTATTTTTTAATTGAGAAGTCTTACTCCTCTGCAGTGATTACTATGCATATTCCAACCCTTGCTGATATAATTGTTTTAATGGAGAAAAAAATAAAGAATCATTATTAAATTGTTGTTAAAAAGAAAGAAATAAAAGAAATTTAGAAGATTGGTACAACACAATCTCTCTACTTTTATAAGGCAATGTGCAGAACTAAGTTAAATAGAAAAAACATAGAAAATAAAAAATAAAAAATAATTGAAAAAAAAAAAATGGAATGAAAAACTAAATGAAAATTTCCATTTAATTTTTTTAATTTATTGATAAAATTTTTTAAAAAATTGAGAAAAAGTTGAGAAAAAATTGAAAGAGAAATAGAAAAGGAGTAATTGAAAAAGATAAGAAAAAAACGGAAGAAAATGAATGAGTTCCGAGTATATAAATGGAAAAAAAACTAAATGGAAAAAATTAATTTAAAATTGACTGAATAAGGAAAAAAGGAAGAAAAGAAGAAATAAAATGAAAAAAATTATCAACTAAATGAAAAAGATAGAATGAAAAACTAAATGAAAAATTCAAAATAATTTTTTTAAAAAAGAGAACAATGTAGAATAGAAATAAAAGAAAAAACAAATCAAAAATCAAAAAAGAAAATAGAAAGAGGATTGGAAAAAAAAAAGCTTAAAAAATAGAAGAAAATGAATGAGTATATAAATAAGTATATAAATGAAAAAAGAAAACTGAATGGAAAAAATAAATTTAAGATAGACTGGATAAGAAAGAAAGGAAGGAGAAAGAAAATAAAAAAAGTAATCAACCAATCAAAAACATGAAATGAAAAACTGAATGAAAAATTCAAAAGAATTTTTTAAAAAACAGGGAAAAATATCAAAGAAAAATTAAGACCAAAATGAAAAATTCAAAAGAAAACTGACAGAGAATAAGAATGAAATAATTGAAAGTTGAAAAAAGATTAAGAAATGAAAGAAAATGAATGAGTTTTGAGTAGTAAATGGAAAAAGATAACTAAATATAAAAAATTGAATAAACGTTTAATAGTACAAAGAAGAAAGGAAGAAAGAAAGAAAAACAAATAAGAAAAAAAGGGTGAAGATATTTGAGAAAAAGTGAAAAGAAAGAAAAATACTGAAGAAAAATATGGTGAAAGAAATAAAGCTCCATGATGTCACAGAGAAAGAATAAAAAAATTCAAGTCAGTTTTTGGCATTTTGCCTAAATATTCTCTAATATCACGACACATCTGTGTTTTCTCAATTTAGGTTCAAAGTTTAATGAGAACTGATTACACCCTATACGAAAATAGACTGCAGATTCGCCAAAAAAAGAAATCAAAATCTTCAGCAAATGGAAAAGAATCAAAGACATAGCTGACATTTGAAAAAGAAATGATATCCTCTAATTAGAGACTGAAAAGATGTCTTCCATAATTGTTGGGGACAAAAATCTTGAAGGTTCAGGAAGTTTTGAAAAATTTTGGAAAATTTTTATGAAATATCATTTGGAAGTAAAATAGAAAAAGAATTGACATCTTTCTAAAGTTCTGATGAGGAGGAATCATTATGATTTGGTGATTTATTTAAACCATTTCAGTTTGTCTGCTGTTTAGTCACAATCAAGTATTTACCCAACTCCTCCACCACGAGCTGGATGTAACACAAGTCCATTTTTAAACAAAGTACAGCTGGTTTCCATTCAGAGTTTCCCTTCTTCTACACTGGTTGCCTTATCACAGCAAAAGAACTCAGTCTCCCCTACTATCTAACCATAGCCAAAGGTAAGAATAGATGGATTCTGAAGAGTATCAATGAGAAGTGAAAAGTAAACAGTTTCATCCAGGAATTAAACTCAGGTTGCCAATTCCATTTCCTTTGAAAATAATGTTACTACAAATTATTTACTTACAAATCATAGATATATTTTGATAAGGCATAAAATAACCTAGAAAGGTTGATATGTCATAAAACATTGACAAACCAACCAACCATAATCAATGCCCTTCAGAAGGATTGAATTCAGTACATCGTTTTTAGTAACATATTTATGCAACAATCAATTTCTTTGGGCTAAAAATCTCCATATAGAGTTAAAGTCGATTACAATCTTCTAAGCTTGGTTAATACAACAACAATCTACTAAGCTTAGCTGATACAATAACAATCTACTAAGCTTGTCTAAAACAACAACAATCTATTAAGCTTGGTTAATACAACAACAATCAACTAAGCTTGGTTAATACAACAACAATCTATAAAGCTTGTCTAATACAACTACAATCTATTAAGCTAGGCTAATACAACTAAAATCTATAAAGCTTGATTTTGTCTGGTATGAAACTAACAGTGAGATGCACCCAATCAGGATCAAGCCGACTTTATAGTTACAATGGTAACCTAACGGGTTGATTGAATCATTGATTGATTTTAATAGCATTTCAACCCGTCTAGGGCTATTTTATGCCTAGAGGTTAGTGAACTAACTTCATTACATTTTTTACATAGTTGTTTCTTAAGAATGTTTTTTGCATATGACCCTATCAAATAGGAGTAATTTTTAAACAGATTTATTTGACCAATAGGTGAGAACCTGACAGGTACTACCACACCTGCTCAGAGTGAACCTAGGAGTAATGGCAATGAAGAGGTACCCCCCCCATATCTCTAGAACTGGAGCCTCACCATCAGATTAAGTGTAGCATCATACCAAGGACTCTCCTTTTTAGGACTGTATTCCCCCTGCAATGGATGCATTGTATTCTAAGCACCACCAACAGAGGAAACAGATCCATCAGTCTTAGATTGTATTACATGATGATCAAAAATTAACTCAAGTTCCTTTATAACAAAATATTTAATGACTGGATTTTCATTTAGAAACATGATGTTCAGCATCATTGCAGACATTACATAATCATCAATTATTAGCAAATTGGACTGAAAATTGCCTGATTCTCTCAGTTTGAGCATTTTAAGTGTATTGCTTAATCAAAAATTTTACCATGATGTGACATTTTTGCCGGGTTGTATTTACCCAATCTCTCTGCCACAACAGGACGGAACACAATTTTTAAGTGGAGTGCAACTGGTTTGAATTCTGAGTTTTCTTTCTCCTAGACAGGTTGTCATGCCAAAGTTAAAGAGCTCAGTCTGCCCCACTATTTATTCATAGCTGGAGAGAGAATAGTTAGATTCATTCCTTTCCCAAGAGTATTAGCACTATGAAAAATGCAAACAGTCTCATCCTGTGTCCATTTCTATTTTTGCTGGGTTACAGTTTATATATATATATATATATATATATATATATATATATATATATATCATCATCATCATCATCAAGTCATGCTGATAGCACAGTTCTCATGACTCTCTCTTGCCATATGTCTCTATCATCCATCACTCTTGCTGGTCCTCCAGACGGCATTTAGTGTTTGCACTATACTGAGGAATATAGGTCTTTGCTGGTCACCCAACAATGGTTGGTTCATATGAACAAGTCCTCAGGAAAACTTTTTTTCATGAATTCATTCCTGATTCTATAGCAGTGCCCAACATCTTGTCCATCTTACTTGGACAGTTTGTGAGATGGGAGGCAAGTAGCTGTACAGCTGCTGTTTTGTGGGATGTTACTTCCAGGATTTGTTCAAAACAGTACTCAGCATCCTTGTGTATTTCCTATCTAGCCTTTCCTTCAAATACTTTTATCAAGTTCTTATGGTGTAGCCATACAATAGTACAATCTTGGCTATAGCTTGGAAGAATTACCATTTTATCTACAGATTATTGTTCATATGGAAATCTAATCTCTCTGACAGTTACCTAATCTTATCAACTTTTATACTTTTAAAAGTACCAACCTGGCATAAACCACTTACAATTATTATATTGTTAGGTGGGTTGATCTAAAGGTGATAGAAAGAAGTTGACAGGCTTATTTTATATTATAGATCCCCATGATCAAAAGATAGCAGGACCTTTTTACCTCTGGGTAAACCATTCCACCATCATTTTTAGGGGGGGGGAGAAATAACCATTTCACAATGAAGATGTGAAGTGTAACAATTGTCATTTTAGGAAAAGGGATGCAGCAACCCAAGTTCAAATCATGGATGAAATTATTTGTCTAAATTTCTGAGATGAAGCTTGATAATTTTACATTACTTACAGTATTGGCCCAGTGGTTAGAGTGTTCGCCAATGGCCCGGGAGACCAGGGGTTCAATCCCAGGTCGAGTCATACCAAAGACTTTAAAAATGGAACTTGATACCACCTTGCTTAACACTCAGCATTATAAGGTACGGTTCAAGGGTAAAGTGGAGCAATCCTGGGAATGGAGTAGCGCCCTCCCCTACACCTTGGTGTAGTAGCTATCGAAAAGGGAGCCTTCGGGTCACCCTCGACTATGGTCGCTAACTTTACTTACTTACAGTATTCAGACTATTAATTTCATCTTTATTGTTATATTCACAATGTTTTGACCTTCTTCATGTGTTTCATGTTGAATTGAGAACCCAAGCAGAATTTCAAACCAAACCCTTTATTTAATCCACAGGTGTAGATTGTTCTGATTTGTTAACCATTACCAGGTACAAGTTTCAAGCTATAGTAAGTATTCTTTTCACATTGATGAGTAATTGTCCAACAAAAGAATATCCAATGTAAGAAAAAAAATTGTTGGTGCTTGGTGCACATCAAAAAGGGAAAGAAAGAGGAATATCTTGTATCTCCAACTTCCTGGAAAAACTTTCACATTTATTCTAATGAATATAACAAATTTTTAAGTCTGTTGTACACATAAATATATTTGGTTTTTCTTTGTTATTGCAAGTGTGTTATGTTTTTTTGTTATTATCATTATTTTGCAGCTGCAGCAATTCACCATTGATTAAAAGCAAACATACACAAAAAGTAAACCTGAATGAGTTTGTTTGCATTTCCCTCCCCACTGATGCCATTGGGAAAAATATGAATCCATCTCTTCTCCCCCCACCCAACATGCAGATTAGGCTTTTTACCCTTGGTATAACAACCAGTCTTAGAGAAGGAAAAACTTTGAATTCAAATCAGCTGGACTCCACTGAAAAATTAACCTTGTGCCACATCCTGTCCTTAGGAGGGGGGGTTGGATAAATACAAGCAATCATTTCACAGTATATACTTTCCCAACCCCTTCCATATGGGCAGGATGTGATACAAAGTCAATTTTTAAGCTGAGTAAAGCTGGTTTGAATTCAAAGTTTTCCTTCTTCTAGACCAGTTATCTAATCAAGGCAAAAGAACCCTGGCTGCTCGACTAGTTATCTATAGCTGGAAGGGAAAATAGATTCATGCTTTTCCCAAGGTCCTTAGTTTGAAGTGAAATGCAAACAGCCTCAGCCAAGATTTGATCTTAGGTCACCAATTCCATTTCCTTTAACAATAACCCTTACCCTAAACAGGCTACCTTTCACAGTAACCCCCGGAGAGCTAAAGTTCCTTTTGAGGGTTCCAGATGCTAAGTCTCACATATGCAACTGACTTTTAGAATCAAACTCTCAGACTCTCTCTCTCTCTCTCTCTCTCTCTCTCTCTCTCTCTCTCTACACATGATATTCATCTTGGTACTTAAGTTCTAAGACTGGAAATGAATGACCTCTGACCCTAACTGTCAACCAACATTTCTGCAGGTGTTTGACCCAAGGGTCACATATCCACAGCAAGCCCTCACACCATTACCTCACAATTTTATACAATTAATGTGTCTATATAAGCAAAGTTCTTCAGTGACATAAACAGCAATGACCATATTGGTCAGGTGTGTGGCTGAAATCATTTAATGTGTCTCACCATTGCTTGAAGATGATGTTCGAGCTCAGGAAAAATCCAAGATTTTAAAAGCTGATTTTAATTCATTAGAATTCTGTCTCCTGAATATGACACTAAACTGTATCTGGTGGTGAGGCTCCAGTACTTGAACTCTGGCAAATATGCCATTACTCCCAGGTTCACTCTGACTTGGAGTGGTAGTATGTGTTTGAGTCCCATTTATGGGACAAATAGATCTGTTTAAAAATTATTTGTACTAGATAAAAATATTTGAAACTACAAACAAATGTTATTGCTAAATAGAATTATTGATAATGGGTCGGGATACTTGAAACCATTTAACTATGTGCAAATTATTTGTATTAGAAAGGATTGTTTGATATCATATAACAATGTAAAAACAAATGGTTCTAGATAAATAGAAGTGTAATTTTTTTTTAGATGCGATGGAACATTGAAAAAATATTTATGATTATAATCAAATGTTTGCAAATAAATCAAATTTCAGCTTTAAATAACACATAAGGAGTTGATATGTGTAGACAGAAAACTTTGAATTCAAAACTGCAGAAAAATTGACCTTGTGTCACATCATGCTCATGGTGGAGGAGCCTGGAACAAATATACCTGAGTAACCTAAATTCTAACCTGGTAGTCCTCTTTTCTATATTTCTATTGCCTAGTAAAAATACAGCCAGTCAGATAAGCCCTGCCATTTAAACCATTACCCACCACATTTAGCTGGTACTTGTACCACTACCTAGAAATCCATATATCCACTTGGCCTGAATTCCAACCTTGGAAGTCCCCATATCTAAATTGCTATTGCCTTGTAAAAAATACAGCCAGTCAGATATGCCTTTACATCAGAACCATTAACCAGCACATTCAGCTGGTATTCATGCCACCCTGGGAGTCCTCTTTTCTACTTCCCTATAACAATATTTTACATTTTCAACTATCTTTTATCTCGATCTGCAAGTTTTATCCAAAAATAATTTGTTGTACATTTTGTCTTATTTTGACTCAGCTGTAGAATAACTAAATAATTAAATAATTTTTTTACAAATAGTTACATGTAATCTATATATTGCATACCTAGCATTAATAAGTTAGGTTTAAAAAGCCAAGTAGAATATTTTTTATTTAATTTTTTTTTAATTGTGTAGTCTATATTCAGCTGTTGAATATCTGTCAAGAAACAATAATACATAATGCATGAGAAAGGACAGTATCGCAATCTTGAAATAGATATCTGAGCTTTCTTAAAATCTTTAAAGTAATTTCAAAACAAAAATCTCAATCGTACAATAGGGAGCCATGTTTTCAGATAAGTAGTAAGTAAAGTTGGCGACTGTAGTCAAGGGTGACCCAAAGACTCCCTTTTCGATAGCTACAACACCAAGCCGTAGAGGAGGGCACTACTCTTTTCCCTGGATTGCTCTACTTTACCCTTGATCTATACCTTATAATGCTGAGTGTCAAGCACAAAGGTATCAAATACCATTTTTTGAGTCTTTGGATGACTCAACCTGCAATTGAATCCAGGTCTCCCGGGCCATGAGCGAACACTCTAACCATCATGCCAATAACTGGTTGTTTTCAGATAATAAATTATAATATAGTAAAAAAGTAAAGTTGGCGACCGTAGTCAAGGGCAACCAGAAGGCTCCCTTTTCGATAGCTACTACACTAAAGTGTAGGGGAGGGCGCAACTCCTTTCCCTGGATTACGCCACTTTACCCTTGATACATACCTTATATTGCTGAGTGTTAAGCAAGGAGGTATCAAGTACCATTTTTAAAGTCTTTGGTATGACGTGACCTGGGATTGAACTCAGGTCTCCTGGACTATTGGCAAACACTCTATCCACTTGGCCAATGAGTAATATACTTAAATTATCTCAATTTGGCATGAGGCAAAAATAGCATAATAACTGATTATGATTATATTTACTTACTACCATTTCTTTTTTTATTCATTTGTAAGACATTGTTATTGGAGATGCATAACCTAATGGTTATCAGCAAAGGAACTGGAATCAGCAACCCAAGTTCAAATCCTGGAAGAAATTGTCTGCATTTCACTTTTGAGCTAATGTCCTTAAGAAAGACTTAAATCAAATTCTTCTCTTCTTATCTATGGACAAATAGTACAGAAGACTGGTATGGTATGGCAACTAGTCTAAGGGAAGGAAAACTGAATTTAAATCAGCAGTACTCTGCTTAAGAGTTGATCTTGTGCAGAATCCTGCCATAGCCAAAGAGGTTCGAAAAATCCATACAGAGCATTCATCCAAACGTTCCCAGTTAAAATCAGAAAGGATTTTACTAAAATAATACAAGAACAATAATGAAGATCATTTTTCTGTATAATTTCTATTTAGTTATAAGAAACTTTCATATAGCTATATATATATATACAAAGCTTTTAATTTTACTTCTTTTTAATCTTGAAGACAGTCTTGCCTTTTGAAGAGACTTTGTTGGTGACTGAGTTAGATATTCTTACATCATTGAAAACTTCAGCACTTATCAAAGATGGTCAGCCTCCCTCAATCCTTGACACTCTTATATAAAATTTAACAATTAAACACAATATTGTTGAGAAACGTAGACTAAGGAGATTATACATTAAATTCATTTTTCACACATTTGTAAGATTTATATATGAAATATGTTAATTTTTTTTAAAGCAACATTGTTGACAGCAGAAAACAACGGCCGCTAAAATGAGGCTAGCACATGATGCAATCATTTAAACTGCAAAATAATGTTATCTCTGAATATAGTATAGTGGCATGATTAATATTTTAGAATACATGCTTACATACATACTTATATTTATATGTGTATGTGTGTGCGTATGTGTATGTGTTTGGTTGGTTTCTTTGTTCAATGTCATAGCCTTTTGGGGTTATTTAATGCCAAAGCCGTCCTTATAGAAAAACAGTTGTGGTACTATTTAACCCATAGCTAGAGGGCTATGAAGATTCATACCTTTCCCAAGAGTATAAATCTGAAAGTGAAATATATATATATATATATTATGTGACATTAATATCCACCCCGCTCCCAGGATAGCAACAGATTTCTTGTATGGGTCAACCAGTGAATTGGCCTTCATTGAAAGTTAGTCACAGGGTCTAGATGAAACTTGCTTCCTCCTTAACCTAGACCAGTTTCTTGGAAAACAGTAACTGAAATTATGATTTAAACATGGAAGCTGATGCAGGATGAAAGGTGTCACATTGCGAATTCAGATTTTCATGCACCAGAAAGATGAATTGTTGATAAGTCAGTGAGCCCTTGAGTTTCAAACAAGATAGATGCCTTATTTGCTCGGGTGAAAAGAAAAAAAAATTACATCGCCAACTCATTCAAAGTAGGCAACTGTCACATATTCCAAGATTGAGGGAATTAGAAGGAAAGAAAAAGAAAAGAAACTCCTAAGATTCATCCTGACGCAGATGATTATCATATTGATGATAATCAAAATACAAGTGAAATCTGAAAAGAGAAAACTGAATAAACTTTTTGTCAAATGCAGAAAGTGAAAGAAGAAAAAGTGAAAGAAAAGAAAAAAGAAAAGAATTATGGGATATTCGATGAGATAATGAACTCAAATCAAAGCATCATTCATTAGATAAGTAAAGATTGTAATAATTCCTCAGCTCTAATTTTATCTTCATGCACACATTTGAAGCTGTAACATCTATTCTGCATACATCATTCCAGAAAAACAAATATTTGAATTGTTTATTATATTCATATTTGATCCTGTTTATCATTCTATTTCATTCACAGTTGGGTGAATAAAAATTCTTGTTATATAATTTTGTTAAATTGTCTTTGATTTGATTTTTATGGATTTCACCTCATTTTTATTTTTGATGTGTCAAGGACGGTTCCACAGAGTGTTAAAAGAATATTTATGTGAACAATATATTTGTGATTAACATATTTGAGAACCCATCTGATATATATTTCTAATAGAGGGATTGATCTGGGAATATAGATATATTATTTAACTGGATTCAGACATATTTGGTGGTTGATCGGAAGATTTATATTTGGGGACTCATTCTGGATGATTCTGTGTTCCAGAATTTTGTATATTGTGGATTTCTTTCCTAGATTTTGCTTGTATTGTTTCATTCACACATTCTGATAGCATTCCATTTTGTAACAATATATATATATGTGTATAAACATTTCCTTTCATTATTGAAGATTTTTGTTTGTAAAAACTTCATGAAACCAAAAGTCGCAGACAAACTTCCATGGCATTAGATATATAAATCTAATATATATTTATTTATTATATATATATATATATTCTCAAATTTGTATCTTAGTGAAACTAAGTTTGGCAACCTGCTCTATTACATTTGGAACATTTTGGTGTCATTTACCAGATGCCACTTTATGGCTGGGATGGGTTTATGTAATCACAGATAATTGAAAAGTCCTTACATAGAAAGACAGACTCTCCCACATATTTGGCAGGCAAGATCAATTGTCTTTTAATATTTTTACTCTTACAAGCAGTGCATTTTAATTTTTGGTGCTCAATTCATTTTTTTAAAAAACTGTTTGACAGATTGAGATTAAATATTCTTCTCAGAGAGTATGTCTTCTCAGTCATCTACTGATATATTGGTTCACTTAACAGAGTTTTTTCCAAACAATCCTTTTAATAGATTTTAAAACTTGCATGGGAGCTGATTTCCAGTAGAAATTACACCATTTGGTGACACTGTGATCACCCATTCTCACAAGGTGTCATGACTAACAGAAATGAAATGTGAGAATAGTATTTTCTATGCTTAGGATTCAACATCTCTCAAGAACCTCTGTGTTTAGCATAAAGGAGATCCACTTTATGTTCAAAATTCAGCATGAATAGGAATCTCTCAAATATTTTTGTGTACACTTGCACATTTGTTTTACAGGTGTACAAAAGAGCTGAAAGAATACAAGCTTCATGAAGACTGAGATTGGTTGGTGCCTTGATGCTCTGCTGATATATATATATATATATATTTTTATATGGAAAACTTTAAATAAATTGATAGAGATAGATAGGTGTGTTATGGATTGTTTAAAATTGGTAGATATGAACAAAAAAGATAAATATGAACAAAAATCAATAGATAGATCAATATGGTTGGATTATTTTTTTTAATGAAAATACAATACATTTTTAAAATAAATATTAAAACACTAATTACATCATATAGATTTGAAACAGAATGCCATCAACAGAAATCGAATGTTTCAAACTTTCTTGGATAATCAATGATTGCTGATGTAAGGAAGATTATATTGTGCAACTTTTCAATGTACACATCAATATATACACGAGATATAGATATTGATACATCAATGAACATAGCTATCAACATATATGATGCAAACTTGAACTCACAGGACAAAGATACATACAAAGCCATTGACACATTGACACTAATATGAACCTATTCATAGCAACATAAACACCTCAATGAACAACCCATATCCCACTGTTGGTTTGGGGGTATGAATTACGAATATAGGGTGTGATTGTTGACTGATGATTGCTTCCTTGTGGAAAAGAAACAAACATCAAGTTTTTTCAACAACTGCATAATTTTATGATTATTCTCAGAGGTTAGTCAGGAGTATGGGTTTGTATTTATTTACCCAACCCCTCCACCACAGGTAGAATGTGACACAAGGTAAAATTTTAAACCAAGCACAGCTGGTTTGAATTAAGAGTTTTCCTTCTCCTTGACTGGTTTCCCCACTAAGGTCAAAGAACCCTGCCTACCGTACTGTTTACCTATAGATGGAAGGAGAACAGATGCATTCATGGTTTTCCAAAGGACATTAGCACAAAGTGAAATGCAGACAGCCTCATCCAGAATTTGAACTCATGCTCATTCCATTTCCTTTCTTGATAACCTTTATGTTAAGTGCATCTTTTAGATTCTAAGGTCTGGAGTATGGGTTGCAGGTTTTCAAGCCAGTTTTCTCGAGGAAAGGAAATTGCTGTTTGCTGCTAATTCTGATTCCAAATTGACTCTTTCCAGCTTGTCTGTTGTCATTATCTAACTTGTGTCTGTCTTCTCTTTAGTTCCTGTCACAAGGTAAGTAAAAAGTAAAGTTGGCGACTGTAGTCTAGGACGACCAGAAGGCTCCCTTTTCAATAGCTACGACACCGAGGTATGGGGAGGGCACTACTCTTTTTCCTGGATTGTTCCACTTTACCCTTGATACATACCTTATATCACTGAGTGTTAAGCAAGGAGGTATCAAGTACCATTTTTAAAGTCTTTGGTATGACGCGACCTGGACCATTGGCGAACACTCTACCCACTAGGCCAATGAGCTGGTTACTTATATTGCTTAATTTCTAGTCGATTGATTGATATTAATGGCATGTAAACCAGTTAAGGGTTATTTTATGCCAAAAGGTTGGGGAATTGCATTCATTGTACATTTATATTGATGCTTTTTGTGTAGTTGTTTCCTTAGTGTTTTTTACAGTTATATGTAATCAAGTATTCCTATAAAAAAAGAATTTGTACACTGTTGTATGGCTTTAATAACTCCTATCTAATACTACTAATAATATGGTTTCAAGTAATTATTTCTATCAAATAATAGTCATTTGTTTGCACACAGTTATATGGTTTCATGTAACTAATAACAATCCTAACTATTCTTAATATAAAGAGTTTATTGTTATATGTCATCAAGTATTCCTATCAAATGTCAATAATTAGTAAACAGATCTATTTGACCTATAGATGGGACCCTAACAGGTGCTACCACTCCAGATAAGTGTGGACCTGGGAGTAATGGCAAAGAAGAGATACTCCCAAACTCCCCAGATCTCCTGAACAGAAGACTCACCATCAGATGTAGTTTAGTGTCCAACTCAGGATACCTATTTTTGGAGGGGTCTTACCCCTTTGTAATGGCTATGGTCATTGTGTTCTAAACCCTGCCAACAGGACAGTTAACTTAAGGGTGAAAGATATCTTGTTTTTTAACCATTCCTCTCTGGGTGTTTTTTGATAGCACCTGCAATCCTCTTCCCTGCATTGTATAACATCAGGGTCATGTCTAGGTCAGCACATTACACTGCTGCTGTATGTAATGGCTCTGATGTTTGGTGACATTGAACCTATATATCACAATACAGCAATCGCAATCAATAAACACATTAAGAAACATCAATATGCATATACATATGAGATATAGATAGTAACAACTTTGTTTTTAGATAAAAAGATTGAATGTGAGACTCATTCGCTTAGTATCCTCCACTTGTTTACTAAACATATTTAAATTTTTGCTCAAAATGAATTTTTCTAAACAAGCATGGACATAAAAAATTATATATGAAGATGCTATGCAGATTTAGTTTTTGCATTAAATAATATTGCAAAAAAATGCCTGTTTGTTTTTAACTACTATTTAGACTGAATATTGTTTCCATTTGGATAAAAAAATAAAGATTTATAAGTTATGTCACACAATGTTGGCTTTATATTCCTGCGGCTCCATTCTTTCATAAACTGTAAGGCACAAATTGTATTTGATACAGATGTGAATTTAGATTCCCTATATCTAATATTGTTTCTGACACATTCAGTATCTCTCTCACTCACTTGCTCATTCTTAGGTACTTTCATTTTTTTTTCACTCACTTTTATATTCTCTCTCTCCCTCCTCTCACTCTCTCAATATATATATATATATATATATATATATATATATATATATATATATATATATATATATATATATATATATATATATATATATATATATATATATATATATTCCTACAAGAACCTACTTTCATAGAAGAATGGACTGGGATGTTTATAGCTTGCTGTATTGTTATTAGTTGGATTTTAATCAGAAATTTTTACTCTCTGATATTGAATGTCTGATTAGAGATAAGAATTCACTGCTAACTTATGCACATGTTAAAATAAGATTTTGGAGAAAAATAAATATTTGTTAGATAAAATAATGCTTTTTCATCTTAAGGGTACAGACTTAATGATGTACCCACTTACACACTCACACACAAATAGATAACTTTAATATGAAATATATATATAGAAAATCAGACAAAACTGACAATTTACAATCATCTTGTGTTTCTGTGTTTTATAGTGTTAAATATTTAGAGAGAGAACCCCTTGTATAATGTTAAAATATTAAGGAAGAAATTCTAAAACAATTTCTTGTGCATGAGGGACATGTTTGCTTTTTTAAGGAATTTGGTTTTAAATTTGTTCCGAGAAATAACTTTAAAAAATCTCATTTAAATATTTTAAGACTACATATATATATATATATATATATATATATATATATATATATACATATATATATATATATTTGATTAAATAATAAAGACTCATTTTGTCTATATAATTTTATGAAGATCCTTTCAAGTTTCCTGATAAGGTTTCCGGTTGGAATTGGTACTTTCAAACCTTTCATAGGCCATAATCAGGGGTTACTTGCATGTATGAAGAGAGTTTGAAACCAAGACACTGAGGAAACTTGAAAGGATCTTAATAAAATTACATTAACAAAATGTGTCTTTATTATTTAATCAAACATGCTTAAATGAAAGACTATTGCCCAACTACACACACACACACACACACACACATATATATACATACATATATATATGTATATATATATATGTGTGTGTGTGTATATATGTGTGTGTGTGTGTGTATACATACATATATATATATATATGTGTGTATACATACATATATATATATGTGTGTGTGTGTGTGTGTGTGTGTGTGTGTGTGTGCATGCACATGTGAGTATAATGATTAGTAAGACTAGCTTGGTATTTATTACATTACAGGTAGACACAATGAAAGAATATATATTTGTAGTTTTTTAAACAATTAAAAAAAATCTGTTCTAAAGAAATCATTTATATATATATATATATATATATATATATATATATATATATATATATTAGCAACATTAGCTTGGCAGCCATAACCCTATAAAAACACTGAAAGAAAATATATTAGTGGATGAGTGAGCATTTTTTTAACATTTCATCTAAACATCTAAAAACATTTCTGTGTGTGTGTGTGTGTGTGTGTGTGTGTGTGTGTGTGTGTGTGTGTGTGTGTGTGAATATATTTACATACTGTGAGAGAGAGAGAGAGAGGGAGAAGAGAAGATGCAGGTCATTGTTAAGCAAGTTTTGTCTCATAGGCCATTAATAGTTTAGTGATTTTAATCCTTACCAGGTGCCTGAATAAACTACGCTTGTACTAAAACTGTGTGTACCTTATATATATATATATATATATATATATATATATATATATATATATATATTTATATATATATATATCACTTAAATTCAGTTTTCCAAAATAGATTTACAATTGACCAAGCTATAAGATAATACTGTTTTTGTTGTTGTTGTTGTTTTCAGTCTCATGTGTAAGCATATATACTTGTATAGGCAAAGAATAGAGTATGAACATTTTTAAATATTCATAAACATTCTTATAAATTTTACAGATTTGGGCAGCATTCAGTAAAATCTGTTATTTTTATAGGGATATTAATCCTAGGATTTGAAATGAATGCAGTTAATGCAATCATTCCATAATCTTTTTTATCTGAAAAAAAAAAGAGTTGCAAAGCAATTTGCCATTTTAGCATTTAAGTTCCAGACTCATAAGATTTATTTCATTACCCTTCACTGTTTTCAATATTCAAAATGATCTTAAATATTTCATATTAATACAAAAACCCTAAGAAGTGTGGCCATTGAACAAATGTTAATTCCCAATTGCCAGCATATAAAAATGCTGATTTTATAATAAATCAATAGTTTAGATCAATATCAAGATCAATTATTGTAATTCAGAATACAAGTGAAGATATTAAGTTGCATTAGTCCCAATAAAGAGTTCTTGGAACCAAAAGAATAGAAGACATCCAAAAAATAAATATCATACTTGTATATTTTTTTAATTGCAGCAAGAATAAGATGAACAATTATTATTGATTTTAACTTGTATTTTTCTTAGCTTTTTTATTTATGGCAGTTCAATTGGATTGTTATATCTGTAACAGAAAAGAACAGTATGCATCATAAACAACATTAAAGATTAAGCTTTCAGTCACATTCGAACTCATGTCTCCTTTTTACCTCGGGGATATCTTTTTTAATACCTGCTGCTTTTATTATTTAACTACAAAATCTATGGTTGTATTATAGTCACCTAAATAATGTTTATAAACCCATGCTGTTTGTAAGGAATTATTTCCAACTGTTTTGGTAAAATTTTCCAGTCTGGTGTGAAGTTTGTAACTCCTCGCCTAACCCCCAGGGGATATCTATGAGTTTCATAGGTAACTAGCATGAATACATTCCAAATCATTTTGAATTTGTTAGTTGCTTTTGAAGCATGTCAATTTTTTTTGGCTTATTTAATACTAGCAACAATATGATTTTAAGTAAGAAATAATTACAATCATTTGTAAACAATCGTAGCTTCAAGTAACTATTCTTAATACTGATAATTTGCATACAGTTTGAAGTATTCCTGTAAAATACAAATAATTTTCAAACAGATATATTCACCCCATGAATAGAACTCTAATAGAGCAGAGTGGACCTGGGAGTTATGGTAACAAAGGTGTAACCCTTTTGGATTATTTAAAACTGAAATTTGATTCATTTGTAAATGTTTGGTTATAATCTCAACAATTTCTATTATCAATGCTCTGTTTCAATATATAATTTTTTAATTGGACTTTTTATTTATCAGCAACAATAATTTGGTTTTAAGTATTCCTGCCCAATACTGATAATCTATACACACTTATATGGTTTCAAGTAACTATTTCTATCAAATAATAATTATTTGTTTGCATACAGTTATATGACTTCAAGTAACTAATAAAAAGTGTTAGTATAAACAGTGTTTCCTTGCAATTTACAAGTATATCTAAAATTTTTTGAATTAGGTGGGTCACATTGCACCATGCCAAGAAAAGTTCTCTATCAAATTAAATCATATTATTTGGTTGGTAAGAAAGTTCCAGGTGTTTAAAAATATTTCTCAGAAAAAAGTCATAGAACAATTATTCAACATAACCAATATTGCTCTTCTCACTGAAAATATTTAGACAAGTATCCACACATTTTGATTCTTATAAAAGAAAAATTATTTACAGCTTTTACATCTATCTGCCATAGTTCTCAGAATTTTTAACTGAAACTTTTATTAAATCCACATAAGAAGATTGTTCTCATTCTGCAGTCTACAACTTATATGATTATTTACTAGAGTGAATAAAAGGTTTTGCGACATTTTGGTAATGTAAAGCATAATTTGGGAGCTCTGAATGCTTTTGCCAAAGGTCATGAAGGTGATGACCCAAACTGGACTGTGAGATACCAAGCTTATCTGATACTCTTCTTGTGTTACTAGCCAGATTTGCCTCTATGACTTGAAACATGGCCTCAGAATCCACAAAATTTACCTGGCCTTGCCTAATCCTTGAGGTTCTAGCAACACAAGGAAAATTACTTGAACCATCTAGTTACTATATTTTAATTATCTGCACTTTCATCTTTCAAACAGCAAATTTTTTTGGTTGCTTTCATGGCCCAGTTCAAATTCACAAAGCATAAATTCCTGAATTAGATGGGTTTGCACATTCATATGTGTGGTTTTCAAAATACCCACTGAGTGAAGCAATACACATGTTAGCACACCAACTACCGTGATACCACCAACAATAGTAGGTACTTTCCATGTCTTGAACTGCTTCACAAACTAACACATACCAAAATATGACAAAACTTTTGACACACTCTAGTATATTACATAATTTAGATTCAAGTAGTTCAACCTTAGGTTAAAATTTATTCTGGTTAGTATATACCATCTCATTAAAATCATGCTAAGTTAAGAGAACCATGTAAAAAGTAAACAGCTATTTGGAATTCTCCTCAGGTGGCAAAATGTTTGTTCATGTGGTATCTTGTTAATGGCTCAGCAAAACATAGCTTGTTTTTGTTTTTATAAAATACAAAACAATCTCTTAACAAATGGATGGTTTGGTTAGGTTTGATTTGATGGCATATCAACCATTGTTGGTTATTTAATGCCAAATCCTGTTTGTACATATATATCAAATATATGATTTGTTAACACATTTTGTAGATACACAGTTAAATGATCAAAAAATTCTATTTCTAACAATTCAATTTTACGTAAGTCAACAAAGCTAAGTGGTTCCAAGTATTGCAATGAATCAGTCACAATTCAATTAACATCAGTCATTTATTTACACGCAGTTAAATGATCAACAGTTCTATTTAGCATAAGTCATTTGTTTAAATGATTTCGCATCAGTCATTTGTTTTTATAGTTTAAATGTCAAACAGTTCCATTTGACCCATAGATAGGACTCCATCAGGTGCTACCACTCCAGGTCAGAGTGGACTTGGGAGCGATGGCAATAAAGGACAACTCCGCATTCTCCAAAGCTCCAGCATTACTAGAGCCTCACCAGCAGATTGTTTAGTATTATATCCAGGATACTTTCTGGAGGAGGGGAGGGGGTCTTACTCCTCTGTAGAAATGCAGTTGGTGTTTTTTCAACAGCCCAGCTAACTGGGCAATTAACAAGTTGAAATATCCATGTAACTAGTCCATGATGATATTGATGATTCTATTTAGGAAAAAGTAAAAGATTCTAATTAGCATTTTATAGCTATCTTTGTTATACCAAGAATTTGAAGGATAATTAAACAATGTTAATGCAGACACAACAAAATTAGTATTCAGTCACCAATTTTCTTGGAAATTGCTTTATTCTCTAAGTAATAACGTTTTTTCTGGGTTACTGTTGTATATATATATATATATATATATATATATATATATATATATATATATATAATGAGAATTTTGTAATATATAATGTAGCTATACACTGTTATTATTATCATTATTAACACTGGAAAATTTGTGCCTTCCACTAGGTACAAGTAATTAAGTTTTAATGTAATGAAATATTATATTAAATTAGAAAGACTAACAAAACTAAATAAGAATGCCAGTCCAATTGGCTGAGGCTGTAGAATATGCTAACTGCATCTCTGTAGAAGAGTAAGAGCAACCCACACTCAACGAGTGTCCTAGATATGACACTCAGCTGCATCTGATGGTGAGGCTCCAATCCTAGAACTCTGGAGAATGTGAGGTACTACTTCATTCCCATTACACTCAGTTCCACTCTGACCTAGAGGGGTAGCACCTGTTAGGGTCCCATCAATGAGTCAAATAGAAATGTTGAATTATTTACTCTACTTGAAACCATTTAACAGTGTGCAAACAAATGACAGATTTAATCATTACTATTACATAGCAATACTTATTCATTTGCACACAATAAAAATGGTTCTAATGTTGAATAGAATTTCTAGTGTTAAATTGTAATACTAGAAATCATTTAACAGCATGCAATTAAAACTATTAGTGTTTGATTGGAATACTTGGTTAAGTTATTTTATGCTAAAGTCAGTTTAACAATATGGTCAGCACATATATACACTATAAAAATATATCTTTACATTAATAAATATTAAAATTAATGCCACCATGCATGATGGCTTCAAAGTTAAAGTTTTTAACATAGTTTTATATGAATGAAGCGAAGAATCTGACAAACTTCATAATGTAGATGTCATACCAATGCTTAAGATCAATATCTACTGTATTTTAATATTTTGTCCTAACATTCTTGAAACATACGGTGATTGGAATATCATCTATTAATGTTGACTGTTCACAGTTAGTAGTAAGTAATAAATTGGACTGAAAATTGTCCTATTCTTTCAGAGCATTTTCATTGGAAAAGAAAATTTTCTTTTAGAGCATTTTGATTAGATAAGAAAAATAAGAAAAATTACACAATAATGTGTCATTTTTATGCAGTATGGTAATGTAAATAGAAAAAAAATCAAATCATCATAATATAGATGTCTTTTTAGCATTTTGCTTCTTCAATTTTGACATTGACCTTGTTGATAAGTGAATGATGAATGTTCAACATATTCTATCTTTTGAATTTTTACAAATTTCACATTAAAATTTACTAAGTTTTGTTTAGTCTAGTTCACAAATCTCAGGTTGCTTGCAGCAACCTAATGTTCCTAAATGGTTGCACACATTAAAGAATATCATTTTCTTGGTTGTTCTTTGAAAAAACTTTTCCAAATATTTAGCTAGTACTCAGATCAGGCAGTTTCTTAAATTCACCTTGACAGTTTGGTTGGCATCTAAAGTCTTTTTAAATTAATCTGAAACTTTGAATTAAACTGGGGATTTTATGTGACAAGAAAAGCTTTTGTATTTCAAAATATTCATACCATTATTGAAAAGTAAGCCATTAAAAATTAGGACTGACAATACAAGATGCTTCCAGAAAATATAATCTGTCTTGAAGTTGGATTTCTTGAATTCGTTTGGTGCTACTTTTCATATTTATGTTCTTACACTGGCCTACTAGGTGATCTCACTAACCATTAGACTGCACAAAGTATCCATAAAAACTAAATATAGCTTAGGTTTAGCCCCAAACTGCAAATATAGGGTGCCTAATGATGATGAAGCTCATTACACTGAAATAAATTTATTGCTAGGTGAGTGTAATGGTCCTTAAACCATGTAAAGCACTAAATCTAAAAATATAAAAAAGATCCATATGTGTTATGGTTTCCAAAAAGAATTTCTCCTTATTTTGTTACCAAAAGCATGTGACATTATTAAGACCAAATCCTCAGTACTAGTTAATAATGGCCCAGCAGTCTCCGAAGACAGATGAATCAAAATTTCACTACAATGAATTAGTTTTATCAACTAAAGTATTTCAGGAGTGACACACAAGTGAGCATTTAAAAAGAATACTAAAACATTTACATATGTGGTACACATACAAAAATTAATACTTACACCACATATCTTTGTAAACTATAGCTCATTACCAAAGCATGATATATATAAGACATCTGTTTAAACTCAACCTCCTGTTATTTGTTTTGATGCTCAATATTTTATTTTTTAATTTATATCAGCATTAACTTTTTAATCACAGTACCCTGAAAACTTCTCTGTTACAATATTGAGTTATATTTTAAAAACTCATCAAACATGATTCACTACAACATTTATGCTACCTTTGTAACACTAGATTTCTGTCTACGGCACCACTATGAGGTGCCTGAGTCAAATTACTTCCTATTCATGGAATTTATGATATTTTGCAATATAAATGAATTGCAATATGGATGCAATGTTGACAAATTTTAAAACATAAAAATGATTTATGTAAGAGAACAGAATTCTTTTAAGAACTTTTTATTTCAAAAGATTTTATTGCTCAGTCAGCTAGGGATGTAGAATACACCAACTGCTTCTCTGCAGAGGGTTAAGACCCCCACCCCAACAACAATGAGTATCCCCAATATGACACTAAACAATCTGAGTGAAGTTCCAGTAATGCTGGAACTTTGGAGAATGTGGAGTACTCCTTTATTGCCATTGCTCCTAGGTCCAATCTGACCTGGAGTGGGAGCACCTGATAGAGTCCTATCTATGAGTTAAATATGACTAATCTATATACTTATGCTAAATTGAATTGTTTGAAATGGAACTGTTTTAAACATGGAAACTGTACTTCTGCTAACCTAAATTATTTGAAATAGAACTGTTTTGACATTTAACTGTAAAAAAACTATACTGATACTGAACTGAATTGTTTGAATTAGAACTGTTTGACTAGACTGAATAGCTAGAAATAGAAAAAATTTTTAAAAATAAATTGTGAGCTTAATTGTTTGAAATAGAACCGTTAATTTGTATAAAAATGGATTTGTCTCTAAATAACATACAAAGGTTATTATGCCATAAAACCCAAACAAACAAACCAACAAATAAAATATTTTAGCTGATTTTTGTATTTTGATATTTTGCTTCTTCAATTTTGACATTGACCTTGTAGATGACTGTTCACCAATATATTTTACATTTTAATATTTTTTTCTGACATTTTAGTAAAAGGCTAAAAAAATAATGATGGAGGCAAAAAATGAAAAAAATATGATCGTAAAATAAAGATACTTTTGAAATAGAGAGAGATGGGAGGTAGCCGTACAGTAACTGTTTTGTAGGGTGCTGCTTCCAGGATTTGTTCAAAGCAGCATGCAGTATCCTTGTGTAGTTCTCATCTAGTTTTTTCTCAAGGAATTTCATTTAAGTCCAAGGGTGCAACCATACAATAGTACTGGCATGGCTACAGCTTGAAAGAATTCCCATTTTATTTTTATCAGGGCAACAAGATTTTCATATAGTTAATAACCGGTCAATAGTAGTCCATACCTCCCAAGAAATATGAGCAAGACATGCTGGGCACTGTTGGTGAAGTAAGGACAAACTCATGAGCAATGTTTTCCAATGGACTCCTACCCATGGACATACTAGTGTAGGCTGACCAGCAAAATCTTACATTCATCAATTCTACGCAAACACTGGGTGTTGAATAGAGGACTTGCTAAGTGCAATGGTCCAAAGGGGCAAATGGCAATTTTAATCTGATTTTAATCTGAAGGTTATTTTATAATATTACTTAGCATATTATAAACTTATCTTTCAAAATGGCCTGCATAGCTCAGTTGGTAGTGCATAGGACTTTTAAGGATACCAAATCTTACCTTCAAGCATTTAAGCCATTATTATTTTATATTAGATGTACAAGTCTCCTATTTTCTAAAAATGAAACTTCGCTCTTTGATTTTGTTTTTATTTTTAGATGAAGTGATATCACTCATTCTTATTGTTAGTTTTGATTGATATTTTTTTTCATCTTTTTAAATTTTTGGGTTACTTTTTTGTTGCAACTAAGAGTTAGTTTGATTTGAGCTTCTCCAACTCAACAACTCTCTTAGCCAGTAAGATTAACCAGGTTTTCACAAGACAAAAGAGGTGTGAGTTTGAGTCTCACCTTGTCTCTGATCTGAGCTGTTCCTGGCTATTATAGAAAAGATAACTCAGGATACTTTGAATTGTTTAATGGTTAGAAAGCTCCCTGGATACCCTCTCTGGTACTGTGCTAAAATAATTTCAGCTTAGTAAATAGCTTATGGTCAAGTCATGACATAAGTTTGGTTATGGTTATTTAGTTTAATAACTTTGATGGCTATTTTTATGCTAAATCCAATATACATACATGTATGTATATATATATATATATATTTCCTAATATATATATATATATATATATATATATATATATATATATATATTTCCTAATCTAATCTAATTTCTCCTTTAGCATTGGTTGGTTTTAGACCTCCTGATGATCCGTTAAGGTGAAACTTTAGTAGGAGATTTCTGACTAGCGATTTAAGTTAATTTTATATATATATATATATATATATATATATATATATATATATGTTTTATAACTGAATAGTTTGTTGATAACTTTATTTTCAAAAAGAGCTTATTTTTTTGTACACAGTTAAATCGTTTCAAGTATTACTATTTTACATAATAATTCTTTTTATTAAGGATTCATATCTAATTTAAAATTAATCATTTGTTTGTACATAGTTAATATCATTAATCATTTGTTTGCACACAGTTAAATGGTTTCAAGTATTGCTATTTAACTCTAATGATTCTATTCAATATTGATCACTTGTTTGAACAGTTAAATGGTTTCAAGAATTGCTATCTAATGCCAATTATTCTAATTGATATTAATCATTCATTTGCACTCAGTTAAATGGCTTTAAATATTGCTATTTAACATTAGCAATTCTATTAATTAAGTATTTCTATCTAATAGAAATAAATTGCCCACATCTGTATAGTTTCAATTAACTAATAATAATAATCCCTTGTAAAAGATTGAACAGTTTTATTTGACCCATACATGGGACTCTAACAGGTCAGTGTGTACCTAAGAATAATGGCAATGAAGGGGTATTCCATATTACCCAAAGCTCCAAGACTGAAGCCTCACAATCATATGTCATTTGATATCACACCCAAGACATAAATTAAGGCATAACTCCTTAAAATGTTTGTAGGCTGTTTCTGTCTAAGGCTTAAATAACCTGTTGCCACAAAAATTGGAATTTTAGATTTACGACATCAACATCTGCAGTTTCCATATATCAGCTTCATTCAGACATATGTTATATAATTGAGGTAATGACTTATTATATAAATCATTTTTTGTTAATTACATTTTATAATTTAGTTTGGTAAGGCTTTGAACTAATTGTATGTCTCTGGTTCAGGGGTTGGCACTCACATGCCTGCACGGAAAGGATATGACAATCATCATCTGTCATAATAAACTCCCAGACTGGAAATAGGGCTGGAGTGAATTGAGTGGGTGGTTGATGTCATGCCCTGAAGAGATGGCCGGAGAATTTTGGGATTTTGAAAAAAATGGGAATTGAGGTCCGACAGTTAAAGCGAGCAGTTGGGTTTTCCGGATTTGATGAGATCAGATCAGTTTGGGTCTTGACCAGCTGAGATGAGTTGAGATCTTAGACACCACAGGATGCACTATGTGTGATAGGGTGTCAGCATAGTATGGTTAGCATAGGCCCTTATGATTTGTGTCTCTCCCCGCATGTCGCCAAGGGTTGACGGCAGAAAGAAATAAAGCCATTTGCATTAGAAATGACTGAGTCTGCCTGTATTATTATTATCATTATTAATGATATCATCACAGTATACAACACATACAGTAATTGGAATATTATCAAGCTGAGCATGAACACAAACTGCATATTATTAGAATTAAGTTGCAAATTGGACAGGAAATTGTTTAATTCTTTAAGATTTTAATCAGAAAAATCTCTCAATGATGGCCATTTTTATGTGATACAGTAATGTAAATCTAAAAATCAAATCATCAAAATGTAAATGTCTTTTGAGATTTGCAGTTTTAGAAAGATCTCATTAAAGTTTTTAACAGTATTATACTAAGAAAAATCTTTCTTCAATCTGTTATTTTTAATGTGTTATAGTAATATATGCAGACACTGAGTGACATCTAGACATCTTACCAAGAGTGATCACCTGTAGGGATGGATGGCAAGAGAGAGTCAAGGGAATCCATATTGTTGGCAAACTTTGATGATGATGATAATAAATTTTATTTTGTGCAAAAATTGGCATTTATTTCTTTTTACACACAATTCACAGAAAAACAAAACGCACTCATTTTTTATACTAGAATATTCTTCATTTGAAAATAGATAAAAAAAAAATGATATCATTAAATCATATTGTTTTTTACAGCACCTGCAGGTTCATATTTGTTCTCATAATTTCTTAATGCTACCTTTGTCCCACAATAGTGAATAGTTAATAATTTAGTGAATAAAATGTATATAAAAATGTAGCAATTATTATGAGACAGAGGTAGAATTTTATATACTTGGTAAAAGAACAACTTCTATAAGTTAGAATTCTTAATTTATGCCATAAAAATATATTTGGCTGTACATAGAAAATTATCTAAAACTAAAACAAGGAAACAAGGAAAGAAACATCATATGATCTTCCCAAAAAAAAATAAATTGAAGTAGACATTAACCAAGTTTGCAGGGGAAGTCCTTGTGTTGTTGTGGCTAATGTGCTGGACTGTGACATCATAGTAAGTGAGTTCAAATTCCAGTCACACTATCATGTTCCCTTTCAGACCTTTGGGAAATGAATGAACACCCTTATCCCTCAAGCTATTGATTAAATAGTACCATTACTGTTCTTCAATATGGATGAGTTTGGCATTAAATAACTCATGAAAGATGATATGCCATGAAACAAACAAACCAAACCAAAACAAGTTTGTTGAAGAATACAAAATAAACAAAACAGTATAATTTTTTAAAAATTGTTCTTTATTGCAAGTCATAAGAGAACTCATTTCCAATGTGGAGGAACTGACACTTGCAATAGGGAAATGAGTGAGTAGATAAAGTGATAGCAAGAATATCAAAACAACTTGATAAAGATCCATGTATCCTATTTGATAGAAAATATATATCATTTTATCTCTGTCTTCTAACTATTGATCTATGCTAGTCAGTCCACAAAATTACATAAACACAGAATTGGATAAAACTGAGTTGCTGATGAATTTAAAAACAGAATGCTATCAACAGAAATAGAATATTATCAAGAATTATGGAAAATTTTTTAAAAAAACCAAAACTAAAGGCATTTCAAAACATTGTCGCTATTTTCAAAATTTATTCTCAGTTTTATCCAACTCTGTGTTTATGTAATTTTGTTATGTTATAAAAACCAAAAAAACTTTCAAAACTCATTAAAAAAACACTCTTTATACATGCAAGCAGCTCCTGATGATGGCCTATGAAAGGTCCAAAAACATTCAGGACAATTTTGGTAAATTCATCCACCAATTCCAACCTGAAACAAAGACACTTATCAGGAAACTTAAAAGGATCTTAATAAAATTATATAAACAAAATGTGTCTTTATTTAATCAAACATATATATATATATATATATATATTAGTGTTCGCCAATGGTCCAGGAGACCTGGGTTCAATCCCAAGTCGTGTCATACCAAAGACTTCAAAAATGGTACTTGATACCTCCTTGCTTAACACTCAGCATTATAAGGTAGTTATCAAGGGTAAAGTGGAGCAATCCAGGGAAAGGAGTAGCGCCCTCCCCTACACTTCAGTGTAGTAGCTATTGAAAAGGGAGACTTCTGATTGCCCTCGACTAAGGTCGCCAACTTTACATATATATATATATATATATATATATATGTGTGTGTGTGTGTGTGTGTGTGTGCATGTGTGTGTGTGTGTGTGCATGTGTGTGTGTAATGATACACCCTTAGTATAAGTGAAGTAGTAATTGTATATGAGCACTAAAAGAAAACACTTATGATTAATTGATGACTATAAGGAATTCTAATGAATTTTTATTGATTCTGCTCCTGCCAATAAAAACCTATAAATGAAAGTAGTTCTCCAATTCAGTTGACTGCTAAGCCACAGACTAACTTGCAACAGATCTACAATTAACCTTTTTTTTCATTTAATTCTGTAATCTGTTAATAGCTTTGCATGGAATCCTCAATTCTGAGAAACTTTGAATAAAAAAACAGGTTGTTGTTTTCTTTAATGCCTGCCAGCTTAACATTCAGATATCATAGAATTAATTTTTCGCAAGGGAAAGATGCAATCTTTTGTTCTGTATGACTGAGACTTAAAATGGTTGTCAATCAAACAAAATCTAATGAAGATGTTAATGGAAACCTCTTAGATGAATTACTGAAAGGTAACCTGGATTCATTTTTCAATGAATAATGACTGCTAACTCAGTAGGCCCTTGAATCCATGAGAGAGATGTAGTTTCTGCATTAGGGCCTCACTTCTCCATAGGCCAGAAGGAAGTTCTTCGAACAGAATCAAACTCTTCCCATTTGAAAGAATATGCTTCCTATGATAATTTCCCTAATATTTAGCCTTTGGCTAATTTATACTGAATTTTTTATAATTTATACTCATCTGATAAATGCTTCATCACGGTATTTATCCCACCCCCTCAAGTAAAGGATCTTTTTAAAATAATTTGTCTTATTTCAGGATTACCATAATCCCTAATCTCATCTATGGCACAAAATAATCTTCCTTTCAATTGCAATTTTAGCTTTGGAAAAAGCTTTAAGTCACAGAGAGCCAATGTGATAGATTCTATTAATAAATAATACTTAATGATATCTGTTTTAATTATATAGTCATAAAATTATATAACATTCATCAATTTTTCACGAGAAATGATAAAATTCTGATTGAGAAGAAAATTAACTTTTTATAAAAAAATTGTTAAGTGTATTCTTATTTATGGCCAATACTGTTATTTCCTTCTTTTCCAAATCATTTAACCAAATATATATATATTTACCCAATCCCTAGAATGTGATACAAGGTCAATTTTTATGCAGTAAAGCTAGTTTGAATTTAGAATTTTCCTTCTCTTACACTGGTTACCTAACTAAGCTCAAAATACCCACCTGCCCTACTTTTTACTCATAGTTGGATTTATGCCTTTCTCAAGGGTATTAGCACAAAGGGAAATGCAAACAGCCTCATCCAGGATTTGAACTCAGGTTGCTGTTTCCATTTTCTGTAATAATAATGATCACACTAACTTCACTTCAATGTGCTTCTGTTTCTCTATTGCTGTTATGCAATGAAAATTTCAGATCAAAATTCATTTAATCACTGTTCTAGACAACTGACTATTTGATCTCTGCTTTTTTTAGTTATATTGTTAACATGGATAAACTAAACTTTCAGGTGGTGTACTTGTGGTTTAATGGTTAAAGCACTGGACTGCGGAATCGTAGTAAGTGAGTTCAAACTCCAGTCATGAGATTATGTTTATTTTCGGACAAGTACCCTTAGGAAAGATGTGAACCCCATTATCCTCCCAGCTATGGATTAAATACTACCACTACTGTCCTTCTAGAAGAATGGATTGAACATTAAATAACCCAAGAAGGTTTATATGCCATTACAAAAACAAAATAAACCTAAAATTTTACCAACCTGGAAGATGAAAAAAATAGTCTAATATATGTAAAAGCATTGTCTGTTAATGACAGTTTATTGACCATATGGAATTCTGATCTTTCTCATAAGATAAAACAGAAATTTTTCCAAGCTGTAGCCATGTTAGTTCTGCTGTATGGTTGCACCACTTAATCTTTAATGAAATGCCTGGAGAAAAAGCTAGATGAGAACTTCATAAAGATGCTACATACTGTTTTGAACACATTCTGGAAGCAGCACTCTACAAAACAGCAGCTGTATGGCCACTCACTTTCCATCTCACAAACCATTCTAGGAAGATGAGCAAGACATGCTGGGCACTGCTGATGAAGTAAGGACAAACTCATCAGTGGCATTCTACTATTGGCACACCAGTGTTGGCCAACAAGCAAAAACTAACATTCATCAGCTCTGTGCAAACACTGGATGCCGTCTAGAGGAATTGCCAAGAGCAACAGCTTATAGGAACAGATGGCAAAAGAGAATTTAAAAAATCTGTGTTATCTATATGTCTTGATGATGATGATGATATATTCTATTATATAATAAATATACATGTTTTAATTATACATGCTATTATCATCATAGCTGATGCAAACCAGTTTCTCTACTATAGATATATAAAATGTTAATTTGTGCTCTACGAATTGAACAGTATGCATCTAGCTATTCTCCCTGCAGCTATGGGTGAATAGTGGGGCAGACTGGGCACTTGAACCTTGTTATATCCATATTTACCAACCTCTCCGGCAGGATATGACACAAGGTCAATTTTTAAGTGGAGTTTAACAGGTTTGAATTCAGAATTTTCCTTCTCCTAGACTAGTTGCCTCACCAAGGCTGAAGAACTCAGTCTGCCCAACTATTTACCCATAGCTGAAGGGAGAATGATTGGATTCATACCTTTCCCAAGAGTATTAGTGCTATGTGAAATCCAATCAGTCTCATCCAGGATTTGAACTCATGTCGCCATGTCCATTTCCTATGACGATAATCATTACACCACGCACACCTTGTTATATCAACAGATCAAAGTAAAGGAAAACTCTGAATTCAAGCCTGTTTAACTCTGATTAAAAATTGACCTTGTGTCACATCCAGCTTGTGTGTGGGGGGTTGGTAAATATATATATACATGGAAGAATATCTCACGTATTTATATGATGACAATGACAATGACAAGAATATTTTTAAATTCTATTTTAGATCATATTTTGGTTTGAATTGTTAAATGGCATATCAACCTTTGTGAGTAATTTAATGCAAAAGCCATTCTTATAGATGAACAGCAGTGATACTATTTAACCCTTTGCTGGGAGAATAAGGGGCTTCATACCTTTCCCAAATGAACATAATAACGTGACTGGAGTTCAAACTTACTTATTTTGAGGCAGTAGTCCAGTGCTTTAGCCATTTCACCAGGGAGACTCCCCACCATGAGTTTAAAGGAGTCAAAGCACTATACAAAATAGAATTTACTTTATTCATTCCTAGATAAAAAGAAAATAATAATCTCATTGGTTTTCTTTTAAAGATACTTAGTGATATCTGATAACTAATAACAAATTGAGACAAATTAAAAATCAGTTTCTTCTAATCTTCTGTTGTCAGTAACAACATAACTGAATTGATAAGAGCAACAAGTGCCTTATACACTATTAATATCATTTGGAAGGATCTTTTTTCCTTTTGTTTTTTTGGGTTTTTTGCAAAGTGACTCCCCACCCAGATAGTCTAACTCATAACTAAATCAACATAATATCACCATGACAACAGCCAACATACTTCCCACTACATCATCAGAACAAGATGCTGTCACACCTCCATCTTTCATTCAACCCACTGTATGATTCAAATATTATGAAAAGACTGAAGCAAGCAAAATAGCATTCTGGATTTTATAAGACCATGTTTGATTGGTTGATTTTATGGCACATCAACTCGTGTTAAGTTATTTTATGCTGAAGTCATTATGACACTTATGGTCTCCAATCATACATAGTACAAAAATGTATCTCCACAAGAGCCAAACACTTTATATCTGGTGATAGGGCAGAGCAAAGAGGGAAGTGGATTCACGCCATTTTCAAGAACAGTTCACCAACTCTGTTTTCCTTATTGATTGCCATTGTTGTTGTGATTGGTTCTTAACTTTTTTCAGGTCAACATGTCACCAAGCTAAGCAATTCTTCTTCATGGTATCTCTCAAGACAATGGGATTATTACTTTCTGGTATCCATCTCCTTGTACTGTTTTACTGAGTACTAGTAATAAGGAACTCAATGAAATGATCCCCAATCCCAAACAGGACTTCTCGGTGTGAATTACCCTGCCACACTGACTAGCAAATAGGTGATTTGGATTCAGCATTTTCATTCCCAACTTTGCCAACTTACAAGGCTACACAGTTCAGTCTGCTTCACTATTTTACCTATAGCTGGTAGGAAAACAGATGGATCCATGACTTTCCCAAGGCAACAAAAAAAATTTAAATACAAATAGCTGTGTCAAGGATTTGAATTTGGATTACCAAATGTATTTTCTACAATAAATCAAGGCTCGACCATTAGCTTAATGAGTAGAGTATTCGGTGATGGTCCAGGAGACCAGAGTTCAATCCCAGTGCGAGTCATACCAATGACTCAAAAATCGTAATTGATGCTGCCTTGCTTAACACTCAGCATTATAAGGTAAGGATCAAAGGTAAAAAAAAAAAAAAGAAAGAAAAAAGTGGAGGTGCCCGTGGTGTAATGGTTATCGTCGTAGAAAATGGACATGGCGACACGAGTTCAAATCCTGGACGAGGCTGATTATATTTCACATAGCACTAATACCCTTGGGAAAGGTATGAATCCAATTATTCTCCCTCCAGCTATGGGTAAATAGTAGGACAGACTGGGTTCTTCAGCCTTGGTTAGGTTACTAGTCTAGGAGAAGGAAAACTCTGAATTCAAACCTGTTAAACTCAACTTTAAAATTGGTCTTGTGTCATATCCTGCCCAAGCGGAGGGGTTGGTAAACAGGATGAAGGGTAAATTGGAGCAATCTAGCTAATGGAGTTGTACCCTCCTCTACGCCTTGGTGTAGTAGCTATGGGAAAGGGAGCCTTTGGGTCACCATTGACTAAGGTCACCAACTTTACTTAATATCTCAAGTTGTATGTGAATATTTATACCAGCTATGTAAGTCTTATAGTTCAACTGGTAAAAGGTGCTTTCAAGATAAGATAGGCATATAAGGCAAAATTAAGGAGGGATTGAATCATGCCAAGAGCTTGATATTCATCCAAGCTCCCACCAAGTCAGATTTAACAACAAGGATTCTTGCTCATTCTCACAAAAAATCCATGTTCTTGTAAGCATTCCCCATTTTTGTGGTGCCTCAGATACCAAGTGATGAACTGAGACATACTAAGCAGGTATTGCTGGTGGGGAAGGCCCCTTAGGACCTGACAATTAGCATAATAACACCCATCTGGTACGAATGCCAGGTGGACCACAGAAAACCAGGTATTGGTGTGCTTGAATCATGTCAAGAGCTTATTCTTTATTTCCTATCTAAACTATTTATTTTACTCAAAGAAATTTTTATTTTACAATATAATCTCTTCCCTTGGCAATTCACCAACTCTGTAAGCTGAAACTACACTGACTGCACCTCTGCAGTGGGGTAAGACCTCCCCCCACACACACAAATGAATGTCCTAGATATGACACTAAACTGTATCCGATGGCGAGGGTCCAGTCTCGTTCATTGCCTTTACTCCCAGGAACACTCTGACCTGGAGTAATAGTACATGTTAAGGTTTAATTTATGGGTAAAATAGAACTGTTTAACCATTTAACTGTGTGCAAAGAAATGGCTGTCTGTAAATTGAATAGTTAGTACTACATAGCAGCACTTGAAATCATGTAACTACATGCTAACAAATGAGCTCTGGCTTGTTTAAAATATTAGCTATAAACTATTTGTTTACAAATCACATATATATATATATATATATATATATATATATATGATTTGGCATTAAATAACCTATAAGGGTTGATATACGATAAAAACCAACCAACCAAATTATTCTTTCTTTCTTATTCAAACTGTTTATTTTACGAAAAAAAAGGCTTATTTTGCAATACAACCTCCTTCCTTGTCAGTTCACATGCCTGTAAGAAGGTGCCGTAGAATATGCTGACCCACTTTTGGGTGTGGAGCGGTCTTACTTCTCTGTAGAGGAGTAAGACCTCTCTACACCCAAAATGTATCCTGGATATGACACTAAACCATCTGATCATGAGCCTCTAATCCTAGAGCTTTGGTAAATGGAGAGTACCACTTCATTGCCATAACAATCAGGTCAATGCAATAAAACACAACCAAACCAAACCAAACCAAACTAAACCAAACCTGAAATGGTAGTACCTGTTATGGCCCCATCAATGGGTCAATAGAAAAATTAAATCAATTACTATGCTTGAAACCATTTAAACAAATGATTAATATTTAATAGAATTATTATTTTTGATACTAATACTTGAGACCATTAAAATGTGGGCAAACAAATGATTACTATTTGGTAGAAATATTAGTAATAGATAGCAATACTTGAAAGCATTCATATAACCTACACAAATACACATACACACACATGCACACATAAAGAGTTGTACACAATTCTAACATTCTTTTGACTGTATTTTTCAATTTTTTCAATTTCTCAAATATCTTTCATTCTCTGCCTGATGATTGTCATTTATAAGACATCATGAAACCTGTGGTCACAGACAAACTTCCATGCTATCAAATATACATAAAAAGTAATATATATTTACTTATCCTTATTATTATTATATATATATATATATATATATATATATATATATATATATATATATATACTATGATTTGTAAGCAAACAGTTTGTAGGTAACATTATTTTTAGATGAACCAGAGCTCATTTGTTTCCACCCATTTAAATTGTTTCAAGTATTATACATGATTGAATAGTTCTATTTGACCCATAGATGGAACAGGTACTACCACTCCAGTTCAGAATGAACTAAGAAATAATGGCAATGAAGGGGTACTCTATATTCCACAAAACTCCAGGACCAAAGCCTCTCCTTCAGATGCAATTTAGTGCCATACCCACAACACTCGTAAAGGGGACAGGGTTCTTAGCCCACTGCTGAGGTGAGGTTGATATATTCTACAGTGCCAGCCAACTGGCTAATCAGCATATTCTAAGGTACATGAACAAGTAATTCTCTTGAAAAGCAATGAGAATTCAGATAAAATTACTCATAAAAAATAATCATAGTTGGCAATGCTTAATCTCAAATTTTTTCTTCTTAGCAAATATTTCTTTTTAATTTGACTGAAGTAGAAAAACAAATTAATCTACCAATCTATCTATCTAATCTCAATGTACAATGGCAAAATGCTGGTGTTATAAATGTAAGAGAACTCAATACTAAAAAATAGAACACTATGAATACTAAAAAAAATATAAGCAATCACTTACAATATTATGACTACTAAAATTTCATACAGAATTAATCGTCCACATGAAACTTTAATAACTAAAATACTGTAAGTGCTTGTATTTTTCTTAGTATCTTATATATATATATATATATATATATATATATATCAGTGGCAACTCTAGCCTATTTTTGCTACTCATGCCCCCCCCCGCCCTCTGTCAACTTCAGTTCCCAACCCGTGGTCCGTGGACCCAAAGTAAGTCATCATAGTTGCTATTGCATGATTCTCAATTGTATAGCACAGATAGATTAACGTACCTTGCATGGTAGTTTTTTGTAAACATTCAAGATACTATATAATTTGTAGTCTTGTTAATACAGTAGATAAGATAATTTTTTTCCTTTCAAAAGTATAGAAGAAAAGAGATGTTCATTACTATGACGAGAAAAATATGTTTATTAGAATAAAGAAGTTGATGACAATATACACAGACACAGCTAGTAGTTTCAATTTCGCTTAAAACAAAGATTATTTGTTGAAAATGTATTCAAATAAACAAATTTTAGTTACAGAATGTAATATATGCAACATTCATTTAAGAAATAGACATCTGTTAGTGAAAAAACGAATTAAAACACACCGTTTAACCAACATTTACCATAGCGATGATGATGACATCGGCGACGGCTATAATCTGCTATCCCCCTCTCTCTCTCTCTCTCTCTCTCTCTCTTTCTCTCTCTCTCTCGGTCCCTCTCCCTCTTCCCAAGACAGTTGTCAGCAGTCACATTGAGCTAATTTTTTTGAGAACAGTATTCTGACTTGCTATTTCTATTGGCTACAGCCAAAAGCGAGATTTTGCTAACATTACTGTTATTATAAGGGTCTAGTGCTGGGCACAAATTACGCGTGTTCAACATTTTAGCTGATTTTATGGGATGTTCAATGGATCTGACGGTGGCCGGACAAAGACCATCCGTTCAAAACAGCATCGTTGTATTATTCCCAGATATATTTATGAACTTTTGGCTACTTAGTTATCGAAACTTGAATAGATACGTAATTTAATTGAGATCAGACTAAGTATGTTTGCTTGAAATTAATGGATAATTTTTAATCCATTTTGAATAACATTGACCGAGTTATTGGTCATGCCGGGCATGAGTAGCACTAGTCCCATCTCCGCCCCTGATATATATATATAATATAGTTATTTAGTTTGTAGTCTGTGTATATAAAATAATATAGTTAGAGGTGCCCGTGGTGTAATGGTTACCATCGTAGGAAATGAACACGGCGACATGAGTTCAAATCCTGGACAAGACTGATTGCATTTCACATAGTACTAATACCCTTGGGAAAGGTATGAATCCAATTATTCTCCTTCCAGCTATGGGTAAATAGTAGGGCAAACTGGGTTCTTCAGCCTTGGTGAGGCAACTAGTCTAGGAGAAGTAAAACTCTGAATTCAAACCTGTTAAACTCTGCTTAAAAATTGACCTAGTGTCATATCCGGCCCGAGAGGAGGGGTTGGTAAATATGATATGATAAAATAATATAGTTTGCTGTAATTATAAAGAGGGCTCAGTATCAGTGATAGAGCATATGTAAATCTAAGTTGGAATAGTGTAGATAAACAGTCAACATATTCAGTGACTGTCAGTTTCTTGCCTCTGTGATCATCAGACTTTGAAGATCTTATATGATATCCTTTATATACTGTTGTGTGGGGCATTCCAGGAAAGGTGGTCTACTTTATACTGGATTTTGCTTATATCTATGGGCTATAAAAAAAACAACCCCAATATATCCTCATAGATGTAAACAAAACCTGTATAAACTAGATTACCCTTCCTATTATGCCTCATAAACCAAATTACTCTTCCCATTATACTCCACGCAACTGTATATGAAGGGATACCCACCATGTGGGAGCTTCTTGGTCTGATGATTGCATAGATAAGGAACTGGCACTCACCAAACACCATTGACTCTATGTCCAAGAAGCAGACGATACCTTGCAGAAACTATTATGGATGCAGACCATGCAGATGACATAGCTCTTCTTGCAAATACACCTACCCAAGCCAGATCCCTGCTGCATAGCCTGGAACAGGTAGCAGGAAGCATTGGTCTCCACATAAATGCAGACAAAACAGTGTACATGTGCTTTAATCAAGGAGACATCTCCACTCTAAAAAAACAGTTTTCTGAAATTAGTGGACAAGTTCATGTACTTTGGTAGCAGTGTCTCATCTACTGAAAGTGACATTACTATGTGCCTAGCAAAGGTATGGACTGTGATTGATAGGCTGTCAATTATATGAAAGTCGGACCAGTTTGATAGAATAAAACTGAATTTCTTCCAATCAGTGGTTGTGTCAATACTATTTTACAGATGTATCACATTGATGCTAACAAAATGTATAAAGAAAAAAACTTGACAAGAACTGCACAAGAATGCTATGAGCTATACTGAACAAGTCCTGGAAGCAACACCCCACAAAACAGTGGCTGTACGGTCGCTTACCCCTTATCTCTAAAATCATTCAAATAAAATGAACAAGATATGCAGGACACTGCTGGAGAATCAAGGATGAATTCATTTGTGACATTCTCTTATGGACCCCTTCACATGGATATGCTAGTGTTGATTGAACAACAAGAACCTACCTACAACAGCTTTGTACAGATGCAGGATATAGTCTGGAAGATCTGCTAGGTGTGATGGATGTTAGGGATGAATGGCAAGAGAGAGTCTGGGAAATCCATGCAAGCAGCACAACCCGATAATGATGATATCTATATATATATAACTTCTCATAATTGTAGTCTATCTATTTTTTATAGCAACAGTGCCAACAATTCAATTTTACTTTATATATATATATATATATATATATATATATATATATATATTATTGAAATTCTCATTATATTTTGTGTATATATATATATATATATACAAAGAATGATTTTCATTCAGTGAATGGATATGCTACATTACCAGTTACTTTTTCATTTCTTCTATCATAACATATCAACTCTTTGAAGAACTTTCTAAAATAGAAATATTCTTCTCAAAATCTTTTCTCCTGATGATAGCCTAAGATTGAAACTAGTTGAAAAATGATCAAAATATAAATAACACTGAAGAAATATTCCTATTTATTTTTTCACTTTTATTCATCTTTTCAGTACATCCAAAAAGATTTTCATTTGAGTAATATACTTAAAATACTTAGAGAATAAAGCAATTTCCAGTCCAGTTTGTTGGATGATCATTTTGTCAGGGTCTTCATTTGCATAGAATGTAATTTTTTTATCATTCAATTTCTTGATATAATGAAGATAATAATGAAATATGAACTAGATTTCTTCACTCCCTTGTAAATTGAAGCATCAATATCATCATGAACCATTGTTCCAGAAGAAAATCACTTAGTTCATGTGTGAGTTCTAGTATTTCTTATAATTAGAAGTCAATTTCCAATGAGATCAGAAACAAGACAAGCAAAATTACACCTTTAAAATGAATCAACAGTTTGCAAAATCTGGTCGATTCTTGCTTTTGATGAATGGCATTCCTAGTTTACCAAAATAGAGATTATCATAGTTATAGAAAAATAGTTATAGAAAAATAGAGATAATCATAGTTATAGGAATGAAAGTAGTATTTGGTTTCAGAGTCAGGTCACTTGGGAGCCAAGAACAAAAGAAATAATGATATCATTTTGAAAGTCATTATATTGTCTGCAAAGAACACAGACACTTCCCAAGAGTGGAATCTTCTTCGTGAAATCAAAAGATAGACTTATGAAAATATCTGGGAATAATTTCAATGCTCAATGAATACAATTCTCTAACGTCTTGGGATAAAAAATCCTCAACAGATTGATGTGCCATAAAAATCAATCAATCAATCATAATATCCTTTAGGAAGAAAACAGAAAGAGGATGTTTTTATGCAAGCTTTTTAGTTTTTCATAGAAATTGGTCGAACTATAAGTATATAATAATGATTTTCTGCTATACTTCAAGTCTTATTTATAAGTTCAAATGATATTTCTTATAAGAAATTGAATTTTTCCCATTAACTTTTAAATTCTAGTAGAGCACCTCATGTGTTATAATGGTTAATAAGCTAATGTAGCATTGTAGTATCTCAAAGAAAGTTCAAGAAGAAAAGACAAGGACTAGATGAAAGGAAATAGAAAAATCACACTCAGTATATTGTTGATGTTACAACTTCCCTCTTATGTTGGTTAGGGATTTAAATTCAATTTCTGATTTGCCTTCCTACAAGGTTAGAAAGCTTAGTTTTCCCCATTATTTACCCATAAGAGAGAGGTTCAGGCCTTCCCCTAGAGAATTTGTGCAAAGTTAAATGCAAACAGCTGTCTCCAAGATTTGAACTCAGTTTGCCATGTTCATTTTCTATAGTGATTATTATCATGCTATGTATAACTCTTACAGATTATGTATATATTAATGAATTTGATGTTGTCACTTTAAATTTATTTTTTAAAATCCCTTTGTTCTGATGATATTGACACTTTGCCTCTTTCTACCATCCCTCAGGGGATGGTACCACCCACTTTGGAAATGACTGATTTAGCAGCTGGTAAACCAATGCTTTATCATTTTGCTATTGATACAAACATATGATGAAGGGCAAGTAGGTGGGTGTATTAATCTAACACCCACAACATTATTACAAGATGAGTTTCTTCTTGTAGTCACAATAGAGCACTAATGATAACATGCCAATACGTAGAGAATCTGGCTTGATATCAACTATGATAATAGCATATATAATGAAAACCATTATATATATCATTTTATATTTATTACATGATATTACAATATTGCATATTGCAAATAATATATATATATAGAACATTACTGTTTAGGGGGTGTCCTCGTAGTGTAATGGTTAAAGCGATTGACTGCGGAATCGTAGTACGCGAGTTCGTACTCCAGTCGCGCTATTACGTTCACTTTCGGGAAAATACCCTTGGGAAAGGTATGAACCCCCTTATCCTCCCAGCTATGGGTTAAATAGCACCACTACAGTTCTTCTAGGAGAATGGCTTTGGCATTAAATAACCTAAAAAGAATTGATATGCCATTAAACAAAGAAACCAAACCAAACCAAATTACTGTTTATGACAATTTGGATGTGTTGATGACAACAGTAAAACAGAGAAAGAGATAGATAAACAAATGTGATAAATTGATTGATAGATAAAGAGATCCAAGCAAAATAAGATAGATTGATTCAAGTAGAATTAGATAGATAGATAGATAGATAGATAGATATACACTGGCTATGTTAGATTGATTGATACACAGTCTGTGATAGATGGATAGGTAAATAAATAAATAGATAAATAGATATACACAGGCTTTGATAGATTGATAGATACATAGACTGTGATAGATAGATAGATAGATAGCATAAAAATTATGATATATGTAAAAATATTAACTAAAGATGGAATATATTGTAGCTATTTAAAATGGATTTGCTCAAGTAAGGAGAAATATTATAAAAGCCAGGACAAGTATTTAAGGAATTAGAGAATGAGATAGCAGCATCATCGAAAATACATCTTTTTTCTTCTTTTTTCTTCCTGAGAGATAGATAGATAGATAAGAACAAACTTTGATAAACAGATACAGTATCATGTATAAATCAATACACCCCAAACAATATTCTGATAAAAAGGCATAACCAAAGGCACAAGGATTTTATCATTTTTAAATGCAAATTATTTAACTACTACATTCATTATTAGGTATTATTTATGACTAAATTCTACATAACTGTAATGAAAAATACGAATATGTAACTATCCAAAAATGCGTTTACCTCTTATATTTCTTTCACTTTCATTGGTCCTATAACCCAGTTTGATTGTGAGAGCATTACTCATGTAACATGTCTTGGACAAGAATCACCTGACAGAGCCCATCCCTCTCCAAGTCTACAACTGGTTTGAATTCAGAATGTTCCTTCTTCTAGACAAGTTGCCAAACCAAAGTGTTGTGGAAACCTTACCCATCTTACTATAATGGATTCTTCTCACCGTTATTAGTACAGAGATTTCGCTGCCAGAAAGGCAGATCACTATTGGTGTTATACGAAAAGTACAAGACTTCTTACCTTTTCTATGTAACTCTATCTTTCTTGTGTAATATAATCTGTTATCTAATATTCATGTTTACGTTTTCATTAGTGACCCTTTCCAGGGCCACAACACAAAGTTAAAGAGCCCAATCTGCCCTACTATTTACCCACAGCTGGGAGGAGAATTGTTAGATTCATGCCTTTCCCAAAGGTATTAGAGCTATGAGAAATATAAACAGCCTTGTTTAGGATTTAAACTCAAGTAGCCAAGTCTACTTCCAATGAAGATAACTGTTATGTCATGAATGTCTCCTTATATATATATATATATATATATATATATATATATTCTTGTAGGCATATTTTATTTAAGGTGACAGAGAAGGACTTGAGAGTTGAATTTTGGGGACTTGAAGTTGAGTTTTTTATTGACCTTTTCATGTTGGCAAGCAAAAGGACACACAACCATGGATGAAGACAGTTAAGAAATTGTTGAAAGTCTCTGATGTTATAATCCAAGTATGTATACTATCAACTATTGTTTTTCATTATTGAAGATGTGGGTGCAACTATGTTCTGGAGTTAAGGAAGTTTTCTATGATCAATGAAATTTTTGGAAAAGGAACATTCATCATTTATGGACATTGCTTTATAAATAAATTGAGTTAGATAAGAAGAAATTGCAGTAGATTGATGATAGAGTTGATAATGATGCTGATGGTAACTCGAATTTGAAATTATTTTGATATCCAAGGTAGAAAACATACGGCAATTGAAAAGAGATAATTTTAAGAGATAAGATAATAAAAGAATCAATACAACAGAAGCCATTAAAATAAAAAAAAAATGCATGGCACAAACATTCAGTAGAAATTATATTTTCAAAAAGCTGTTAATCTTCAAAGCAATTTACAAGATATTTTGATATTTGCTGCAATTTATAATCATCTGAATGCAATGATCAAAGAAATACACAACATAGTCAACAGAAAAAGCAATAAGCATGATTCTTATCTTCAATTTCTTCAGAGATTTCTATGACCTTCTATTCTTTCATTAAATAATGGGATTCAATTATGAATATTAATGAATGATTGTTTGTATTTATGTAATCTTTAAGGGTGAGGATTTTATTCTGAAGTAATTTTGTTTAAAGCTTCTAACAAATATACTTGCCCAAGCTGAATCTCTGCTGAATAGCCTGGAACAGGCAGCAAGCAGCATTGGTTTCTACATGATTGTGGATAAAATGAGAGTTCATGTGTTTTAAACAAGATGAAGTCATCTCTACTTGAAATGGCAAGTCTCTGAAATTAGTAGACCAGTTCACATACTCAAGCAGTAATATCTTATCAACTGAAAGTGATGTCAGCATGAGTATAGGAAAGGCATAGACTGATAATATCATCAGGTTTTCAATCACATGGAAATCAATCTCTCATAAAATGAAATGATATTTCTACCAAGCTGTGGCATTGCTGGTACTACTGTATAGCTGCACCACCAGGATGCTTGAAGGAAAAGCTTGATGAGAGCTACACAAGAATGCTACATGCTATTTTGAACAAATCCTGAAAGCAGCATACAAAAAAAAAACAGCGGCTGAATGGCCACTTACCTCCCACATCACAAACCATCCAAGTAAGACAGACAAAAAATGATGGGCATAACTGGTGAAGTAAGGACAAACTCATAAGCAACATTCTCCATTGGACTTCAACTCATGCATACACCAGTGTTGGGTGACCAGCAAAAACTGTACAGATACTGGATGCAGACTTGAGGATCTGCCAGGAGTGATAGACAATAGGTATGGATAGAGAGAGGGAGAGTTAACAGACACCATGCTATAAGCACAACTTGATGATAATGAGAATACCTAACAATATATCAGGTTTCCATTGTAAAAGTTTGTCACATTATTAATGCTTCTATTTAAGAAGAGGTGAAGGATTTTAATTTGTTTGTTTGTTTGTTTGGTTTTAAGGCTTATCAACCATTGTAGTTCATTTAATGCCAAATTCATTTTTATACATATAAACAGTTCTATTTGAAACAATTCAGTTTAGCATAAGCACACAGTTTAGTTCTATTTGACCCACAGATAGGACCCTATCAGATGCTCCAACTCCAGGCCAGGGTGAACATGGGACTAATAACAATGAAGTGGTATTCCACATTCCTAAGAGCTGCAGGACAGGAACCACACCATCAGATTGTTCAATGTCATATCCAGGACACTCATTGGAGGAGTCTTACCTCTCTTCAGAGATGCAGTCAGAGTATTCTGCAGCCCAAGCCGACTGGACCATCTAATTAGTATTTCATAATTAACTACAGTCCATAATGATATTAATGCTTCTATTTAGTATTTCATAGTTATGTCTATTATATTGAGAGTTTAGATGATTAAAAAAATAACTTTTGCTCCAATGCAGTTTCATTCATTCAGTTTCAAACTGGATTGAAAATTGCTCTATTTTATTGCTCAAGCCAAAATCTCACTACTATGTACCATTTTTGTTATGTTATGGTTACATATATTGTATCACCCATGAATAAGTGCACCCCTACTGATTTTTTATTAAAAGTAAATTTTCTCCTAAACCAAAGAAACAAGAATTTTATTATATCTAAAAGTAAAAAAGTAAAGTTGGCAACCGTAGTTGAGGGTGAGCAGAAGGCTCCCTTTTCAATAGCAACTACACCAAGGTGTAGGGCAGGGCGCCACTCCTTTCCCTGGATTGCCCCACTTACCCTTGATACATACCTTTAATTGCTGAGTGTTAAGCAAGGAGGTATCAAGTACCATTTTTGGTCTTTAGTATGACACAACTAGGGATTGAAAACCGGTCTCCTGGACCATTGGCAAACACTCTACTCACTAGGCCAATAGACCGGTTATGAATATTATTAGGTATTATTTTTTTTATCAAACTCTGCTGCACGAAAACTGTTTAACCAAAAATATGAAAATGTAGCAGTACAAGTATTTGTGAAATGTACTTAATTTTCAAAATAAAAGAAATATTGACCATCCAACAAAGCAAGACTAAAAGATTGCATATTGTCAGAGGGAAATGTTGCGTAGAGTTTTGCAATTTTTAATACCTAATGGTAACCATTTCGATTGTATAATGTTCATTTAGAAATAATAAAATCCTGGTATCTCTGATTACCAAACCAAGTCTAGGTCTGATTGCATATATGAGAAACTGACTTTCACGTATTTACTAAGCCTTCTGCATAAGCAGGATATGATATAAGGTCAATTTGTAAGCAAAGTTTAACAGGTTTGAATTCAGAGTTTTCCTTCTGCCTAGACTCATTGCCATACCAAGGTTAAAAAGTCCAGATTGCCCTTCAATTTACTCATACCAGGAGTGAGAATAGTTGTATTTATACTTTTCCCAATAGTATTAGCATGACATGAAAAGAAAAGAAAATATATATATATATATATATATCGTTCAATAAATGTGATTTTTCTTTAAAAAACCAAATAATTTTTCATCAGAATTGTTTTCTATAAATGTAAACACTGCATTGTTTGGAATTGGTTGATAACAAAAATTATTTTAATCTCATAAAAGTATTTGTTTTGAGGCTTTTCAAAATGGCAGAAAATTAGAGTGCTCCAGGCTTGAAAAAGGTCTAACATCAAATTTTGGGTTGCTGAGAAGTGCAAACCATGTGAAATTTACAGAAGAATGTATAATGTATATGGAAAAGCAAAAGAAATATTTACGAATAGATTAAACATGGATTTGCCACTACAAGCTAGAGTCAAAAAGTCCATGGAGTGGAAACACACTGTCTATCCTATAAAGAAAAAATTCCGGGTGCTGCAGCCAGTAAAGAAGGTCATGCTAACAGTCTTCTTGGATATGACAGGAACCTTCATTTTAATTTCCTGGGAAAAGGTACAGCTGTAAACAGTGCTGCCTATTGCCAACTCCTAAGGCAAAATTCACCTTTTATTGAATGACCTTCATATATATATATATCTATGTATACACGTTAAAATGAATCAGTCCACAAGTGGATTTGCTTTTAGGTTATTTATTTTTCTTCTATAAGTGTTTCTGACTTTTAAAGTCATCTTCAGGAGGTTAATGGCTAATTTGAGCATTCCCTTTGTTTTTTACCGTGACAACTGTTTGGATTGGGTTGTGGTTCTTTTTAGTTCCTGGATTTGTGTCTGTGAATGTCCAGTTGGAGTTAATTGCCTGAGAAAAACTTTGTTCTCAGCTGATTTTTTTTTTAATGTTTATAAGAGTGTATTCTGTGAGTTTGTGTGTATGCATGAGTGTTCATATCCATGTAATTTACGAAGTTTTTTGCTTCAATGTGGCACAAGGCCAAATGAATGGGGCACCCAATGAGACTCAAACTCACTTGTGAAGGTTTGCCAGTCTAGCTTGCTAACCATTACACCACCTGAGGTGCCCTTGTTTATATCCATGTATATGTATATACTTTTATTTTGTTTTTGTTATTTTTGTTATTATTCTTCTCCCACTAAATAATCTATGATAGTTGATATGCTATAAAATCCAAATGATTACTATATATATATATATATATATATATATATATATATATATATATATATAAGGCAACTGGTAAGCATTCATCTGAAAGTTTCTTTTAACCAGATTTTTTAGTTTGGGCTCAGAGGGCAGGAGTTGCATCTCAGCTTTCACCATTGAAAGTGATCAAATGATTTTGAAAAAAGAAATGTTTTTGTTGAAACTTTCTTTCTTCATTCTATTCCTGAATAAATTGAGGGCTGCTATTAAGTGTTGCTGTATTTTGTTTTGTTTTTAATATGGGTTTGGTTGGAAAATAATGGCCAGTTTTATTACACATTTAAATATAAACTCGAAACAACCTAAATATATCATCAACAGTATGACAGAAAATTACCTGTCTTTATTACACTATTCTTTATTTTAATTTATACCATACTTTTATAATGCAGTTGAAGCAGCTGACTTGTGTTCACTTGAGTCATTGTCCAGATAAAGCCTTTGTGAAACATGTGATTTATAGGACAGTAAATGCACCTATCTTCCCCCCCCACACACACACTCATTATTATGAGTAAATATATGAATTTAGCAGACCCCTCCACAACCACTAAGGCTGGATATTATATATCATGAACATCATCATCAAGGCATGTTAACAGCATAGATACCCTTGATTTTCTATTACTATCTATTTCTATGAGCTATGGCTCTTGACAAATTCTCTAGATGGCATCCAGCTGATGAATATGAGTTTCTGCTGGTCAGCCAACACTGGTGTCTTTATATGTTGGAGTTCATAGGAGAACATTGCTTATGAGTTCATCCTTACTTCACCAGCAATACTTTGCATGTCTTGTTCATCTTACTTGAATGGTTTTTGAGATGGAAGGTAAGTGACCATATAGCTGCTGTTTTGTAGCGATTGCTTCCAGGATCTGTTAAAAAAAAAAAAACATGCAATATCCTTGTGTAGTTCCTATCAAGCTTTTGCTTCAGGCATTTCATTAAAGTTCAAGTGGTGTAGCCATACTGTAGTACTAACACAGCTTCAACTTTGGAAGAATTCCCTTATATTTATTGTAGAAACTCTCCCTTGTATGCATAAGTGGTATCAAAAATAATTAAACATTGTCAATACTCCTTTAAATGGGCACCTCAGGTACCAGGGATTAACTTTAACCCTTACCTTGAGGGGAGCGAAAATTGTGCAGACCACCCACTGGAACAGTCAGATAATTATTCCCAGCAACAAAAAAACCTGTACTTGATAAGAAATGAGTATATGTGCCTATGTAAACTGGCAACTGCAGTCAAGGGTGACTCGAAGGCTCCCTTTTCAATAGTTACTACACCAAGGTTTAGGGGAGGAAGCTACCCTAGACTGCTCCACTTTACCCTTGATATGTACCTTAAAATGCTGAGTGTTAAGCAAAGAGGTATCAAGTACCATTTTTTGAGTCTTTGGTATGACTCAACATGGGATTGAACCTCGATCTCCTGGACCATTGGCAAACCCTCTACTCACTTGGCCAATCTGTGCTACCAACAAAGCTTTCATGTCCAGAATTAGTTCATATCTAGAGGTTAGGGCACTGCATTCATTGTATGCTCATATTTACATTTTTAGTATAGCTGTTTCTAAAAAAGTTTTTTGGGTGGACACAGTCCTATCAAGTACGAATAGTTTTTAAACAGATCTATTTGATTATAAATGGGACCCTAACAGGTTCTACCACTCCAGGTTAAAGTTGACCTGGGAGTAATAGCAAAAGTTACTCCCCATTCCCCAGATCATCTAGAAGTGGAGCCTTACTATCAGTTGCAGTTTAGTGTCATACTCAAGACTCTCCTTTATTTGATAGAGGGATCTTACTCTTCTGCTGGGGATACAGTCAGGGTATTTATTCTCAACCCTACCAGATGACATGGTTTAGATAATTCAATGTGCTGACATATGTTGAGACATATGTAAAAATTCATTTAATAGTTTCAGAGTTAGCTACAAGTCCTTTTAAATCCTAATTAGAAAAAGAGGCTCAGTTACTGAAATAATGATATACAAGATAGGTCAGCAGGAATAAATTTGTTTACATTACAATGTTTGCAAAAAAAAAAAAAAGAATGACTTCAGTATTGAATAACCCAATAAGAGTTGACATGCCATAAAAACAGTGTGGTGTAACCCTTCATAGCCATTATTTCCAGGTCCACTCTAACCTGGAGTGGTAGTACTTTATAGGGCCCTGTCTATGGCTTAAAGAGATCTGTTTAGAAATTTTTAGGAATGGATAGAATTACTTGATACCATATAAGTATAAATTATTTGTATTAAGAATAGTTACTATAAGCTATAATTGTTTATGAAGGTTATTGCTTATTAATTGAAACCATACAATTGTGTGTAAATTATTTATATAACATATGAATACTTGATATCATACAACTGTGTAAAAACTATTAAAAACAACTACAAAAAAATGGTAGATATTAATTTACTATGAATGGGATTCCCTAATCTCTGGGCATAAAATAACCCTACAGAGGATGACATGTGGCTAGAACCAATTAATCAGCCTGTTATGGCTAGCATGTCCTGCTTTGATATTTTTTATACAAGAATCAATAAATAAATCTATAATCTGACACAGTTTTTAGAAGAATTTTGAAATGAAAGTTTTAGTATATGATGTTCAATCTATTGTACCATACTTTTATAATATTACCTGGCTCAGATATCGTGACATTACTAACCTATGTTGCTCAGTTGACTGGGGCTACATAATACACAGACTGCATCTCTGCAGGATATAAAACCCCCTCTCCCCTAATGAGTGTCCTGGATATGACACTAAACAATCTGAGGGTGAGGCTGATGTAATGCTGGAGCTTTGGGGAATGTGAAGCTCCCCTTCATTGCCATTGCTCCCAAGTCCACTCTGGCCTGGAGGGGGAGCACCTGATAGGGTCCTGTCTATGGGTCAAATAGAACTGTTTAAGATTTAAACTGTGTAAACAAATGACTTAAGCTAAATTGAATTGTTAGAAAAACCATTTAAATATGTCCAAACAAATGATTTATAATAAATAGAATTGTTTATATTAGATAGCAATATTTGAAATCATTTAACTGTGTGCAGAAAAATAAGCTCAGGCTCATTTAAAAATGTTATCAACAAAATGTGTTTACAAATCATATATATTTAATATATATGTATAAATGGGATTTGGCATTAAATAACCTACAATGATTGATGTGCCATTAAATCAAACCAAACCAAACTCAGCTATGATTTGTCAATCTTCTGTTAAAATGGTTTGGTTTGGTAGTGTTTTATGGTATATCAACCCTTGTGGGCTATTTAATGCCATGTCCTGTTGATATGTATATATATATATATATATACACACACACTCGCACACGCATACATATATTTTATAAGTGAACAGTTTGTAGGTAACATTATTTTTAAATAAACCAGAGCTCATTTGTTTGTACACAGTTACAATCATGGTAATCTAGCATTAATGATACTGTTTGATATTAATCATTTGTTTGCACACAGTTAAATAATTTCAAGTATTGCTAAGTATTGTTTGCACACAATTAAATGGTTTCAAGTATTTCTGTCAAATGCTAAAAATTCTATCTAATATTAATCATTTGTTCTTACTCAGTTGAATGGTTTTCAATAATAATCATTTGTTTGTGCACAGCTAAAGGGTTTTAAGCATTACTATTTATTGTTTGCATACAGTTAAATGGTTTCAAGTATTAATATTCAACACAAATATTTCAATTTGATATTATTAATAATCCTAGTAATAAATTGAACAATTCTATTTGACCAAAAGATATGATCCTAATAGGTACTTCAAGTCTCGGTCAGAGTGGACTTAAAAGCAATGGTATTGAAGGGGGACTTCACATTCCCCAAACTCTAAGAGGAGAGCCTCGCAATCAAATGCAGTTCAATGTCATATCCAGGACACTAATTGGTTTCAAGTATTGCAAAATAACACTAATAATTCAGTTTAACATTAATTCTTTGTTTGCACACAGTTAAATGGTTTCAAGTATAACTAATGATTAAATAGTTCTTTTTTACCAATAGACAGGGCCCTAACAGGTACTACTACTCCAGGTCAGTGTAGAATTAGCAATGAAAGAGTACTCCACATTCCCCAATTTCCAAGACTGGAGCTTAAACATCAAGTGCAGTTAGTGTCATACCCAATACTTTAGCTCTATTTGACCCTTGAAGAGGGCCCTAACCTCTCTGTGTCTCTATATAAAAAGTCTGAAAAATCCCCAGCTTCATGATGTGCAGTCTGTGAAAAAGTATCCAGCTTATCTGAAATCATTTTTTAAAAATTTTCCCAGTCTTTATTTGTCTAGTTTTTAATGTTTATAGAGTTGGACAATTAATTGTTGAAATAAGTGCCTAATTAAAAAGGAAGGATATTATGTTTAAAAATAGATATTCAAGAAATGTTTTTTGTCATTTGGTCATGAACTTGTTGATGTATCCATATATATTCCTTTTGATTTGCAATGTTTACTATCTTTGACACCAACTCTCTATTTATTTTTTTTCTGCTCTTCTTTTATTAAACTTTGAAACCAAATCTTCATATGTATTCTGAAATGTTTTAAAGAAGAAATTCTAGAGAAGAGAAGATAATTCAAATCTTGACTTGAGATATCTACAAGCATATTCTTGTCTGGCTTACTCTGCAAGGACTGAGAAGCTACATTGGTTTTATGTCAAATATCTATTAGTGCATATTATCGTTGTTTGAGTGTGTGTGTGTGTTTGTATTAATTCACAGACATTTATGCATACACTTACATACACACGCACATACACACAGAGTTATAATAATAACCCTGATACAAACAATAAAAATATACAGTCTGGATATAGGAATGGATTTTGGCATTGAAAAATGTGCCATACTTATAATGAAAAGTGGGAAAAGAGAAATAACATAATAGGACTGCCAAACCAAGAAAGAATCAGAACACTTGGAGAAAAGGAAAATTTCTTGTACTTGGGAATATTGGAAGTGGACACCATCAAACAAGCAGAGATGAAAGGAAAAAATAGAAAAGAGTACCTCAGAAGAACAAGAAAACTTCTCAAAACCCAGTTTTGCAGCAGAAATCTTATAAAAAATAAACACCATGTTGTCCCCTTGTAAGATACTCTAGACCATTCTTAAAATGGACAAGGGAGGTTGGTTGGTTGGTTGGTTAGATTGGTTTGGTTGGTTTTATGACATATCACTCTTGTAGGTTATTTAATGCCAAATCCATTTTTATACAAATAGTCAGTTCTATTTCAAACAATTTAGTTTAGCATGAGTACACAGTTTAATTGTCAAAAACATTTATTTCAAGCTATTCAGTTTAGTCAAACAGTTCTTATTCAAACAATTCTAATTCAAACAATTCAATTTAGTATAAGTATAGATTTTGTCCACACACAGTTAAATGTCAAAACAGTTCTATTTAAAGCAGTTCAGTTTAGCATAAGTACAGTTTCAATGTCAAAAACAGTTCTATTTCAAACAATTCAGTTTAGCATGAATATGCAGTTTAGTTCTATTTGACCCATAAATAGGTGCTACCACTCCAGGCCAGAGTGAACCGAGGAGCAATAGCAATGAAGGGGTGCTCCATATTCCCCAAAGCTCCAGCATCACTGGAACTTCACCATCAGATTGTTTAGTGTTATATCTAGGACACTTGTTGTGGGGGTGGGTTCTTACCCCTCTGCAGAGGTGCAGTTGGTGTATACTACAGCCCCAGCTGACTGGGCAAGGACAAGGGAGGAACTCAAATGAATAGACCAAAGGACAAAAACATTGAGACTATGCACTTAGGCTAACACCTTAGATATGACATTGATAGAATATGCATCCAGAAAAAGGAGGAAAAGATTTTGCCACAATTAAGGATTGTATAGATGCATCAATACAAGGATTCAAGAAATACATAAAGATGAACAAAGAAAGACTTAGTACAGCAGCTTGTAACAGCAAAGGCAACATAAGGTCAAACAGAAAAATAACAAAAACTACAAAACAAAAAAAAGGGAAGAAAAATAACTATGAACACTTCAAATAACAAACTGGCAAGATTGCACACAATATGGCCTTGGCACAATATAGCTAAAAGAGAGAAAGCTCAAGAGAGAAATTGAATCTCTTTTCATTGCAGCAGAAAATGATGCTAATTATATCAAGGTGAAAATATATAATATGCTACAGAATAGTAAGTGTTGAGAATGTAGAGGCAGCGATGATACAGTTAATCACATTATAATTGAATGCAACAAACAGATACATGAGGCTAGTTAAGACTGGGTTGGAAAGATGATCCATTGGGAATTGTGTAAGAGATTAAAATTTAACCATATTACCAAATGGTATATGCGCAAACCAGAATCCATCAAAGAAAATGAGACTAATCCTAGCAATGAGGCTAGACACAGAATTAATAAAAAGAAAAGAACATGTAATCAGGTAGATTTTGCTGTTCTGACAGTGCACAGAGAAAAATCAAAGAAAGTGAAAAGATAAACAAATACTTGGATCTGGCCAGAGAGCTGAAAAAGCTGAGAAACATAAAAGGTGACAGTGATACCAATAGCAGTTGGTGCTCTTGGAACAGTTTCTAAAGGCTTGAAAAAAAGTTAAACAAACTGGTGATCAGAGAAAGAGTCAAGACCATACAGACCACAGCATTGTTAAAATCAACTAGATTACTCAGAAAAGTCTCGGAGACCCGAGAAGACATGTTTTTACTCAGACTCACATGAAAGACCAACAATTTAAACTGGTAGGAAAAACTCACCAGGAATGAAATAATAATAATAATAATAACGATAATAATAATATGAAACAGTTAATCATATTATAAGCAAATATAGTAAACTGGCTCAAAAGGAGTATAAGACTAGACATGACTGGGTGGGAAAGGTAATCTCCTGGGAATTGTGCAAGAGGCTGAAGAAGGGACTGGAGAAATTGGAAATCAGTGGGAGAATCAAAATCATCCAGTCTACAGTATTACTGAGATCAGCTAGAATATTGAGAATAGTCCTGGAGACCTGAGGAGACATGCTGTCATTCAGACTCCAGCTAACTCTGGTATATAAAACTTGCAAGTAGTGAAATAATTATAATAATTATTATTGCAGCACAAAATAGTCTCATGAGGACTAATTATTTTATAGTGATTATCTTTAACACACATAAGAATAGCAAGTGCTGGTTAAGCAAAGTAAGAGATGAAATAATTAATCACATTATCAGTGAATGCAACAAACTAGCACAGAAAGAGTACAAGACTAGGCACAACTAGATTGTAAAGGGGATTCATGGGGAACTGGGCAAAAGATTAAATTTTGACTATACTACCAAATGGTACATGCATAAACCAGAATCTGTCCTAGAAGATGAGACACATAAAATTCTCTGGGATTTTGAGATACAAAGAGATCACCTAGCCAAGAAGATCCCAAGCCAGAAGACTATTATTAACAAACAAAAAAAAGTCATCTAACGGCTTTTGCCATTCTAGCAGATCACAAAGTGAAAATAAAAGAAAGCAAAAAGATAGAAAAGTAATTAGACCTTGCCAGAGAACTTTAAAAAATCTAGAACAAACAGATAACAGCGATACCATTGTAATTGGTGCATTTCAGAAAATCCCTAAAGGATTGGAAAGGAGACTGGAAGAGTTGGAAATTGGAAGAAGAACCAAGACCATACAGACTACAACATTGCTGACATCAGCCAGAATACTGAGAAGAGTCCAAGAGACCAGAGGAGACTTGCAGTGGCTCAGACTCTGGAGAAAGCTCAACGGCTAACACTGGTGTGAAAACTAGCATGGAGTAAGATGATAATAGAACAATTTTTTTCCTATTTCCTACAAAGGAAAAAAGGTAGAATGGAAGGAAATAGAAAGAGAAAGTATTGTATGCTAATGAAAAGAAAAAGAGTAAAATAAGTAATTGGAATATAAAAAGAAAGGCAGAAAAAGAAAAAAGAAAAACAAAAAAAGAAAGAGTTGCATAAAGTTCTATGAGTCTAGAACAAAAAATGATTTTGGAAAAAAAATGGGAAAAGAACAAAACAATTCTTAATCTGAAACAACAGAAACAATAAAACAAACAAAAAAGAAAAAATGATCTTTGAATTTCATGGACAGCCATGACAACTTAAAATTAACTGCTTTCTCCATTTCTGCAATAATCATAAAACTAAATTGCACCTAACCTCACAAACTCAGCAACAAGGTTTTCTGGTGATATTTTTATTGCAAAGAAGAAATTAAAACTAAAAGATTTTATTGCAACATTATCCATCCATGAATATTCCACAAGGAATTCTTACTACATTTTACTCAACTTTGTTTCAGCTTTGTTTTTCCATGAGTTTCTAAATATTTAATTCTTGGTTTTTTTATGTCTATAATTACTAAAATTCGAAAAATGGCTGCCCACAAACAAATTTTAGTTTGAAAAGCAAATAAATTTAATGTTCCAACTTTTGTTTGCAACAAATGGTAGCAATGATGCGATGCCTTGAGTGGCCAGCTAGATTAGCAGATTATTAATAATGAGTTCAGTTCTCACTGGCTGCTCAATATATTTAGCCTTGTGCCAAACTTAGCTAAGCTTAGTAAATGACAACTGACACTAATGATATTAAATTACCAAACAGTAATAAGTATAATATTTGACATACAAACATATATATATATTTATATATATATATATATAAGATAGGATAGAGTTAATGGTAAACACATAGGCAAAAAACTGACAGTTATCAAGCACCAATGACTCAATGTCAACACTATCCTACCTTAAATATATATACCTATCAATGATATTGATCTCTCTTTTTTCTTATAAAAATAGCAATCTAGACCTTCAATAAATATATATTTGCATATATATATATATATATATATATTTATCTGTCAACACTATCCAAAGTATTTGGTAAATAACAGGTTAAACAGACAGGCAATTCTCCCATGATAAAATGGAATATTGTGAAAAAAGGTGGTGACAGCAGATTGTGTCTGAAAGAAAATTATTCTAAAAACAAATTGCTGATCAAAAGAAGTGAATTGATATCTAAGTGTAGATATGTTCTCCTGTGTCATTTACCACCTGACTAATTCCATATTTATTCTTATTAGACAGCTTTTATTTTATATATATATATATATATATATATATATATATATATATATATATATATATATATATATATATACCCGCCTATTGACAAAATGGTCTGAATGCTCACAAATGGTCTGGGAGACCAGGGTTCAATCCCACATCAAGTCATACCAATGACTCAAAAAATGGTACTTGATGCCTCCTTGATTAGCACTCAGCATTAAAAGGTACAGATCAAAGATAAATGGAGCAATCCAGTAGCACACTTCCTTACACTTTAGTGTAAGAATTGTTGAAAAAAGGAGCCTTCTGGTCACCCTCAACAATGGTTGGCCAACTTACCGACTACTTATATATATGTATATATATATATATATATACATGAGTGTATGTCATATATACATGAGTGTATATATATGTATATATATATTCCATGAGTGTATGTCACATATACTTGTATCTTACCATATGATTATACAGCAGACTATAAAAAGGATTGATTAGCCTCTTTTTCTTATATTTCCATCTGATGCTTCACATTAAAATTCAAGTAATAGACTTCAACCATTCATCATTTGAATACTTTAGATTTTATACCAGCTCTGCCATTACAGCATAAAAAACGTTTTCATGCAAAAAACTTTTCTTTCAATACTTTTTATTATATATATGTGTGTGTGTGTGTGTGTGTGTGTGTGCGTGTGTGTGTGTGTGTGTACAATTGTCATTCAGCAAGTAAGCTGAATTTTGCCTTAGGAGTTGGCATTAGGAAAGACTTTTTAAGGTTGCACCTTTTTCAAGTTAATCAATTATGATGGGTCCTTTCATGTTCCAGAAGACAGTCAGCATGACTTTCTTTACAGACTGCTGCACTAAGAACTTTTTCTTTATCAGAGAGTCAGTATGTTTCCATTCTGTGGGTTGTCTTTTTTGACTCAGGCTCTTTATAGTAAATCCCTGTTTAGCTCATTTGTAAACATTTTTTACCAAAAACATGCTTCTCCATACACATAACACATTATTCAGCAAATTTCACATGATTTTTACTGTTACATATTGTAGGATTCAAATTAAGTCCTGAATGGAAAAATACAACTGGTTAATGAACAACTGTTGATCTCAAAACAAATATTCTTGCGAGATTAAAATAATTTTTGCTATAAACTAATTCCAAAAAATGCACAGTTTACATTCATAGAAAACTGTTCTAAAAAAATCTTTTGGTTTTTTTTCCCCAAAATTTGCTTTATTTTCTGAATTACCCTCATATATATATATATATATATATATATATATATATATATAGCAAGATTATACAGAAAAATTTTGTATTATATATATATATATATATATATATATATATAATGCAAAGTTTTTCTGTATAATCTTGCTATAAAACAATTCTCATTCATTTTTTAAATTTTTATTTTCTATATTATTATAGAAATAGAGTAGAAATGAGGCTTTGAAAATTTTTGTACTGTCAAATATTTTAAATACCCCACATATAAAGATAAAAATTCTTCCTTTTTCCCTCAATATTGACAAACAATCTTTAAGAAAATATGTAGTCATATCAACTTAAGAGAACTCTTTCAATGCCTTCACATTTATGTGCACAGTCATATAAAGATTGGTTCCAGATGTACAAATCAATAAATATCATCAAATAAACATGTAAGTACTGATCAATACATAGGCATAAAGGGTATTTAAAAAAATAAGAATGCTCACTTTGTTTGTTAATAGTAGCCACGGATATTACCTAAAAGATGATAGAAAGCTACTTATCATTAAAAAGAATAATATAGCTTTTAATCAGAAAGTCATTACTTATTTTTGTTACAATTATATTTAAATGTTCGAGTTTTCCTTTTGATGAATAGTTTGCATTTTTGATAGAATGAATTGAATATATCATTATACTCCACATCAAATCTCATTATGATTCATAAACTCTTCATTCCAGTCAAAAAACAGAATGGCCTATAAGTCATTCAATGTCACTTACTGACTGGCAATGAGCAATCATGTGACTAGGAATTAAGCCTTTTTTAGCCAATCAGAAGGCACCACAGATTGAAGCTGTGGATGCTTTCTTGATTCTATCAAAAGCATATGAATACTACTCCACATTCCACAAAAGGGTTGTTCTTATTATACTGCCTCACATGTGACTTTGACAGACAGTAGCTTCTTTGTTTACCTCTACTGATGATGGATGAACTTACCAAGAACTCATACCACAGAATGTACATTCACCATCTAAGCTTCTTTGTCAACTAAAACAAGGAAAATTAACTCTCTTGTATATAAATTCCACCTTTTTGTTGATTCTCTTGCTGTTTTCTAATCATTTTTTCAATCCCTGCTTTTCAAGCCGGTAGTATGATATCCTGGTCAGTGAGTCCTCTCCTCTGCTCCCTTTCTCTCATCTCCTGCATTACCATACAAGAATACAACAACATCAACTGATGTTTTTTTGTAATTGTACAAGAGATGAGAGGTGTCCTTGTGGTGTAATGGTTAAAGTGCTGGACTGCAGAATCGTAGTATATAAGTTCAAACTCCAGTTGCACTAAAACATTCACTTTTGAACAAATACTCTTGAGAAAGGTATGAATCTTCTTATCCTCCCAGCTATGGGTTAAATAGTACCACAACTGTTCTTCTGGAAGGATGTATTTTGCATTAAATAACCCAAGAAAGTTGATATGCCATCAAACAAACATAACCTAATCTAACTGTAGAAAGGATGGAAAAGTAAGCAGTCCTGCCCTGAGAAATGCCATCAATGTGGAATTCCTTGGTATGGCATCACTAACAACTTATTACATTATGAGATGTGTTTATGTCTTCAAAAAAAAATGAGAGAAGATACAAAAATAGTCTCACATTAAAGATTAAACTAGAAATATTTGTAATATATGATCATTGCCACCAACTTTTAGTCAAGTAAAAATGCAATCTGTTTTAGGCATTTAATAATATATCAGGTCAGGGTCTGATCTGTGCTGCTGGTATCATGTAACTTAATGCAACTTTTTAAATGTACTTCAGAAAGGAGGTGGACACTGACAAGTAAATGCCTTGAAATATACCAAGAAAGGGAATAACACAGCATAGAGACAGAGTTAGCATAACATTTATCATTGTAGAATTGGTGATGAGTTCAAATCAGAGATAAGCCTATTTACATTTCACTTTACTTAGTACAACTTGTTGAATGTACTTTAAAAAGATGAATGCTGTCAAGTAACTACCTATGCCTTGAAATATGTTCTTACCAAACTCCTTCATATGAGCAGGATGTGACACAAGGTCAATTTTTTAAGCAGAGTTTAACAGATTTGAATTCAGAGTTTTCCTTTTCAAGTTCAAATCCTGAATTCTGCTGTTTTCATTTTCCTTTGTGCTAATGCCCTTGGGAATGGTTTGAATTCATCTGTTCTCCCTTAGCTATGGGTAAATAGTTGATCTTACTGAGGCTTCTTTAGCCAATGTTTGGTAACCAGTCTAAGAAAAGGAAAACTCTGAATTCAAACCAGTTTTATTCCACTTAAAAATCAACCTTGTGTCACATCCTACCCATGGCTGGGAGTGGGAGTATATACATACTCAGCAACATGGCATCCCTGATACCCTAATGTTAAAGAACACATTTATTTCTACTAAAATAAATGACAAACAAACAAATCAACAAGTAACGAGAGAATGTTGTTCAGTATTAAAAACTAGACAAACAAATATTTGTAATATATAATTGGAGATGGTATCACAAAGCCAATGCTCTGATTCACAGAAAGCTCATGAGACAATTGTTGTTCAATTGTTGAGTCTCTTCATATATTTCATTAAGATTTCCCTTATCTTAAAGTATAGGGAGATGAATAGCAATCACTTAAATAAAGCCTCTTTGTTTGTTTGTTTGTTTGTTATTTGACTTTTGTTTTCCTTTCGTTTTTTTGTTTTGTTTTGTTTTGTTTTTTACCACTCTTCACATTTGAGTCTGCTTTAAGATCTCTTGGCAAAAGACCAATAACAGAAATTAGTGAGATACAATAATAGAAAAAAAAAACAAGAGGAAAAGAAAAACCAGAATAGTCTCCAGTATTATATCAAGCATTTCTCTTTATTAACATTTTCCCCCATTTTCCTATTGTTGTTTATTTATATCCTTGTACTTTCATCAGAATAAAAATGGTTATACTAGGGTGAGTCAAAAGTTTTGCAATATTTGAGTTGCATAATTTGGAATTTCTGGATGCTTTTGTCAAGGTTGTGAAAGTGATGAAACAAACTGGACTGTGAGATTCTAAGGTTGCCTGATACCCTCTCAGTGCTACTCAATAGATTAATTTCTATGGCTAATAGCGCAGCCTCAGCATCCACATTTTTAGGCCTACTTGACCTTGCCTGATTGTCAAGGTTCTTGCAACCTGAGGAAAATTTCTTCAACCATCTGGTTACTATACTGTGATCAACTACACCTTTACCTTTTGCACGATAAATGTTTTTGGTTGATTCTGTGATGTTATGGCCCTGTTCAAATTTGTAAAACAAGTTCCTGAAGTAGACTATGTTACATGTTCATCTGTGCATCTTTCAAATCACACATGGAGTGAAGTAATGCACAATGTGTCAGCACACCAACTACCACAATACTACCAATCACTACACCTTCACCTTAGGTTCATCAAATGTTTTTTTGATTGCCTCTGTTGTGTTATGGCCCTTTTTGAACTTGTAAACTATAAGTTCCTGAATTAGATTATTTTGCACATTAATCAGTGTGGCTTTCAAATCATACACTGAGTGAAATAATGTGTCAATGTACCACTACCAACCACAGTGGTTACCAACCATGGTTTAACTGCTTTGGTTACATGATATATGCACCACAAACTAGGGCATACCAAAATATTCCCAAACATTTTTGCCCTGTTGGCTGGGGCTGTAGAATATACTGACTGCACCTCTGCAGAGGGGTAAGACCCCCCACACACACACAATGAGTGTCCTGGATATGAAACAAACAATCTGATGTTGGGGTTCCAGTGATGCTGGGGCTTTGGGGAATACGGAGCACCCCTTCACTGCCATTTCTCCCAGGTCCACTCTGGCCCGGCATGGTAGCACCTGATAGGGCCCTATCTATGGGTTAAATAGAACTAATGGCATATGCTGAACTGAAACCGTACTTACATTTAAACAGTGTGTTTATGCCAAACGGAATTATTTGAAATAGAACTGGTTTTTGACATTGAAACTGTATTTACACTAAACTGAATTGTTTATCATAGAACTGTTTTGACATTTAACTGTGTGTAAACAAAATCTGTACTTATACTAAACTGAATTAGCTGAATTAGAACTGCTTGACTAAACTGAATAGCTAGAAATATAAATGTTTTTTCACAATTAAACAGTGTACTCATGCTCAATAGAATTGTTTGAAATAGAATTGATTATTTACATAAAAATAGATTTGGTGTTAAATAACCTACAAAGGTTGATATGCCATAAAATCCGACCAACCAACCAACCAACCAACCAACCAAAAAAAATCCAAAACTTTTGATTCAACCTAGTGTACCATTGTGCTTTCATCCAAATATAAATGATTATAATTTTTTTCAACTGGTTGGTAGGTTGGTTGTAATTTTTTTGGCATATCAACTTTTGTAGGTTATTTAATACCAATACATATTTATACATATATATTAAATATATATGATTTGTAGACACATTTTGTTGATACCAGTTTTAAATGAGCCTGAGCTCATTTTTTTGCACACAGTTAAATAGTTTCAAGTATTGCTATTGAATATGAATTATTCTATTTGCAATAAATCATTTATTTGCTTAGAGTTAAATGGTTTTAAGCATTGCTATGTAACAGTAACAATTTAACATCAGGCATTTGTTTGCACACACTTAAATATATATACATGATATGTAAGAAATTAGTTTGTAGGTAATTTCATTTTAAATGAGATAGAACTCATCTGTTTGCACACTAGTATTGCTATTGTTTCTATACAGTTAAATGGTTTCAATTATTGCAATCTAACACTTATGATTATATTCAATATTAATCATTTGTTTGTACACAGTGATGTGGTTACAAGTATGGCTATTTAATAATAATTATTCTATTCAACATTACTCATTTCTTTACACCCAGTTAAATGTTACTAAGTATTGCTATGTATTACTAACAATTCAATTAAACATCACTCATTTATTCCCACACAGTTAAATGTCAAACAGTTCTATTTCTAACAATTCAATTTAGCTTAAGCCCTTTGTTCGCATTTAGTTTAAATGTCAAACAGTTCTATTTGACCCATAGATATGACCCTGTCAGGTGCTACCACTCCGGGCTAGAGTGGACCTGGGAGCAATGGTAATGAAGGGGTACTCTGCATTCCCAAAACTCCAGAACTCCAGCATTACTGATATCATATTGTTTAGTGACATATTCAGGACACTCGTTGATGATGATGGTGGGGTCTTATCCCTCAGCAAAGATGCAGTTGGTGTATTCTACAGCCTCAGCTGACTGGCTGGTTTTTTCAACTGTTGCATTTGATTTCTTTTACATTAAAGAACAGCAAGGAAAACCATGACACACCACACAAACGTTTTCCCAACAAAATATTCACAAGAAAATAGATATTTCAAAACATCCAATCAACATCATTGCAACCTTCCTATCTATCTCTTTTTCTGATCTCATCTCTAACAAACAGCTTTTCCTGAAGCTGGAGTCAGCATAACATAATAGAAGAAATTACCTCTTAAAATTGCACATACTTGGCTTGATTATTGGCAGCCATGTTAGTAATTATTGCTAAAAGCAAGACTAGGATTGAATCGCTTTAATATGCTGAGCCCTATGAAGAGTTCAAGATGAAGGGTAGTTATCTAATCTTTATCCAGCTACCATAATTAACAAATTACAAACACACATGCATGTATGCACACACACACACCTCTGTAAAACGGACAAAACCAAACAAACAAAGAAAAATAGAAAACGTTAAACCAGAAAGCAAATAATAGAAGCTTTAGATAAATGATAAGAATCGGAGAAACTTGAAATCAGCGGCAAACAAACAGCTGCAATTAAATGATAGCTGAACACCTGCCCACTTATGCTTACAATGAAAGTTTCATAACCAACTGGAAATCTGTTTATGAAAATGGCCACTTTGAATTCGCATTCTAAAGTACACATGCCAGACTGAAAATCATTGAAACTATAAATAGTCTTCCAGAACTTGCATTAAAGCAATAATTAAGCCAAAAACAGTTTCATGGCAAGAGCTGATTTCTAAAGGATGATATTAAAACAAAGCATGCTTATCTTATTTACATTGTCAAATGATAAACATGTTACTTGCTAAACATTTAATACCAGCTTTCTACTATAGACTATCAAAAGGAATGCTCCAGAGTTCTTAGCCCGACCAACTGCCCTCTACTGACTGTATCCTCTGCAGAGAAGTAAGCTTTCCACCCTCACCAAAAAGGGAAATCCTTGGTATGACATCACACTGTATCAAATGTTGAGGCACCAGTCCAGGAGATCTAGGAAGTGTAGACTATTGCTCCATTGCAATTACTCCCAGGTCCACTTTGACCCAGAATGATAATACCTGTTAGGGTCTGATCAGACTGCATTAAAAAAACCTTTTTAAGAAGCAACTATACAAAAAATGTAAATATGAACCTACAATAAATGCAATTCCCAAACCTCTAGCAAAAACTAATCCTAGACAGGTTGATATGTCATTAAAATCAATCAATCAATCAATCAATTAGATCTAATAGAGGGAGGTAATAACTTTTTTCATTTCATATAATTTTTTATTTGGAAGAGCTAAAAAGTTGATTGATTAATTGATTTTAATGGCATGTCAATGCATTCTGGGTTATTTTATGGGGAGGAATTAGGGAATTACATTCATTGTAAGTTCATATTTACATTATTTATGTAGTTGTTTCTTAAGAAAGTTTTTTTTTACAGAAAGTCCTATCAAATACAAATAATTTCCAAACAGATCTATTTGACTAATAAGTAGGAGCCTAACAGGTACTACCTTTCTGAATCAGAGTGGACCAGGGAGTAATGGCAATGAAGAAGTACTCCACACTTCCCAGAGCTTTAGAACTGAAGCCTTACATTCAGATGCAGTAAAGTGTCATACCTAGGACTCCTCTTTTTTGTGGGGGTTGGGGGGAGTCAACTGTGAAATCTTGGTGCATATGCTATGTATTTTGAACTTCAAGATAAATATGCTGAACAGTAGATATAATTCAATGCCCTTGTTCATTCACTTATTACTCAAGCTGAGGACTATTCAATGTCTCTTTATATATAAATAAATATGAATATTTGATTTTTTCTTTCTTTAAATAATATTATTATTAAAATTCTTGATCAACTTGAAAAGATCACTTCATATTTAATTTATCAGACGATAAACATACCGTTCTACCATAGAATATCTAAGAGAATGCTGAAAAGTTCTCAGCCCATCCAAGAAGAAAAAAAACTTTTTCTTTCATTTTTATATCATTTTTCATTTTTAAGGTTAAAAAACATGAAAAATATGCCAAGCATTTTGAAAGTCAAGTTAAATATATCGAATAGCATATATATTTCATGGCTCTTGATTATTTCCTAATTGTTCAGGCTAAGAAATACCATCTTGTAATTTAATAACTTGACCAATTCTCATTCAAATGAACTTAAATCTAAATAGCATGTGGAGAAACAACTCAAAATTCAGCTAATGTTTTTTGTTTTATCTTTTCAAGTTCAGAAATGCCATCCATGAGGAAAGAAAAAGCATTTAAACATTTAACAAAAGTTTCAGTTGTTTCAACACATGCTGTTAAAATTTGAAGGAGAATTAGTCTAGTTATAATTTTTCTGAAACACCCTGTACAGATCAAATGATATCTAATTTTTTTAAACACCCTTTCAATAAATGTGAAAGTTTTCTTTCTAAACTTAGTTAAAACTGAGGACTTTGAAAAATTCAGGAATGATATCTGCTAACTGGTTTTTTACTCTCCCCAGTCTACCAGACAATATTCTTTATGAAAAAATGTTGATCAGAGAAAAGGAATATAGACATAACTGCAGTAAAAATTGTCAAGCAACTACGAATACTATTATTGCTTATCGTAGTGTTGCAAGCATACCATATAAAGTTAGCAGAGACAAAAATACAAGAATGAAACAAAGAGATGACTATCTTATTCATATCAGGTAAGGAAAGTCAGACATGTGGTCAGAGAAAAATCTCACTCACTTTTTGGCCAATGTTACAACTTCTCTCTGAACCAGTGTAAAAAAATAGGAAGACATGAAGTGGTTCTTTCTTCTCATCCCCAATGAGGAAGGGAGTTTTCTTCACCCTAAACTTTATGGTGTGACATGTCACTCTTCTGGTTACTCAGTGCCAATATTGGATTTGATTTTTCTCTGAGATAGAACCTGAAATAGAATGGGGTCATAGCTCCAAAAACTATAAAACCCACTACCCTAGAGTATTAGGTAGTGTTTGCAGATATGATTTAATATAAGCAGCATGATTAGCAATATGTTTTATGTGTAAAGTTATGAGTAAACTAATAGTTTGTAATTACTTATGCCTTTGTATTTACAATCTGGTAATTGAGTCAGCTGTGCTTAGGTGATATCCTTCAAATGATTTTACGTTAATTTTTAAAATGAACTTAATAGGTTTTATAAAGTTGGATAATATTTAAATGATGGAATAATAGTAAATCTAATTTCACTGCGGTGATAAAAATTCCAGAAATACTTGGATGTTTCTCATTTATAATCATCTGAAATGTGGAAAAAATTTTCCATTTCTTTTTCAGAAATCAGCTCAAATATCAAAGATGAAAAGCACTTTTCACTTTACAAATCAATCATTTAATCTCTCTCTCTCTCTCTCTCTCTCTCTCTCTCTATCTATCTCAATGAAGGTGTTTGTGAGTATGGATGTATTTAAGTAAGTATGCATAGTGTAAATATACATGTATGCACAGATATAGGTTTGTCACTATATATATATATATGCAATGTAATACATAAATTAAAACCATATATTGCAACTAATAATTACAGAATTTCACCATCAGACAATACTCTATAGCAGATAATGAGCTCTCCCTCAATAGATACTGCAACCTTTAAACACTGTAAGGATTATATATATATATATATATATATATTGTTACTTCAAGAAGGTTGATATTATTTGTGGTGGGGACAGTATTCAACATCAGGTATAGAATGTATACAAAAGTAAATATTGGTCTAAAAATTGAATGCGATATATACCAGCTTTACCCCACTAAAAAATTAACCTTGTTTCATGTCCTACTTTGACAGAGAGATTGAGTAAATATGTACATCAACACACACACACACACACACACACACACACACACACACATATGTTGCAGACAAAAGTGTAAATGATCAAATAAAACATAGATCTACAAATTAATAAATTTTGTTTCTTTAAATGGAGTGAAAGTTTATTGAAAAACGGAAGTTTCTTGTAAGAAAAGATTATATTCATCTGAGCATGAATATTTTAAGAGAGAAAGTGAAGACTCCTGCATGAAATGTAGCAATTTTTGTCAGCCATAATCTACATGAATATATTTTGTGTGTGTAAAAAGATCTGTGAGTGAGTGTATCATGATGTAGCGGGAAAACAATGTTATGTCAGTTTGTATGCAAAATGAAACAATCAAAAACTGTAGTTGCAGTACTAATAGATCTCTGTAAACAATAACATATTCATTAAATTTAAGATAATTAAGTGATGCTAAAATTAAATTAAATGGATTCTTGAAGGAAAAGAATGTTAAAATTTTTACTCAAATTGAAATAAACCAAAAGTTGTTGTCTGTGCCTACTTTAGAAATAATTATTTCTTTGCTATTTATAAGATTGAAGTAGGCTTGAAATTAGATTTTTAAAAAGTTGATGATTTATCTTTGATTCTAATTGGTTAAAAATCATTTTAAAGAATCTATTTGAGAAAAGATTTCTTTAATTATTTTGGATTTTGATCCTTCAAATGTTTTGCATCAAGTCAAATATTGTTATCGGTGAAATATCTCAAAATTTTGAAATGAGCATGTAAATACCAATTGATTATTATATGCAAAAATGCATCTACAAAAATTACAGCTTCTAAAGCACAGAAATTAACTCTTTTTTGTAAAATAATCAGTTTATTGCATATATATATATATATATATATATATATATATATTTACCCATCCCTCTGCATAGTCAGGATGCAACACAAGGTCACATTTTAAGCAAAGTTTAACAGGTTTGAATTCGGAGTTTTTCTTCTCCTAGACTGGTTGCCTAATAAAGGCTAAAGAACTCAGCTAGCCCTACTATTTACCCATAGTTGGAGGGAGAATAATTGGATTCATGCCTTTCCCAAGGGTATTAGTGCAATGTGAAATACAATTAGCCTCATCCAGGATTTGAATTTATGCTGCCATGTCTATTTCCTCTGACAATAATCATGATACCAAGGGCACCACCTTATATATATATATATATATATATATATATATATATATATAAACTAATTTCAGCAAGTTTGCTTGAAATAAAGGAAAGATCTGGCAGTCTAAAATCTTGATCTTTTCAAAGTAATAGAGAAATAAGACCTTAATCTTTGCATTCATTTACATTCTTGTAAAACCTTTTATTTCTCTTTCATGAAACCAAGTCTTATTATTTTAGCTTTGCATTAACAGAATTAGTTCAAGGAATACAGAAAAAAAACTTTAGTAGATAAAGTTTCTATGCAAAAGCCATATTGGTAATGCTCTTTACTGCAAAAAAGCCTCAAAAAGTCAATTACAACTGAGAATAAAAAGAACTCTTAAAAGATGAGAATAAAATCTTTAATGTTACTGTATTAAAAAAAATGTTTGACTGCATTTCAAGGTTCTCTTTCTTTACGTTTAGCCAAAGTCTCATTTTCTCTTTGCTCAGATTTTATTTACTTTGCCATCTCAGAGCATTCCAGTCTGGAAGATCATTTAATGAATGTATTAATTGGCCATTGACATTCATCAACATTCTGGTTTGCTTATCTAAATGACTATCTAATTTCAAGAAATTAGGGCATTTCTTAATTGATATGTTAATGCCTTCAAGATTTGTCAGCTGAGGCACCATTAGCATTCAAGTGATTTACTTTAGGCTACAAGATAAAAAAACATGCACTTTAGGGATGTTGTCAGTGGTTGTTTATTTTGTTTTTTGCTTAGCTTTGTTTTTCATAAATTATTTTGAAATGGACTATGACATATAATTAATTCTTGATAGCAACTGTCACTCTACAAAAGTTCCTTTTTTTATTGTTGCTTTCTCAACATTTAAATAAGTTATTTCCCCTAGACTGAACAAGGCTGTCTTTTTTATGACACTTCAATACCCTGCACACACACACACACACACACACACACACACACACATGCATGCATGCATGCATATATACACCAGCTGAAGTACTTATCTACAGTAGGTAAGAAATCAAGACTTAGATCAAAGCTATTTTAAAATCTTTTATGCACATCTCACAAGGCTTGCTAGTTAGTTCATCAGACCATTGTTGACTCAATTCTCATTGGGTGCCCAGTATTTCTGACCTTGTGTCACAACTCAGCTAAGGAAGTTAAGTTACTATAGAGACTTCTGGAGCACTTCATATAGTGTAATGATAAGCAAGCTCAATAAGCAAACCAATGTAGTGAGTTCGATTCTTGTTGGGTGCCCTATACTTCTGGCCTTGTGCTAAACTAAGGTAAACTTAGGAAATAAATATTTTATAATCTTCGTTTTTAAGTAAAAAATTATGCCAAACAATTATAATTAATTATTCTTATTACAAAAGACAAATACACATAAAAGAAAAAAGATTCACCAATTACATTTTTATTTCATCATTTGAAGTCAATTTTGCTAGAGGAAAAAAATGAACATAGCTTTATAGACAAATATTTTTTAATTAAAGTGAGTAACTCATAAGAGATTTATCTATGTAAACATTTGTTTTCATTTATGTCATGATCATCAGACCTAACAAAGCAATCATGCTGTGTAATTATTTTAAATTCCAGTTTGAAGAACCACCTAGAAATCTAATTAGTATTGCTTAATTAAATGATAATAATTTTTTCAGAAAGACGAATATTTTTTTTCTTTTGAAGCTTGGAAATTTAAATTCAGCTACTCTTGCAGCAACATTGCTTCTTGCTAATTATTGTTCATTGGTAGAGACCTCTGTAAGAGTTCCACTTTCTCTATGAGGAATATGTTCTTTTGGTTAAAACCTTTCCTTGGGATCAGTAATCATGGATACTAAATATGGTAATTCTACATCAGACTATATGGTTATCTACCGAGGACAGGAAAACAAAATCCTTCTAAGATAGATTGATAGATTGAATAAACAAATCATTCTAAAAATATTTTTTTATAAATCAGAAAGGTGCTTAATATTGGCCAGTAGAGCAGGATGCAACCTAAAAAGTGAATGTTTATTCACCTCATTACTTCTAATTTCATATATTTTTCTTGTGAAAGTATATGAAACTAGTCATAATGAGACTGTCATGAATAGTGTGCCACATACAATTTCTGATAAAAGCAACAAACTGGAAACATACACGTATGAAATAAATGATTCTAAAAAGAATACAAATCTTTTAGTGGACCCACTCATTTTGAAATATTTACTTTTTTCTCTCTTTAGACCAACAATAAAAAAAAGAATTTTTTTTTTACATATATATATATATATATATATATATATATATATATATATATAGGTGTTGGATGTATTGTATCTGCATAGTTTTTCAACTTGCAATATTTTCATTTATTTTAAACCTTTGTTATCATTTTAAAAATCCTCTCTGTTTGTTCCTAACTTTTATTTTGTCTCACAATTCATGCACCAGCTACAACTATCTAGCCCTGTGTGGGTCATGCATATAGCAAAGTTATTCAGAAAAAATAACCTCAAATCGTGAGTTGATGAGTATGGACATTTACTGGTGATTCTCATCAGCTGCATGCAAGAACTCTTGATAAGTTTACTATATTCTTGTTTATTTGACCCAAAGGTTAAAAAAGTTTATTTATATTTGTAATAAGTGATTTTATTCATTCAGGTCTTTAAATCATTTATTTAGTGTGAACAAACTAAAATGACTTTTTTCTTAGTCATTCATGACTGACTCAACACTTAGACTTATGCAACCAATATTTGTTGTACATCTATTGTAAGCAACTTTTTTAAGTAAAGGTACAATATTATGTTTCATTTAAAGTATGTAAAATTCTAAGCCTTCAAAAATATGATGTACATAATCAGAGAGCCATGAAACAAGATAGATCCTTTATATTTTATACAAAAAAGTAATAAATGTAATACAAACTTTGTTCCTGAATAGAATATGATATTTCTTAATTGTTTATTTTGTAAAAGTAACGAATAAGGCCCTTATTTCCTTTAAACTTTGCTTTTGTGCTCTGGATAATGAAATTTAGAAGTTAACATACCTCCTATATAAAAGCAAATTTGTGCATTTTCATTTACATAAGGTCTGAATAGAATAACATATGAATGAAAATTTGCATGTATTTATAATAAAGTTTTTACAAAATGTTTAGAAGTGAGTGGTTTCTTGAGATTTTTGACTGTAATGTAATTCATTTTTTGTATTAGGTTAATGGGGCTCATTACAAAATAGTTGTGGTCAATTATTACTCATTTTAAAGCACAATACCAATTTTTCTTCATTGACCAAAAGGGAACTAGATCAAACTGAGATAAATTTTGCAAAACATTACTTTTACTTTCTTTTTCTCTTATTCAATAAGCATAATTTAATGAACTGGATATAAAGGAAATTTTAGTTTTAGTCTTTATTTTCTTTATTCTTAGATATTAGTACCACTAATTATTAGTACCAGAAATTGGTAGCAAGCACTTACAGAGATCAATGAAAATGGCAATGCTAGGAATAGATCTAAGAGATAAAAGGATCAATATGGATCAGAGAGCAGACTCCAAGGTTAGAGATATAATAGAAATTATTAAACAACAAAGATTGAAGTAGGCAACAAAAGACAAGGATAAAAGAAGAATAATACAAAAGTTTAATAGAAAGGTGTCCAATAAATAACAAGCTTAGTAGGAAAAGATCCGACAGTAGATGGAGTGACAAGATCATGGAGAAAATTTAATAGGATGGTATCAGATAAATAGCAAGCTTAGTAGGAAAAGATCTGACATTAAATGAGGAGATGAGATTGTAGAGTTTGCCAAAAATTTGATAGAATGGTACCCAATAAATAATAAGCTTAGTAAAAAAAGACCCGACAACGGATGAGACGGAGAGATGAGATAGTAGAATTTGCTGATAAGACATGACAGCTGCTTGCACAATCACAGTTCTAATGTAAGGAATTGTAAAAAACTTCTGTTCAGCAGTTGATGATGATTCACTAAGATTATTGCTTCATGTATTAAGTACAAATTTGAAAAATAATCTCATCAAACTTTAAACTAGTAAACATGAAACATTATATGCACTCAGAAAACCTTTCAGCCATATTGGATTTAGATTAAACTGTCTTCAATAAATCTAATGAATGGCCTTTGATAATTAGGTTTGGAAAATTCTGAAAAATTATCATCAATAAAGAAACCATAGTCTGAAGAATGCACCGAAAAGAGATAATGTTTTAATCTATTGTGTTTGAAATGCTTATATTTATTTGTTTTTATATTCTTCTGCATCTGTCATCGTTTTTGGCACTGTTATTCCATTATTCCATGTTGTAATGATTTCTAGTAACAGGAAATCTTTTCTTAATCAGTACCAACTGGTTCTTTTGTATTGGAAAAAGATATTTATAAAATTTATAATACACAATATGCATTAGAAAGATCTTAGTAGGTACTGCATTAGACAGAAAATCATAAGGTTTACAGATCAACTGTTGAAATGTAAAACACAAGAATTGGTTGGTGGGTTTTTACAGCATGTCAACCCTTATTGGGTTATTTAATGTTGAAAGCAGTTATTTGCCAGATATTATATATGTGAGTGTTGGGGGTGGGGGTGATGGTATTGACCTATAGCTGGTTAACCCAGTTCTGTTCATGTATAGAGTTTCTTGGGGATTGATGTCTGAAGGCAGTCCACATCCACATTCATTTAACAGGTTTGAATTTTGGGTTTTTCTTCTTCTAGACTGATTGCCATATCAAGGTTAAAGAGCCTTGTCTGCCCAACTATATCAACCCCCTTATCCTCCCCCTCGGCTATGGGGTAAATATCATCACTGCTGTTCTTCTTCAAGGATAGCTTTTGCATTAAATTACCCATGAAGGTTGATATACCTTTAAACAAAGAAACCAAAACAAACTAATATATTTCTAATTCTAATGATTTTCAAAAAGATCTATTTTATCGATGAGAGCCAAAAAAATTGGTTTGGTTTTATGGCATATCAACCATTGTAGGTTATTTTATGCCAAATCCGGTTTATACATATATATTACATATAAATGGTTTGTAGAAATAAGTCAAAGTTAAATAGTTCTATTTGACCCATAGATAGAATCCTATCAGGTGCTACCACTCCAGGCCAGAGTGGGCCTGGAAGTGATGGCAGTAAAGGGGTACCCCTCATTCCCCAAAGCTCCAGCATTTCTGGCGCCTTACCATCAGATTGTTTAATATCATATCCAAGATACTCATTTATGGGAGGTCTTACCACTCAGCAGAGATGCAGTCAGTGTATTCTGCAGCCCCAGCCAATTGAGCTGAGACTCTAAAAGGTACTACCATGCCAGGTTAGAAGGTTTAGAGAAATGGCAAGAAAAGGTAACACCACACTCCCCAGAGCTCCAGAACTGGAGGCTCACCACTGAATGACGTTTAGCCTAAGTATTGTTGATATCAGTTTTAAAGTCTTATATATTCATTTGCCAATCATTTTATTCATGTGTGTATTTAACCATCCCCTCTAACATGGACAGGATGGGATATAAAGTCAATTTTTAAGCTGAGTAAAGCTGGTTTAAATTCAAAGTTTTCCTCCTCAACTGGTTGCCTTACCAAAGCAAAAAAACTCTATCTGCTATACTTTTTGCTATAGCTCTAGGGATAACATATAGATTCATGCCTTTCCTAAGGGCATTAGAGCAAAGTGAAATGCAAACTCCCTGATTCAAGATTTGAACTTGGATCTTGGACCTTGCCAGAGAATGATAGGGTTACATGGCTATTTTACTTTCTCTCATCAAGTAAGCATTTTTGTACTCCTTCCATATACTTTTTATTCACGGAACAATATGTATATATTTCTTACTGTTGGGACATATTTGTGTAATTTTTCTTCTTAATGCCATTGGTATGTATATTATATACATATATAAAAGGTTTGGTTTGGTTTGGTTTCTTTATTTAAAGGCATATCAACCTTGTCGGGTTATTTTATGCCAAAGCCATCTTTACAGAAAAACAGTAGTGGTACTATTCAAACAATAGCTGGGATGATGAGGGGCTTCATGCCTTTGCCAAGAGTATTAAACTGAAAGTGAATATAATAGCAGGACTGGAAACTGAAATCTTTTACCACAATATTACAGTCTAGCATGTTAACCATTGTGCCACAGAAATGCCCTCATATATAAAAAGTTTACTTTTCTTGTATATCTAAATAAACTTATTCTATCTTCTCTTCCACTGTGTTCAGGGTTAGTATATTACAGCTGCACTAATGCAAATATTAGTTCTTCAAGAGTGGGGACTTAACTAAAATATCTTTCTTACCTTCAAGCAACCAATACTTCTATAAGGAAGAATGCCAAAGGGACTGGATAATTTTTGACTCTGCTTACCGAGAGGGCTTGCTTCCTGTAAGGTCTCTTCATTAAACTGATTTTGTGTTACATCTCACCATCATGAAGAAAGGGGAAAATCTCATTTTGTCTTCTTTCTATTTATAATTTCCAACATAAGCATTTTATGCAACTTATTCAATGGACAACAAACTTTATCGCCATCTTACGAAAATTATGCTGCAACTTAAGTTTTCATTTTGTAAAATGCCTGGTTTATGTCTGAGCATCTGCCAATATTTCACAGATAAACATCCTCTATTTTAACATCTTTACAAATATATCCCTCAAGTCATTGAACCCCTATTTCACACTCCTTCCAAAGAGAAGCTGGCAAGCTTCCAGTAACAACCAGCCTGGCTGTCTGCCTCAGTCAAATTATTGAATATTGATTTGGGGGAGAAATAGTAACATTGTGCTAGTGTTTGACTCTCTAGCAGAGGTGCTTTTAACCCATTGGTTCTGCCATAGCTGCACATCTGCAGCAAATCAAGAAAAGTGGCCATTTAGATTCTTCCCATCATGCAATGCTGCTGCTTTTTTTTTAAAAATAAATTGCACCCCTGTGTTTGATGAATACAAGACAGTTTTATATATATATATATATATATATATATATATATATATATATATCCTTCTGCCTAATTCTTAACTAAAACAATTTTTTATACATAAAACTATATTACTTTTAATGAAAAACAAACAAAAAGGATACATTGTTTTTTTCTTTTTGAATTTATTGTGATTTTTACCTCATAAAAGTAAAAGTCTGAGAGGCTAAAGTTTATATGTATGTAAATTTTAGGCTACAATATTAGTCAAATTACAGCATTGTTGTCAATATTTAGCAGTGATTGCATCATATGCTAGCCCCTCTTGAGCATCCACTTCTTTGTGTTTTGTAAGCAATATCATTTCCCAAAATAAATGTTGTTGAGGCCTATTTTACATAGAAATATTACAAATGTGTAGGAGATCCTAGCCTTATTTGCATATCCACTTCTTTGTGTTTTGTTAGTCATATCAGTTCCCAAAACAAATGTTGTTGAGACTTATTTTGCAAAGAAATTCTACAAATGCGTGAGAGAGAAATTTTATATCAAATTTCTCCAAAGCTCCAGAACTGGAGCCTCACCATCAGATGCAGTTTAATGTCCTATCCAGGACACTCATTGGGGTTTTCTTACTTTTCAGCAGAGATGCAGTTGGCATATTTTACAGCCCTAGTTGTCTGGGCTGATACCTGTTAAGGTTCTATCTAGGAGTTAAATAGATCTGTCTGAAAGTTATCTATATTAGATCAGAATACTTGAAACTATATAACTGTGTGCAATTTGTTTGTATTAAAAATAGTAACTTAAGCTAATTATTATAAGTTACTAGAAACCTTATAACTGTATGCAAATAAATAACTAATATTAAATAGAAATAATTCCTTGAAACTATATAATTATGCATAGATTATTAGTTTTAAAAGTGCTTGAGTTGTGTGCAAATTATTAATATTAGATAGAAATACTTGAAACTGTACAAGTGTGTGCACATTATTTATTTGGTTTCATTTCTTTGTTTAATAGTATATCAACCTTCATGGGTTATTTAATGCCAAAGCTATACATCTAGAAGGATAGTAGTGGTACTATTTAAACATAAGGGAATAAAGGGGTTTATACCTTTCTCAAAGGTATTGGTCTAAAAGTGAATGTAATAGTGTGACTGGAGTTTGAATTTGCTTACAATAACATTGCAGCTTAGCAGGTTAGCCTCTATGCCTTGGAGATTTCTTCTGCCCCATATTAGATGGGAACACTCAATATCAAATAATTGCATCCAAAAACTCTTAAGAAACAATTACACATATGTAAATATTGAACTTGATTCCCTAACTTGTCAGCATAAAATAACCCTAGACAGGTTGACATGCCATTAAAATCAATCACTCTGAAGAAAATCTTCTTCCATGAGTCATTTTATTGTCCTGTAACTCTGTAACATCTTTTTACTTTTTGGGCTGATCTACTGAGTCAGAGATGATATGCAACAGCCATGAAATAAAATAGTCAAATTTGGTTTGGTTTAGTTTGGTTTTATGGCATATCAACCGTTGTAGGTTATTTAATGCAAAATCCAGTTAATACATATATATGATTTGTAAACAAAAGTCAACAAAGTTGAATGGTTCCAAGTATTATTATGTCTCACTGATAATTCAATTAAACATCAGCCATTTGTTTACACACAGTTGAATGATCAAACAGTTCTGTTTCAAACAATTCAGTTTAGCTTAAGTCAACAAAGTTAAATGGCTCCAAGTATTACGATGTATCACAAAAAATTCTATTAAACATAAGTTGGACCATTTGGCTGGGGCTACAGAATACACCCACTGCATCTCTGCAGTGAGGTAAGACTCCCCCAATGAGTATCCTGGATATGACACAAAACAATTTGATGGTGAAGCTCCTGTAATGCTGGAGCTTTGGGGAAATGTAGATTATCCCTTTATTGCCATTGCCCCTAGGTTCACTCTGGAAAGTGCAATTACCAAAATGTTATGACTATAACAATCAAGATGAAGATATTAGTCAGAGTAGATAAGTGCCTTATGTTGAACTTTTTTTGTACTCAGTTTTAATGTTGAACAGTTTTATTTGACCCATAGATAGAACCCTATCAGATGCCACCATTTTGAGTCAGAGTGGACCAGGGAGCAATGACAATGAAGGGACACTGTACATTCCTCAGAGATCCAGGGCTGGAGTCTCACTATCAAATTGTTTAGTGTGATATCCAGAACATTCATTGGTGGGGGTCTTACCTCTCTGCAGAGATGCAGTCGGTATATTCTACAGCCCCAGCTGACTGAGCCAAATAGTCTAATTGTTTGCTTAGTTACCCACGAAAACTGATGTTAATCTTATGAAAAAGGCATGTCTTAATGATTTCTTGGCTAAAAATCAAAGGTTAAATTATATATAAGATCAACATAGATCCATTTATAAATGCTAATTTCTGATTTTGACATATTCAGATCTGGTTTTTAACTGGGCTCATGAAACTCCTATTTGTAACTATTTTCAGTTTTATAAATAAGTATATATGATAATCAAAGGGGACATAAGCCAACTGTACATTGTGGATTCTCTATATAATATCTACATATTAATACCATTGTAAGGAGGAAGACTCCATGAAGTAGTGGCTTATGTGCTAGACTGTGACTTCTTAGTAAGCAACTTCTAACTCCAGTTTCACTATTAGATTCTCTTTCAGACTATTACTCTTGGGAAAAGTATGATCCCTTATCCTCCTAGCAATAGTTTAAGTAGTACTACTACTGTTCCTTTCCAACTACGGCTTTTGCACTAAATAAACCATGATGGTTGATATGCCATTAAGCAAAGAAACGAAACCATACCATTGTAACTACCTACTTATCTTCATCCTCAGAATTTGGCATGTGTCCTGCTAAGGAGAAAGGGAATAGACAGACTAAGCCAAGTGAAACCTAACAGCCAATATGCATATATATATAATTGTGGAAATAAGTTTAAGACACTTTCATATCTTTTCATAACATTTTTGATAATGCTTCTAGATTATCGAAATTTTCAGAAAATATAGATATTTTAATCTAGAGGTACTAATATTTCCAGTAAGTATAAAGCTACATGGTATTTATTGCAAAATTTTATATTCTTAAGGTGGAAATAAATTTAAGACACTTTCATATTTCTTCTGGAATTATTTAATTCAATATTTACAAGCATTCCCATTGGATTGTAGAATATTCGCATATCATTTCTGCATTAAATTTGTTAAACTATCAAGGGGTTCACAGTGTATTTCATCCCAACATTTCTTAAAGTATTCCATCAATGAGTTCTTATCATCAAACTGTCTTCCATTTTGATAAACAAGCCTTGATAGGATGCTCCACAGATTTTCAATGGGATTCAGGTTCAGAGATTTTGCTGGCAAATCAAGAACATTGATATTTTGAGAAGTAAACCATATCTTTGTATGCTTAGCAATGTGTATAGCAGAATTATCCTATTGAAAAATGACCTTGTCTTGTTCATGAAGTTGAATAAATGGTAGTAGGCTGTTTTCTAAAATTTCAGTGTACTTTGTAGCATTTTGTTTGCCCTTCATTTCAATTAACTTAACCTTTCCATTTGAGGAGAATGCTCCCTAAATCATGAGCAACCCTCCTCCAAATGACCGTTTGGAAAAAATTTTTTCATCTTTCCTCAAAACACACCAATAATACTGGCAACCATCAGGTCTATCCAAATTAAACTTCTTTTCATTTGAGAAAATCACATTCCTCCATTTTTCATCAGTCCAAACAACGTTTTACTTGGTGATTCTTATGTTTTTTCTTGGGTGCTGGTGCCTTCTTTCTGTTTTCGTTAACAAAATTCTTGGAGTCAAATAAAATCAGATGAACTCTTCTTGGTGTCACATTCAAGTCTAATGAGGTTTAAAGATTTCCTGAACTTTTTCCACATTTCGAAACTTCTCTAAACAGTCGGCAGAGGGTTGTTGGGGATAGTTTTGGCAGACAACCTGTGCATTTAAAGTTGCCATACTCTTTAGGATTTTGCAAAAAATTATACTCAACTATCCCGGATCTACTTATCTTCTTAGTAATTGAAGTTACATTAAACCCAGATTCTCTGAATACAAGAATTTTTCCTTTTTCATTTTCTGAAAGTTTCACATTTTTTCCCATAGTGCAATGATTTTAAAACTTAATATTTATTCAGACAGAACTGAATGTTTTATTCACAATAAATA